>CM038681.1:647212212-647812212 GCA_021605205.1 Aegilops longissima | reverse complement strand
ATCCGAGCGCAACTTTTTCTCCGGCTAAGATTATGTCCCCCAACACCTCTTCTGCTTCCTCGTCTCGTATGTGCTCCATTGTTTCAGCAAATATTACAACATGGCAATTATTACACAAACATGATAGCACGTGGATATATTAGTGGCAAACGTAGACCGAGCTTATTCCGGGTTTGTGGTGGCCTCGGCAATGCTTCAAGGGTAGGGGAGCGGCGGGAGGGGTAGGAGACTGAGCTTATTTCAGGTTTGGGGTGTCCTCGAGAGTTTTGGTCGAGCGAGAGGGCCGGGGGGTGCTCCCGTGGTATAAGTTATCACGGTCGTAGTTATCCGGGAGGGGGCTATATCGACAACGGCGACATACATACATGGGAAAATAATGTTATCAGGGAGGGCGTAGGTCGACCCCCCCCCACCCCTCGTGTTGAAGTTATCGGGACACGGGGTATATCGACAACGACATACCCGATAAAAAATAAGAAGAAAAAAAAGAAGAAAAAAAGAGGAGAAGAAGAAAGGAATAGAGGAGAAGAAGAAAAAAAAAATATTACTTTTTCTTCTTCTCCTCTTCCTTTTCTTCTTTTTTCCTCTTCTTATTTATTTCTCCTGTTCTACCTCTCCTCTTCTTCTGTCTTCCTCTTCTTATTTTCTTTTTTCCTATCCTTTTTTTCTTCTTCATCCTTCTTCCTAGCTAGATATATAAAACTTTTCTAAAAATGTAACTTTTGCATATATAAAATTTTTCCATGGATCATCATTTCCCATATATATCCATCTAAAGCCACATACAAATATAAATGGAAAAAATGCTATGAAAAATACATATATGAACAAAAATACATATTTACTTGGTAAATATTCTATGAACATCATTTCTCATATATATCAATGCATACATCCATGGATCATCATTGCTCATATATATATATAAACTTTCTATATATGAACAAAAACTTTCTATGAACAAAAAACATTTTTGACATATATATTTAGCATATTCTAAATTTTTATAACTCTTTTACAACCAGAAAAATTATAAAAAAAATCATAAATTCAAAAAATGCCCAAAGCCATCTAGCATTTCATCAAACACAATCTATATGCACTGTTCATATCTGTAAAAAAAATCAGAAATTTCATAAAGTTGGACAGAGCAAGGGGCTGCTGCTGCTCCACTCCTTCTCTCCTTCTCCTCTCCCTATGCTCTTCAATGCGTCGGGGCCGGCGGCGACAATGGAGCAGGGGCAGAGCAAGGGGCGCTCGGGACCATGGGAAAGGGGGGGGGACTCACTTCGAGGGGGGGCGGCGATGGCAGGAGTCCGGCGACGAGGACGGCGGCTGTCGGTGTCAAAACCGGCGGATCTCGGGTAGGAGGTCCCGATCTGTGTGTCAAGGCTGATGGTAACAGGAAGCAAGGGACACAGATGTTTACCCAGGTTCGGGCCCTCTCGATGGAGGTAAAACCCTACTTCCTGCTTGATTAATATTGGTGATATGGGTAGTACAAGAGCAGATCTACCACGAGATCGTAGAGGCTAAACCCTAAGAGCTAGACTATGATGGTATGATTATAATTGAGATCGGCCTTCTAAGGACCAACCTCTCCGGTTTATATAGACACCGGAGAGGACTAGGGTTTACATGGAGTCAGTTACAAGGAAGGAAACATAATATCCGGATCGCCAAGCTTGCCTTCCACGCCAAGGAGAGTCCCATCCGGACACGGGCCGAAGTCTTGAGTCTTGTATCTTCACGCTTCAATAGTCCGGATGTTGTACACAGTCCGGCTGTCCGGATACCCCCTTATCCAGGACACCCTCAGTAGCCCCTGAACCAGGCTTCAATGACGATGAGTCTGGCACGCAGTATTGTCTTCGGCATTGCAAGGCGGGTTCCTTGTACGAATACTCCAAAGTAGTTAGTGAACACGTAGACCGTGTTCGGATCTGCAGGATGATCTTCACATGGTATAAATCTGATTTGCTGGCAATCTACGTGCGTCGTGCCCTTGCATCGTGGCCTGGTCCTACGAGAACTGACGTTTCCTACCCCACCTCGACTCGTGTTATGAGGCAGTTTTATTGGCACGTCCCATCGAGCCAGAGATCGTGTTCCTCTTATTACGGGATTTTCCATCAATATGGGCGTGCATGACCCCACGACGGCTGTTGGTATAACTCCATGTGTTTTTAGATAAGCCACAAACCGTCACATTGAGGACTCTTGATATTCACCTTCTTTATAAAGGGGCCGAGACCTACGCCTCTTTTTCACCTTCATCGCGCCTTCTCGCACCTCGAGTTCTAACACCCAAAACCTAAGCTCCAACCCCCGGAACCTCCAATATGTCCGGATCTGACCCTCAAGGTCGGTGGGTGGCCTCCTCGATTGAAGAGAAGGACATTGCAAAGCTTAGGGAGGTCGGATACCTGACCGCCGATATCCAGCATAGGCTTCCTGCTCCAGGGCAGGTCATCCCTACGCCGGAGCCCAATGAGTGTGTCGTTTTCGTCCCACACTTTCTCCGCGGTTTGGGTTTCACCCTCCATCCCTTCGTGAGGGGGCTCATGTTCTATTATGGGTTGGATATTCATGATCTGGCTCCAGATGCTATCCTCCATATCTCGTCGTTCATTATCGTGTGCGAGGCTTTTCTCCATGTCACACCACACTTTGGCTTATGGCTCAAGACCTTTAATGTGAAGCCGAAGATGATCGCGGGGCGACATGTGGAGTGCGGAGGTGCCGTAATAACCAGAAATGCTGATGCCCCATGGCCAGAGGGTTCTTTCCCAGAAGTATCCGATGTATGGCAATGAAGGTGGTTTTATGTCACGGCTCCCAGAGGCACAAAGTGGGTAGCCGTCCTCGATTTCCGCTCGGGCCCTCCGTCACAGTTGGCGTCTTGGACAGACGTAGGACAGAATTGGGGGCCCACTGGTGATGTACCAGTACTGCAGAATCTCATCCGAGAGCTTCTTGAGAGGGACATTAACCTCGTCAGCATAATGCAAGTGATGTTAATCCGACGGATGTTGCCGTGCCAACGCCGGCCTCTCCGGATGTGGGAATTTAATCCGGAGGGTCCGCAGACTGTCAAGCACTTCTTCGGCTTGAGGCCCGAAGAGATGTGCAAATTATTCTTCGGACAGAAAATAAAGTGTCCGGACACCACCGAGGATGCGGGCCTAAGCTGCAATCGCCTAGATACCCAAGTAAGTAACCTTGATACCGGACACCTTGTTTTGTATTTGTCATGATTGTTTATTCTGAAAATCATCAGCGTCCAGGAATGGCTCAGCAAGGCGGAGAGAATCAGTTGTCCGGCGCCACTTCCTGAAGGCTCGCCTGCCCCCCACCATGGCCAAGATGCTCGACCGGGTACTCAGCAGAATGCCCTCGGGGAAAGACAAGGGGAGGAACGAAGAAACTAAACCCCACATGCTACACATCCGAACCGGGGGAATTGTTACCTCCCCAAGGAGGATAGTCGGGGAGGGGAGGCTAAGGCCTCCTCCCCGCGCGGGAGGAAGAGGGCCGCCTCCAAAGATTTGGAAGCGGAGATGCCCAAATTAGGGGAAAAAACATCCCCAGGGGGCCTTGCCCTGACGGGCACCTTCAACGCACCATGCCCTCCAACGGGCCAGCCCTTCATCGAGCTATAAGTCAATCTACAACCCGAAGGGGTTGTGTTTCACCTAGATCAATAACCAGGATTCAACTTTTTGCAGTCCGGCCAGCAGCTCCTCTCAACAGGGTTCGTCTTCGGGGGACCTTCCTCCGGAGATGATGGAGAGAGAGACCCCACCCCCTTCTCCGACTCATGAAGCGGGCGACACCGAGGTGTCGTCACGGAGGAGTCCGGATCTGCCGAAGCCCGAGACCAATACGTCATCCGTCCTCAGTCCGGACGTACTGACGGGCTTACTGGAGCGAGTTGCGCTCTCGGAGGAGCACCGCTCATTAATGAGTGCGGTGCTCAAGAAGATTTCATTCGCTACAAGCGGTTTGAATGAAGCATTCACCAGCCTGCTTAGAGGCTTTGAGGTACGTAATGAAGAATGCACTATTTCTTTGGCTGTGAGGCACGCGGTAGGTGTGCTCCATATAGATAGTAGCCCCTGAGACTCTGGTTGCCCGCCCTAGGCGTCAAACGGGGGATCATAAACCAAAGATTTATGTTGTAAATATGTGCAGGTACCTGTGGGACCGACCGCCGACCCGTCCGTTGAAGTTGCCGAACTATCAAGGCAAATTGGGTCGATTGATGCCGATATCATGCTAGTGAATGAGCGGCTGGATAAATCACATGGTATGTGCCCTGTCTTCCATTGCATAGGAAAATATTAAGGTGGCACGTATTAATGTAATATGTTCGGACTGCAGATGGTGCTACTGCCGTGGAGGCCCTGAGGGCAAAACTTGCTCTAGCCAAGGAACAAGCTCGGGTGAGCAATGCGGCTGCCCTAAAGGCGGCCGAGGAATTGAGAGCCGAATAGGCTGCTCATCGCCGAAGCGAGGAAAACATAGCTGAAATGGCTATCGAGTTAAAAAATGCCGCTGACCGGTATGAGCTCCTGAAAAAGGAACATGAGGATAAATCGGTTGACCTGAGCAAGGCACTTAATGCCACCAAGGAAAAACGGACCGAGCTTAGGGGTGCGCGGGATGAGCTTCAACAGGCCGGTAAAATTGCTGGTGGGGGCTCCTATTTGCTGCGGACGAAGTTCTTCGATCTGAAGTACGCTCCCCTGGATGGGCGCTGGAGCTCGCCGGACACATACGCGGACTTGGCGAAGAGTACGGCTGATGCTGTGGAGTTCTTCAAAGATCAGGGTGAAAAGGAGGTGGAGAAGCTTTTTTGGTCGCAGTTCAATGCTCCCACTCGCCCGCTGCCATTAAGTGATAAGATGGCTGCTGTGGCGGAGCTTCACAGGCTGTCCAGGCTTGCGATGCGGTCTGTAATAGACCATATTTTTCCCGAAGGGGCCTAAGCCGGACAGTTACTTTGGTTTGGTGCAACAGTTCCTTGGGGCCGTGCCTCGGATCGATGCCATGAGGCGGTTGACATGCATAGAGGGTGCGCGGATGGCCCTTGCCCGTGTTAAAGTGTATTGGACGGATATGGATGCCACTATGATAGCGTCCCAGGATCTGGTGGGGGCCAACATCCGGCCGGGCACTACTTGGCGCAGGTCACAGAGGGTGCCCGTCCGATAGAGGCACAGTGCCCGAAGAATCTCCTATTCGAGTGATGATTCAAATCATTGTAAAAACAATGTTTATTTTGATTGTAAGGCTATATTTATATTGTCTGTCTGAAAATATGATTGTGTCCCCTGTGCGGCCGTTTATATTATTTGTATATATATATGACAAATGTTTCCTACAAGCAGTGGTAGTTACCACCACTTGCGTTTTGTATGTTGTATGTAGTATCTGCCGAAACAAGAGTATGTACGTGTAGTATGTATTATATATCAATGATTAGGTAGTATATATACTATTTTTTGGATAGTATGTACCATGTTTTGAGTATGCTTTTTTTATGTACAAATATGTACGTATTTCACTAATATAATAAAACCTATGGACTCATATGCAATTTTTCATGTAACTTGATTTGAAATATCTTAGATATAGTATATTAACATATTTAAAATAATAAAATAGTATATATACTACCACATGGTAGTATATGAGATATGTGGGTATGAATGGATTTTCCATATATATATATATATATATATATATATATATATATATATATATATATATATATATATATATATATATATATGGGTCTATTATGATAACACCCTTAAGACCTTATTCTGCACACCAAAAAGCTTATTCTGCTAACACCGAAACGAAACGAACCCGGCGCTGTCTTCCCCACCAGCCCACTCCCAACCACCTCCCACCGCCGGATCCCCACCGCCTCCCATCACCCTTTTGGCCGACGCCTCGATTTAAACCGCCCCACAAACCCCCACCTGCAACCCCCGGCGACGGCGGATCCACTTGGCCGGCCACTGACCACCTTCCTCCCTTTCCCTCTCCTACCAGCCATCTCCATCCTTCCCTTCCTCCTACCACACCTGCAACAACCAGTGCCCCTCACTGCCCCCCGACCTCTTGGCCGCTGGATTGCCCGACCCTGACCCGACGTCGATGGTGCGTCCCACCATGACCCAGCGCCGCACTTTCTTCTTGTCCGCCCTCCTCCTCCTGTCCCCGCACCTCGACGGATCCGGACGGTTCCAGCTTCGCTGTGCGCCCCAGCACGGGCCACAGACCATCGCCTCCCCCTCACCTTCCTCCCTACGCTGCTGTGCTTGGCGCAGCCGCCAAAACCCGATGCACCGGCCCGCCGTGCCTGCTCTGGGATGGATTCCCCACGCCTCCACCGTCTGGCGATGGATCTGAGGCGGCAACCGCCCCCAGCGCGTCTCCCGCGGCGGTAGATCTGGGCCGGCAACTGTTCCCCTCCTCCCCCGCGAAGCCGTGCAGTTGGCCGTGCGGATCCTGTCGTGTAGCTCGTCGGTGCTAGCCACCCTCCCCCTCACCATGGATTGCACTTTCTCGTGCAGTGCACAAACCGCCGCACTGCAGCCCACCTCCCACGTGTGCCATCGTCAAGCCACTGATTGGGTGTCCCAGAGAGGGCCTCCCCCGGCGTGGCACCGCACTGGCGGATCTCTGCCCCCCGATGAGCTGCCCCTCCTCCCCACGTGTAGTTCCCTCAGAAGATGCTGAGTGTTCGGTTTCAATTTCTTCTTCCTTCAGAAGATGTGTTGTGCAGTTCATTACTGATGCATCTAGCGTGAGCACACTCTATATGTGTGAGCAGCTTCATGTTTCAGTGTATGCGGTTCCCTGGTGAGTGTGTGCGCTCTTGCTGCTTTTGTGGTGCGGGCAAGGACAACATGAGGTTCGCCCTTGCGGGGGTGCTGCTGTTTGACAACGCCTTGGAAGAGCAGTAGTTGCTCGTGTCCAAATTAAAAAGCTTTTTTTCCTCTCTGTTTTTGCAGATTTTTGATTTTGCAGTTCCCGGCGAGCCGTTTGAGTGGTGCAGTGCTCGTGCTGCTGGCGTACAGTGATCATGGATATGGCGTGCAGTGCAGTGCGCCCTGCTCCAGGCCGACTGCAAGGACAAGGGTCGTGTGCCCGCGCGAGTGCAGTTTGCTCTGCTTCTCGATGGGGTTAAGCGCCAGTGTGTGCAGCGCTGGGGTTTCTTCTCCTCGGGTGCGTGAAGGTTTGGCCATTGTGCGAGCATGGGCATGTAGTTCACAGGGGACCTACAGAAGAAAGAAAAAAATGGTTATGCATTATGCAGTGCAGATAATTGTTGGGGTACTCAAGTGCCATTTTCTAGTTGATGAGTGCATTATGCAGTGCAGTTAACATCGCAAAGAAGCTCGCTTCCTATTATATGCAGTTAACTTGCTCAGTCTCTGCATACGTGTGCAAAAAATAATAAGTAGAGGTTCGTTTCATTGTTCTCAAGCGGTTCATTTTGAATGAAAGAAATAAATTACTTAGAAAAGAAACTAATGCAGTACACTTGCCTCTACTCTGGAGTTCGGACGCGTTATAAAAAAAAGACAAAATAGAAAATGCAGTGCACTTGGCTCGTCGCTACAGTCCCAAACATATTAATGAAAAATGATGTCCCAAAAAACGTGTTACATGAAAACATCAACAGTAACTCATGCGGTTCACTTTCAGAAGTGTTGTGGTTCATTTTCTGTATTGATGCGGTCCACTTCCTCGTCTTGGAAATTTTATGTCCAGCAAAAAAACCCATGAAGTTCACTCGACTGTCTGCTGCAGTGCGGTTAGCAGTGCATTCTTCTGTCTGATGAAGTTTACACGTCAATTTGGGTGTCGCAAAAAACAGAGTGCCCGCATTTCGGTAATTTGGAAACTGCTCTTAAATCATAATAAATTAGAGAGAGTGCTCTACATGAAAAAGTTGCGCCTCGTCAATATCTTTCCAACGGTGTATCATTTGCATCATTCCGATGAGCGGTTTGAAAAAAATATCGCGAAAAACGACCGCTGCCACATGTAGTCCGCCGCACCGTTTTCAAAATTAATTTAAAACCGTAAGGAATCTGAAAACAAGTTCTACATATGAAAGTTGCGCCTTTTCCATAGCTTTGCAAAGACGTATTAGACGCCTCGTTTCGACAAACGATTCAAACACTAGAGCAAAAACAGTACCGAAATTTTGAAAAAATCTGATAAACAGAATTCCGCGATTTAGTAAATTTGAAACTGCTCTTAAACCGTAACGAATTAGAGAAACATTTATATATGGAAAAGATGCGCCTCGACGATATCTATCCAACGGCGTATCATTTGCTTCATTCCAACAAACGGTTTAAAAAAAACGCGAAAAAACGCTCGCTGCCACTCGTCATCCGCCGCACCATTTTCAGAACTGCTCTTAAACCGTGTGGAATCTCGAAAAGTGTTCAACATGTCGAAGTTGCGCCTAATCCATAGATTTTCAACGGTATATTACACGCCTCATTCCGATAAACGGTTAAAAAATTAGAGCAAAAACAGTACCGAAAAAATAACGCGTGCCGTTTTTTCCGACGAGAAGTTCACTAGTCTATATTGCAGTGCTCGTCGTCAAGAAGATGCAGTGCACTTGCGTTCAGCGTGCAGTGCGGAAGTGGTCTGCAGAATAGTTATTCTGCTAATATTAGCAGAATAGACCGTCTGTATATATTTGTATTCCGAAAGTTAGCAGTCGTTGGCTTCAGCCCCCACGCATACAATGCGGGGGTGTTCGCGAAAAAATGCGATTAATCACTCTTTATCCAATGTGTTGGTCCATTAAGGAGGTGATCGCACGTCGAACTAGGCAACCGGACTATATAGCTGTAACACTTTCACTTAGCCGCGGGATTCTAACGTTGGGCTGCTATGTAGCCCCTGGTACCTTCACGTGCATCCGAATACGGGCGCGTATGTACCTGGCCGGGAAATGGCCCTTCGTTAATGCGGAGGAATCCTAGATATTCCGGTGAGTCGTCGAGTGGTTGACCAGTCTCTCGCTGTATCATGACAGTCAGTTTTCGGCTTTCTCTACTGAGGTGCTCATCCGGAATAACCAGGGCACAATCGCAGTAGTTCTCCTTTGGCCACCTTAGCCGATAAAAACGGAACGTAAGGCGGCAAACCCAGGAGTCGGGCAAACCCAACATTTGACCAAAGACATGATTCGGAGCTGATGCATATAAGGCTAAACTCGTGACGCCGAACACTCCCGAAGGTATTCGGACTTTATAACGGATGATGAGCTCAAGAATGCCCATTCATTATAAACCCTTTGTTTCCAAGTACGTGCGTTAATCTGTCGTGGCGAAATGCCAAAAACGGCAGTATCCTCTGTGGGTATGGAACCCATGGGATGGTTAAACAACAAGAGGCAATAGAAAAGGTTTACACATGGGCTTAATCTAAAAAGAAACCTGTTGAACGGGGCCCTGCTGCACGTCTGCGCCTTTGTGTTCGTTGTGCCGCATCCTGGAAGGGTATCGCGTGAACGTTGTCTGCGGAAAAGGGAAACTCATAGAAGAGTGCAACGTAGGTATGCGATGGATAGTAAAAATGTGAGATGTTGGCCTGCTAATAAGGTTGAGCCAAGTGTGGGGCTTTATTATTAGCCCCTGGTATCCATTATAGGATTACATATACGGTGCCCTAGTTTGATATGGGCTGCCGGACTCGTCTAACCGTGTCTGTGGTCTTAACGACCTGTCATGTTTTTTGTTAGAGGCCGCTTATAGTCCGGCCACTAGGGCCGTCGCGTGTTCCTCTGCGCGCAAAGAGCGCTCTATTATTCCGCTAATGGTGATAATGCTGCGTGGACCGGGCATCTTGAGTGTAAGGTAGCCATAGTGCGGCAATGCGTTGAAGCGGGCGAAGGCCATTCTTCCAAGCAATACGTGATAGCTGCTTGGGAAGGGTGCGATGATGAAGAGTAGTTCTTCGCTTCTGGAGTTGCCTGGAGAGCCGAATGTTACCTCCAGTATGAAGGAGCCCCACCTGTAGGCTTCAACGCCTGGTATCACCCCTTCAAAGGTGATGTTAATCTTGCTGATTCTGGATGAGTCTATCCCCATCCTGCGGACAGTGTCCTCATATATTAAATTGAGACTGCTGCCGCCGTCCATGAGGACGTGGGTGAGGTGGTATCCGTCGATTATTGGGTCAAGCACCAAGGCATCTGATCCATCATGCCGAATACTAGCTCGGCCGTCCAGGTGATCGAAGGTTATCGGACAAGACATCCAGTATTTAGGTGTGGGTATGATGGGCTCTATATCGCGCGCGTCTTTATGGGCGTGTTTGTGCCTTCTCGAGGATGTGCGAGTCGTGTGGATCATATTCACTGTTTTAACCTCTGGCGGGAATTTTTCTGTCCCCCAGTGTTCGGCGAGCGAGGTTCATCCTCGTCTTCACTTGGTGTTTCCCTTCCCTTGTGTTCGGCATTTAGTTTGCCGGCCTGCTTGAAGACCCAGCACTCTCTATGCGTGTGGTTCGCAGGTTTGTCGGGGGTGCCATGAATTTGGCACAGTCTATCCAGAACTCTATTCAGACCGGACGGTCCCTCTTTGCTGCCTTTTGATGGCTTATTTTGCTGGTTAGGTCGAGAGCCCCTGAATCCGGCATTAACCGTTGTGTTATCTGGGCTCTCTTCCTTGTTTTGGCGTTTGTTTTTGTTACGCCGTGGCTTCCCGTTGCCATCCCTTATTCGGACGTGCTGGGGTCGCTGGTGCTTTTACGGGCTAGCCAGCTATCTTCACCCGCGCAAAAGCGGGTCATAAGGCTTGTTAGGGCTGCCATTGTCCTTGGCTTTTCATGGCCGAGGTGTCTGGCGAGCCACTCATCATGGATGCTGTGTTTGAATGCCGCTAGGGCTTATGCATCTGGACAATCAATGATTTGATTCTTCTTAGTGAGGAATCTGTTCCAAAGCTTTCAGGCGGACTCTCCGGGCTGTTGGATTATATGACTTAAATCGTCAGCATCTGGAGGCCGGACATAAGTCCCTTGAAAATTGGCCCTGAAAGCGTCCTCAAGTTCCTCCCAACTCCCGATTGAATTTTCGGGGAGGCTTTTCAACCAGTGTGTGGCTGGTCCCTTTAGTTTGAGGGGAAGGTATTTGATGGCGTGGAGGTCATCCTCGCGAGCCATATGTATATGTAGGATAAAGTCCTCAATCCAGACCCCTGGGTCTGTCGTTCCGTCGTATGCCTCTATGTTCACAGGTTTAAAGCCCTGTGGGAATTCGTGGTCCAGTACTTCATCAGTAAAGCACAGGGGGTGAGCAGCCCCACTGTATCTGGACGCGCTGTGGCATGCTGTCGGCTGTTGTTAGTGTCCGGTGTTTATTCCAAACTGGTATTTGGTTGTCATAATTGTTTTGACGACCACAGTCCCCTGCTGGGGTGTGTCCTTTAGATCCGTAGATGGACCTAGCTGCGCCAGCTTTCTTATCCAGGTGCTCACGTAAATCGTGCACGTCTTCGGTAGTTGCTTTGTTGCGGTTATGAAGTGGTACGCCTAGTGTCCTGGTCGTGTTATTCTTTGGTGGAACGGCCTCGTCGTCGAATTCTGGCAGTAGCTTGCATTTTGGGTAGCTCTCTGTATGGCGATCGTCGCCATATCTTTCTTCAGTGTCTAGCACTTTGTTCCATCTGCGATTGAGTATTTCCTGTGCGGCTTTAAGCCGTTGCTTCTGCTTCTTCGGACTTCTTGCTGTGGCCATAAGCTTTCTGTGGAGGTTCTCTCATTCCACGCGTTCTTCCGGAATGATGAATGCGTCGTCGTACGGACTGTCTTCTTGTCCTGGCCTGGTTTGATGAACTCGTCCCTCTGGATCGTTTTCTTCGGGCGTATGCTCCGAACTATGTTCGGCGTGACCTGGTTCGTCCTGCTCCATCACTGGTTCTGTTTGGTCGTTGTTGCCTTTGGGATTGACCGGAGTATCCATCCTTCTGGCGCTCTTGCTGATATTTTTACTGTTGCTGGATTTGGAATGGAGTCTGCGCCGTCGCTTTGGTCTTTGTCCACTGGTTCTATCTTCCGGATTGTCACCGTCGTCTTCCTTAGGCGTATCCACCATGTATATGTCATGTGACGTGGCGGGAATCCGGTACCCCATAGATTCTGAGTGTTCTCCTGCATTGTCGTCCATACCATCGATGCCTTCGGAGTCGAAGTCAAGCACGTCGGTTAAATCATCAACCGTGGCTATGAAGTGGGTGGTGGGTGGGTAGCGAATTTCTTCGTCGCCTGCTTCCCACTTGAGCCGGACATAGTTCAGCCCAAAGTCTCCTGACAAAGAAAGAGACTTCAATAAGTTCATCATGTCGCCAAAGGGCGCGTGCCGAAAGGCGTCCGACGCGGTGAACTCCATCACCGGAGCCCAGCCAGGCTCGGCGGGCTCGGGGACGCGCGGACTGGAACCTACAACCGGATATGAATCCGAGGGTCTGGAGTCACAGGCTCCCTCAGAAGCGAGGCCTGTGTTTGCCTCCGTCACCGATGAGGGCACGGCCTGCGGGGCGGGGTCCAGCCCTCCGTCCTTAGGTAAAGCAAGCTGCCCCGGATTTAGATCCGAGGCTTCTGCCGAGGTGATATCCCGAGCATCGTCTGACAGCAGGTCTAAGCCGTGCTCATCGTGATTGTTCGGCGTTCTTGGCGCTGGCCCGAATCCGTCGAAGATCAAGTCTCCGTGAATATCCGCCATGTAGTTCAAGTTTCCGGACCTGATTTGATGGCCAGGGGCGTAGCTGTCGATCTACTCCAGATGGCCAAGCGAGTTGGCCCGCAGTGCGAAGCTGCCGAACACGAAGATCTATCCGGGGAGGGAAGTCTCGCCCTGGACAACGTCATTGATGATGATTGAAGGAGCCATCGAGCCCTGTTATGACGACACAGAGGAACTCTCAATGAAAGCACCAATGTCGGTGTCAAAATCGGCGGATCTTGGGTAGGGGGTCCCGATCTATGCGTCAAGGCTGATGGTAACAGGAAGCAAGGGACACAGATGTTTACGCAGGTTCGGGCCCTCTCGATGGAGATAAAACGCTACTTCCTGCTTGATTAATATTGATGATATGGGTATTACAAGAGTAGATCTACCATGAGATCGTAGAGGCTAAACCCTAAGAGCTAGCCTATGATGGTATGATTGTAATTGTGATCGGCCTTCTAACGACCAACCTCTCCGGTTTATATAGACACCGGAGAGGACTAGGGTTTACATGGAGTCGGTAACAAGGAAGGAAACATAATATCCGGATCGCCAAGCTTGCCTTCCACGCCAAGGAGAGTCCCATCCGGACACGGCCGAAGTCTTGAGTCTTGTATCTTCACGCTTCAAAAGTTCGGACGTTGTACACAGTCCGGCTGTCCGGATACCCCCTTATCCAGGACTCCCTCAGCGGCCTCGGGGTGGCACGCGGTGACGGGGACAGCGGTCTCAGGCGCACAGCGGTGGAGGGGACTAGGAGGGTGGGCTCGGGAAGCACGCGACGACGGGACGAGGACGGCGGGCTCAGGGAGGCCGACGACGAGGACGGCGCGGGCTCGGGGAGGCCGGCGACTTAGACGGCGCGGGCTCGGGGAGGCGACGACCTTGGCGGCGGCAGCGGCGACGGCGAGGTGGAGCAACCTGACGGCGTCGATGACCCCGGCGTCATCGGGGGATGGGGGCAACTGGCGATGAAAAATGCGAATTTTTCACAAGTGTTTCTTATATAGTCGAAGCATTGGTCCCGGTTCGTGGCACCAACTGGGACCAATGCCCCCCTTTAGTCCCGGTTTGTGCCACCAACCGGGACCAAAGGCCAGTTTTCGGCAGCCCAAAGGGCGGGAAGCGGCGGCCTTTGGTCCCGGTTGATGGCACCAACCGACTAAAGGGAATTGGTCCCGGTTGGTGCCACGAACCGGTACCAATGCCCTCCTTTAGTTTCGGTTGGTGCCACCAACCGGGACCAAAGGCCCCTGTGTTGCCCGCGTCGCGGCCAAAGTTTAGTCCCACCTCGCTAGTTGAGAGGGCTCGAGAGTGGTTTTTAAGCGCTTCTGCGCCCACCCTCTCGAGCTCCTCTCAACTGCAGGCTTTCAGCCCTAATCTCACACTATGCTGCTGTGGCCCTATTGAGCCTTCTGCGGGCATGAATCCTGGCCCAGGTTGGGTTTCTAGTCATATTCAGGCCGTGGTGGCCCAATAGGTGGCAATTTTTTTTGTTTTTTGCATTATTTATTTTCTTTTGCTTTTTGCTTTATTTTTTAATTCTTTTTGCTTTTAGGTCAGAAAAATTATAAACTTTCTTTTAGTGCCATTAGTTTTCAAATTTGAATAGTTAAAATTTGAATTCTTTGAAATTTGTGTGAATCACAAGTTTGTGATTAACTTTACTATAAAAATAGTTTTTTTTTCATTTTTTTGTTTTGGTTTTGCATTATTTATTTTCTTTTGTTTTTTGCTTTATTTTTAATTCTTTTTGCTTTTAGGTCGAAAAATTATAAACTTTCTGTTAGTGCCATTAGTTTTAGAAAAATTATAAACTTTCTGTTAGTGCCATTAGTTTTCAAATTTGAATAGTTAAAATTTGACTTCTTTGAAATTTGTGTGAATCACAAGTTTGTGATTAACTTTACTATAAAAATAGTTTTTTTCATTTTTGTTTTGTTTTTGCATTATTTATTTTCTTTTGTCTTTTGCTTTATTTTTAATTCTTTTTGCTTCTAGGTCGGAAAAATTATAAACTTTCTCGTTAGTGCCATTAGTTTTAGAAAAATTATAAACTTTCTGTTAGTGCCATTAGTTTTCAAATTTGAATAGTTAAAATTTGAATTCTTTGAAATTTGTGTGAATCACAAGTTTGTGATTAACTTTACTAAAAAATGAGCATAGATGCGCCTATAGAGAGAATTCTACCTAAATTCATAATAAATTTCTATGAATTTCAGAGAAATTCAGTATGAATTTAGGTCAAATTCCCTGTATAAGGGCATCTATTTTCAATTTGAGAGGAGCTCAACAAGGCAGAGAGGGAGGGGCTTATAAACCGGTGTGAGCACCCTTCGGTTGGCGAGGTGGGACTAAACTCTGACAGCAACAAGGACCAACCCTTTAGTCCCGGTTTGTGGCACAAACCAGGACTAATGGTCTTGGGCCAGGGGCGAGGCGCATTGGTCCCGGTTCGTGCGTGGAACCGGGACCAAAAGGTCCAGACAAACCAGGACCAATGGCCCATGTGGCTGCCCTCTTGAGTGTTCTTGGTGAGAACATAGTTGATAAGGAGCGAACCAGGATTAATGGTATTACGAGGGCCGAACCATAAGACATTAAAGCATTTCAAATGAACTCTGAAAAAGTTGAAAGTTGGCATGGTATCATAATTTCACCCACATAGCATGTGCATGTATGAAACGGACAATGGTATCATACTCGTCTATTACAAAGTTGGCATGGTATCACCATAATAGTTGCGGGAGAAAGTCTTCACTTTTTCTTCGCTTGTGTCATTTGCTTATTGTGCCATAACCATGGATAATCTTCATCGTTTATCAGGATGCTTGGATCAGCCTTGACTTTGAAGGGAGGAATTTCATGGAACTTTTCATAATCTTCAGACATGTCTGTCTTGCCCTCCACTCCCATGATGTCCCTTTTTCCTGAAAGAACTATGTGGCGCTTTGGCTCATCGTATGATGTATTCTCTTCCTTATATTTTCTTTTTCTCGGTTTGGTAGACATGTCCTTCACATAGATAACCGGTGCCACATCATTGGCTAGGACGAACGGTTCATCAGTGTACCCAAGATTTTTCAGATCCACTGTTGTCATTCCGTACTATGGGTCTACTTGTACCCCGCCTCCTGACAGATTGACCCATTTACACTTAAACAAAGGGACCTTAAAATCATGTCTATAGTCAAGTTCCCATCTGTCCACTATGTAACCATAATATGTGTCCTTTCCCCTCTCGGTTGCTGCATCAAAGCGGACACCGCTGTTTTGGTTGGTGCTCTTTTGATCTTGTTCAATCGTGTAAATGTATTCCCATTTATCTCGTATCCTTTGTAAATCAATAGAGTCAAAGATGGTCCCCTGGACAACAAGTGCAGCTCATCACAAACAGTCCTGTCACCTCTGAGACGTATTTCCAACCAACTGCTGAAAGTCCTGATGTGTTCACATGTAATCCAGTCGTCGCACTGCTCCGGATGTTTGGAGCGCAGACTGTTCTTGTGTTCATCGACATACTGTGGTCACCAAGGTAGAGTTCAGAGAACTGTGTAGTGTGCTTGAGACCAAGAATATCCGTCCCTGCATATTATTGAGTCCCCTCCAAGCGTGCCTTTTCCAGTCAGTCTCCCCACATACCGCGATTTAGGAAGACCTATCTTCTTAAGGCCAGGAATGAAGTCAACAAAAAACCCAATGACATCCTCTGGTTGATGGCCCATGGAGATGCTTCCTTCTGGCTTAGCGTGGTTACAGACATATTTCTTTAGGAATCCCATGAACCTCTCAAAGGGGAACATGTTGTGTAGAAATATGGGCCCCAAAATGACAATCTCGTCGACTAGATGAACTAGGACGTGCGTCATGATATTGAAGAAGGATGGTGGGAACACCAGCTCGAAACTGACAAGACATTGCGCCACATCACTCCTTAGCCTTGGTACGATTTCTGGATCGATCACCTTCTGAGATATTGCATTGAGGAATGCAATTAGCTTCACAATGGCTAATCGGACGCTTTTCCGTAGAAGCCCCTCAATGCAACCGGAAGCAGCTTGCGTCATAATCACGTGGCAGTCATGAGACTTTAGGTTCTGGAACTGTTTCTCTGGCATATTTATTATTCCCTTTATATTCGACGAGAAGCCAGTGGGGACCTTCATACCGAGCAGGCATTCAAAGAAGATTTCTTTCTCTTCTTTCGTAAGAGCGTAGCTGGCAGGACCTTCATACTGCTTCGGAGGCATGCCGTCTTTTTCGTGCAAGCGTTGCAGGTCCTCCCGTGCCTCAGGTGTATCTTTTGTATTCCCATACACGCCCAAGAAGCCTAGCAGGTTCACGCAAAGGTTCTTCGTCACGTGCATCACGTCGATTGAAGAGCGGACCTCTAGGTCTTTCTAGTAGGGTAGGTCCCAATATATATATTTCTTCTTCCACATGGGTGCGTGTCCCTCAGCGTCATTCGGAACAGCTAGTCCGCCGGGACCCTTTCCAAAGATTATGTGTAAATCATTGACCATAGCAAGTACGTGATCACCGGTATGCATGGCTGGCTTCTTCCGGTGATCTGCCTCGCCTTTGAAATGCTTGCCTTTCTTTCGACATTGATGGTTGGTCGAAAGAAATCGACGATGGCCCAGGTACACATTCTTCAGTGTCATCTAAACAGTGCGTGCATGCGTGGTATCCCTTGTTTGTCTGTCCTGAAAGATTACTAAGAGCGGGCCAATCATTGATGGTTACAAACAGCAATGCGTGCAGGTTAAATTTCTCCTGTTTGTGCTCATCCCACGTATGTACACCATTTCCATTCCACAGCTATAAAAGTTCTTCAACTAATGGCATTAGGTACACATCAATGTCGTTGTCGGGTTGCTTAGGGCCTAGGATGAGAACTGGCATCATAATGAACTTCCGCTTCATGCACATCCAAGGAGGAAAGTTATACATACATAGAGTCACGGGCCAGGTGCTGTGATTGCTGCTCTGCTCCCCGAAAGGATTAATGCCATCCGCGCTTAAATCAAACCATACATTCCTTGGGTCACCTGCAAACTCAGTCCAAGACTTTCTCGATTTTTCTCCATCATGACCCGTCGTGGGTGCTCTCAACTTCCGTCTTTCTTACGGTCCTCACTGTGCCATCGCATCAACTTGGCATGCTCTTCATTTCGAGCGGACGCTTCAACCGTGGTATTATAGGAGCATACCACATCACCTTCGCAGAACCCTCTTCCGGGGCTCGCCACAACATCACCAGGTCATCTCGTCGATCTTATACCTCAATGCACCGCATACCGGGCATGCGTTCAGATCCTTGTACGCACCGCGGTAGAGGATGCAGTCATTAGGGCATGCATGTATCTTCTGCACCTCCAATCCTAGAGGGCATACGACCTTCTTTGCTGCGTATGTACTGTCGGGCAATTCGTTATCCTTTGGAAGCTTCTTCTTCAATATTTTCAGTAGCTTCTCAAATCCTTTGTCGAGCACAGATTCTCTACCTTCCACCGCAGCAATTCCAAAGACGGTACCGAGCTTTGTGTTGCCATCTTCGCAATTGGGGTACAACCCTTTTTTGTGATCCTCTAACATGCGATCGAACTTCAGCTTCTCCTTTTGACTTTCGCATTGCGTCCTTGCATCGACAATGACCCGGCGGAGATCATCATCATCGGGCACATCGTCTGGTTCCTCTTGATCTTCAGCAGCTTCCCCCCTTGCAGCATCATTGGGCACATCATCTGGTTCCTCTTGATCTTCAGCAGCTTCCCCCGTTGAAGCATCACCGTATTCAGGGGGCACATAGTTGTCATTGTCCTCTTCTTCTTCGCCGTCTTCCATCATAATCCCTATTTCTCCGTGCCTCGTCCAAACATTATAGTGTGGCATGAAACCATTATAAAGCAGGTGGGTGTGAAGGATTTTTCGGTCAGAGTAAGACTTCGTATTCCCACATTTAGGGCATGGACAACACATCAAACCATTCTGCTTGTTTGCCTCAGCCACTTCGAGAAAATCATGCACGCCCTTAATGTACTCGGAGGTGTGTCTGTCACCGTACATCCATTGTCGGTTTATCTGCGTGCATTATATATAATTAAGTGTGTCAAAAACCATTACAGAACATCATGAATAGATAATTAAGTGACCAAATTAATAGAAGTTCATCATCACATTAAAACCAAACTACATACATAGTTCTCATCTAACAACATAAAGCTCTCCAGAGCATCAAAATTAATTAAACCATACATTGAAACTATGTAAAACAAACCAATGCGAAAACAAATGCGATCATAATCGCAATCAAGGTAACAACTGATCCAACTGCATAATGATACCAAGCCTCGGTATGAATGGCATATTTTCTAATCTTTCTGATCTTCAAGCGCATTGCATCCATCTTGATCTTGTGATCATCGACGACATCCGCAACATGCAACTCCAATATCATCTTCTCCTCCTCAATTTTTCTTATTTTTTCCTTCAAGAAATTATTTTCTTCTTCAACTAAATTTAACCTCTCGACAATAGGGTGGGTTGGAATTTCCGGTTCAACAACCTCCTAGATAAATAAAATCTATGTCACGTTGGTCGACATAATTGTCATAAACAATAAATGAACCAATAGTTATGAAAAGATAATATATACCACATCCAAATCATAGACAGGACGAGGGCCGACGGGGGCGGATACCAAAACCATCGCACTCTATAATAATAAGAAATAAAATAGTAATAAAATTAGACAAGTATCTATCTAAAGCAAGAATTTTTTTTCTTTCAGAAAGAAGATAAGAACAAGAGGCTCACCACGGTGGTGCCGGCGACGAGATCGGCGCGGGCGATCGACGACAGTGAAGACGGGGACGGGGCGGGACGGGACGCTAATATAAACCTAGAAAAATCTCGGGAAAAATAGAGTTCGGAGGTCGTGCTTCGAGAGGAGAAAGCTTAACTAGTGTGGCTCGGGCATTTCATCGAACACCTCATGTGCATAGGAGGTGAGCTAGAGCACCACAAAGCCCTCCCTCCCGGCCATAGAAAAAGCAGAGCAGTGGAGTGCTCGCTTTCATGGGCGAGGGGTATATATAGGCACCTCAATGGTCCCAGTTCGTGGCACGAACCGGGACTAAAGGGCAGCCTGTTGTCTCGGTTCAAGCCACCAACCGGGACCAATGGTGGTGGGCCAGGAGCCAGGCCCATTGGTCCCGGTTCGTCCCACCAACCGGGACCAAAAGGTCCGATTTAATCGGGACCAATGGCCCACGTGGCCTGGCCGGCCCCCTGGGCTCACGAACCGGGACCAATGCCCCCATGGGTCCCGGTTCTGGACTGAACCGGGACTAATGGGCTGACCCGGCCTGATCCAAAGCCCTCTTTTCTACTAGTGACATCGAAGGTCTCCTTGAGCTTAATGCTGAAGCGCCGATCTTCGTCCAGCTCAAGGAACCTGTCGCACATACCTCGGTCGTCGTGGCACCAGTCGCGCTCCCCCGGGCGGTTTTCGTCATCCGAGTACGACATTTCCTATGTTCATAATTCAAATATTAAACTTGTACAATTAAATATATGTACTAAAAAAACCTAAATTAGATCATTATTATTCATCACGGGTTGACTATCGGTCTGTCTCACCTGGAGGTCGGAGGGGGGGTCGGTGACGGGGACGACGGTGTGGATGATGGAGGGGGCTCCTAGATTTCTGCATAGTGCTCACCAATTTTAGCATTCAAAGTAGGAGTACTTTTCCAATTTGAGCATTCAATAAGCAAAACCAAATCGTAAAATAAAGTAGTATTCAAATTAGCATTCAATTATAAGCAAAAGTACATCATCTCTTGTGTCCGTACATCGTCGAATATTATCACTAATACTCCTCGAATACTATCATACATATAGCATCGCTAATACAGCTAGAACCGTGGCGCCTAACGGTATCGTCATGGCGGTGGACACCAAAGAGAAGGAACCATCACAGATCATAGCTCCAGGAGATCCTCAAGAACTTGCCGGTATTGTCGAACCTGCCCTCCAACGCAACCATGTAGCGACGGGCGTGCTCGCTCTCCTCGCTGACACGGTGACGTACCACCTCCGCTGTGTCCGGAAGCCTCGGCACCATCACTGGCCCACACGACCGCCACCAAACAAGGATCGGGTCAACAACAGGATGGCTCCTCACAAACCTACGCCCCCCGGAAGGTAGCACCTCCCAATACCAGCCCGGCGGAGCCCAGTCCCGGACATGGCCCCTCTGATCAAGCCGGCCTCCTCCGCCGAGTCGACGACGAGGATGTGGGATAGGCATCGTCGACGTCGATGCAGGATTAATTGCTTAAACTAAAAAAATAAACTAGTTCTATTAATTTTCTTGCTCAAAATAAACTACTTCTATATATAGTAAAATAAAGTAGTTTTATTAAATCAACTAGTTCAACTACTAAGCACTTACTATAAATAAATAAAGTACTACTTACTAAAAATAAACTACTTCTATAGTAAAATAAAGTAGTTTTATTAAATCAACTAGTTCAACTACTAAACACTTACTATAAATACATAAATGACTTTGATCATACACAATTTTCCTATACATACACAATATGAACATATACATAAATTGACAAAGAAAATTCTATGAACAAAAAAAATCATTAAAATTCTATGAACAAAATTACAACAGAAGAAATCATAAAATTCTATGAACAGAAAAAAATATAAAAATTAACATATTCTTTGCATATATACTGAGCATAAAACATGCATATTCAACAATAATAGCACCCAAAAAATCTATGAATAGAAAAAAATCTAACACAATATGAACAAATTACAACAACTCAATTAACTACAAATCTAAACTACACATCTAAATTAACTACACATCTAATTAAATTATATATATATATATATATATATATATATATATATATATATATATATATATATATATATATATATATATATATATATATATATAGCTCATCAAGCAGTGGCGACGGGGAGGCAGGCACGGGATGGCGACGGCGGCGGCGATGGGCGACGATGAAGTAGGGCACGACAACGGCGACGGTGAGGGGCGCGGCGATGGGCGACGAGAGGAGGCAGGGCGGTGGCGTCGAGAACACAGGGGCGCTGGGCGTGATGGCGTCTGGCGGCGGGGACGGCGTCGGAGGCAGGGCGACGACGGCGGCGACGAGGCGCAGAGGGCAGCTGGCGGCGTCGTCGTGGCGGGAAGATGAACTGAATGAAAATTTTCACAAGTGCTAGTTATATAGACGAAGCATTGGTCCCGATTCGTGATGAAACCGGGCGAATCGTTATTTTAGTCCCGATTGGTGCCACCAACCGGACCAAAGGCCTCTTTTCAAGCAGCCCAAAGGGCGGGGAGCAGAGGCGTTGGTCGGTTGGTGGCACCAACCGACTAAAGAAGATGATTCGGTTGGTGCCACCAACCGGGACCAAAGGGATCATTGGTTCGGTTGGTGCCACCAACCGACTAAAGGCCTTTGGCGGCGCGCGGTGGGAAGTTTAGTCCCACTCGCTAGCTGAGAGAGCTCAGACCTTTTATAAGCTGCGTTGCAGCTCAGTCTGAGCTCCTCTCTAATATGCAGGCATTACTTGCCTACCCTTGTCATCTGCCATGTTATTTATTGGGCCCACGGGCCTGCATTCAGCCCATGTACAGATGGGTTTCTAGTCGATGCAGGCCGTGTGGCCCATTAGGCGCATTTTTATTTTTTCCAGTATTTTTTTGTTTTTGAATTATTTATTTTCTTTTGATTTTGCTTTATTTTTATTTATTTTTGCTTTTAGCCCGAATAATTATAAACTTTCACATCTGCATTAGTTTCCAAATTTGAATAGTTTAAATTTTAATTTTTGAAATTTGTGTGAATCACTAGTTTGTGAATAACTTCACTACAAAAACAGATTTTGTTATTTTAGTTTCTATCAAAAAATTCTTTATGAAAATTCTTTTTGCTACTAAAGTTTCTAACAAAAAATTCTTTATGATAATTCTTTCTGCTTTTCATGTTTTGAACAGAAAATACTTTGATAATTTTAGTTGCATAAATTTTATATAATTTTAGTTTAAAAAATACTAGAGGTTTATAAAAGCTTTTTAGTTGATTCCTTTTGCTATTAGAGTTTTATAAAAGCATTTACTGATTTTTTTTTGAAGTATAAGACCTTGAAATTGAAAAGCATTTCGAATGAACTCTGAAAAGGTTGAAAGTTAGCATGGTATCATTATTTCACCCACATAGCATGTGCTAAAAAGTTGAGAGGGTTATGGGAAAAACTGGATACACTTCGAGTACAAAATGGACAATCTATTTCGAAGTATCAGGGTTTCATACGGAAACTCATCTGTTACACAGGGATTTTATTTTTTAAAACTTATTTGAACTCCTGACTTTTTGTGTGTTCAAAATGCACCATTCAAAGCCACATCATCAATTTTCAACCCTTTCTGACTTCATTAGTTATTTTTCATGCATTTACTGATTTTTTAGCTATAAGACCTTGAAATTGAAAAGCATGTCAAATGAACTCTGAAAAGGTTGAAAGTTGTCATGGTATCATTATTTCACCCACATAGCATGTGCTAAAAATTTGAGAGGGTTATGGGAAAAACTGGATACACTTCGTGCACAAAATGGACAATCTCTTTCGAAGTATCAGGGTTTCATATGGAAACTCATCTGTTACATAGGGATTTCACTTTTTAAAACTTATTTGAACTCCTGACTTTTTGTGTGTTCAAAATGCACCATTCAAAGCCACATCATCAATTTTCAACCCTTTCTGACTTCATTTGTTATTTTTCATGCATTTACTGATTATTTTGAGCTATAAGACCCTGAAATTGAAAAGCATTTCAAATGAACTCTGAAAAGGTTAGAAGTCGATCGAAGAGCGGACCTCTAGGTCTTTCCAGTAGGATAGGTCCCAAAATATAGATTTCTTCTTCCACATGGGTGCATGTCGTCCCTCAGCGTCACTCGGAACAGCTAGTCCGCCGGGACCCTTTCCACAGATTATGTGTAAATCATTGACCATAGAAAGTACGTGATCACCGGTACGCATGGCGGGCTTCTTCCGGTGATCTGCCTCGCCTTTGAAATGCTTGCCTTTCTTTCGATATTGATGGTTGGTTGGAAGAAATCGACGATGGCCCAGGTACACATTCTTCCTGCAGCTTCCCAGGTATATACTTTCGGTGTCAACTAACCATGCGTGCATGTGTCGTATCCCTTGTTTGTATGTCCTGAAAGGTTACTGAGAGCGGGCCAATCGTCGATGGTTACAAACAGCAACGCGTGCAGGTTAAATTCCTCATGTCTGTGCTCATCCCACGCATGTACACCGTTTCCATTCCGCAGCTGTAAAAGTTCTTCAACTAATGGCCCTAGGTACACATCAATGTCGTTGCCGGGTTGCTTAGGGCCTTGGATGAGAACTGGCATCATAATGAACTTCCGCTTCATGCACATCCAAGGAGGAAGGTTATACATACATAGAGTCACGGGCCAGGTGCTGTGATTGCTGCTCTGCTCTCCGAAAGGATTAATGCCATCTGCGCTTAAACCAAACCATACATTCCTTGGGTCACGTGCAAACTCAGCCTAGTACTCTCTCTCGATTTTTCTCCACTGCGACCCGTTAGCGGATGCTCTCAACTTCACGTCTTTCTTACAGTCCTCACTGTGCCATCGCATCAACTTGGCATGCTCTTTGTTTCTGAACAGTCGTTTCAACCGTGGTATTATAGGAGCATACCACCTCACCTTCGCAGGAACTCTCTTCCTGCGGGGTTCGCCGTCAACATCACCAGGGTCATCTCGTCTGATCTTATACCGCAATGCACCGCATACCGGGCATGCGTTCAAATCCTTGTACGCACCGCAATAGAGGATGCAGTCATTAGGGCATGCATGTATCTTCTGCACCTCCAATCCTAGAGGGCATACGACCTTCTTTGATGCGTACGTACTGTCGAGCAATTCATTATCCTTTGGAGGCTTCTTCTTCAATATTTTCAGTAGCTTCTCAAATCCTTTGTCAGGCACAACATTCTCTGCCTTCCACTGCAGCAATTCCAGTACGGTACCGAGCTTTGTGTTGCCATCTTCGCAATTGGGGTACAACCCTTTTTTGTGATCCTCTAACATGTGATCGAACTTCAGCTTCTCCTTTTGACTTTCGTATTGCGTCCTTGCATTGACAATGACCCGACGGAGATCATCATCATCGGGCGCATCGTCTGGTTCCTCTTGATCTTCAGCAGCTTCCCCCGTTGCAGCATCATCAGGCACATCGTCTGGTTCCTCTTGATCTTCAGCAGCTTGCCCCGTTGCAGCATCACCGTATTCAGGGGGCACATAGTTGTCATCATCATCTTCTTCTTTGCCGTCTTCCATCATAACCCATATTTCTCCGTGCCTCGTCCAAACATTATAGTATGGCATGAAACCCTTGTAAAGCAGGTGGGTGTGAAGGTTTTTCCGGTCAGAGTAAGACTTCGTATTCCCACATTTAGGGCATGGGCAACACATAAAACCATTCTGCTTGTTTGCCTCAGCCACTTCGAGAAAATTATGCACGCCCTTAATGTACTCGGAGGTGTGTCTGTCACCATACATCCATTGTCGGTTCATCTGCGTGCATTATATATACTTATGTGTGTCAAAAGTAAGAAAATCAGACAAATATCTATCTAAAGTAAGAAAATCAGACAAGTATCAGAAAGAAGATAAGAACAAGAGGCTCACCACGGTGGTGTCGGCGACGAGATCGGCGCGGGCGATCAACAGCGGTGAAAACGGGGACGGGGCGTGACGGACCGCTAAATCTAGACAAATCTCGGGAAAAATGGAGCTCCGAGGTTGAGCTTCGAGAGGAGAAAGCTTAACTAGTGTGGCTCGGGCATTTCATCGAACACCTCATGTGCATAGGAGGTGAACTAGAGCACCCAAATGCCCTCCCCTCGCTGCCTTGAAAAAACAGAGCACTGTGGAGTGCTCTGCCGCGGCGATGGGTATATATAGGCAATTTATTTGTCCCGGTTCGTGGCACAAACCGGGACTAAAGCCCACCCTTCTACACTTGTTGAAGGCATGAACCGGTACCAATGGTTGTGGGCCAGGAGCGCGGCCCATTGGTCCCGGTTCGTGCCACAAACCGGTACAAATGGATCCAGACGAACCGGGACCAATGCCCATGAGGCCCCGGCCGGCCCCCTGGGCTCATGAACCGGGTCTAATCCCCCCATGGGTCCCGGTTCGTGAAGAATCGGGACTAATGGGCTGACCAGGCCCGAACGATAGCCCTGTTTTCTACTAGTGATTGGATTTGCCTCCCCACTGCCGGATTGTCATGCTTCATGTGGTTCTCAAATTTTAGGGCTACTAGAAAAGCAAAAAGTTTTTTGTGGGCAAACAAAGCAAAAAGGATTGAGCGGTATTGAAGTAACCACCGACTAAAAATGATGAATGTCATAATCAATTCAAAAGGCGCAGTCAAATGTATGGTTTATGCCAAAACATGACTGTACATGCCATGCTCAAAAGTCAATACATTGTGAAGAAATGGCATCTATTACAAAAAAATGTTTAAATAAATGTTTTTCTATGTCGTGGAAATATTTTTTATAATGCACATGTATGTTCACACATTTACCTCTATTTTCTAAAAGAAAAATGAGTAAAATATGTGCTTGCCTTCTAAACCCCTGATACATATGCATTCAGAACTAAAAAAAAACATGCATTGAAGAGACATTCTCGTTTAATTTAGAAGAAAGGTATTCCGGCTGGGTAGGGTGGAGTGGAAGACACAAGTTCTGCATATGTTGTAGAGTGCAAAGCCAGAGAAAAGCGATTTTATTGCATCTCGGTTGAAAACCATTTTTATATATCTTTATGTTATGATGACACTTTAATAATATAAATTAATTTACCCGTGACAGTGGACGGATATTTAGCTAGTACTAATGCGTTTTTTTTCTTTAAGTCTAGTTTTTTTTTTTGAGCCATTTCTGCAAGTCTAGCTATATATCTTTTGTTTATTCATATTCATAGCATTAGTACTAGACCACCCCTAAAAAAAGCATTAGTACTAGACTTACATCAGGCAAACACAGCCCATGTGGGCAAGACCTGCCCATGAACTTTGACTGTTATCCATCATTCTAGCCATTATTAATTTCATTGTCGCAATTGCAGATTCTTCTAATTATGGTACTCTTAATAATTGAATATGTGGGGAGAGTTGGTGTTTCCTGTGCGCTAGCTTTCTACACCCAGCCGACGGCTTAATGTTAAAGTAAAAACAATCTGATCAAAGTTTGTACCTGATCAAAGTTCGCTGGGTTGGTGGCGAGAGCCTCAACGTGGCGACGGCGGCGGACTGCGCTCGCATCCGTGGGTCAGCAGAGGACAGCGGCAGGCGGCCACAGCGTCCCACACTCACGTCTGCGCGGCATCAGAGGTGGAGCGGAGGGTGGCTCCGAGGACCCTCGCTCGCATCCATTAGGCCGCAGAGGGGAGCGGCAAGCGGCAGATGGCGGTCTGTGCTCGCGTCCTTGTGACAGTAGAGGAGGAGCAGATAGTGGGGATTGAGTCATGTGTTACACGTCCGTGCAACAACAGAAGAGGAGTGGACAGCGTCGCGTTGATCCGCACTCGTCACCATGGGGCAGCAGCCAGGAGACGAGGAGCGGTGGGCGGTGGCGGGCGATCTGTGCTCGCGTCCGTGGGGAAAAGGAGAAGAGGCAATATATTGTGAGGGCAGAGAGAAGATTACAGGATAGAAATTCCCTATCCCCACTAATTGAGGACCAAGGGGTTCGCGTCTGCTGGCAAAACATTTAATCTGGATCGTTCATTTGCCTGGCAGACCCCTGATATAATATAGACTGCTAGATGTGATTTGGTTGGATTAATCAAACGTCTATAATAATCCTGTGTACATTTTTTTTCGGATAATCCTGTGTATATTTTGTGATGTGTGTCTAGGAAAGTTCCTGTTTGCTTTTTTTAATAGTAGTAATATAATATAGATTCGTAGCATGAGGCAAACACAGCCCATGTCGGCAAGACTTAACCACGCACGACTGCAAAAGAGCCGCAGCGCCCTCGAGAGACTGCTCACACGCTTCTTCTAAAAAGAAAAAAAGAAAAGAGACAGAGAGAGACTGCTCGCACGCGAGCTTCAGTGCGCCGAGCCGCCGCCGCCCGCCGGTGACCCCCTCCGTTCCCGCGCTCCCCGGCCATCCCCGCCTCCTTCCTCCCTCCTCCGCTCGCCTACTCGCCTGCTCGGCCGTCCCCGATCTCATTGGCTCGGCTGCTCGGCTGCTCCAGTCGGGCGCCGCCGCGCCGGCTCTGCTCCGGCCTCTCCCGGTCTCCCCCGCGCAACTGCCGCCCAGGTCCAGGCCAGGATTTTCCGACGACCGCCTCAGCCTGCCGATCTGCCGAGGTAATTTCAACCAACAGCAAGTGTGTATGCTAAATTGCTAGTGAATGGGATATTGGGCTAGATTGAACAGTATTTTATATGCTAATATGTGGATGTGCTACTGTTAATGGCGGCTGCTGCTGTTAAAATTTTATGTTCATTGTTTGTTATAGACAGTGTGTATACTAATGAATCATGAATGTGATAGATTGAACATTTTTTACTAATTTCACTTGATGTTTATTCCTTATCTTATGAAATTTTGCTTTTGCTGTCTTGAAAGTGTTGGCTCTTCTTCCACCGTTGATTTGGTCCTCTTTTGTATCACGTACTGTTCTTTGTAGTTTTTGTCATGTTTTTATCTATTTTGTTGTATCGTTAAGCACTGAGTGAAAATTCTAAAAAGAAAGTGCAACTGAGCCATATTTTGTATGGGGTATTTTTTGAGATAGCTATAACCTTACGGAGTTATGGATCGACGCTAAGTTATTCCCTCGCGCTGGAAAAAAAATTTGGGCATGGGCTTGCTCCAATCCTGGCTCCGCTACTGTCTTGCCCCTCTCTTCAACTTATGCAGCCTAGCAGCTAGTTACATCCCCTGCAGTTCTTCCAGGTTAGTCCTCCAGCTCTTAATTTGTTCATTTGCTGAACATTTTCCGAATCACTTTGCAGTCTTTCTCTTTTAATACGTGTATGTTCTTCTGAAATTTGCGTTTTCCACTGTATTTGGCTTTATTGGAGAGTTTATGCTTGACTTATAGGATGGAGATGGATAATATAAGAATTGAACTAGAAGCCCTAGAGCTCGTGTTTAATGATGCAAGTTCAGAGCCGATGAAACTATCCTATGGACTTTTGAGATCTATTACGAACAATTTTTCTAATGAAATTGGTTGTGGTGGGTTTGGCGTTGTTTACATGGTATGGTTTTTGTTCTCTTACTGCTCGCCAAATAGTATCGTTTTCTTTCACTTATTTTCCGCACTAGGGCAAAAAGCTTATGCTGATTCTAATAGCGTGAGTTAAACAGGGACATCTGGGAAATGGGAAGGTTGCTGTGAAGAAGTTTTCCAATCCACATGCTTTGCCTGATAAGCAATTCTTGGGTGAGATCACATGCTTAAAAAAGACAAAGCACAAGAATATAGTAAGATTTATAGGCTATTGTTCAGAAACATATGAGGAATTGCTTGTATTCGATGGAGAAAATGTAATGGCAGAGGTACGGAAAAAGTTGCTCTGCTTTGAGTATGTTCCTAATGGAGACGTTCGACATTATCTTCAACAAGGTATGGAGGACTTACGTACAACTTAATTTCTCCATGTGCACTCACTTTTGAAGCGATTTTCATTGTTATTGTTGATCCAAGTAATTCTTGCCTATTTCTTGGTCAAAAAAATTCCTGCTTATTTCTCCAACTTCGAATTTGTACAATTAAATTCAACAATTATTCGAATGCTTCATGATTATCTTCCTAACCTACTTCCCGTGGCACACAGAATAATTTCTCGCACAGTAAATAAAACATTTTCTCTAAATAGCCTCGCTTGCCCAGGAAACTTTATGTTCTATTATACTCGTACACCTTTTGTTTTGATGCATATGTCCTTGTTCTCGGTGAAAGAAGGTGGTTGTGGGGAATAACCGACGGGGGCTGGCTCTCTTAATCCGTGTAGCTTTTTTTTGCGAGAATATATTAATCCGTGTAGCTAAGCTAGGGATATCTAGCTTAGGGGAATATGGCACTCTAGGTCTCTAGCTTTGGTGGTACTTATTTGGGCATAAGCCCCCTCATTGAGATTTGATGTCAACAATATTTGGAACCCGTACATTGCAATCCTAGCACTTGTCTTCCATAAAGCTTATAGAATTGGTCTTGTCTCCTTTGTGCATGCATTGTCCTAGGGAGGCAAACAAAGTGGCCCATAATTTGGGCTAGGATGTCTTATAATTACAACTCTGCTATATATTGGGACGATGATCTTCCTGGCATTTTACTCGGACACTGTTGAGAATGTAACATTTATTTGAGTTTAGTAAAGTGCATGAGTCGCACTTCTTCCCCATCCCCACCACCCAAAAAAAAGAATGCCAAGTCAAACTTTGAAACTTAAAAATACTACTCCCTCCGATCCAAAATAAGTGTCGTGGTTTTAGTTCAACATGACACTAATTTTGGGTCGGAGGGAGTAATTTGTAAGTTGAAAGTTTGAATTTTTTAAATTTTGAGTTGTTTTACACATGTTCTGGGTTGTATTCCTTATTTATGGAGCACACCAAAGGGTAGAAAATATAGGACAGTACTTATTGGTAAGAGGGTTTGGTTGGGTAGGTAGGCATGGAGACGGGAAAGCTCAAGCTACTTACCCAGTGCCTACTTGTGGTCTAGTGAACAATAAATGACCATTGATGGTTTAACTTAATAGATTTGTCATGCAAAGCTCACAGGGACATGAATGATGAACGCATTGGAAAGACTGAATGTTTTTCCTTGCTTTTGCAGGGAATCCTCATGGAGATGACTGGTCCGTACGCTACCAAATGATTAGAGGAATTTGTCATGGGTTGCACTATCTTCATGATAAGCAGATTAACCATCTTGACCTGAAACCTGAAAATATTATGTTGGATGCTAATATGGAACCAAAAATTACAGATTTTGGTTTGTCAAGATTCTTAGATCAAGGACAATCCAAAATGCTTACGAAGCACATAGTTGGAACACCGTAAGCTAAGCTGCCCTGTTGACATCACTATTTGTTGAATTGTCGTTGCGGAACAGTGCTTCAAATTAACAGTCACACCAATCCATGCAGGCGATATATTGCACCAGAAATCATAGATAAAGGAGAAATATCATTCAAGTCAGACATGTATGCTTTGGGCATTGTTATCATAGAACTATTAACCAGGACCAGTATGATAAATCTTGACAATGTAAGGAGAAATTAACTTAATCTGTTAGTCGACTTTGTTAAATTATAGAAAAAGGTATTCATCTATACTGTTATATAGAAATAGTATAAGTTTTTTTACCTTGCACAATCTACACTTTACCATTTTGGCCACTACTTTTCACAGATATCTGTGTGTGTGTGTGTGTGTGTGTGCGTGTGTGTATGTAGTAATGTTATTCATCACTATATCTATGTGAGTATATAGCAGAATGATTCTTACTAACAAATAATGAGACCTTTATCATTTGACCAATATAATGTTTCAATTTAATTAGAGGTAAAAGTTACAAAAGTTTTAGTGCACACTTGCCGGCAAAAAATTAATCTGATTAAACTGAATCCTCCAATGTCTTATCAAGTTTACTCCAAAGGGGTGTGCAAAGACTACTCTGTTTCATACATTGTTTGTAGAACCTGCATCTATCCTGTAGGTACAAACATATAAATCAGATATTTTGCACTCTCAAGTTGATACACCTTAATTATATTCTCTTTCCACTCCTTATAATGCAGACGTTGCGATTTTCTTGATATTTGTAAATATTCTTCTTCATATAACTAGGACACTTGCAAAACTTGGATTAAAATATATGACTATGTACGTCCTGCATAAAGGAATTCATACATCCTGGCTACTGAGCAGTATGCATTCTCCAAATTTTGTTTCTCTATTGTTAGGTTGCATGCAAACATACATCCTGGCTACGGCATGTTACAGAGGAGTTATTTCCTCTGCATCTTAGTCTGGTTAGGGCTTCCTCCCCACCCAACCCCACCCCACCCCACCCCCCACCTCCGAAATCTTTTCCCAGGTTGGCCCTTCCTCCCTTCTTCCTTTCCCCTTGCAGAATACCATAATTTTATAGTGCCTTGTGCACTTTTCTGCAAAAATAGCAAACACGGGGCCGAACTTTCTTTTCGTAGAACTTGATTTAAACAAGTAGATTCAAACAAAAATTATATCATGAAGTCAGGACTAATGCAAAGAAAATCATGCTAAATATAATGCAAGCACTGATCGTCTATAGAAATTTATTATTTCAGAAATACCAATTTATTTCATAGAACAACCGCTACTTGTCAATTAAGTCACTACATGACAAATGTGTCCGCAATATACATATGTCTGCATTTCCTTTTCATGTTCTAATATATATGGTTGAGTGCTGCTAATATTACTGCATGTGTAAAAAAACTTAATCTGCAGTGGGATGAATTGTTAGACGTGGACTGCCCTCGAATGAGGATGTGCATCGGGATGGCACGAAAATGCATGGATGCTGACAAAGATAAGAGGCCTACCATATGTCAAGTAATCCGCGAGCTGGGCGACCTGGAGAGCATGATTCCACGTTCTTCCGTAAACCAGGTACACTGATTATTTGAAGACAGAGTTGTTCTCCTTTGATGATGGTTTGTCGGTACAAATTCCACCCTTACAACATTATGCACACCGACATCTAATTAAACTGTTTAATTAGGATTATGATCATATAAGCGAAGCTTGCATGTATATTTCTGATTCGCACCGTCCATACATAAATAATCAGCTTGTACATCTATCAGTATATGCATACATGATATGCGCAGGCAATTGCTATGAGCATGCATATGCATGTTAACCATGGTTTTCGAGTTGATTAGTCGATGTGGGGTAGCGACTCGGAAAAAGTCAAGCCTGCAGTTGCGACTAGTCACGACTCGAGTCGCTAGTCGATACTAAGTTGAGTCGACATTTTTTTGATGTTAACCCGTGTTAGAGCCTTCCGAGTTAAACATAATAAGTTGCATGTGTGACCGTTTCGACAATACGTAAATTCTTCAGGTGAAACCAATGGTCTAGTCTGTTGCTAGACCAGCCATTGTCCTGGTCGACATGCATGTGTTGTGTCCTTTTTGAATGTGTTGGTTCGAAGCTCGGCGAGCTTCGGGAATGTAAGTCCCAGGTTTGACCTTTACTTGGACGCATCAATATCCGTCTACATGCATCAATCCCTTAGGGCAACTCTAACGCGGCATTTGTCCGCGCGGGTACATTTGGGTCGAAAGACGAAAATGCCGGCCCAATGTGCCGACGCAAACGGATGAGCGTCTTCTTTTTGGTCTGCCGCGACCCATTTCAGACTCAAATTTGAGTCGGGTTTGCGTTGGTGTGGACACGGCGCGGATGCGCACGACGCCAGCCCTTGTCCTCCCCTTGGCCCGTGCAGTGGCACATCCATTCCATTTCCCCCCTTTCCTCCCAGAAACCTCGCCGCCCTCCCGCGCTCCTGCTTTCTGGCCATGGATGAGGCGCCGACCCCCGCCGCCCTGCTGGCGCCGCCTCGACGGTCGATGGTGTGGCCTACAGGATCCGCTCCGTTCGCAAGAAGCAGCCCAAGATGGAGCTGACGCCGGAGCAGCGGGCCATACAGTCGGTGAAGAGGGCTAGCCGGAGGAAGGTACACCCCGACAAACTTGAAGCTGCCAACGCAATCGCCCTCGGCGCCGCCGCGCAACAGGAGGCCGACATCATGAAGAATGAGGCCATGATCGCCAAGGTCATGCAGCATGTCCTGATGTTCTTAGGGTTCGGCCATGGCCATGGCACTCCATCATTCAAGTCGCTACAACCATGGCAGCGGTGAGCATGGCTTCGGTTGTCCATCCACAGGCGGAGTCGCGGCGCTCCTCCACCATGCCGCAAATGCCTGACTTCCATCCCAGCATGAACCACAAGCCAACCGCTTCTCCACCTTGCCGGAAGGGAGTGTGATTGCGCCGATGACCCCCGCGTCCGCTGGCAGCATCGAGCTCAACGCCACAGTGTGACTAGCGGGTCATCCACTTGGGGGCATTGGAAGTGGCCGCGTGAGATCCCCGCTGGCAAGTGGCCCGACGCCCGCCAAGTATTCTGCCAAATGCAAAAGAAGATGCTCGAGCTAGATGATTGATCAATGGCCGAGAGTGTCATCCTTTTTGTATGCCGGGATGTGTGCTGACATGACCATAGCCGAGATGTATGGCGTGGCTCAACTTTGTTCGCACATTTTGTGTGCTGGCAACAGTGCCGGCCACTGGCAATCCCGTCGGCATGAACTGTGATGTTTTTTGTAGGCTGGCATGTGTGCCGGCAGCTGGCAGCTTGCATGGTCGCTGGCATTAAATGTGAGTTGTGGTATTTTTCGATTAAATTTTCATGTCAAAATTTCTTCCACTGACGAAAAATGTGTCGGCCAGTTGGGCGCACCGGTCGGATGCGGGCGGACAACACGCCTACAGCCGATCCAAATGAACGAAAAGCGGACAAAACACAAGTCCGTTTGCGTTGGCGCATTGGTGTTGCCCTATATTGTTTTTCGTTGTGTCAAGTGTTCGAACAAGTGATGGCCACACCAATGAGTTCTCGATTAAAATAGAACTGCACCAGGTGTCAGCTTTGAGCCCTTATCTTTTTGCTTTGGTGATGGATGGGGTCATAAGGGATATACAAGGAGATATCCCATGGTGTATGCTCTTTGCGGATGATGTGGTACTAGTCGATGATACTTGGACGAGGTTAATAGGAAGTTAGAGCTACGGAGACAAATCTTGGTATCCAAAGGTTTTTGGCTTAGTAGAACTAAAACCGAGTACATGAGGTGCGGTTTCAGTACTACTAGGCACGAGGAGGTTAGCATTGATGGGTAGGTGGTGCCTCAGAAGGACACCTTTCGATATTTTGGGTCAGTGCCGCAAAAGGATGGTGATATCGATAAAGATGTAAACCATCGAATCGTGATCAGATGAATGAAGTTGCGCCAAGCTTCTAGCATTCTCTGTGACAAGAGGCTGCCACAAAAGCTAAAACAAGTTCTATAGGACGGCGATTCGACCTCCAATGTTTTATGGTGCTGAGTGTTGGCTGACAATGGCGGCATGTTCAACAGTTTGATGTGGCGGAGATGCGAATGTTGAGACGGATGTGCGGCCACACAAGGAAGGACCGAATCCGGAATGATGATATACGAGGTAGAGTTGGGATAGCACCGATTGATGAGAAGCTTGTCTAGCATTGTCTGAGATGGTTTGGGCATATTCAGCGCATGCCTCTAGAAGCTCCAGTGCATAGCAGATGGCTAAAGCATGCTGATAATGTCAAGAAAGGTCGGGATAGAACGAACTTGACATTGGAGAAGTCCGAAAAAAAGAGATCTAACAGACTGGAGTATCGCCAAAGAACTAGCCATGGACAGGAGTACGTAAAAGTTTACTATTCATATGCCAGAAACATGAGTTGATCGTGAGATTTTATGGGTTTCATCTCTAGCCTACCCAATTTGTCTGTGACTATAGGTTTTGTAGTAGTTGTTGTTGTTGTTGTATTGTTTTTCGTTGTTAGGTCACATCTTGACATGCCGCCGTGTCAGCTATATTTTTCCCTTGTTTTAAATCTTGTTGACCGTATGCATCTCTGATGTCTCATTGACATTGTTTCGTTGCAAAGGCTGAGTGTGATATCATTATAATATTAATATATTATCGTTTGTTTGAATAGAGCCACATCTCGGCCGATGGATTATAGCCCATGGTCATAGGGATCGCGGTAGGTTTAGGGAAACACTGCCGCGAGTTATCTCCTATTTCGATGGCCTCGTATTTTTTAACCTGTTTCCTTCAGCATCTATTCTTGGGCTTTGCTTGTCATTGTTCAATAATTAATAACTTATGACTGTATGCATGAATAGATATGCAAACGACGGGGCCTCCTCTTGAGGGAAAATGAAAAACAAATAGAGGTGGCAGTTATTATTGCTTGTTCTGGGTTAACTGCAAGTGTCTTGTATTCTGGATTTTCCACCCCACCTGGTGGTTACAAAACTGCTGGCACACCAACACTCGCTGGAACGTATTTCTACAACGCATTCAGTCGGGCCATAGTCACAACATTGGTTTGCTCCGCTTCAGCAACCATCAGTCTCATGTTCTCTGGAGTGGCTTTGGTTAAGTTTGGCACCCAGCTTCGCATATCAATCTATTGTTTATCTTGCTCTGTTACAAGTTTGGTTGCTGCCTTTGCGCTAGGCTTCTATTTGGTTTTGGCTCCAGTTGCGCACATGACGGCAACTGTAATCTGTCCATTGGCGTTCCTTGTATGTTTGTTGTGGAGATACATGGCAGAATCTAGAAGAAGCACTTCAGCTGCAATAAAGCAACTTGCTCGAATGGCCAGAAAAGCATTTCTCGTCTTCTCATGTGCTGTTGTTATCTCCGTGCGAACACTGGCAGCATATTGGCCCTTGGTAATAATCTTCGGTTGGGCTGCCCTTTCGACAAAATATGGAGGCAAATGACTTACTTGGATCATTTACCGACCCGTACATGATGTGGCCAAGGTACAATATTTACTTAAAGGGATGATCATCAATTATTTATGTAGATGTAGCTTTCTTTAATATTCTCACTATACCTGAAAGTACATTGTATTTTTACCGTGTAACGGTGACCAATTAAGGCATGCATGTAATATAATGTGATTTACTCTTGAAATAGCTCTTGCCGCCTCACTTTATAGACAAAGCATCAACCAAGACTTAGAAGTGAAGCTAGAGACACGGACCTTTGTACTAGTTCGTTTTTCATTAGATTATTCGATCCAATGTACTAGCTTGTGTAATAACTCAGTGAAGCTATATCGGTCAAGAAAAATTCCTTAACGGTCTGGAGACAAAAATGCTGCATGCATTGCATGCCTGCACAATCAAAGCTCTTTCCCTGGAGAGCATGTCGATGGAGATTCCTTCATGCATGCATTGCTGCTATATATCTCTCAAAAGAAGAAGCGGAAGCTCTGAATATATATCTCTCAAAAGAAGAAGCGGAAGCTCTGAATATATATCTCTCAAAAGAAGAAGCGGAAGCTCTGAAATGTTATCTGAATTTACTTTGAGTTGATGCAGAAAAGCTTTGTTTATCTAGCGGGCGGGGTGTTAAATTTGCAACGTGACAAGGGAAAAATATCAAGTGGGGTAAATGAGGGAAAATGTATATACTACTAACAAATTTGTACTATACTATGGACTAATAACAACTGGATAGAAAACACAACCAGTCACATAGTTTTTGAATGCAAACAAGAACCAATCACAAGAACATAAATTCAAAGCAGGAGCTACTAAACCGCTAAGCTTCTGTAGTTTTCTTCACATCGGCAACAACACAAGACAAGAGCAGATCGATAAACTGCTGAGCATGACACACTTACCATCATCAGGGAAGAAAAGAACCAACTGAGTTCACAAAACATATGCATCAGTTTCGTACGGGAATTAGCGCAAACGCGTAGAGGGATCAGCACAGATTCTCACACGTTCATAGGCAAAGCTTGACCAGCAAAGCACTGGGAGAAGGGGAGGAAGCTCACGGAGCCTTGAAAGAACTTGCCGACGGTGTGCATGATCGGCCTCAACGATGGAGATGCTGCAGGTCCATAGCCTCTCTACTCAGTCTCATGGATTTGGTGTCCCCCGGCTGGTTCGCAGGAGAGAAGTTTCTCAGCTTTTATCTCCCTGACAACCAGCTGCCTTCTTTCACTTTTGTCTGCCTTCTTCTGTTCAGTTCGTGGGAGCCGATCCAAACACCTTCCTTGTACTTTCTTATTAGTCAGGCCCTCAGCAAGCTACCGATGTTGACAGCAAGCTGAGCCTTGAGATTTGCTTACCCGAACCACCTCTGTCCTTGGCTGAATATTTACGTGCCCTATCACACTTTTCTGTAGAAAAGATACACAGGGCTGTAAGTTTATATATTTTTATCCTGAAATGAATGGATCATCACATGGTTAGGCTGTAAGTTTGTTTCAGAACTAAAGCAGAGTAACACAGAATATTTCAGTGAAACAGAGATGAAATGATGTCTATCAAGAGGTGTCCTAATTTATCGTCAATTTTTGCCATCAACACAAATACACCACCTCTTCTGGATTTCTGCCCCTGCACCCGGGAGCTGAAAGTCCAGTTTCTTTCTGGAAAGACCAGACCCGAATGGCAATTACATATTTATGTCTCCAATATTACTGGAAGAGTTGAAGTATCCGCATCCGTCTCTTCTAGATTTTATTCTTTCGTTGTTGATCTAACAACTTGAAGGAAACCGCTGAGCGTTCCTTCAGTTTTCAGAGACACCATAAGTTTTCGACATGTAACCAAATGATTTAGTACATTTACTCCAGTATAGTCTATGAACATAGGAGTACTAAAGAACCCAAGTCACCATGTGCAGAGCTAGACCTCATCTTTGGACGGCTCTGTGAAGATTCCTTGCTTTACTAGAGAAGACGCACTCCGTCGTTTCAGCTGATGATCACGGCGCATGTGTTCTTCTGGTTAGTGAGTGTTTAAGTTTTGTTCAAAATTATGGGCCACCGTATGAAAAATAACAACATATGCACATAGCGTGCAGTGTTAGAAAGCTTAGAACTTTTGGTCAAGTTATCTGCGTAAAAAAAAGTTGAAATGAATTTATAAGTATCCTGGTAACCATGGAAGTAATTGGCAAGTAATCTGCTCTCCGGCATCATCAACGGTGCCGAAGGGAACTTACTGCTGGTCACATCACAGGCAAAATGCTTGAATGTATTTTTTTGAGGGAAAAGTGCTTGAACATTTGGACTCCAGCAAAACTGGCAAATCAAAGAGAATGCATCTGGTGCTCGACCCTTTTCTCAATACATCACATGATGTTCCACGGACCCTAAACCATGAAATAATTGCGATGAATGCTTTGAACACACACTAGATGTGATACAACCATTCCAGGTCAGGGGAGTCTTGCCACCGACGTGTCAGGCATATGCGAGGAAAGCAAAATCACATTGAAGTAACTGCCGACCGTGACGGACGAAAGAGGAGACCACAGCACAGGCAGGGAATGTGCAGAACAGGCAAATCAGTGCATGTCCTCAAACGGCACCAAAGGAACCCAACGGCCTTTTCATCACTCCAGCTTTGCTTGCGATTAGTACGTCTCTCTAAGAATTAAAGAAGCCAGCACACATGACGTGATTATATAAGCATTAATTGATGGAAACTGGCAAGCGTTCCTTCAGTTTTGAACGCTCACGGCACAACTGCCATACTATAGTTTCTCGACCAATCTAGTACATTTTCTCCAGTGTACGTAGTACTAGTATATAAAGTCTATGAATGAACATGGGAGTATGACCGGATATAGTACTAAATAAAGAACTCAAGTCATGATGTGGAGAGCTTAATTAGACCTCATCTTTGGACGGCTCCATGAAGCTTTTTTGCTTTCCTGGAGAAGGCATAATCCACCACTGCAGCTGATTGATCACGGAGTGCATGTGCTTCTGTAGTTCCCTGTAGAATGGATAGGTTTCAGCATCTGTTAGCGTGCGTATTAGTTTTATTTGAAATTCCAAGCCACTGTATGAAACAGCACAACATATGTGCGTCGCGTGCGGTGTGAAGAAAGCTTAATTAGTAGGCTGCTTTTAGATAGTAAAGCTTGGTAGAGCACTTACAATGTTTTTGATGCGGGCAAGTCTGGTTCACACAACACCCTCAGTTCACCGCTGTCCGCATTTATGTAACACCAGGGGACTGGTGAGTTGTTGTATACGCTGTGGCCATTACTTGACGATGCTCTCGTATCCATAACCTTAACCTCATCTACGATCTCTCAGGATTATAGTCAGGTTTTCAAGGCTCTCCGGAAGGGACTTAAGTTTATAGCAGGATGAGAGGTTGAGTGTTTGAAGGTTTTTGAGGCTTTCAAGGTTCTCTGGAAGGGACCCTAGTTTCCAGCAGTTTGAGAGGTCGAGTGTTTGAAGGTTTTCGAGGCTTCCAACGCTCTCTGGAAGGTACTCTAGTTCCGCGCACCGAAAGAGGTTGAGTGTTTGAAGGTTTTTGAGGCCTCCAAGGCTCTCCGGAAGGGATTTTAGTTCATAGCAACGTGAGAGGTCTAGTGTTTGAAGGTTTTTGAGGCTTCCAAGGCTCTCTGGAAGGGACTCCAGTTTCTGGCAATGAAAGATGTTGAGCGTTTGAAGGTTTTTTAGGCTTCCAAGGCTCTCTGGAATGGACTCTAGTCTTTCACACCTTGCGAGGTTCAGTTTTTGAAGGTTTTTTAGGCTTCCCAGGCTCTTTGGTAGGGACCTTAGGGAATAACATGCTGAAAGGTCCAGAGTTTGAAGGTTTTTGAGGTTTCCAAGACTCTCTGGAAGGGGATCTCGTCTAGAGGACCCTAGTCTATAGCACCCTGAGAGGTCTAGTTTTTGAAGGTTTTCAAGGCTTCCAAGGCTCTCTGGAAGGGACTTTAGTCTATCGCAGCCTGAGAGGTTGAGTGTTTGAAGGTTTTTGAGGCTTCCAAGATTCTCTGGAAGGCACTTTAGTTTTTCACACCCTTTGAGGTCCAGTGTCTGAAGGTTTTTGAGGCTTCCAAGTGTCTCTGGTATGACTTTGATACTGGTACAATTAGATAAGTCAAGATGTGCTAGACTCCCAAGTTTGCCAAGCGAGCTTGGTATTTCTGAAATTTCCCGTGATCCATTGAGGTTCAGGTAATGTAATTTTGAGAGCCGAGTTATACTCTGGGGAAACTGTCGATCTTGCAGCTCCGGAGCAATAAGAAACTCCAATTGCTTCAGTTGCCCTAGAGCGCTTGGAAACTCTTTGATGGAGCATCCAGATAGATCCAAGACATGCAAGCACTTCGGAAATGAAAATGCACCACCATGGAATTCACAATCCGAAAAATGCATCGCCCTTAACTTAGGTGGGAAAATAGTTGACATCTTCCTTGCCTTGATGTAATCTGAAATATTGCAATTTGTAAGAGATGCATAGCGGCAGTATTCTTTTCTTCTAGCATTGCTCGCTATTTCAGCATCAAAGACAGCCAACTCTTCAGCAATGACCGATCTTGCAAGATCATGCACCAGATCGTGCATGGTGAAGATTGTTTTTGCAAATGACTGAAACAAAAAATAGCATTAATTCCTCCAGAAAAATTGTCAAGAGAATGGTATTGTTTATATAAATGACGTGGCATGATGCTTTTAGAAAAAGATTAATATGCTCAACTCAGCAAGCCGTAAGTGGAGAAAGTGGCTGTGGTGCAAATGCAGACGTGTTTAGAGTTAGAGAACTGGGAACTGAAATACATATTCTCTCGGAGAGCAGGGGGAAAGGATTTACTGAAGGAATGACAGAACTGACACATATTCAAGACTCTTAATTAATTAATTCCATCTTGTAAGTGTTACATATCTTTAGGGAAAATTGTTGTCCAGCCAAATATAGACTGGATTTGATAAGACAAACAAAATACAACACTATGCATTAACTGTATGAGCAGTGATCCAAATGGGCCGGCTTTTGACAAGGGTAAACTACAACAGGATGGATGAAGGAGTTACTTTTCTTTTTACTCGAGGCAGGTCCATATATGCTCCCCCACACTTGGGCAATTTTTAGAGGAAAGTGTGGGAGTGTAATCTCGTGCACCCATATCTTGAGTGCTTTATTTGCCACTAAGGGCAAAGCATATACATGGATTAATGTACCGAACTGTCAACATATATAAGATGTATGTATGCTTCAGCACAGTAACTGTTGCATGCCATTTGATAATTGAGTAAAAAATAATATTCTTTATTCTATAATGTACAGGCAGTATGCCGTAGTAACTCACCTTGGGCAGTTTTGAATGCTGAAGGAAAGACATCCCCAGGAATTGCCTAACATACTTCTCGCCAAGTTGTATGGCTGAAAAGGTATTAGATGGCTCGATGAAACCAAGAGCGATCCATTGATAGATAAGGTCATCTTTACTTATATTGTGACCTTTATGGAAGATACCACAATAGGCAAAGCATAACCTCAGATATGGTGTCAGAGTAATGTAACTTAACTTCAAGGACGGTAACACTGTACTATCAGAAAATGGTTCATCCCAAATATCACTATTGCACATTGCTTCCCAGTCACTAAGATTCATTCCAGATAGCAAGAATCCAAGTGCTTGAGCTGCTAATGGCAAACCTCCACATTTCTTTGCAATCGCCTGTCCAATTGGTTCAACTTGCACTTTATCAGCTCTAGATTCAGAGCCACTATTTTGCTTGATTATTCTCCAGCACATGTCATTGTCCAAGAGATCTAACATGTATGGTTCAACAGTACAAATTTTTCTTGCAATGTCTATGCTGCGTGTTGTGACTAAGACCCTCATCTTGGAGCTTCCATTCAACATAAGCTTGAGTTGATTCAGTTGGGAGGAATTTGTCTCCCATAGGTCATCTAAAACAATTAGTGTCTTCTTATCTTGAAGTAAATGTTTAAGATGTTGATTTATTAACTGCCTTGTATCTAGATTCTGGCTTCCCTTTTCTACTTGAGAAATTATGGAGTTCCCTATTTTTTTCATGTCAAACACTTGGGATACATAGACCCATACCCGATGATCATACTCTTTGAACTGAGCATCATTGAAGACCAGTTGTGCCAATGTTGTCTTTCCTATGCCTCCAAGCCCACAGATAGGAAGAATTGTGATATCTTCTTTGTTGCTGCTTGTGGATAACAAAGAAAGAACATTCATCCTGTCTTTTTCTCTCCCTATGATGAGTGATTCAATCACATATGATGTTGTTTCCCGTGGATCAGGAAACTGGTGCACACTAATTAGGCTTGAGTTATCATGTGTGAATTTGAAACTCTCGTGGTCCTCTTTGATCTTCCTCAGCTGACCTCTCATCTTCTTCATCTTATAAGCCATGGTAATATTGGGTGCAATAGCAAAACAGTCCAACTTCCCAATCATCTATAAGGAATTTCAACAAGTGATTATGATATAATATAAAACCTGGGAGCAATTACACCCAGCTTTAATATGATGTAGTATTTTCGATCCCTCTACCCAGTAACTACATGCTGCTTGTTTTGGACGGATGTAAAACTTAGCTTCCCTTTTAGTACAATCTTTTATTCTTATATACCTAGTTTCACGGCCGGGATTTGTACACCAGATTTAGGCCCTGTTTGTTTCAGTTTCGCTTGGATTTTAATCACCTTTGGATTCGCTTTAGTGGCGAAGCCGATTATGCGAATCAACTTCACCATCGAAGTACACTTTGAGGTGCTTCAAGAAATTGCACTAAAAATGGCCCAAATCCAGATTCAGCTTCACTGGCAAAGCTGATCCCAAATAGCTATTTGTTTCAGATTTCAGATTCGGCTTCACTGGCAAAGTTGAATCTGGTCCCAAAATCAGAAACAAACATGGCCTTAAGTAGGCTAAATGCCTCTTGTACACCCATGGCTTTAATTTTTAGAAGGGCGCCAACAAATTAAACGTTGCAATTAATTAGTGCACCAGTTGCTTACATTGGAAAGTATGTTCAGATGATCAATCACAGTGGCGGAGCCAGGGGCCTGCCCCCCTAATACCATAGATTTGTTCCTAATGAACACATGAACAGCAGATTTCTCTAACTGGGCCTCCCCAATACCGTAATTTCACTAATCCTGCACCACTGATCAAGCATGGTTTTGTGGACAATAATATAATTAATAGTCAAATTATTTGACCAAAGCAACAAACTCTGTACTAGGTAGGAATATTAATTAACCTAAAACCGATTGAGATAAGGCAAGGGCGGCATATGTATACCTTTCTGGAGGCTGGTTCACTGTTAGCTTGGAACTCATCGAGCATGTAAGAGATGTCGTAGGCAGCGTTCTTGAGCCGGTTGAGCCACAGCCGCACCGACTCCTCCGTGACAGACCGCCTCTCAGCATCCTTGAGCGCCGCCTCCATGTACTCTAACGTGTCCTTCATGTCCTTGAGGTCGTCCTTGAAGCTGCACAGCATCGTGACCTCATCCCCAATGGCAGAACCCAGCTTATTGCCCACCGCTGAGACCACAGCCGAGGCGAGCAAACCGGCTACATGCGCCATGTTGTTCGTCTTCACCGTACCTTTTCTCTTTCAAGTTGTATGCCAATTGGAGGTGCGAACACAGCCTGAGTACCAGAAATGAAGCAGTTACCAACTCATGCATGGTCATAGGTTATGTATGACCCCATGCTCCACCGAGATGGAAAGGGATCATCTACCTTGCTTAATTGTGGTAATGCACGCAACACAGCACACGTTAGCTTTAACTTTGCCAGCAGGCAAGGGTCAAGAAAAGAATCTCAAGTTTTTGAGCTGTAAAGGAAAAAGGGAAGGAACCAGGGAGAAGAAAAGAATGTGATCTCATCTCCCTCTGAAAATGAAAAGGAATAGAGAACAATCCTATTCCTTGATGCGTGCTTTGGTCTGTATGTACCTTTTGAGCTGATTGAAGACTTGCTAATTCTTTAGTTCTAGATTTCACTGATGGACCATCTACCAGAAATAATATGGATTGCATAGTTGCCCTCGTCCGCAGAAAAATCATAAACAGTTTACGGTACAGATAGCAGGATCACAAGCAAATAAGAGAATCAGATGATTTGTACGATTACTTACACTGAACTCATATTCTTCGTATCTGCTGCTAGGCTGGTTGACCAAATTTAGCAATCTACTTGGCACCTTGGTTAATTTGCAATATCCTCCAAGAAAATATTGCATAATAAGTATATAAAAAGAGAGAACACACATTATGATACACTTGCTTGCTTGCTTGTTTGAGTGAAGATTTTTCCAAACAAGGCAGGAATGGCAAAAGGTGAGGAAGCTCTCAGTTATTACAAAATTAGGCAACAACATATAGATATTTACAGAAGCCATGGGTGGCACCTTGCTTGTGGCACGGCCAATAAGATCCAGGTGTAGGGAGCCTGTTGTACCTGCCACCGTTCATCAGGTTTCCTCGATCTGCCTAGCCACCAGCCATCGAAGAAGCATCGTCTGTCGCCACCAGAGCCGGCACCCCCTGATGCGAGGGAACAGAGGATGCTCTGCCTCAGGGTCAATATTTCCTCTAGCCACCTCTCTCATTGGCCATTTCGCACGCTGCGACCACTCTGAAATATAAGGAAGGCTGAACCCCGAAGCACACACATACATAAGAAAAGAAAATGTTTATCTATGGTCAATAGATCCAAAATTTCGGTGCTCTGTTGCTATTTACAAATCTACAACATCATCATCAACATAATCTGCACAATCAATTCATCAAACGCTTCACGGGATAAAATCGGAGGTTAAAATACATTTTAATCTAGCCACAAATTCTTCAAAATTATGCAGTAGCACGATCTCACTACCGGAAAACTGACCTATGCCTACAGCCAAATCAATGCCGACGGCTGCCGTCGGCCTAGTTTGAGATATGCCGACAGCCTCATCCTGGCCGTCGGCGTAGCCTGGCCATCGGGCTACCGTGATATAAGCCGACGGCAGCCGTCGGCAAAGAACGGCCGTCGGCCTATCTACAAATACGCCAACAGCAGCCGTCGGCATACAAAGTGGGCCCGGCGACCCCGCCCGTGACCAGCGCTAACGCCGTCAACCCTATGCCGACGGTCGGGACGGGCGGCCGTCGGCATATCTCCGCATGCCACGTCATCGATCCGTGGCGTAGATATGCCGACGGCAACCGTCGGCATAGGCTCCACTTCACCGATCCGCGGCACGGCTCCTCCCAAAACCCTGCCGTTTCTATGCCGACGGCAATGCCGTCGGCATAGCTATTTTTTTACATGCTTTTCATACGTTTTTATGCTTTTTTTACATATGTTTTTATGCTTTTTTTAATATGTTTTCATGCTTTTTATGTATTATATGAATATATATATGTAGTTTGTAATTTTTTCATAGATTATGAATATATATATAGTTTGTATTTTTTTTAGCACATTAATAATGTGCCGTCATGTTCTTTTGAATATAAGTCCTTATATTTTATTAAATTAAAAAACAGCTATCGACGAAGTTTAGTGGTGGTTGCAAGCGCCTGCACCTGCCTCCGGAGTGTGACACCCTCACGGACGGCCGCCCACGCAAGACTTTGGGGAAAACGGATGCATCGGGTCTACACGGAGGGGATTTAGCAGTCGGTTTGGCCCGGATGTTGCTCCCAGGTGTCCCTCTAAGCTGACCTGACACAACCGGGTGGAGAGGTCCACGCTTAAAAGCCCGTCCGAGGGAAGTCAAAGGGCTAGATCTCGTGGTCAACCGCTCCTGGGTTAGTCGAGACGGGGGCCCTGGGGGTAGCAATGCCACCGGAGCGTCGTACCATGCCCTCATACATGCGGGGTGCTATTGTGGCATGTCTGAAGAGGAGGCACGTGTCTCCGGGGTGTGGCACCCCTCACGAACGGCGCCGCCGCCTGCACCTGGAGGGGGGAAACAGACGCGTCGGGTCTACACGGAGTGGATGTAGCTGTGGGTTTGGCCCGGATGTTCCTCCCAGGTGTCCCTCTGGACTGACCTGACACAACCGGCTGGAGAGGTCCACTGGTCAAAGCCCGTCCGTGGGAAGTCAAAGGGCTAGATCTCGTGGTCAACCGCTCCAGGGTTAGGTGGGACGGGGGCCCTGGGGGGTAGCAATGCCACCAGAGCATTGTATCGGGCCCTCATACATGCGGGGTGGTGTTGTGGCATGTACGAAGAGGCGACACGCATCTCCGGGGTGTGCCCCCCCTCACGGACGGCACCACCGCCGGCACCTGGAGGGGGAAAACAGACGCATCGGGTCTACACGGAGGGGATGTAGCAGTCGGTTTGGCCCGGATGTTGCTCCAGGGTGTCCCTATGGGTAGACCTGACACAACCGGGTGGAGAGGTCCACAGGTCAAAGCCCGTCCGTGGGAAGTCAGAGGGCTAGATCTCGTGGTCAACCGCTCCAGGGTTAGGCGGGACGGGGACCTTGGGCGGTAGCAATGCCACCAGAACGTCGTACCGGGCCCTCATACATGCGGGGTGGTCTTGTGGCATGTCCGAAGAGGCGGCACGCGTCTTCGGGGTGTGGCCCCCGTCACGTACGGCGCCACCGCCGGCACCTGGAGGGGGAAACGGACGCGTCGGGTCTACACGGAGTGGATGTAGCTGTGGGTTTGGCCCGGATGTTGCTCCCGGGTGTCCCTATGGGTAGACCTGACACAACCGGCTGGAGAGGTCCACTGGTCAAAGCCCGTCAGTGGGAAGTCAAAGGGCTAGATCTCGTGGTCAACCGCTCCAGGGTTAGGTGGGACGGGGGCCCTGGGGGGTAGCAATGCCACCGGAGCATTGTACCAGGCCCTCATACATGCGGGGTGGTGTTGTGGCATGTCCGAAGAGGCGACACACATCTCCGGGGTGTGCCCTCCCTCACGGACGGCGCCGTCGCCGACACCTGGAGGGGGAAAACAGACGCATCGGTTCTACACGGAGGGGATGTAGAAGTCGGCTTGGCCCGGATTTTGCTCCCGGCCGGGTGTCCCTATGGGTAGACCTGACACAACCGGGTGAAGAGGTCCACTGGTCAAAGCCCGTCCGTGGGAAGTCAAAGGGCTAGATCTCGTGGTCAACCGCTTCAGAGTTAGGCGGGACGTGGACCTTGGGGGGTAGCAAAGGCACCGGAGCGTCGTACCGGGCCCTCATACATGCGGGGTGGTGTTGTGGCATGTCCCAAGAGGTGGCACGCGTCTTCGGGGTGTGGCCCCGTCACGGACGGAGCCGTCGTCGGCACCTGGAGGGGGAAACGGATGCGTCGGGTCTACACGGAGTGGATGTAGCTGTGGGTTTGGCCCGGATGTTGCTCCCGGGTGTCCCTATGGGTATACCTGACACAACCGGCTGGAGAGGTCCACTGGTCAAAGCCCGTCCGTGGGAAGTCAAAGGGCTAGATCTCGTGGTCAACCGCTCCAGGGTTAGGTGGGACGGGGGCCCTGGGGGTAGCAATGCCACCGGAGCGTTGTACCAGGCCCTCATACATGCGGGGTGGTGTTGTGGCATGTCCGAGGAGGCGACACACATCTCCGGGTGTTCCTTCCCTCACGGACGGCGCCGCCGCCGGAACCTGGAGGGGGGAAAACAGACGAATCGGGTCTACACGGAGGGGATGTAGCAATCGGTTTGGCCGGATGTTGCTCCCGCCGGGTGTCCCTATGGGTAGACCTGACACAACCGGGTGGATAGGTCCACTGGTCAAAGCCCGTCCGTGGAAAGTCAAAGGGCTAGATCTCGTGGTCAACCGCCTGTGGTTAGGCGGACGGGGCCTTGGGGGTAGCAATGCCACCGCCGCCGCATCGGGCCCTCATACATGCGGCGTGGTGTTGTGGCATGTCCAAGAGGCGGCATGCGCTTCGGGTGTGGCCTCACACGGACGGCGCCGCCACCGCACCGGAGGGGGAAACGGACGCCGGGGTCTACACGGAGTGGATGTAGCTATGGGTTTGGCCCGGATGTTGCTCCCGGTGTCCCTATGGGTAGACCTCGACACAACCGGCGGAGAGGTCGACCGTCAAAGCCCGTCTGTGGAAGTCAAAGGGCTAGATCTCGTGGTCAACCGCCTCCCGGTTAGTCGGGATGGGGCCCTGGGGTAGTAATGCCACCGAGCGCCGCATCGGCCCTCATACATGCGGGTGGTGTTGTGGCATGTCCTAAGAGGCGCACGCTGCCTCTCGAGTGTGCCCTCACGGACGGCGCCGCCGCCGCACCGGAGGGGAAAACGGACGATCGGGTCTACACGGAGTGTATGTAGCTGAGGGTTTGGCACGGATGTTGCTCCCGGTGTCCCTATGGGTAGACCTGACACAACCGGCCGGAGAGGTCCACAGGTCAAAGCCCGTCTGTGGAAGTCAAAGGGCTAGATCTCGTGGTCGACCGCTCCGGGTTAGTCGGGACGGGGCCCTGGGGTAGCAATGCCACCGAGCGTCCGCATCGGCCCTCATACATGCAGGGTGGTGTTTTGGCATGTCCTAAGAGGCGGCACACATCTCCGGGGTGCCCTCACGGACGGCGCCGCCGCCGGCACCTGGAGGGGGAAAACAGACGAATCGGGTCTACACGGAGGGGATGTAGAAGTCGGTTTGGCCCGGATTTTGCTCCCGGCCGGGTGTCCCTATGGGTAGACCTGACACAACCGGGTGAAGAGGTCCACTGGTCAAAGCCCGTCCGTGGGAAGTCAAAGGGCTAGATCTCGTGGTCAACCGCTTCAGAGTTAGGCGGGACGTGGACCTTGGGGGGTAGCAAAGGCACCGGAGCATCGTACCGGGCCCTCATACATGCGGGGTGGTGTTGTGGCATGTCCGAAGAGGTGGCACGCGCTCGGGTGTGGCCTCACACGGACGGCGCCGCTGCCGCACCAGAGAGGGGGAAACGGATGCGCCGGGTCTACACGGAGTGGATGTAGCTGTGGGTTTGGCCCGGATGTTGCTCCCGGTGTCCCTATGGGTATACCGACACAACCGGCCGAGAGGTACACCGGTCAAAGCCCGTCTGTGGAAAGTCAAAGGCTAGATCTCGTGGTCAACCGCTCGAGGTTAGGTGGGACGGGGCCCCTGGGGTAGCAATGCCACCGAGCGTCGTACTGGGCCCTCATACATGCGGGTGGTGTTGTGGCATGTCCGAGGAGGCGACATCATCTTGAGGTGTGGCCCCTCACGGACGGCGCCGCCGCCGCACTGGAGGGGGGAAAACAGACGATCGGGTCTACACGAGGGGATGTAGCTATGGGTTTGGCCGGATGTTGCTCCGGGTGTCCCTATGGGTAGACCTCGACACAACCGGTGGATAGGTCCACCGTCAAAGCCCGTCTGTGGGAAGTCAAAGGGCTAGATCTCGTGGTCAACCGCTCCTGGGTTAGTCGGGACGGGGGCCTTGGGGGTAGCAATGCCACCGGAGCGTCGTACCGGGCCCTCATACATGCGGGGTGGTGTTGTGGCATGTCCGAAGAGGCGGCATGCGTCTTCGGGGTGTGGCCCCCGTCACGGACGGCGCCGCCGCCGGCACCTGGAGGGGGAAACGGACGCATCGGGTCTACACGGAGTGTATGTAGCTGAGGGTTTGGCACGGATGTTGCTCCCGGGTGTCCCTATGGGTAGACCTGACACAACCGGCTGGAGAGGTCCACAGGTCAAAGCCCGTCCGTGGGAAGTCAAAGGGCTAGATCTCGTGGTCGACCGCTCCTGGGTTAGTCGGGACGGGGGCCCTGGGGGGTAGCAATGCCACCGGAGCGTCGTACCGGGCCCTCATACATGCAGGGTGGTGTTTTGGCATGTCCTAAGAGGCGGCACACATCTCCGGGGTGTGCCCCCCTCACGGACGGCGCCGCCGCCGGCACCTGGAGGGGGAAAACAGACGCATCGGGTCTACACGGAGGGGATGTAGAAGTCGGTTTGGCCCGGATTTTGCTCCCGGCCGGGTGTCCCTATGGGTAGACCTGACACAACCGGGTGAAGAGGTCCACTGGTCAAAGCCCGTCCGTGGGAAGTCAAAGGGCTAGATCTCGTGGTCAACCGCTTCAGAGTTAGGCGGGACGTGGACCTTGGGGGGTAGCAAAGGCACCGGAGCATCGTACTGGGCCCTCATACATCTTGAGGTGGTGTTGTGGCATGTCGAAGAGGTGGCAGCGTCTTGAGGTGTGGCCCCGTCCGCAGACGGCGCCGTCGTCGGCACCGGGAGAAGCGGATCGTCGGGTCTACGGAGTGGATGTAGCTGTGGGTTTGGCCGGATGTTGCTCCGGGTGTCCCTATGGGTATACGACACAACCGGTTTGGAGAGGTACCTGGTCAAAGCCCGTCCGTGGGAAGTCAAAGGCTAGATCTCGTGGTCAACCGCTCCGGGGTTAGGTGGGGCGGGGGCCACAGGGGTAACAATGCCACCGGAGGCGTTGTACCAGGCCCTCATACATGCGGGGTGGTGTTGTGGCATGTCAGGAGGCGACACACATCTCCGGGTGTGCCCTCCCTCACGGACGGCCCGCCGCCCGCACTGGAGGAAAAGCAGGCGCCGGGTCTACGGAGGGATGTAGCGGTCGGTTTGGCCGGATGTTGCTCGGCGGGTGTCCCTATGGGTGAACTGACACAACCGGGTGGATAGGTCCAGCTGGTCAAAGCCGTGGGAAGTCAAAGGCTAGATCTCGTGGTCAACCGCTCCGGGGTTAGGCGGGGACGGGGCCTTGGGGGTAACAATGCCACCGAGCGTCGTCACGGGCCCTCATACATGCGGCGTGGTGTTGTGGCATGTCCGAAGAGGCGGCATCGTCTTGAGTGTGGCCCCGTCACAGACGGCGCCGCCGCCCGGCTTTGGAGAAGCAGACGCATCGGGTCTACGGAGTGTATGTAGCTGAGGTTTAGCACGGATGTTGCTCCGGGTGTCCCTATGGGTAGACTGACACAACCGGTGGAGAGGTCCACAGTCAAAGCCCGTCCGTGGGAAGTCAAAGGCTAGATCTCGTGGTCGACCGCTCTGGGTTAGTTGGGACGGGGCCCAGGGGTAGCAATGCCACCGGAGCGTCGTCTGGGCCCTCATACATGCAGGGTGGTGTTTGGCATGTCCTAAGAGGCGCACACATCTCGGGGTGTGCCCCCTCACGGACAGCGCCGCCGCCGGCACTGGAGGGAAAGCAGGCGCGCCGGGTCTACGGAGGGATGTAGAAGTCGGTTTGGCCCGGATTTTGCTCGGCGGGTGTCCCTATGGGTAGACGACACAACCGGGTGAAGAGGTCCACTGGTCAAAGCCCGTCCGTGGGAAGTCAAAGGGCTAGATCTCGTGGTCAACCGCTTCAGAGTTAGGCGGGACGTGGACCTTGGGGGGTAGCAAAGGCACCGGAGCATCGTACCGGGCCCTCATACATGCGGGGTGGTGTTGTGGCATGTCCGAAGAGGTGGCACGCGTCTTCGGGGTGTGGCCCCCGTCACGGACGGCGCCGTCGTCGGCACCAGGAGGGGGAAACGGATGCGTCGGGTCTACACGGAGTGGATGTAGCTGTGGGTTTGGCCCGGATGTTGCTCCCGGGTGTCCCTATGGGTATACCTGACACAACCGGCTGGAGAGGTACACTGGTCAAAGCCCGTCCGTGGGAAGTCAAAGGGCTAGATCTCGTGGTCAACCGCTCCAGGGTTAGGTGGGACGGGGGCCCTGGGGGTAGCAATGCCACCGGAGCGTTGTACCAGGCCCTCATACATGCGGGGTGGTGTTGTGGCATGTCCGAGGAGGCGACACACATCTCCGGGGTGTGCCCTCCCTCACGGACGGCGCCGCCGCCGGCACCTGGAGGGGGGAAAACAGACGCATCGGGTCTACACGGAGGGGATGTAGCAGTCGGTTTGGCCCGGATGTTGCTCCCGGCCGGGTGTCCCTATGGGTAGACCTGACACAACCGGGTGGATAAGTCCACTGGTCAAAGCCCGTCCGTGGGAAGTCAAAGGGCTAGATCTCGTGGTCAACCGCTCCAGGGTTAGGCGGGACGGGGGCCTTGGGGGGTAGCAATGCCACCGAAGCGTCGTACCGGGCCCTCATACATGCGGCGTGGTGTTGTGGCATGTCCGAAGAGGCGGCATGCGTCTTCGGGGTGTGGCCCCCGTCACGGACGGCGCCGCCGCCGGCACCTGGAGGGGGAAACGGACACGTCGGGTCTACACGGAGTGGATGTAGCTATGGGTTTGGCCCGGATGTTGCTCCCGGGTGTCCCTATGGGTAGACCTGACACAACCGGCTGGAGAGGTCGACTGGTCAAAGCCCGTCTGTGGGAAGTCAAAGGGCTAGATCTCGTGGTCAACCGCTCCTGGGTTAGTCGGGATGGGGGCCCTGGGGGTAGCAATGCCACCGGAGCGTCGTACCGGGCCCTCATACATGCGGGGTGGTGTTGTGGCATGTCCTAAGAGGCGGCACGCGTCTCCTGAGTGTGCCCCCCTCACGGACGGCGCCGCCGCCGGCACCTGGAGGGGGAAAACGGACGCATCGGGTCTACACGGAGTGTATGTAGCTGAGGGTTTGGCACGGATGTTGCTCCCGGGTGTCCCTATGGGTAGACCTGACACAACCGGCTGGAGAGGTCCACAGGTCAAAGCCCGTCCGTGGGAAGTCAAAGGGCTAGATCTCGTGGTCGACCGCTCCTGGGTTAGTCGGGACGGGGGCCCTGGGGGGTAGCAATGCCACCGGAGCGTCGTACCGGGCCCTCATACATGCAGGGTGGTGTTTTGGCATGTCCTAAGAGGCGCACACGCTCTCGGGTGTGCCCCCACGGACGGCGCCGCCACCCGGACTGGAGGGGGGAAAACAGACGCATCGGGTCTACACGGAGGGGATGTAGCAGTCGGTTTGGCCCGGATGTTGCTCGCGGGTGTCCCTATGGGTAGACCTGACACAACCGGGTGGAGAGGTCCACTGGTCAAAGCCCGTCCGTGGGAAGTCACAGGGCTAGATCTCGTGGTCAACCGCTCCAGGGTTAGGTGGGACGGGGGCCTTGGGGGGTCGCAATGCCACCGGAGCGTTGTACCGGGCCCTCATACATGTGGGGTGGTGTGGTGGCATGTCCGAAGAGGCGGCACGCATCTCCGGGGCGTGGCCCCCCTCACGGACGGCGATGACACGGTAGTAGACGTTCTACGGTAACGATGCGGCGTGAATATTATTAAATACTCGGAGCGCGATAAAATACTCGGAGCAAATAATTATATCATAAAGAAATGTTGCTGACCATAGAAAAAATCTGGTTCAGAAAAAATATACGTGATATTTTAGAAAATTGTTGTACAATATAAAAAAAGGATCATGTAATTAAAAATAATGTTTCAAACCATTAAAGAAAATGTATGGTACATTTTAAATAATGTTCATGCATGTAAAAAGTATGTATACCATATAAAAAATTATATACCATGTATCATTCAAATAAATTCAAGAACGTGTATTTGAAAAAAAAATATCTATGCCTACGGCTTAGCCGTCGGCATATATGCCACGTGGCATGATTAATATATGCCGACGGCTAAGCGTCGGCATAGGTCACCTTATCCATACCCGGGCGCGCCCCGTCCAGCCGTTGACCCCAAACCAGCTCGCCCCCGACCCCGATCCAGCTCGCCCCCGATCCGCCGCCGCCGCTTTCGGCCCCACCGCCTGCCGCCGCCCACTCCACCCCTGCCTTCCCCATCCCCATCTCCACCCGCCGTCCCCCCTCCCGTCCCCGCCGCCGTCTCCACCTGCCGTCTCCCCGCCGTCCCCGCCGTCTCCACCCCTGCCTCCCCCGTCGCCTTCTCCACCCGCCGTCGCCGCCTCAGCCTTCCCCTCTGCTGCTGCGCCGCCTGCCTCCCGACCCCAACACCGCCTGCCTCCCCGAACAGCGTCTTGGCCGCGGCTCCTGCCGCCCCGCACGCCTGCCCTCCGTCCCGGCCGCCCATGCCCTCCAGGTCCCGGCCGCCCGCCTTGGCCCTCCACCGCCGCCCCCTGCTCGCCGCTGCCCCGGCCGCCCTTGCCTCACCGTCCCCGGCCGCCCCGGTGAGCTTTTTTTTTCATTTTTTTGCATTTGTTTTTGCATTTTTTTACTGCTTGTTATATGATAGATGCATGTTGTATGGATGAATGGATGGATTGATGTATATTGGTTAGTTATAGCTTTGGTCAACTTAGTGATGTTGTCAAATGTTGTCAAATTTGAAGAACAAAATTGGCATATTTGAGATGTTGTCAAATAGCTATAGTTTCATTTTGTGATGTTTACAAAATTGGTATCTGATGAGTAGTTATTTTATCATGATGATCTTGCTATAAAAAATTGAAGAACAAAATTTGACACTTGATGAAAATTAGGATTTGAAGTATCATGATGATCTAAAACCTTGACTAGATGTCATTAGCAATATGATTTTTTTTCATAGTTTGAAGTGTCAATGCTTTATGTGATGTGGTGCCGTCAAATTTTTTGACTCGGTAAAATTTACAGGCTTTGTGGTATTCATCTCCCTGGAGCCTTCGTCGTCTGGGTTTGGTCCGTGATCCTGCCGCTGCTCGACTACTTCTTCTACAGCGGAGGGTGAGCTACGAATCCACCTTCACCTCCTAGCCTCTTTTAACTAGATTGAATTTTCACATCAAGTCGCATAACCTAGGTCTCCCGTCCGAAAGGGTTGCATCGATAAATATGCATTCAATTGCATATTTATCACCACAGCTCTTTCGGATTGTCTAGCGCTTTCCACAGATAGCCCGAGGATGTGTAGATTGGGTACGTTGTTCATGCTCTACCCCGTTCCGAGACAGGATTTCGGCGGCGCCTCCCTGTTGTTCTCCGGATGCACATTCTCTCGGCATTTTGCCGAGACGTGTATTGGAGAACAGCGGAGGTGCTGCCAAATTTTGTCTCGGAATGGGGTAGAGCATGGACCGTACTCAATCTACACATTCTCGGGTGGGATTAGGACCCATCTTTACCTATTAGAGATGTAGGTGGATTAAATGTCGTTTCTCGTCAACCTTGTAAAAAATAAAATATTGATGTGGGTAATTTAGATGAATCCTTAATTTTGTTTTGTTGCTTCCAATAAAGCAGAGATGGCAGATAATCAGTGGATGTATAGTGGGTTTTTCCGTCGGAATCAAGTAACAACAGAGTGGGTCGAGAAAACTGATGTGTTTTTGAAAGAGATATTCCATAGTCCAATGAGGATGGTGCCAGAATGCCCGTGTGCCAAATGTGAGAGACGTATCCGCAGAGATAAGAGTGAGATGACTAAGCACCTTCGCACGAATGGATTTATGCCCAACTTTAATATACCGATAAACTTTGCCCAGCGGGACCGTGGTAGAGAGTATGTGATACGACAACGTGTCGCTGGTTATGAGGACGATGGGGTTAGAGACATGCTAGATGATGACTTTGTTGCACAGCCGACACCTCCGTCACATTTACCGAATGAACCGGAGGAGCCGGAGGAAACCGCAAAGGCCTTCCTAGAAATCTTGGCCTCGTCAAAGAAACCTCTCTATGAGGGTGCCAAGTTGTCATCTTGGATGCCATCTACGCAATCGATGGCAGTCAAGGCTGAAATCTGGTGTGGCGAGGTTGCTTTGAAGCATTTACGGGAGTATGGGCTAACAGCCTGCCCGAGGGCCATGAACTGCCGAAAACCATGTACGGTACGAAGAAAATCATGAAGGCGCTATCCATGGACTATGAGAAAATACATGTTTGTCCAAAGAATTGCCTTTTGTTTAGGCACGATTATGCGGATGACAACTACTGTAGGAAGTGCGGTTCCTCTCGGTATATTGAGGTGGTCGATAAGCATGGTCAGAAGCGGCAGCTAAAAATACCTATGAAGGTTCTTCGTTATCTTGATTTTATAAAAAGACTGCAGCGCCTTTTCATCACCGAGGAGTCTGCCAAAATGATGAAGTGGCACAAGGAAGGGAAAAGGTACAATCCAAAAAAAATTGTACATACATCAGAAGGTGAAGCATGGAAGTCATTCGATATAAAGTACCCGGAGGAAGCAACCGAGGCTGGGAATGTCAGAATTGCTATAACAGGTGATGGGTTCAACCCATATGGTATGTCGTCTAATCCATACAGCTGCTGGCTCGTATTTGTTATTCCGCTCAATCTCCCTCCCGGCGCCATAATGCAACGCAAGACCATGTTCCTGTCGCTTATAATTCCGGGGCCTGAATATCCAGGGAAGAATTTGAGTGTGTTTATGCAGCTGTTGGTGGATGATTTGCACCATTCTTGGTACTTCCCGAGGTTGACATACGACCGGCATCTGCAGAAAAATTTCTTGATGAAAGTTTGGCTCTGATGATTGCATGCATGACTTTCCCGGCTATGCCCTGTTCTGCGGATGGTGTACAAGTGGAAAGATGCCTTGCCCAGTGTGCATGTAGGCCTTGATTTTCATTTGGCTTAAGAAGGGTGGCAAGTATGTTGCCTTTGACCAGCATCGACAGTTCCTCCCTCCAGACCATCCTGATAGGGAAGACAAGAAGAACTTCACAAAAGGCAAAGTTGTCCATGAAGTAAACGAGATTCCAACGTTTTCTGGTGCGGATGTGCTTGCTCAGCTCAAAGCTCTTAAGCCTGCCGGTGAAGGGAAAGGCAAAGGCAAAGGCAAAGGCAAAGGCAAAGGTAAAGGGAAAAAATGTTTTGAAGGATTTGGTGAGACGCACAACTGGACTCACATTACCCCCTTCACGCAGCTTCCCTATTTTAAGGACCTCAAACTTCCATACAACATCGACGTGATGCACAGCAAAAAGAATGTCGCAGAGTCCCTTTTTAACACGATCCTCAACATTCCTGATAAGACAAAGGATAATGTTAATGCTAGAGTCGATCAACAGAATATTTGTGATAGACCACGTCTTCACATGCAACCTCCCACAGGCAGTCGAAAATCTTGGTTCAAGCCAGATGCTGACTTCGTACTTAAAAAGGATCATAAGATGGAGGCATTCAAGTGGCTGAAACACGTCGTGAAGTTCACCGATGGTTATCGTCGAATATAAGTAAGGGGTCAATCTTTCAACGGGCGAGTGACCGGGCTCAAGAGTCATGACTATCATGTATGGATTGAGCGGATTATGCGGTGATGGTTCGGGCTATGTTCCCGGCGTCTCGGCATGTGCTTGCGGAGTTAAGCCATTTCTTCCGAGCGCTTTGTGCTAAAGAAGTATGTCCTGAGAAGATAAAAGAAATACATAAGAAGGCGCCAGAGTTGATATGCAAGCTAGAGAAGATCTTCCCGCCGGGCTTCTTTACTCCGATGACACATCTCATTTTGCACCTTGCGAACGAGGTATTGTTGAGGGGGCCTGTGCAGTATCGTTGACAGTACGGCCCTGAGAGACAGAACAAGCATCTGAGACAGAAATGTGGAAACAAAGCTAAGATTGAAGCTTCCATAGTTGAGGCAGTTATCCTAGAGGAGGTGGCAGACCTCAGGACAGCCTACTATCCGGACCATGTTCCCACGTTGCACAATAAGGTGTCTCGATACAATACAGAAGAACCCAAGTATAAACCCAAGTTGCCTCTATTCATCGGGCAAGGTGGCAGGGCTGGATGCTCGACATCTTATGTCATGCCACGAGATGAGTGGGAGGATGTCATGTTCTATATCTTGCACAACATCAAGGAAGTTGAGGATGAGTGGATGAGGTAATACCTTTGCACCATTCTTTTAGTCAATTCATTATGTTCACTTTGCCTAGTTCTTATACCGCTTTTCTTATTGTAGTCGATTCATTGAGGAAGAGTGGACGGGAATGCTGCCTCCTACTGAAGCGGAGGCACTTGCTCTTCTCCGAAAGGGTGCTGATGGAAGGAAAATTTTCGTTGCGTGGTTCATGGAGAAAGTAATATTTTACACTTTTCACACTACCAATTAAACTCATGCACCCTATAATTTCAATTAAACTTGTAGGGAAATGATCCAAACGAATCAATGGATGAAGAATTGAGATGGGTTTCCATGGGTTTTGACCCTACCGTCATGACATGCCAAAAGTATGATGTGAATGGGTATCGCTTCCATACAGAGGAGCACCAGAACAGTCGGCCTGATCCCAAAACCATAAACACCGGAGTCTTCACCGAAGGAGATAATAAAGTAGATTACTATGGAAGGGTAGGAAAAATATACGAGCTTACATTCAAATGTGGCCGTAAACACCTAAGTCTCACTGTGTTGAAATGCTGATGGTTCGACCCCAAAAAGGGTCTGAGACATACGCCTTCTGTTGGTTTAGTTGAAGTTAAACCATCAACCGTCTATGCCGGAGCTGATCTCTTTATCGCCGCTACCCAGGCCACACAAGTATATTATCTGCCTTACCCATGCCAGAAAGAGTACCTAAAGGGTTGGGAAGTTGTGTTCAAGGTGTCGCCACATGGTAAGCTACCGGACCCGAACGACGATGATTACTACAACATAAACCCCATGACATACGAGAGAGTGTTCTTTCAAGAGGAACATGATGACGTGGTCCAAAACAAGGAGGATGATGACTTGGGTTATGTTGGCCTGGACCCAAACGACGATGGCGCACGGATTGATGGTGAGGCAGTTGTGAATCAAAGAGACATAATTATGCTTGAAAAGTTAAATGAAGACGCTGACACTGACGATGAGGAAGAGCCTCCACCTCCGTCAGACAACGAAGAAGATATGCGGGATAGTGATGATGAGACTGGTCGACAAATAGATTACAATAGTGATGATTCATATGGGTTCTAGAAAATGTATGTTCTTTTAATAATGTGCTCTTCCGTTATTAATGTCTTTCCTGTATGCTTGTTTTTTTATATCCTTACTAATTGTTTATTCTCTTCTCAATGCAGGTTTGCTAATCATGGGCAAGTCCAGCGGTGCAGTTTCTCAAGAAACTCAAAGGAGGACTTACTCGGAGTGGACGAGCCCACAAGGTTCCCCCGACCACTGCTGAGGATGGCACCTCACAGGGAGGTGGAGGGGTCGGGGGAGGAGACCCTAGAGGAGGAGGGCGTGGGGGAGAGCCCCTAGAGGACGAGGAGGTGGGGGGAGAGGCAACCGGGCCAAAAAACTCCGGGCCGTGTCCGAAATATGAGGGTCTTCTTCGATGCCCTCCTATGCTGATGCAGCTTCTGAGTCTGAGGAGGAGGAGTATGTTCCTGATGTCGAGGAGGAGGAGGGTGAGGAGGAGGAGGCCGAGGAGGAGGGTGAGGAGGAGGGCAAGGAGGGTGGAGGGGAGGTTGACCCCGAGTTGTGGGGTGACTTGCCACCGGGTGCTCCACAGGGGTGGCTGCGTGGTAATGCCGGAGTACCTACACCACCTTCTATCGAGGCGCACAAGTGGCTCATTGAACCTGCGGGGACAGAGTAAGTGCATCTCAATCATATTTTCAACACATGACAACATTTTTTTATTGTACACATGGCAACCCTTTGATTCTTTTGCAGTAACTGGATCCTTCACGGAAAGGGCCGTAAACCGAACGGCCTTCTCACTGTCCTGTTGAAGCAGTTTTGGCTTGGCCTATTCTGCCCGCGGCCAGACAGGGACCCGCAGCTGCGTGTTTTGGCCACAAGTTGGGCCCACTATGAGGCTTGCAGCAACGCGGAGTACGGGACGGCCGCTAAGGCCGTGATCACCAAATTTTGGGTAAGTTCCCTTTTGAATCACTTGTCTTCAGTTTCGTTCATAGTTTATCATTGAATCACTCAACTCATGCCTTGTTTGCTTCTGGTTTATGCATGATTGCAGCAACTCTATAGAGTTCTTGACGAGCACAAGGACAGAGCCGACGTGGTCTTACTTGCGTCTGCAAAGAAGAAAGCTCGTCAGTTGCAGTACGAGGTGCGTTGGTTTGCCGTCTCATAGTACTACCACATCTACCTGCAACAAAAGATGACCAAAACTCAAGCACAGAGGCAAAAAATTACCATGAGCAGGGAGCAGTTCATGATGGTAACTATTACTGACTTTTCATTGTTTCAAGGAGTCAACTATATGTTTCGTGCTCACATGTCGTGCTTCCAAAATTTGCATAGGTTGTTCCTCGTTGGTGCTATGGAAGGCATGACGGATGGGCGTGTTTGGTGGATAGGTGGGTCGGTGACGATCCAGAGTTTGCTGCCAAGAGCATCAAGGCCCGGGCTAACCATGGAAAAGACGGGACACACGACCAAGGAAACATGAACCACTGGGGCTTCAAGGCCATGAAGGTATATCTATATGAAAGATGCATTTTGGTTCTTCTTTACCGTCATGTTCTTATGTATGGCTAACTTCTGTTTGACGTTGCAGGAGGATAAGTTGCAGAGGCCACTCTCAGACATGGAGTCGTGGAAGCTGGCCCGCGAGCGGAGTGATCGCAAGGAGGGCGAGAGCCAGTACTACGGCAAAACCGAGCAACACCTGGAGTCTTACACTCAGAACTATCAGAAGTTGCATCCGGATGTTCCCGTTCCTGAGGTCGCCCAGTCTCAGATCGACGACACGGCGGTGGTGGCCATCCAGGGTAAGTCCCATGGCCGGTATCCGTGTTTCCATGGCTTGATCACTCTGTCGATCTCGAACACACGGCTTCGAGCTACCAACCCGAGCCCGTTAGAGAGTACGGGGCGTTCACAGCCTCCCTTAGTCCGCCAACGTGTTGTAAGTACTTCCTTTGTCTCTATCTTTCTTAGTTTATTTTCATCACTGCCCACTTAGAAACAACCTCAATTTTGTAGGCATATCAGGCCTTTCTCGAGCATAGGCATATTGAGGTGAGGGAGTACTTGCAACGAGTGAAGGCAAACGATGATTACAGCCGTCAAGTGATGGCGGTTAGTTTTGCCCTCTTAAACCAAGCTCAAATTTGCACTTTCATTCCTTCTGACTTTGTTGATCACGGCTTGTTTCTAAGTGGACTTGTTTAACTAACATCCAGGCTATGTTGGCGCCTTGGACTAACCGCACGGAGCCACCACAAGTTGGACCCCCACCACCACCTGCGGGAGACGCCCCACACATTCCCACGTTCGAGGAATGGCTGGCACTAGGCGGTGATACTCCGGTTAGTAAATTTGCCTAACTTAATGACAAACTAGTTCTCGTTCATTCAACACTATCATGTCATATTTACCGTTAGAATCTTCTTTCAAACATGTAGGGGACCGGTGGCTCGACTCCTGCTCCGTCGACCCCAGTCACTCTGATCTGGCAGAGTGATGGTGGTCGCGGTGGCGGTTTTGGTGGAGGTGGACTTGGCGGTGGCAGTTTTGGCGGAGGTGGACTTGGTGGTGGTGGTGGTTTTGGCGGAGGTGGACTCGGTGGTGGTGGTGGTTTCGGCGGAGGTGGACTCGGTGGTGCTTAATGTCGATGATGATTCCGTGTATGCGGCCGTTGTGCCATGTCTTTCATGTTTCAACTTTTATGATGTTTCATGTCTTGCACTACTCTTATGTTCGTGAACTTTCGCCGATGATGATCTTTAGATGATGAACTTGACTATGTTTAAATGATGATGATGAACTGTCATATTTCATATTATTCTGTTTTGAAATGCCGTCGGCATATATACGCTCAGGAGCCACCAGGAGGCGACACGTGGCAGTGCTATGCCTACGGCAAAGCCGTCGGCATAGATTTACATCTATGCCGACGGCTTTGCCGTAGGCATAGCCCTGCCGCCAGGTCAAACCAGGGGGCGACACGTGGCGAAGATATGCCGACGGCACAGCCGTCGGCATACATTTAATCTATGCCGACGGCTTTGCCGTAGGCATATCTTTGCCACGTGTCGCCTCCTGAGTCGCCAGCAGTTTTGATGGCGCCGTCCGTTGCCGTCAGACGGAAAACTACGCCGACGGCTATACTATGCCGACGGCTGCCCAAAGGCCGTCGGCATACCCTCTTATGCCGACGGCTATATTATGCCGACAGTCTGACAGGAGTACGCTGACGTGATCTACACTGACGGGGCTATGCCGACGGCAGCCGTAGGCATAGGACCTATGCCGACGGCCCTTGGCCGTAGGCATAGCCCACGAGTCCGGTAGTGTCTCTGTCCACAACGTTACAATACAAGTTTGTGTTTACATATCAAATATGAAATGTGAACAAATTCATGGTTTAACTGAAGCATCCATAAATTTGCATTTGATCCTAATATGCAATGAGCACAACATGAATTTAACAGAAGAAGCAGTAATTGTAGCCACATTTTATGAGGCAGCAACCCATCACAGGCAGGAAGAAATGCAAAACAGACAGAAGATCTTCTTCACCTCCAAATCTTGACCACAAATCAGTCCGAGCGCTACCAGGAAAGCATCCACGGGAGGAGGGCAATTTCCGAAGCGAACCTGCGGGAATCAAGCAGACGGTTGAGGAGGGCTGGGGCGGAGGCGTCGTCGGGATCGTCCTATAGAGGTGCGCGTCGCTCCCCATCCGCCCCACCACGGACGGCGCCGCCGCAGCAGCAGGCGCATGCAGACCGAACCCGTCGCTTGACATGCCTCCTCAACTCTCCCCGGCCGCGGCGGCGAGGCGACGGCGGCGGAGAGGTGGACGGGGACGGGCGTGTACGTGTCATCCGCACAACCTGGGCCGCCATTTTAGAGGGCCTGATGGGCTGGGCCGGTATAGCGGGGGCCCACCTGCCTTCCTCCCCCAAATCCCTCATTGACGCCGGCGACTCTGCACGCTCCACCGTATGGGTCTCGGCTTGCACTCCACCGCGCCACCGCAGACGCAGAGTTTGGGATCAATCCGCTCCAGGTCACTCAAATGAGCAGCAGCCGAGTGGAGATGGCGACAGCCGTAAGCGGAGGAGGAGCACGGGGGATCGCGCATCGGCTCGCTCCCCACGCCGGCGATGAGTGTGACGATGGCATGCGGAAAATAGCAAGCATTTTCGCGGTCGTCGGTGGAGTTGGGAGGAGACGCCAGCTGCTTCGTTTGGGGTACGCTGTAGCCTGCACCGCTGTTTTTTAGTTAATTCTATGCTTAAAAATATCAAGCACTTTATCTGTTTAAAGAAACATCTTAAACAGTACCATCCATGTTCTTGATATCTTCTGTTGCCTCTATTAAGGTTTTTTTTAAATGAGTCTATTAAGTTCTGGGCTGCTAGCTAGACTTCTTTCCTTACCATTAGGATTTACATCACTTGCAGCAATGGGTTCATGTCATCTCCTTAATATGCAGCTTGCTGATTCTTCAGAAATGTATGGGGTGGCAAGAACCAGATGTGCTCCCCAACTTTCTGTTCAAACTTTGCATCACTTTAAAGCATGTATTCACTTTAAAGTAAATAACCTTATTCAGTAAACAACCTGAATTTTTTGATTCAGAATCCCCTTTTCTAGATGCTGAGTGAAAGCAGAGCATCTCTCTGCTGAGCTGATTTGGGACCGATTCCCGAGGAGCTGATTCGAGGCGTTGGTGTTCGTTTGACCTATACACTTTGGGATCACCGGGTGGTTCTAGATTTCTGTCCAACAGACTGGCCGAACCTCGCTCACTCTGCTGATCCTGGGGTGTGCTTTGCTGAAACAGAGACCCTTATACCATATACCTGCTTTTGCTTGTTTGCTTGTGAAACAGGGACCCTTATATCCTGTACCTACTTTTAGCATTGTTTTACTACCATATGACGCTGCCCTGACATTTCTCAGTTCGTTTTCTTTTTCAGGCTCTTGCTTTCTTGGATGTTCTAACTGTCTGAGTTCGCATGCGACTGAAGACCAAAATGTCTGCTGCAGTTCACCCGATTTTCCCCGGCAAAATGCTGGTTTTGATGGTAAGTACATGAATATTTCTCCTGGAAACAAGTTTAAATGTTATTTTTTATATTACAGAAGTAAATCTGCCATCATATGACCCAGTAATCAGCGCAGTCTCACTGCTCACGAATTTTCTCCCTTGTTCTACATGTTCATCGTGAGCACCAGCAAATTTTTACTACTCGTACTGGCTCCTGAGTACTAAAATCTCCATTTCTTCTGACATGTAGACATAAAAAAATGTTTTCCAAATTTCACTTTTGCTTTTGTGGCACTCTGTAACGGCCAATGACGCAGGGGTGGTCACAATCTGCCATCATTTAAGCTAAAGCGCTTTATCTGCTCCTTGAGCTTCTCCACTTTGCTTGCAAACACAGACTTGGTGGGCATGGTTTTCTGGGCGCTGACCAACCTAAATAAATGTCAGCTCAAATGACACTTCAGATTAACATGAATAAGTCTACAAGCACTGATGGTGAACAAAGCTTCCTACCTCTTCCCTCCTTACAAATCTTACAAAGAAGTCTGTTCACATTTTAACCAACAGTTGCCTTTTTTCTTTCTTTTTGCTATGCAAATGAGATCATCACTCTCTGCGAATAGATGATACTCCCTCCGTTCCTTGATATAGGGTGTATAGTTTTCTTGCACGAATATTAACACATGAGCTGCGAGGGGAGATTTCATTGGTTTTGGACATAAAAGCCCCTGGTGCAAACATGTGAGACTAGAGAGAAAAATAGGGAAATCGCTATCCTCTCTATCCCGGGCAGTTTACTTCCTTATTTAGCCTAACAAATCCCACAATATCCTCTGTGACCATGTTTTCTCCATAAACTAAATCCCGGGGTGATATGCAGTAGTACATGTAATCTTCTCTTTCCAAACAAACCTACAGGCCATGCACAACATATACTACGAGATGGGGATTTGCCATCTTATTTTCTAGGAAGGTCATGTGTGGCTGTAGCTTTAGTAGGGGTAAAAGTGTCAACTAAATATATACACTTTATAATATGAACTTTTCCACAAAAAACTATACACCCTATATCAAGGAACGGAGGGAGTACAAAGCAAACCGGACAACATGAAAAAGGCACAGTGCAGTTATAGGGCTGTATATTTTTTTCTTCAGCTTAAACAATCCAGCAAAACATATACATACACTTCATTTGTTAAAGCACAGACATACAACTACCAATATAATACAGTACGGCTGTACAGACGTCCAGCCAAGGCTCGTTTAGAGCTAAAATAGAGATAAGGTGCAAACATACAAACAACAATACAGTACAGTACAAACCGTCCAGCGAAGGCTAATTTAGAGCTACAAATAGGGATATGGTCAAACATACAAATAATATTCAGATACAAACAATTCGCTTGTTGCAGAGTTGGGCGCTTCATGGTGCACCGTCTTGAGTTTTCTCCATCATGTGAGCCCACCTTACAGCCACTTGCACATAAATCATGTCGTGCATCATATCAACAAACTGGAAGAAGGCAGCCCTCCATGTTCTCTTCATCAACATGGTGCAGAAAACTATCCACAGACCCACCACAAATCCAATGCTCATGGCAAGATAAATAGATGGCATATGATCTATATCTTCGAGGCCACTTTGCTCTGCATCATGTGTTGAGCAGTTCCTGCCAATAGGATCTCCACAAAGACTAGGGTTACCGATGTAGATATACATCTGGTTATCAAGAGCTTGTAGCTGTTGTCCGGATGGTATTGCACCGGACAGATTGTTGTATGACAAGTTCAAGTGGCTCAAATAAGTTAAAGCTGACAAACTTGATGGTATTTCACCAGAAAACTCATTGAAGGATAGGTCGAGTGAGTCCAACTGCCTTAAATCACCAATTTGTATTGGGATTGTTCCAGTGAGTTGATTATTTGACAAGTTCAGATTGGTAAGCCCAATGAGTAAAGTTATCTCCTCTGGAACCTGTCCTACAAAACTATTACTTGACAAATCAAGAATTACCAGTAGCTTGTAGATCATAAAGGTGTAGTCACGCTTTTGATCCTTTGTGATCACTCCGATGCTCTCTTCAAAAATGTAATCCTCCTTGTCCTGCGACATCATTGTCATCATTGCTTTCAGGTTTGACAAAGACGATGGTACGCTTCCTGATATGTTGTTGTGTGCAATGTCCAAATAGTGAAGACTGCCAAGGGAAGTGATATCCTTAGGAATTTGACCACTGAACATATTCGATCTCACTCTTAATATTTTCAGTTGTGGCATTTTGTCTGGCAGCCATTCTGGCAATCCTCCAAATAACCTATTGTAAGATAGATCAAGGAACATTAATCGTGATGACCTTTGGAGAAATTTGGGGAATTCACCAGTGAAATTGTTGTTATTTAGGGCTAAGCTGAGCATGTCAGAACCAAATTGATTTGCCGAGTTGGCATCAGATTCTTTCCAACATTGCATAATGTCTCCTGTAAAATGGTTTCCTGATAAGTCCAACCTGTTCAGACCTGTCAACTGGCATATAGATGATGAGATCATGCCTGTAAATTGATTATTTGCAAGCAGAAACTCTTTGAGTACTGGAGCATTTAGCTCCGATGGCAATGACCCGGATAAACAGTTTGAAGATAGGTTCAGTCTTGATATATTCACAGGCAACTGTGGAACTTGACCTGTAAACTTATTGGACCCAAGATATATGTGGTCAGCTGACATGTGTCGTAGATCCTCCGGCAATGATCCATGCAATTTGTTTCCTGATGCTAGCAATGATGAAGATCGGGAAAATGTCACCCAAAACCAATCAGGAATGACATCATCCAAATTTGCATCACTTAGAATAAGAACATCAATGTCAGATTGCCATCTCAGCCACTCTGGGAAACTGGGGCCCAGTTGGCATGACCAGAAACGTGCGACCTTCAATCGGAATGGAGGAACCCACTTTTGGTTGATTGCCAATCTTAAAGAGTTATACGATAAGTCTAGATACTCTAAATTCAATAGGCCAGCAAAATGCTCCTCCGTGAGCACACTTTTTAGTTTATTATGGCTGAAGTCCAATTGCCTTAAATTACCTAAACTTGCGGAGTATTCTTTAAAGAGAAAGTCACTAAAGTTATTATTGCTGAGGTCCAATTCCTCTAAATTACCTAAACTTGCAAAATATTCCTTGAAGAGCACACCATAAAAGTTGTTGTAGCTGAGGTCCAAATTCTTTAAGTTACCCAAACTTGCGAAATGTTCTCTGAGGAGCACACCGCTGAACTTATTGAAGCTGAGGTCCAGTGTTTTCAAATTGTTGAGTGCTCCAACTCCTATAGGTAGAGGGCCGGTCAATATGTTTCTAGATGCTTCAAGAACACTAAGATTGGTCATGTTCCCTATCCAAATGGGCAGATTCCCAGTCATATTTCCACCCGACACTAGCAGTTCTTGCAGAGTATTCCATGAGCACTTTGGTAGTCGCTCCATGAACTCCCCTATGCTCGAACCTATGTTGTTACCAGTGAACCTCATTCTCGTCAAATTGCACAAATTTTCTAATTTGTTTGGTATCAAACCCACGAGCTGATTCCGCCTTAAGTCTATGACTTGAAGGGACGTCATGTTTGCCAAATCACTAGGAATGGACCCTTCCCAGCCGGAATCTGAGAGGTGAAGCTCCTTAAGGCTTGTGAGATTCCAAAACCATGCTTGCTTGAGTGCAGTACTATAGAAGTTGTTATCAGACATATGAAGGACTTCAAGATGTGTGAGGTTGGAATGTGGTATACTACCAGATAGGGTACTGCTGAGTCCACAACTGGACAAGCCAAGCACTTTAAGAGAAGGAAGCATATTAACACTCCGAAACCAATCCCTCGCAGAACCAAGATCCACAAAACTCATGTCAAGATGTCTCAACAAAGAGAGACGTGGCAACCATGCAAGATCTACTATGTAAGACCTATTCCCGTCAACATAATAAGAATTCCAACTGAGATCAAGATATTGCAACTTTGAGAGATTGCCAAGTTGGAAAGGAATTCTCCCACTGAATCCTGCCGATGAGAGGTTGAGGTACCTTAGGTTCTTGAGAGAAGCCAAGAAGACAGGGATGCTTGTGCCCTTGAAGTCATTCCAACTCAGATCAAGATACCTCAGGTGTTGTAAAGTAGCCAAAGAAGAGCTCATCTCGCCCGCCGACAAGCTCAATGATCTGCTCCTGTTTGGGTAGCTGTAGTCGCTATAGTCGTACATGTAGTCTTCCATTTCGACGTTGCGGAGGTTGAGCTTGATGAGATGGCCCGTTCTGTTGCTGCACCGGACCCCCTTCCATTGGCAACAATCCTCACCCTGCCAGGAAGAGAGACGGCCAGCAGGGTCCAGGAGGCTTGCCTTGAAGGACAGAAGCGCATCTCGCTCGCTGCTGATGCAGGCTCCTGACCCACTCGCTTGGCCATGGGAAGTGGATGTTGCTTGGGAGATCAATAGAGAAAGCAGTAGTGCAGCTCCTCGGATGAGGAGCACGAGCTTAGTCATATTGGTCGGAATGGCAGATGGAGAGGAGAATGGACAGAGCAGCTTATCTCTATTCCGGTTCCACCACAACCGCAGTATAGGAGTATGGTCTACAACCCACGCCTTGGTCTTGTCATGCTTACTTCTTCAATTCTCAAGTTGTGGCTAGAATTTGTTGATAGGGACAGCCCACCATGCACGGCACGGCAGAAGCTGGAGCTGTAATCTGTATCCAAGATTCGCTCAATATAACACCAATAATATCTGCACATCGTGGAGCATGAAGGTCCTGAGGTTTTTTGGTGTTGGCAACCTCCTCCCTCCACCTGAGATACACAAATTTGTATGCATAAACAGGACCCGTATAACCAGAAAAACCAATTAAAAGGGCGCTTTCAGAAAAATCATCAGGATTTTTCATGCCGGCCACTCCCATTGTATGGTCTAGAAGCAAAGCTAGTCCACGTCTAGGTCTTTGTAATGCCGTATGCAAACTTTTCTAATGCATAGTTTTTTTTTTTGCGGGCACTCTTAACTTTGGAGTCAAGCATGCAGAGCAATTGAACAAGCAAAGGAGCAGTGCAGTGTCTAACAGCAGAGAGAAGCAGCGCATTCCCAGCCACGTCATGGTCTTGCACCTTCTGGTCAAGTTATGGCTGTCAAGTTATGGCATACTGAACGTTAGTCATCAAAAGTAATCAGGTTTTGGAGGACAAGATTTGACTCCCTCTCTGTTTCGTTTTCTGCTTTCAAGATTGTCCTCCTCGCTGTCGTAGCTGGCAGATACATAGAGTTCTGATGAACACGACTCCGGCTTTTGGACTCTACTCCAAGTCCAAGTACAGTCCTTGTAAAATCTGTAAGCAGATTCATAGAGTCGATCCAGCAAAATCTGGAACATGGACGAACATAGAGTCGATGCAGCAATAATAGTCCTTGTGACGTAACAACTCCTGCTCGGAATAATCAACACGGCTGTAAACACGCCGTTCCGAGCTGATGTGCACCCCCGCCGGCCGGCCGGCTGTCCCGATGGACGGGACCGATGGCACCGGCAATGGCATCTGCTTCCCGTACGACGTGCTCCTCGACATCCTTCGCCGCATCCCTCTTTGTGCGCGCCCTGAGTGCCGTCTGGTTTGCCGGGCGTGGCGCTCCATCTTGCCCCTAGGCACCTTCCCGGGAGTCTTCACCAGCAACTATGGGTGCCGCAACAACTCCTCCTTCTTCGCTCCAATCTCAAAGCAACCACACGACGGCGATGCCTACGTCGGGTTTCGATATCCCGTCTTTTCTCCAATGGTGTTTTCTCCAATGGATAAGGTGTTTTCTCCAATGGTGTTCTCGTCACAGACTGGGCTGTGGGTGAGCCGAGAATTTGTGACGGGGCGTTGCGCCCCTGGGCGCCTCTATGACAAGGTGACCGCCCCGCAACTCTTGAAAGTGCGAAGATGGAAGTCAGCTGTGTACTGGCGGGGTGCGCTCTACGTGCATTGTTGCAACAACGTCCTTATGGTCCTGCGCAACTCATATGGGGTGTACGACTTGGTCCAGCTACCTGGGAAAGCCTACAAGGACAAATAACATTGGCAGTTGGATGGGCCGCCCAAGAGATCTCTCTTAGCGAGCTACGAGAGCGGAATTCGTTATGTGGTGGTCAACAAGCATCAACAAATCCAGGTATGGATGCTGGAAGAATCGGCCGATGGCCTCCTAGGGAGGATGTTATCACATGAGGCCAACCTGGGTTTTTATGGTCATAAAATCAATAACTCGATTATAGAGCCGAGGGTGCCATGGGAGGCCATCGAAAGCAAAAAGGCAATAGTGCACTTGTATGAAGAGGGTGGCCTGGGTGACACAACGGACGATGTTGATGACAGCGATGACCATGAAGAAGAAAGCATGTATGAGAAGGATGGGCAGAGTGAAACGACTGATGATATTGATGACAACTATGACAATGAAGAAGAATGCATCTATGAGAAGGATGGGCAGAGTGAAACAGCTTATGATATCAATGACAACTATGGCAGTGAAGAAGAAAGCATCTATAAGGAGGATGTCCAGGGCCAAACGACCAATGCCAGTGATGATAACGACCTCAGTGAAAGAGATACACATCAAGATGAAGATGAAGAATCCGAAAGTGCTGATGGTTCTCAGTACTCTTGGAACTCAGCCGAGGACAACTTCATCGACCTGAATCAAAGCGATGCCCACCAAGAGGAACAAGGACATGCGCATTGGAGAATCATGGGACTGCATCCATACAAGGATGTGCTCCTTCTCTGCCACATATGGGGCCATGTTGTGGCGTACCACCCTAACGCCTCCAGAATGCAGTATTTGGGCACGAGGCTTGTTAGAGATGACACCCAACAAACTCGAGGCATCTATCGTGCGTTCCCTTACCGCCCATGCTACATCGATGTGCTCCCTACATCAAAAATGGTTACTCCTAATGGTTTTTCTCCCATGTACATGTTTTGCTAGACATAGAAATGTATAAATCATTGCATCTATATTATGGTCCTTCAATTATTCGCGATTCATCAGCCAGTGGCCTGGAATAGAGCTGGCCAAGTACTACATCTAACCGTTCCTTCCCTTCCGATCCCATCAGACCGCGACCCGCACTAGGGTTCCTCCCCATCGCCGTCGGCCGCCCTCGCCCCCTCCCGCCGCCGCCGATCGCGCGCGCCCCCCCCCCTCCCTCCCTCCCCCTCCCTCGGCGATGCTGCCGCCCCCCGAGGCGGCAGAGCGCCCCCCCTCCCCCGTCTTGGTCCTCCTCCTCCTCATCCCCTTCGCCGCTGCCGCTGCGGCCTCCGGCGTCTGGGTGGCGCCGGCGCCGCGGACGTTCCTTCCCGTGCACCGGGAGGGAGAGTCGGGGCTCCCTCCTGCCCGACGGCAGTGCTGCTCGACTGGGGCGGTGAGGCTCGGCGGCGGCGTCCTGCGGGCCTCGGGTTCCCTCGATGCGGCGGCGTGGCCATTGGCTGCGGGGCGGCGCAATGGGCGGCTGGCCGGTGGCGCCCGCTCGGCCCAGATATAGGCCCTTTCGGGCCCCATCTGGGTTGGGGCGGGCCAGCGGTCCGGTGCGCGACCGCGTGTCTTCCTGGTGGTGAGACGAGGGGGTCGTGGATGCGGTGGTCGTGGCATCGGCGGCCGGCGTGCTGCAGCGTGGCTGCAGGGACTGTCCGGACCCGTTGGGGTCCGGCCGGGCCGGTGGTGGCCTGAAAAGTCCCTGTCGCCATGTCCGGTCGGCTCCACGCGGTGGTGGAGGTTGTTCCCTCCTGTCGGCTGCCGTGCGGTTGCCTCCAAGCCTGGTGTCTTCTCATCCTACTTCCAGGTCTCGTGTTGGTGGCCTCAGTGAAACGGTGAAGATGGTGTGGTATCCGTGGTGGCACAGGCTGGAGGGCCGCATGTTGGGCGGTGCGCTTCCGATTGTCTGAGGTGGCGGTGGTGGTTTCGGGGCGGGAGAAATCTCTGGCGGCTCGTTTGCCACCGGCGCGGCTGTGCCCGTGGTCGTTGCCGGACCCTCCTGTGGGGCGTCGGTGATACCCCTTCCCCACTGCCATCCGCGTACCGGGGGAAACCCTAGGACTTGTCTAGGACTTGTCCGGGCAGCAGCGGCGTCGTCGCCGCATTTCTTCCTGAAGATGTTGCTTGGTATGCGAGGCTTCGGAGTTCTTGGCGTACGGTGGTTCTTCTCCGGTGGGTGCAGCGGGTATCGGTCATCTTTGCTTAGTTGAGCTGCCGGCGTCGGCATTTGTTTCCTTTTTTTTTCTCTCCTTTCTCTTTTGGGCTTGTTTGTGCTGCGGCCCCAGCAAGCTGGTTGTATCGGTTGGGCGTTGCTTTATAATCCAAAGCGGGGGGAAACCCTTTTTCTTAATAGAGTTGGTCGACATTTGGCAGACTTGACTTGAACAAGAAAGGAAACAGTGAGCTAAACGTATATCTTTTTTGAGAAAAATAGTGGCAAAATATTGGACAGAATTTTTATATGTAAACTATATTGTACAAACTACACTACTGCCTGCACACTTTGTAGGACCAATGAGGAAATTTCCTTTTTTGACAAAGGATGGACTTTATTGACTCAAAATGAAGCATCAAGTGGATACGAACACAATGAACACACACCCAGCCTCTGCATAGCTAGAATGCACACAACCTACACGAACACACACACACACACACACACACACACACACACACACACACCCGTTGGCAAATAGCAATGTCATATAAAACCAAAGCTATGCCTAAGCGAGGAAAAGAAAAATCCCTGAAACTATCAAATACATGATCGACAAACTACAACTATGACCATATTCACACCAATCATCTCATGTCATCACAAGGAGCATATCCGAGCAATGTCTTCAACAAGGTAACGATGTAATTACATCGCCATTTCTAGTAACAACCAACTTGGGTCAAACATTAGGTTTGTACCCCGGAGCTCGTTGAAGTCAATCATGTGTTGTCGCCACCATTTTTCCACCATCCTAGCAGCTACAAGCACTGGGCCAAAGAACCATCTGCCGCCGCTACACAATCATACCTTCTTCATCAAGTCGTTGTCCTTAGATTGTATTACATCGTCGAAGACAACCACCGGATCTGAAGAGGGGAACCCTCACGAAGATCTTTCGGTGGCCACCGGAATCCATAGCGGATGGTCGCGGTAGTTCGGTGTGGTCATCATCGCCGCCACAGCCGCCGGAGATGGAGAAGCCAGATCCGGCAAATCATACATGGTAGTTGCCAAAAATCTGGGTCGCCCGGGCCGAGGAACGGGGTAGCGGGTCGACACCCCTCTGGAACGAGGTTCGACGAGGGGTATACATCTTCGGAACGCTAATCGGGGACGCAGATCGCGATCCCAAGAGTTTGGGGTCGATGACCCCGGTACGATGGAGGAAAGAAAGAGCTTGATGACCTGCAATGATTTATTTCTCGATATAGCAAGGAGGGGAAAAATATCCCGCCTGATACTTCACAAAATCTCGACTTCTATTAAAAGAGCAAACATAAATTTTCCTAGAACCACACCACAAAATGCACAAGGGATAAAGAGAGACCTTCGATAAAACCAACTTAATCACATCCAAGTGTCCACATTACATTTGTGGTCTGCCAATTAGATAAATGATTGAGATCAAATGTTCTGCCGACAGACGCCAACGATGGCTACCTCTGGAAAAAACGGCATGTCCGTGATGTCCGTGATCTTAGTAACGCCCCCACCACACCATGCATTTGCCCTCGCCCCGCCATCCTCTCCGTGGTGTCCGTGTCATCCTCGCCCCGATGGCCGTGCATGGGTAGCAACTTCCGCCTCCACCGCCAGGTACCTACCTCCATTCGCTCCCCCACCCCCATGCCGCCCTGCCTCCCTCGCCGGTGCCCCCACTGTTGGGTTCTTGGACTAAATAAACGGTGAATACTGAACGCCAGTGCGCTACTCTTGGTCGTCCTTCTGAAAAGTTCGGTAGAGACAGCAAGCGGTGGGACGACGTGGCGATTCACCGTCCTAGATTTTGTGTTGCGAGGCAAGAGACTATAATGATTCATGGGCATGTGGATTGTCGTACTCTGGGGGTTCCAGTGGATCTAAACGTACACGCGGTCTCTATGCACCCGTCACACTCGTTCCCTCACCGCCACCGCACAGGGTCTTACGCCATCGAATTACTATAGCTCGGCCACGGTCTATCTGCACATCCATAGTTTGGAACTTCGTGCTCGGACTTATTATAGGGAATGGACTGGATTTTCTTGGGCGTGATTGTGCTGTGGCCCCAGCCGTCGTTTGTATGGTCATGTTCGGATTTCGATTGTATGGATCGTTGCTTTAATTATAAAGCGGGGTGAAAGCCTATTTCGAGCGAGAGTGAAAACACGAACATTTTGCTTTGGTTTGGGTTATAGCACTTATATTTTGGATTGGATACAACCTATTCTCAGGTTTAATAACACATACCGGCTATTTTCCTGTTGTGTCATGCGAGAGATAGATGTGTATGCATTGTTGTTACATTGCAGGAGAGGGAATTGTGATCATTTTCCTATTGCGTATATTATGTACTACGTAATCACATTTTCCTTTAGCATCTTAAAGATATTTCGCCACTTCCCCGCAAAAAAAATATTTCTCCACTTCTTTCCTATTACTTTTTTTGCAGCCTCATTACATATTGTCTGTGCTCTCTCATTAATGTCTCAGGCCTATTAATCCATATTTAGTAGGAAGCTACTGGAACAGGACAATCTTGCAGCAATAAGTCTGCTTTTTAACTGTGTTTTAGCCGTTCATTTTGATGTGCGGTTAAATATGTCATGTCTCATATTCCTCCAACAGAGTAGTAATCTTTAGAGGTTTGGTAGTTAACTCTTGCATTTTGGTTACTATAGAGGAGCATGTTCATGTGATCAAGGATGGTATCATCGACCCTGTGAGAGTGATCCAAACTACACTTCAAGATGCAGCAAGGCACAACTTCAGTTCTCTAACCATGTACTTTATGTATGACAAAAGTAATCGGACTTGTTTGATAATTTGTGTTTTTGTACAATGTTTATCAGTTGATCACAACCATGGAGGCTGCAGATGAGCAATGGGTTTTGAGGACAGTGCATACAATATAAGGCGTGCCTCCTATGACCAGGTCCAAGAAATACAATCATAGTTCAAAGTAAACTGACCAGAAAACTAAGATTATCTATAAATAAGGATATAGCCATGGATTACATGATTTCTTTTCAAAACAGATGTAACTGTGCAAACCGCTTATGCGATATATTCAAGTTGGTGGAAGTCTTGAACTTCATATTCATATCAACCTATCTATTTGTTTACTGGCGGTAACTATATCATCTGATGGCACTGCTATTGTGTCACACAAAATCTGATGATGGCAAGAAGCATAATGTTGCAAACACGTATATCAGTAGTGTATACTATCAAGGTGGCATTGGGTTTGCATAGGTGAGGAGCCTGCTTGAACTTGGTGCAGATTTATGTCACTATTATCTTGATCAGTATATTTCATTAGCGGGTGAGGGACACGTTGAAACTTCATTTTATTTCGTCTTCTGAAGCTGGCAAACAACTCGCCATTGTGCACGATCGAACCTTGAAACTCATTAGGTTCTGCATCATAAACAATTTAGGTGATTCTACTTTTATTGAGTTATCATGGATTAAAGCATCAACATATGTATTTATTTAACTTAATGTTTGTTTCTCCCCCCTTTTCAACCCATTCTTAAAGATGTGCTGCCATCGATGGCGAAGACAAGATATTTGGCTCTTCTATGTTTTTTGTAGTGAAATACATTGACTCATGGTCACCGAATAAATTCATGTTGACTATTGACGGCGGAGGTGAAGATGTTGTCATATTGAGGTCCATAAAAGTGGGATCAGAATTTCATTAGAGTGTGTGCATTACGCCCAACATAATATGATTGTAAATCTTTTTTCATTACTTCGGGTGTGCATTGCGCGTACATGATTTCCTTTAAAATAAATTGATGGCAAGTTTGGATTATATCTAACTAGAACGACATGGACACTGCTTCATTGGCATGTTTTGAATTATTTTTTCTAGCACAAACCTGACTGCTCAAGATGATAAATATGTTCACCTACATTTTGAGTACAAGTCACACGGGTTTTTTGGTTACATTAGTTTTTCTAGCAACATCAGGGTACATTAGTAAACCGCTCAATTGTTGTTTATATTACTAGATAACTGCTGCAATGGGACCATAAATATTTTGTACACAATCACCATGATTACATGCAAAAGGTAGAATTTAACTGTCAATTGAATTAACATTTCATTTGTAAAACAATACTAATTTTTTGGAAAAACCAACACTTATTGACTTACCTAAGAAGACATTATTTCATTTGGTAAACCATAAGACATGTTTGGTTCTCAACAAAACCAGTGAGAAAACCCAAAGGTGGAAGGAAAAACAAGAGATATAAGTAGAATACCGAACTTTTTATTTTGTTATGCACCACACTAATTTCTTTTTGTTGACTCCTTTTAAATATATTCATGCTAACTAGGATTAAAACGATGACATTTCTTCATACGGTTACGTGCATTGCTTGTGCACATTTACTAGTAAAAATAAAAAAAAGATTACAAAATGGGGCCACACATCAACCCTCATGGCGTGGTTTTCACATCTGCCATTATTACTTCCCCACGAAGCAATTTGTCGCCCAACTATCTCCAAATTCCCTCTTTATCGGTTCATCTTCAAACCACCAGTCCAGCATGGATCAAGCTCCAATCCTTCCACCGTCAGACTCCATGCTCTCATCCCCTTTCCACCATTCTTCCACTGGTCCAGCAAAGTCGTCCCAAGACAGTGGACATCTCAAATTCCGGTAGGCAAGCAGCGGATCCCAGAAGGTCGGACTCCGGAAGGCCAGCGGAGCTCAATATTTGTAGTGCAATTTCCTGGTAAGCATCAATTCCACATGAACTCGTACATGTTTCTGGCAATCCTGGATATCAATCAGGGTCAGGGTCCATCGATAGGGGTCACTGACCCTCGATCGGGGTCGATCAATCCCGGGACGGGGATCGCTCCATCGACCCGCGAACCAGGCTACTATGTTCACATGTTATAAGGTTGTAGGGGAAAAGAAGGAGCGCCACAATGTACCCAACACAAATCAGCCCCTGTGGTGAAGAGGATGAACAAACAGTTGGATCCGTGCGTCAGTGTGTGTAATAAAGGAAGCGTTGCTGGCGCCGAGGTTTGGTTCTTTAGGAGCAGACGATTGTCGTGGAAACAGCCGAGGTCGAAAACCTCCAAACGCGGGTAGCACTCATGTATTCTTCATACTAGATGACCAGTTGCGCCAAAAGACGCAGAGACCCGTTTAAAACCATGTTCGTGTTGAAAATATTTGCATTTTTTCAATAAACGTATATTTGAGTACATTTGGTAAGAACTTATACCCCTATATAAAGGAAATTAAATGCAAATATTTTCTTAAGGTAATAATGCCACAAATTAGATCATCGGTAGGTTAAGATAGTTGAGTCTGCAATTAGGAACTCCGAGTAGCTGTAAACTTGCATTAAAAAAGAGTAAACACAAGTACACAGTAAAATGTACTTAATACATGAACTCGTGAACATTTGTAAAGGAGATGTTAATAGAAATAGTGGCCAATTATATCATATAATTTGGTTCTATACTATTGTGTATATATCATGAATGCTACCCCTTTGTGATCAACTCTTTGTCCTTCGAATCGAATGGCACAGCTACTGCCCCTTGTGGAAAAAGAAAGGACTCTATCATACCCATAAATGTAAACTTATAATTGCAAAAAAACGCCACAAGCACCATATATAAGGATATATTACAAAATACAATGCAGTTCATAGGCTCATTCTTCAATTGACATTCTGGTCATCAAATCAAAATTATGAGGTGTGAATTGCAAAACTTCTAAACCAGGTGCTAGCCTCAGAACATCCTTCAGTATGTACCTACCACAAATTAGTCAGATTGATAAAATACATATTCCTTTTAGAAGCAAAAATACACAACCATCTAAAATAGAGAAACTTGGCGGCATGAGGCATCAAAAAGATATTGCTCATGCTCGCTTGAGACAAGGAATATGGCTAAAGAATTTTCCAAACCTTGAGAACGAACTACAATAAACAGCCAAGAAAAACTAATATTCTACATACGCTGGACACATGGATGTTACTACAAAAAGGGAAGGCATCAACAAGCATAAGTATCTCATTTTTAGCTACCAATATTAGCAAATATTCTGTTATGGGAAACTATTTAATGGTAGAAACTCTAAAAGATGCAAATAGTCATTCGTTTCACATCATCATCTTGCTGGTGACCAAATAAACACTATTGTTTCATGTGTAGTTCAAGGCTGTATTTCAGAAAGTCTAACTGTGTCGGAAAAAAAACTTGAAACCAACACTGTTAAAAAAATCGTGCCTAAAGACTTTCAAAAATTTAAACCTAGTCCAAGCACTTCCTAAAATACCTTGTTATGTTCTCTATGAGTGCACTCATTAATCTGTCAGTTGATGTCATAAAGAGCATCGGTGAGACACTTTTTACTGTGCGGCAGGTAGTGTTATATAAAAAGGGGTGGAATCATTAGGTCAAGATTTTGCATCCCTGAGTATAACTAATAAGGATATTGCACTACCTCCTGGTTCTCCTACCAGCAAACAATCATATCAACATATGAACCACATAGTTGCTGAAAAACAATGGTTTCTAGGTGGGATTCTAGCACCAACCCTTAGAATGTCGCAATGTTACTCATGCTGATACACCAACTCTATTCAACAGTGTACCAAAAATGTCTTTCTTGAGACATAGATAATGAATTAACAATTCCATCCTGTGTTTTTCAAACCCAGCAGTTCTTAATGTTGCATGACCTTGTGGAGTCAGGTAGATATCACAAAATTCTATGGAAGACTACCAGCCAAAATGGCAAAAGAAAAGAAAGTTCAGCAGGGCAGAGAGAGTAGAAAATTCATTATTACTTGAAAGCGACACATGTTCATTAACTGGGGGAGGCATGGTGTCATCTGTTTTCAATGGCCTGAAATCAATCCAACAAGCTTCATCTACCAAGGAGATAGGCCTTTTAACACACTGCATCATCATCCTCAGCAAAAAATACTTCAGCTTTGCACATGATTTAAGGACAATCTAATGGGAGCAATCATAGCAAAGTAAATCAACAGTGAATTGTTGTTTTTGCTTTTTTGGAGACATCTCTTACGACTAAAATACTATCCAGAACAATCAATATAAGGCATTGTGAGCAAATAAACATTATTGCTTCATTATCTCCCAACAAGCTAGATCAAAAGCATTAACCAACTTAGTGTGTGCCTAGCCTTACAGAATATCATAGCACAAACATTCATTGAAGAAGACAAATGATATAAACTCTAAGCCAGTCACACTACCACGAAAAAATGATAAACTTTGAAAAAAATACTAGCTCGAAGGTATGGAGGCAAAAGCATCAAAGGTCTATGGGGAAGAACTCACCGGAGCAAAACCAATGGAACAGTTAGTAGTCCTGTTTACATGCAGCACCAGCGAAACCAATGATAAATTTAGACCGGTGCTTCAGCAAGAAATTACTTCACCACAATGGCAACCAACCACAACTCCTTTAAAGATGACTATAATGAATTTAACACAGTAGTAGTTTAGTTTCCACAAGTGAAACAATGAAGAAGCTTATTGTATAAGTTTACTTAATTTGGTCACAGTAAGCTAAGTATTTATGTGCACAAAATAGGGAGGCACACTTTCTTCAGGCCTGATTACTGAATGGCAGGTACTAACTTAAGTAAAACCAAGCATGTATGTGCTCTGACTATTCACAATTGCCAGTAAACAAAGTAACTAACTATATTTACCAAAATGTACAATGCCCAAGCTCAACGAGGGAGAAAAACACAAGGAATAGAGGACGCACACCTGAAACCTGCTAAAGTTTGTGTCGGTCTCCCTCTCAAGGGCCAATCCAGAAACAAAATCAGCAAGCACTACTAGGAAAAAGGCTACTAGCAGCGCGGGTAAAATGGCTACTAGCAGCGCGGGTACCCGCGCTACTAGTATCGCGCTACAGCTAATAGTTAGTAGTAGCGCGGGTGAAACCCACGCTACTACTAACATTTTAATAGTAGCGCGGGCGCAACCCGCTCTACTAGTAAAGAAATAGTAGTAGCGCCTCAGGTTTTTTCCCACGCTACTACCAAAAAGTTAGTAGTAGCATGGATGCAAACTCACGCTACTACTAACGAAGTAGTAGTAAGGCGTTTGGTGTTTTCCCACGCTACTACTAACTAATTAGGAATTAAAAAAAATTAAAATCCACCAATTCCATTCTATACATACAATTCCAACTAAAACAAACACATATTTGCAATAAACCAGCAGCATTACACATCATTACTAATCCAAGATTTATAATAAACCAGCAGCATTAGAGCACATCCTGTAAGAGCATACATATTGTCATGGCTTTTCATGCCTTCAATTAAAACACCTACACTTCTTGCCAAGTCACTTACTCCCAGCTAGTGCAAACACAGTTACAAGAAATCCGAAATGCATAAAAACACCAAACAGTGGCATCCTATCTCTCCATAAAAACACCAATCAGCGCTACCTCCAATCCTCGGCTCACCGGGCCGGCCTCCAGCATCTGCAGCTATGTGCTCTTCAGCTCGTAGTGCCTCCACGCCTTGGTCCAGCATCTCCTTGGCACCTTCCTGAGTGCCTGCAAAATTTATCAAAATTATGCATATTCAGATCATAGATATTCAGGAAATTGGGAGCGAATAGGAACATACATGACATACGCATTACTATTGGAGAAGACTTGGTAAACTACTTATACAAGAAATGGACAGGAAGAAGCAGAATGGCCAATATTCACATTCGTATAATTTTGACCTCAATAAAATTTGAGACATGTAACAACTCAGACTCAGTTTTTTGGTGAATACTCCCTTGAGAAATTAATCAAGATCATCACTCAATTTTGCTTTTCTGATTACCACTTCAAAATGGCAACGAAAACAGACAAACAAATGAATCATTGTTATGTTCTTGAGCTTGGTTAGCTTTGCCACGAGCACATAAAAAGTAGCAACTACAAAATAGTGTAACAACAACTACCAATCAAAATAATGAACTATCTAGCATGAGACAAGCAGTGTGATAATTATGAAAGCTGGGAGATAACTAGGACGCAACAGAAAGTTTGCCACTTCATACCGTCGGCGTAGATAACATCCCAGGCCTGCCTTCCCCTCCCTCCACAATGGCTAGTCCGAAGGCACATATAAGAACAAACAAATTTGTATGACGAAATGATGTAGTGGATTACAGAACTCCTCACTTGTCCAGTAGTACATATAAAAAATTAACTTCCTACTTACAGCAAATATTACACAATTACGCATTCATACTGTGAAGAGAAAGGTGGCTTCTTCCTTACCCAGGCATTTTCGGAGAAACGTATAGTCTTTGAATCGAAACGTAAAGGGCTAGAAAAATGCAAGTGAAACTATGTGTCGTTCAGAGCTTCTCTCTGTCGAGCTGATTCAAGACTGAGGCCCGGGGAGCTCATTCCAGGCGTTGGTGTTCGTTCGATCCCGGAATGACAGAATCCCCCCCCCCCCCCCCTCCAGTTCTACTAAATAAAAAAACCCGGCAGATATTTGGTACTGGGCAATGTGTTCAGCCACATGGATTATTTCTATTGGTCAGCCTTCGCCGACTTTAGCCACACAAACTCGGTAAATAGTTGTGCCAGATGGCACCTCCGTTACCGGCGCGTCCACTCTGACAATGTGGTTCGCCGAGGTTTTTCTAGCGGGAACTCGGCAAACGTTGTTTATATATTCATTGAGTTCGCGATAGAATGCACTCGGAAGTATTAATGATTGTCGGGCCCCGTCCAGCAGAGTGTGCTGCGCCGAGTTTCGCACTCGATGAAGACTTCGTCGAGTTTAATATGTGCTCCGCCGAGTTTCTTTCAAACTCGGCCAAAAACGGCGATTCTAGTAGTGAGGGTCTTTTTCACAAAAAAAATCTGCACATTATGGGTCAGGTCACACATCTACCATGAAGGTCCTGAGATTTTTTGTTTTGGTGTTGGCAACCGCCTCCCTCCACATGAAATACACAAATTTGAAATACTTTTTTTCTCCCTCCCGCGACACTCCTGCGGGCGTCCAGGGGGCAACCCTAGCTGCGCCGCCGCCGGTCCCCCCTCCTCCTCTCCCCCCTCCCTCGCTGCCGTCGGAGGGCACAAGCAGGCGAAGTCCACTCGTTGCTAGCGGCGGCGAACCCTTCTCGTCTCGGCCCGTGGGGGATTCGGCGTGGACCGGACCCCTCCGGCCGGATGCGGCGCTCGGCGCTGGGCGCGGCAGCTCGGCGGCACGCCGGCATGGGCTGCCGACGGCGCGTGGCGGCGATCGACGGGCGGCGCGGCGGTGGTGCAGGCTCGAGGTTGGTGGCGGCAACTGCGTCACGGCGGCCCATCCAGATCCACCCCTGGCGCCGCGGGTCGTGGGCGACCTAGGCCGCGGTCGGCCTTCCTTGCCATGGCTCGTGGTTGAGGGGGCGGCGCGGCAGCGGGTGGATGCGTGCGCCGCGGCCAGGCTGGGCCCTTGTGGCTGGTCGCTGACGCACGGCGCGGGAGACTCCCCTGGTGGCCATCCTTGGACGCGGCAGCAGGCTCTGCTCCCTCCTCTCCGGTGACGGGCTTCTGCCAAGGCCGTGCTCGGGGCCGGGCCTATGGCAGGGTGGGGCGAAACAATGGTTTCGGAGAGGAAGCCAGTTGGAGGGACGGGAGCTCCGCTGCCGAGCTGACCGTCGCCGGCACTGTGATGTCGCCGGTCGTGGCCGCGGGCCACCCCTTCCCCATCCCCCTTCCCCATCCGTGTTTGTTATCGGTTCCGGCATTGTTCGGCGGGTTTGCTGGCGGTCTCGGAGGTGGTTGTGGTGTAGATTGCTCAAAGCCTCGACCTTTGGTGGTTCTCGGGGCGGTCTGGATGCAGGGCGGCGGCTCTGGCGGTGGGAGGCGTGTTGGTCGTGGGCTGACCGCACGGCTCGGGTGCGGGCGGGCAGCCATGGTTGCTTGGGCGGCATGGATGCGGGTGGTTGGCGGAGTGAGGTTGCGACGGAGGGGTAGGAGCACCGGGATTCATCTCTCGCACAGTCCCGGTACTGGCCGACGGAGGCGGCGTCCGTGGATGTTGTTCTCCTTTTTGCAGGCTCTGTCGTGGTGCTCCCATTGCCTTCGTGTCACTCCAGGTGAAAACCTGATCTTTGGGATCAGACGGTGACGGCTTCCTACAGTCGTTTCCCTCTTAAGGGCATCGTCTTGGAGTCCTCGCTCCGGCTTTGTCCGTCTCATTACCCCTCGGTGGATTTCTCATCTTCATGGTGGTCTTCAGCTTATCATTAGGGTGCTTAGCAATATTTTAAATAGCGCGCTACAAAATATAGCGAGGCCCTTCTCTAAATGCTACACAAGTTATAGCGCGCTAATAGCGTGCTATATTTTAAAATAGCGTTTGCAAAAAAAATCAAATATATCTAGAAATAAAGTATTTAAGCAACTAAATTTTTCATAGGAGCAAGCAATATATGCATCTGATAAAAGGAGTGAGAAAGCTAGTGGGAGAATCTGATAAAAGGAGTGAGAAAGCTAGTGGTCGTGGGTTGGTTTTGGCCTGCTGGGCCTGCTGGGCTGTGCTTATTTCAGTTTTACATGGTCTCCACGTTATAACGTTACGACGTTACAACGTTATAGCGTGTGTAGCGCGCTAATTACGCGATTAGCGCCGTAGCGTCTGTTTTTGCCAAAACGTAACGTCTCCCTTCCAAATATGCTATAACCGCGTTATAACGACGAAATAGCGTGCTATTTAAAATATTGGTGCTTAGTCGTCGTTGGGGTGGTGTGTTTTCGGTGCTCGGCACCTTTGTATCTCGCCTTGGGTGTGTGCGTTGAGTGTGGTGGTGGCGTGCGTTTATATATAAAGCGGGGGAAACTCTTTTTCTCAATACACAAATTTGTATGCATAAATAGAAGGACACGTGACCCTCCGTTTGGATTGGCAGGGCACGTCATGGCATTTTCCTCCTCGCTGCTGGCACATACTAGTACATGGAGTTCTGATGAACCCTTTTTCTTAACACGACTCCGGCTCGAATCAACACGATTGTAGTATACTTTCCTTAAAACAAAACACGGTTGTCCTACACTATTTCTACCCAGCCGATCAATCACCGCCGACCGGTAGACTACTTTTCTTTGTTGTTCTCGTCCCTGGATCGCCGCTTTGCTGCACCGATGGAGGGGACCGATGGCGACGGCAATGGCATATGCTTCCCGTACGACGTGCTTCTCGACATCCTACGCCGCATCCCGTGCCGTGCGCGTGCCAAGTGTCGTCTCGTCTGCCAGGCGTGGCGCGTCATCTTGCCCCTAGGCACCTTTTCGGGGGTTTTCACCAGCAACTATGGGCCTTACAACGACTCCTCATTCTTCGCTCCGATCTCGAAGCAGTCGCGCCACGACAAAGCCTACGACGGGTTTCGGTACCCCGTCTTCCAGCATGATTCAGCCTTTGTGCTAGACCACTGCAACGGTCTCCTACTCTTTACGAGTTTCTGCATGGATGCTCACATTGTGTGTAACCCGGTAACGATACGATGTGCTCGCCTTCCACGCCCGTCCGAGGAGACACGGTGGCGTGAGCCCAATAGGATGTTCATCGCCTTCGACCCAGCCATGTCACCGCACCATGAGGTGTTCCTCTTTCCAAAAGAAGAGATCCAATTGGATAGAAAGATGACACGACCCCGGCTACTAAAGGATAAGGTGCTCTCTGTAATGGTGTACTCGTCACAGATTGGCCAGTGGGCGAGCCGAGAGTTTGTGTCGGGGCTTTGTGCCCCTGGGCACCTCTACGACATGGTTACCGGCCCACACCTTCTGGAAACGCAAAGATGGAAATCCGCTGAGCACTGGCGGGGCTCGCTCTACGTGTATTGTTGCAATAACATCCTTATGATCTTGCGCAACTCAGATGAGGTGTACGACTTGGTCCAGCTACCTGGGAAAGCTTACAAAGACAAACAAAATGGGGGCTTGTATGAGCTTCCCAAGAGGTCAGTCTTAGCAAGCTATGAGAGAGGGATTCAGTATGTGGTGGTCAACAAGCATCAACTAATCCAGGTATGGATACTGGCCGAATCGGTTGATGGCCACCTAGGGTGGATGTTGTCACACGAGTCAGACCTGAGTTCTTATGGTCACAAAATCGAGAACTCAACTATAAAACCGAGGGTTCCATGGGAGGCTGTTGAAAGCGATAAAGCAATAGTCAAGTTGTATGAGCAGGTTCGCCAGGGTGACACAACTGATGATGTTCATGGCAGCGAGTACGCCACAGAAGAAGACATCTATGAGGAGGATGGGCAGAGCGAAGCGACCGATGATACTGATGACAATGATAATAGTGAAAAAGAAAACATCTCTGAGGAGGACGATCTGGGTGAAACTACCGGTGATATTGATGACAACGATCTTGATGACGGAGATACATATGACGGCGAAGATGAAGATGAAGAATTAAGAAGTTTCAAGGGTTCTGAGTACTCTTGGAACTCCAACGAGGACAACTTCATCGACCTGGATAGGAGTGATGACCACCTAGAGAAACAAGGGCATGCATGTTGGAGAATCATGGGGCTGCATCCATACAAGGATGTTCTCCTCCTCTGCCACATATGGGGTCATGTTGTGGCGTACCACCCTAACACATCTAGAATGCAGTATTTGGGCAGCAAACTTGGTATAGAGCCCTTCCGACAAGCTCAAGGCATCCATCGTGCGTTCCCTTACCGCCCATGCTACATCGATGTGCTCCCTGCAACCAAATTGATCGTTACCGGTGGTTTTTGTCCCATGTGATTGTCTGAAATGAAGAGCAAGGACAATGAGATAGAGCGCATATGTTTTTGTATTTGTTCAAGCGGTGCTTTTTCATGGAATTCATTGGTTGAAAAAATGCCCAGTCACTCTGGGTGCATATAAAAGTTGCTCAATTCAATGTTAGAAAACGTTAAATTGCAGATTGTCGTCTTTTTCAAGTATTTGAAATTATTTGGCTAGAATTATTTTTATTTATTATTTGCAATAATTAATGGATCCCACACATCAGCATACATAGAGATGGGATAATATTACACCACATCCATAATTGATAACTTTGCAACCACAATGGCTGCCTTACATCCAGTACGTTGCATATCTACATTGCACCATCAACATGCTTAAACTTATAATTTCATCAAGTTTACATATTAATCTGAAAAGAAAAAAAAATCAAATTTTACATATTTGTCTACAGTGAGCTTAAAGTTACAATTTCTTTAATTAAAATGAAGGTAAAATACTGAACAGAGTTTACATATAAACTTATAATGGAAAGTTTATCGTACAAACTGCACTATTGCATAAACACTTTGTAGGAGCAACGAGCAAATGGTTCAACCCAGAGGAAAATGCTCATAATTTTGAATGTGTTGTAGAACTGAACTGAACCCCTCAAGTGCCATGTTCACATGCACCAGGATAGCATGTACACATGAATCGCCTAATTTAGCTTACAGTGAAGGTAGCGGTGTTGTCAAATTTGAGAACCTTCTGAACCTGCGGTAGTCAAATCAACCTCATGTGTGTGCTCAATCCGGCCACCAAGGAGGAGTCTCTTTTCATCCAAGACATAACAATATTTGTACATACTTCCATAAGGCCACAAAGTATTGGATGAAGCCTAATCGAAGTTAGCTGAAGTTGCATGACTCATGGTAACATATTTCATCCTATACTAAATAACTAATACTATGGCCAACATTCAAAAAACAACTAATACTATGTCAGCGCTGTCCACTGCTGCGAAACTTGGTTGGAATTCCCAGGGAAAATCATAATTTTAGCTTTGTGTTTAAAATGTATACTATATACGAATAACAACTTTATGGTAAACCGGTAAGCACCCCTTCAGTTTTGGATGGGAAAAACTAACAGTCACTTAGTTTTTTAATACACCCAATAATTCAGCAACGAAGCGGTTGAAGCCGAGTTGCGAAGCAGGTGAAGCAGACTAGAAGGAGCAGAGGAGGAAGGATGGCAAGATGCAGAGCTTCGAAAGAACTTGCCGATGATGTGCAGATGGAAGTGTGGCAGGTCCATGGAGTCCCACTTGCTTCCCTTCTCTCCTTTTCCTCCTAGGATCTGGTGTCCCCCGGCTGGTTGTCACTTGTCAATGATGCTTCTTCTATGCTTTTATCTCCCTGACAACCAGCTGCTTCCTTTCACTTTCGCTCCACTTCTTCTGTTCAGTTTGCTGAGTCTTGAGATCCAACTGCCTTCCTTGGCTGAAGATTTACGCTCCTCATCATGCTTTTCTGTAAAAAGACGCACATGTTGTTAGGCTCTACATTTTTAACCTGAAATGAGCGGATCGTCACACACTTTGGCTTAAGATTGCTTCAGAACTATGAAGCAGAGTGTCACAGAGTGACCCATTGAAACAGAGAAGAAATGATGTCTATCAAGAGGCATGCCAAATTATCATCCATCTTGACATCAATCAGATATAGAGCTACCTGACTGTAGGCTGAACTTGTGCTTTTTTTTTGAAACAATGGGCTGAAGTTGTGCTTCGCTCGCTACAGCAGAGAGATGCATGCATGGTCTGAGTCAATACAGTTTGCCTGATCAAAGTAAAGAAATCTCAGCTCAAATGACAACTTCAGAAGTGATGGTGAACAAAGCTTTGTTCACATGTTATACCAACAGGCGGCATTTTTTCTGTTATGCTAATGAATTATTCTCTCTGGGAATGGTAACATATGGAACAAAGCAAACAGAACATCACTGGGAATAGATGGTGCAAACTGCAAAGTAAACTGAACAACATGAAAAAGCCGGAGGTGTCGTCATGGGGCTCTATATTTTATTCATCTTAAACAATGCAGCAAAAACCTATACATAGACTTCTTTTGCTAAAGTACAAACATATGAATATCAATACAGTACAGTGCAGACGTCCAGCCAAGGTCCATTTTAAAGCTAGAAATAGAGATATGGTGCAAACATACAAACAATCTGCTTGCTGCAGAGTTTCGCGCTTCAGGATGCACCGTTTTGAGTTTTCTCCATCATGTGAGCCCACCTTATAGCCACTTGCACATAAACCATGTCATATATCATATCAATAAACTGGAGAAGGAAGAGCAAGGCAGCGGTTTATACAAGGCAACAGGAGATTTAGGAGCAGATGGTTGTAGCAGAAACAGCCGAGGACGAAAACCTCCAAACGGGGTACCACTTTAAAGCATGTATTCTCCATATGTTCCATGCGTGTTTGCCACTGTACTGAATGTACTGTGGTGTTTGAGAGAATCTATTTGGGAAGCCATGTATAGGCAAAGGTTTTTCTGTACCAGCAATAGGTATTTTGGATGTGTGACAGTGAGACCAGAAACTAAGTTCCTCCAACCTTCGATCATGGGAAGTTAGTGAGTTCTACTGTGATCAGTCTTATTAATAGTACTGTGAGTGTGGCGATGCATAATCCGCTTTCTGCATGACTAGTGAAAGCAGAGCATCTCTCTGTCGAGCTGGTTCGGGACCGAAGCCTGACGAGCTGATTTGAGGCGTTGGCGTTCGTTTGGTCTCACTTTGTGAGTGCGTGGCCGTGGTGGTTCCATATTTCTGTCCATGTGCCATGTCGATTTCACCAGAATCTCGAGCACGGGGAACGCCTACTTCAGCATTGTCTTTTACTTCCATATATGATATGAAGTTGCCTTCACATTTTTTAGTTTGTTTTCATTTGCAGACTCGTGCATTTACGGATGTTTTAAGTGTGTGAGTCCGCATGAAACCGGAGACCAAAACGTCTGCTGCAGTTCATCCGATTTCCCCCTGGAAGCAAAGTTTAAACGGTGGTTTCGATATTAACAACTGAAGACTTTCCCTGGAAACAAGTTTAATAGCTGAAGATTACAGAGTTAGTGTTGACTATGGGATACACGCGGTTTGTGACTGCTCACAATTTGTTTCTTTGTTCCAAATGTGAAATCATGTACACCAGTGAATTTTATACTACGTATACTAGCTATTCTGTACCGGCTTCAGTTCCTGGGCGCGAAAAAAAATCGATTTTTCTGAAATGAAACAGACTGTAGACATAAAACATACACTTATTTTCTTTTTAATTTCACTTTCACCTTCTGGGCATCCTGTAACCACCAAAGATGCAGGCGTGGTCGCACTCAAAGGGCTCCAGCTTTTAACTACGCTGGGAAACACAGCCTCGGCGGGAATGGTCAAGTCGATACAGTTTGCCTCACCAAAGTCTACAGATTTACATGAATAAGTCTACAAGCACTGATGGCGAACAGAGCATTCTTCCTCTTTCTTCAGAGATGTCTTACAAACAAATATGTTCTCATATTAACCAACAGGTGCCTTGTTCTTTGCTATGCAAATGAATTATTATTTTTTACAGCGGAGGCAAATGAATTATCGCTCTCTGGGAATAGATGATACAAAGCAACAAACCAAACAGCATGAAAAAGGCACAGTGCAGTTATAGGGCTGTATATATTTTTCTTCAGCATAAACAATCTAGCAAAACATATACGTACACCTCATTTGTTAAAGTACATACATACAAATACTAATACAATACAGTACGTACGTCCAGCCCAGGCTCATTTAGAGCTAAAATAGATATAAGGTGCAAACATACAAATAACAATACAATTTGTACAAATAGGGATATGGTCAAACATACAAATAATATTCAGATACATGCAATTCGCTTGCTGTGGAGTTTGGCACTTCATGGTGCACCGTCTTGAGTTTTCTCCATCACGTGAGCCCACCTTACAGCCACTTGCACATAAACCATGTCGTACATCATATCAACAAACTGGAAGAAGGCAGCCCTCCATGTCCTCTTCATCAACATGGTGCAGAAAACTGTCCACAGACCCACCACAAATCCAATGCTCATGGCAAGATAAACAGATGGCATATGATCTTTATCTTCAAGGCCACTTTGCTCTGCATCATGTGTTGAGCAGCTCCTGCCAACAGGATCTCCACAAAGACCAGGGTTACCGATGTAGATATACATCTGGTTATCAAGAGCTTGTAGCTGTTGGCCGGATGGTATTGCACCGGAGAGATTGTTGTATGACAAGTTCAAGTGGCTCAAATAAGTTAAAGCTGATAAGCTTGAGGGTATTGCACCAGAAAACTCATTGAAGGATAGGTCGAGTGACTCCAACCTCTTTAAATCACCAACTTGGTTTGGGATTGTTCCTATGAACAGATTATTTGATAAGTTCAGGTTGGTAAGTGCAATGAGTAGAGTTATCTCCTCTGGAACCTGCCCTGCCAAATTATTACTTGACAAATCAAGAATTGCCAATAGATTGTAGATTGCGAAGGTGTAGTCACGCTTTTGATCCTTCATGATTACTGGGATGCTCTCTTCATAGTAGTAATCCTTCATGTCATGTGACACCACTGCCTTCATTGCTTTCAAGTTTGGCAAAGACCGCGGTATGCTTCCTGATATGTTGTTATGTGCTATGTCCAAATAATGAAGACGGCGAAGGGAAGTGAAACTCTTAGGAATATGACCACTGAACAAATTTGATCTCACTCTTAATATTTTCAACCGTGGGATTTTTTCTGGCAACCATTCTGGTAATGCTCCAGATAACCTATTGTAAGAAAGGTCAAGGAACATCAATTGCCATGACCTTGCAAGAAATTTAGGGAATTGACCAGTCAGGTTGTTGTTATTTAGGGCCAAGCTGAACAAGTTCCAACCAAATTGACTTGTAGAGTTTGCATCAGATTCCTCCCAACACTGCATAATATCTCCTTCTAAATGGTTTCCTGATAGGTCCAACCTATACAGAGAAGTCAATTGGAATATAGACGACGGGATGGTGCCTGTTAATTGATTATTTGCAAGCATCAAGTCTTCGAGTGCAGGAGCATTTAGCTTTGACGGCAATGACCCAGATAAAGAGTTTGAAGATAGGTCCAGTCGGCTTATATTTATAGGCAACTGTGGAACTTGACCTGTCAACTTATTGGACCCGAGATGTATATAGTCAGCTGACATGTGTTGTAGATTTGCTGGTAATGAGCCACGCAATTTGTTTCCTGATGCTTGCAAGGTTGAAGCTCGAGAAAATGTTACCCAAAACCAATCAGGAATAACATCATCCAGCTTTGCATCACTGAGAACAAGAACATCAATGTCAGATTGCCATTTCAGCCACTCTGGAAAAATGGGCCCCAGTTTGCATGATTGGAATTTCGCAACCTTTAATCTAAATGTTGGAACCCATTTTTGGTTGATAGCAAATCTCAAAGAGTTGTACGACAAGTCCAGATACTCTAAATTCAATAGGCCTGCAAAATGCTTCTCCACCAGCACACTATCTAATTTATTATGGCAAAGATCCAGATGCTTTAAATTACCTAAACTTTCTGAGTGTTCTTTCAAGAGAAAATCACTGAAGTTATTATAGCTGAGGTCCAAGTGCTCCAAATTATCTAGACTTGCAAAATATTCATTGAAGAGCACACCACTGAATTTGTTGTAGCTGAGATCCAAAAGCTTTAAGTTTTCGAAACTTGCAAAATGTTCTTTCAAAAGCACACCTCTGAAGTTATTGTGGCTGAGGTTCAAATTCTCTAATTTGCCTAAGCTTGCAAATTGTTCTTTCACACTGTTGAAGTTATTGTAGCTGAGATCCAAAACCTTTAAGTTGCCTAAACTTGCAAAATATTCTTCCAATAGCACACCGCTCAAGTTATTGTGGCTGAGGACCAAATTCTCTAACTTGCTTGAGCTTGCAAATTGATCTTTCACACCGTTGAAGTTATTGTAGCTGAGGTCCAAAAGCTCTAATTTGCCTAAGCTTGCAAAATGTTCTTTCAAAAGCACACCACTGAATTTGTTGTAGCTGAGGTCCAAAAGCTCTAATTTGCCTAAGCTTGCAAAATGTTCTTTCAAAAGCACACCGCTGAATTTGTTGTAGCTGAGGTCCAAAAGCTCTAATTTGCCTAAGCTTGCAAAATGTTCTTTCAAGAGCACATCATTGAAGTTATTGTTGCTGAGGTCAAGCCTTTTCAAATTACCAAGTGCTCCAACCCCTACAGGTAGAGGGCCAATCAATGTGTTTCTAGATGCTTGAAGAACATTAAGATTGGTCATGTTCCCGATCCAAATGGGCAGGTTCCCGGTAATATTTGCACCCCTCACTGACAATTCTTGAAGTGTATTCCATGAGCACTTTGGCAATCGCCCCATGAACTCCCCTATGCTTGAACCTATGTTGTTACCATTGAACATCATCCTTGTCAAATTGCACAAATTTTCTAATTTGCTTGGTATCAAACCCATGAGATCGTTCCAACTAAAGTCTATGACTTGAATGAAGGAAATATGCCCTAGAGGCAATAATAAAGTTATTATTTATTTCCTTATATCATGATAAATGTTTATTATTCATGCTAGAATTGTATTAACCGGAAACATAATACATGTGTGAATACATAGACAAACATATAGTCACTAGTATGCCTCTACTAGACTAGCTCATTAATCGAAGATGGTTATGTTTCCTAACCATAGACATGTGTTGTCATTTGATTAATGGGATCACATCATTAGGAGAATGATGTGATTGACATGACCCATTCCGTTAGCTTAGCACTTGATCGTGTAGTATATTGCTATTGCTTTCTTCATGACCTATACATGTTCCTGTAACTATGAGATTATGCAACTCCCGTTTACCGGAGGAACACTTTGGGTACTACCAAACGTCACAACGTAAATGGGTGATTATAAAGGAGTACTACAGGTGTCTCCAAAGGTACATGTTGGGTTGGCGTATTTCAAGATTAGGTTTTGTCACTCCGATTGTCGGAGAGGTATCTCTGGGCCCTCTCGGTAATACACATCACATAAGCCTTGCAAGCATTGCAACTAATAAGTTAGTTGCGAGATGATGTATTACGGAACGAGTAAAGAGACTTGCGGTAACGAGATTGAACTAGGTATTGGATACCGACGATCGAATCTCGGCAGGTAACATACCGGTGACAAAGGGAACAACGTATGTTGTTATGCGGTTTGACCGATAAAGATCTTCGTAGAATATGTAGGAACCAATATGGGCATCCAGGTTCCGCTATTGGTTATTGACCGAGAATAGTTCTAGGTCATGTCTACATAGTTCTCGAACCCGTAGGGTCCGCACGCTTAAGGTTTCGATGATGTTATATTATGAGTTTATGAGTTTTGATGTACCAAGGAGTTCGAGTCCCGGATGAGATCGGTGACATGACGAGGAGTCTCGAAATGGTCGAGACGTAAAGATCGATATATTGGACGACTATATTCGAGTTCGGAAAGGTTCGAATGATTCGGTATTTTTCGGAGTACCGAGAGTTACGGAATTCGCCGGGAGAAGTATTGGGCCTTATTGGGCCCTGCGGGAAAGAGAGAGGGCTGCCTAGGGCAGGCCGCGCCCAAGGCCTAGTCCGAATTGGACTAGGGGAGGCCGCACCCCTTCCTTATCTCCTACTCCTACTAGGAAAGGAGGAGTCCTACTCCCGTGGGAGTAGGACTCCCCCTGTCGCCTCCTCCTTGGCCGCCACCTCCTCCTTGCTCCTTTATATACGGGGCAGGGGGCACCCCATGAGACACAAGTTGATCTACGGATCGTTCCTTAGCCGTGTGCGGTGCCCCCTCCACCATATTCCACTTCGGTCATATCGTCGCGGAGCTTAGGCGAAGCCTGCGCCGTGAAGTCATATCGTCGCGGAGCTTAGCGAAGCCCTGCGTCGGTGGAGCATCATCATCGCCACCACGCCGTCGTGCTGACGGAACTCATCCCCGACGCTTTGCTGGATCGGAGCCCGGGGATCGTCATCGAGCTGAACGTGTGCAGAACTCGGAGGTGCCGTACGTTCGGTGCTTGGATCGGTCGGATCGTGAAGACGTACGACTACATCAACCGCGTTGTTATAACGCTTCCGCTTTCGGTCTACGAGGGTACGTGGACGGACACTCTCCCCTCTCATTGCTATGCCATCACCATGGTCTTGCGTGTTCGTAGGAAATTTTTTGAAATTACTACGTTCCCCAACAGTGGTATCAGAGCCTGGTTTTATGCGTTGATGTCATGTGCACGAGTAGAACACAAGTGAGATGTGGGCGATATAAGTCATACTGCTTACCAGCATGTCATACTTTGGTTCGGCGGTATTGTGAGATGAAGCGGCCCGGACCGACATTACGCGTACACTTACGCGAGACTGGTTTCACCGCTTCGAGCACTAGTTGCTTAAAGGTGACCGGCGGGTGTCTGTCTCTCTCACTTTAGTTGAACCGAGTGTGGCTACGCCCGGTCCTTGCGAAGGTTAAAACAGCACCAACTTGACAAACTATCGTTGTGGTTTTGATGCGTAGGTAAGAACGGTTCTTGCTCAGCCCGTAGCAGCCACGTAAAACTTGCAACAACAAAGTAGAGGACGTCTAACTTGTTTTTGCAGGGCATGTTGTGATATGATGTGGTCAAGACGTGATGCTATATTTTATTGTATGAGATGATCATGTTTTGTAACCGAGTTATCGGCAACTGGCAGGAGCCATATGGTTGTCGCTTTATTGTATGAAATGCAAACGCCATGTAATTGCTTTACTTTATCACTAAGCAGTAGCGATAGTCGTAGAAGCAATAGTTGGCGAGACGACAACGATGCTACGATGGAGATCAAGGTGTCGCGGCGGTGACGATGGTGATCATGACGGTGCTTCGGCGATGGAGATCACAAGCACAAGATGATGATGACCATATCATATCACTTATATTGATTGCATGTGATGTTTATCCTTTAATGCATCTTATCTTGCTTTGATTGACGGTAGCATTATAAGATGATCTCTCACTAAAAAATTATCAAGACGTGTTCTCCCTGAGTATGCACCGTTGCCAAAGTTCGTAGTACCCAGACACCACGTGATGATCGGGTGTGATAAGTTCTACGTCCATCTACAACGGGTGCAAAACAGTTGCACGCGCGAATACTCAGGTTAAACTTGACGAGCCTAGCATATAACAGATATGGCCTCGAACACGGAGACCGAAAGGTCGGCGTGAATCATATAGTAGATATGATCAACATAGTGATGTTCACCATTGAAACTACTCCATCTCACGTGATGATCGGACATGGTTTAGTTGATTTGGATCACGTGATCACTTAGATGACTAGAGAGATGTCTGTCTAAGTGGGAGTTCTTAAGTAATATGATTAATTGAACTTTAATTTATCATGAACTTAGTCCTGGTAGTATTTTGCAAATTATGTTGTAGATCAATAACTCGCGTTGTTGCTTCCCTATGTTTGTTGCTTTCATATGTTTATTTTGATATGTTCCTAGAGAAAAATTATGTTGAAAAATGTTAGTAGCAATGATGCGGATTGGATCCGTGATCTGAGGTTTATCCTCGTTGCTGCACAGAAAAATTATGTCCTTAATGCACCGCTAGGTGACAAACCTATTGCAGGAGCAGATGCAGACGTTATGAACGTTTGGCTAGCTCAAATATGATGACTACTTGATAGTTTAGTGCACCATGCTTAAAGGCTTAGAATCGGGACTTCAAAGACGTTTTGAACGTCATGGACCATATGAGATGTTCCAGGAATTGAAGTTAATATTTCAAGCAAATACCCGAGTTGAGAGATATGAAGTCTCCAACAAGTTCTATAGCTAAAAGATGGAGGAGAATCGCTCAACTAGTGAGCATGTGCTCAGATTGTCAGGTACTTCAATCGCTTGAATCAAGTGGGAGTTAATCTTCCAGATAAGATAGTGATTGACAGAATTCTCTAGTCACCATCACTAAGTTAGTAGAACTTCGTGATGAACTATAGTATGCAAGGGATGACGAAAAAGATTCTCGAGCTCTTCGCGATGCTAAAATCGGCGAAGGTAGAAATCAAGAAAAACATCAAGTGTTGATGGTTGACAAGACCACTAGTCTCAAGGAAAATGGCAAAGGGAAGAAGGGGAACTTCAAAAGGAACGGCAAGCAAGTTGCTGCTCGAGTGAAGAAGCCCAAGTCTAGACCGAAGCCTGAGACTGAGTACTTTTGCTGCAATGGAACTGGTCACTGGAAGCAGAACTACCCCTGAATATTTGGTGGATAAGAAGGATGGCAAAGTGAACAAGGTTATATTTGATATACAGGTTATTGATGTGTGCCTTACTAGTGTTTATAGTAGCCCCTGAGTATTTGATACTCGTTCGGTTGCTAAGATTAGTAACTCGAAACAGGAGTTACAGAATAAACAGAGACTAGTTGAAGGGGAAGTGACGATGAGTGTTGGAAGTAGTTCCAAGATTGATATGATCATCATCGCACACTCCCTATACTTTCGGGATTAGTGTTAAACCTAAATAAATGTTATTTGGTGTTTGCGTTGAGCATGAATATGATTTGATCATGTTTATTGCAAAACGGTTATTCATTTAAAGTCAAAGAATAATTGTTGTTCTGTTTAAATGAATAAAACCTTCGATGGTCATACACCCAATGAAAATAGTTTTCAAACGGTTATTCATTTAAAGTCAAAGAATAATTGTTGTTCTGTTTAAATGAATAAAACCTTCAATGGTCATACACCCAATAAAAATAGTTTGTTGGATCTCGATCGTAGTAATACACATATTCATAATATTGATGCCAAAAGATGCAAAGTTAATAATGATAGTGCAACTTATTTGTGGCACTGCCGTTTAGGTCATATTGGTGTAAAGCGCATGAAGAAACTCCATGCTGATGGGATTTTGGAATCACTTGATTATGAATCACTTGATGCTTGCGAACCATGCCTTATGGGCAAGATGACTAAAGACTCTGTTCTCCGGAACAATGGAGCGAGCAAATGACTTATTGGAAATAATACATACTGATGTATGCGGTCCGATGAGTGTTAAAGCTCACGGCAAGTATCGTTATTTTCTGACCTTCACAAGATGATTTGAGCAGATATGAGTATATCTACTTAATGAAGCACAAGTCTGAAACATTTGAAAAGTTCAAATAATTTCAGAGTGAAGTGGAGAATCATCGTAATAAGAAAATAAAGTTTCTACGATCTGATCGTGGAGGAGAATATTTGAGTTACGAGTTTGGCCTTCATATAAAACAATGTGGAATAGTTTCACAGCTCACGCCACATGGAACACCATAACGTAATGGTGTGTCCGAACGTCATAACCGTACTTTATTTTGATATGGTGCGATCAATGATGTCTCTTACCGATTTACCAATATCGTTTTGGGGTTATGCATTAGAGACAGCTGCATTCACGTTTAATAGGGCACTATCTAAATCCGTTGAGACGACACCGTATGAACTATGGTTTAACAGTAAACCTAAGCTGTCGTTTCTTAAAAGTTTGGAGTTGTGATGCTTATGTGAAAAGTTTTCACCTGATAAGCTCGAACCCAAATCGGAGAAGTGCGTCTTCATAGAATACCCAAAAGTAACTATTGGGTACACCTTCTATCACAGATCCGAAGGCAAGTTTTTCGTTGCTAAGATGGATCCTTTCTAGAGAAGAAGTTTCTCTCGAAAGAAGTGAGTGGGAGGAAAGTAGAACTTGATGAGGTAATTGTACCTTCTCCCTTATTGGAAAGTAGTTCATCACAGAAATCAGTTCCAGTGATTCCTACACCAATTAGTAAGGAAGTTAATGATGATGATCATGAAACCTCAGATCAAGTTGCTACCAAACCTCGTAGGTCTTCCAGAGTAAGATCCGCACCAGAGTGGTACGGTAATCATGTTCTGCAAGTCATGTTACTAGACCATGATGAACCTACGAACTATGAGGAAGCGATGATGAGCCCAGATTCCGCGAAATGGCTTGAGGCCATGAAATCTGAGATGGGATCCATGAATGAGAACAAAGTGTAGACTTTGATGGAGTTGCCCGATGATCGGCAAGCCATATTATATAAATGGATCTTCAAGAGGAAGACAGATGCTGATAGTAGTATTACTATCTACAAAGCTTGACTTGTCGCAGAAAGGTTTTCGACAAGTTCAAGGTGTTGACTACAATGAGATTTTATCAACTGTAGCGATGCTTAAGTCTGTCCGAATCATGTTAGCAATTGCCACATTTTATGAAATCTGGCAAATGGATGTCAAAACTACATTCTTTAATGGATTTATTAAAGAAGAGTTGTATATGATGCAACCAGAAGGTTTTGTCAATCCTAAAGGAGCTAACAAAATGTGCAAGCTCCAGCGATCCATCTATGGACTGGTGCAAGCATCTCGGAGTTGGAATAAACGCTTTGATAGTGTGATCAAAGCATATGGTTTTATACAGACTTTTGGAGAAGCCTGTATTTACAAGAAAGTGAGTGGGAGCACTACAGCATTTCTGATAAGTATATGTGAATGACATATTGTTGATCGGAAAAATGTAGAATTATTCGCAAAGCATAAAGGAGTGTTTGAAAAGAGTTTTTTCAAAGAAAGACCTCGGTGAAGCTGCTTACATATTAAGCATCAAGATCTATAGAGATAGATCAAGACGCTTGATAAGTTTTTTCAATGAGTACATACCTTGACAAGATTTTGAAGTAGTTCAAAATGGAGCAGTCAAAGAAAGAGTTCTTGCCTGTGTTAAAAGGTGTGAAATTGAGTAAGACTCAAAACTCGACCACGGCAGAAGATAGAAAGAGAATGAAAGTCATTCCCTATGCCTTAGCCATAGGTTCTATAAAGTATGCCATGCTGTGTACCAGATCTATTGTATACCCTACACTGATTTTGGCAAGGGAGTACAATAGTGATCTAGGAGTAGATCACTGGACAGCGGTCAAAATTATCCTTAGTGGAGTAAGGATATGTTTCTCGATCATGGAGGTGACAAAAGGTTAAATCGTAAAGGGTTACGTCGATGCAAGTTTTGACACTGATCTAGATTACTCTAAGTCTCAATCTGGATACATATTGAAAGTGGGAGCAATTAGCTAGATTAGCTCCGTGCAGAGCATTGTTGACATAGAAATTTGCAAAATACATACGGATCTGAATGTGGCAGACCCGTTGACTAAACTTCTCTCACAAACAAAACATGATCACACCTTAGTACTCTTTGGGTGTTAATCACATAGCGATGTGAACTAGATTATTGACTCTAGTAAACCCTTTGGGTGTTGGTCACATGATGATGTGAACTATGGGTGTTAATCACATGGTGATGTGAACTATTGGTGTTAAATCACATGACGATGTGAACTAGATTATTGACTCTAGTGCAAGTGGGAGACTGAAGGAAATATGCCCTAGAGGCAATAATAAAGTTATTATTTATTTCCTTATATCATGATAAATGTTTATTATTCATGCTAGAATTGTATTAACCGGAAACATAATACATGTGTGAATACATAGACAAACAGATAGTCACTAGTATGCCTCTACTAGACTAGCTCATTAATCGAAGATGGTTATGTTTCCTAACCATAGACATGTGTTGTCATTTGATTAATGGGATCACATCATTAGGAGAATGATGTGATTGACATGACCCATTCCGTTAGCTTAGCACTTGATCGTGTAGTATATTGATATTGCTTTCTTCATGACCTATACATGTTCCTGTAACTATGAGATTATGCAACTCCCGTTTACCGGAGGAACACTTTGGGTACTACCAAACGTCACAACGTAAATGGGTGATTATAAAGGAGTACTACAGGTGTCTCCAAAGGTACATGTTGGGTTGGCGTATTTCAAGATTAGGTTTTGTCACTCCGATTGTCGGAGAGGTATCTCTGGGCCCTCTCGGTAATACACATCACATAAGCCTTGCAAGCATTGCAACTAATAAGTTAGTTGCGAGATGATGTATTACGGAACGAGTAAAGAGACTTGCCGGTAACGAGATTGAACTAGGTATTGGATACCGACGATCGAATCTCGGGCAGGTAACATACCGGTGACAAAGGGAACAACGTATGTTGTTATGCGGTTTGACCGATAAAGATCTTCGTAGAATATGTAGGAACCAATATGGGCATCCAGGTTCCGCTATTGGTTATTGACCGAGAATAGTTCTAGGTCATGTCTACATAGTTCTCGAACCCGTAGGGTCCGCACGCTAAGGTTTCGATGATGTTATATTATGAGTTTATGAGTTTTGATGTACCGAAGGAGTTCGAGTCCCGGATGAGATCGGGGACATGACGAGGAGTCTCGAAATGGTCGAGACGTAAAGATCGATATATTGGACGACTATATTCGGAGTTCGGAAGGTTCGAATGATTCGGTATTTTTCGAGTACCGGAGAGTTACGGAATTCGCCGGGAGAAGTATTGGGCCTTATTGGGCCTGCGGGAAAGAGAGAGGGCTGCCTAGGGCAGGCCGCGCGCCCCCCCAAGGCCTAGTCCGAATTGGACTAGGGGGAGGGGCCGCACCCCCTTCCTTATCTCCTACTCCTACTAGGAAAGGAGGAGTCCTACTCCCGGTGGGAGTAGGACTCCCCCCTTGGTGCGCCTCCTCCCTTGGCCGGCCACCTCCTCCTTGCTCCTTTATATACGGGGGCAGGGGGGGCACCCCATGAGACACAAGTTGATCTACGGATCGTTCCTTAGCCGTGTGCGGTGCCCCCCTCCACCATATTCCACTTCGGTCATATCGTCGCGGAGCTTAGGCGAAGCCCTGCGCCGGTGAAGTCATATCGTCGCGGAGCTTAGGCGAAGCCCTGCGTCGGTGGAGCATCATCATCGTCACCACGCCGTCGTGCTGACGGAACTCATCCCGACGCTTTGCTGGATCGGAGCCGGGGATCGTCATCGAGCTGAGCGTGTGCAGAACTCGGAGGTGCCGTCGTTCGGTGCTTGGATCGGTCGGATCGTGAAGGCGTCGACTACATCAACAGCGTTGTTATAACGCTTCCGCTTTCGGTCTACGAGGGTACGTGGACGGACACTCTCCCCTCTCGTTGCTATGCCATCACCATGGTCTTGCGTGTTCGTAGGAAAATTTTTGAAATTACTACGTTCCCCAACATTGAAGGGACGTCATGTTTGCCAAATCACTAGGAATGGACCCTTCCAAGCCGGAATATCTTAGGTGAAGCTCCTTAAGGCCTGTGAGATTCCAAAACCACGCATACTTGAGTGAGGCACTGAAGGTGTTAAAGGACATATCAAGGACCTCGAGATGTGTGAGGTTGGAAATTGATATACTAGCAGACAAGGTACCATTGAGTCCACAGTTGGACAAGTGAAGCACTTTAAGAGAAGGAAGCATATTAACACTCTGAAACCAATCCCTCGCAGAACTAAGATCCACACCACTCATGTCAAGATGGCTCAACGAAGAGAGACGTGACAACCATGCATGATCCAAATTGGGATAAGAATTCCAACTCACATCAAGATATTGCAACTTTGAGAGATTGCCAAATTGGGAAGGTATTCTGATGGTGTTAGCGAACATATCAAGGACCTCGAGATGTGTGAGGTTGGAACTTGATGTACTAGCAGACACGGTACCATTGAGTCCACAGTCGGACAAGCGAAGCACTTTCAGAGAAGGAAGCATGTTAACCATCTCAAACCAATCCCTCGCAGAGCTAAGATCCAGATAGCTCATGTCAAGATGACTCAACAAAGAGAGACGTGACAACCATGCAAGATCCACTATGTAAGACCAATTCCCATAATAATCATAATTCCAACTGAGATCAAGATATTGCAACTTTGAGAGATTGCCAAGTTCGGAAGGTATTCTCCCACTGAATCGTGCTGACGAGAGGTTGAGATATCTTAGGTTCTTGAGAGAAGACAAGAAGACAGGGATGCTTGTGCCATTGAAGTCATTCCCGCTCAGATCAAGATACCTTAGGTGTTGTAGAGTAGCCAAAGAAGAGCTCATCTCGCCTGCCGACAAGCTCAATGATCTGCTCCTGTTCGGGTAGTTGTAGTCGTACATGTTGATGTAGCCCATGTCGTACATGTAGTAGTCCATGTTGTCCATGTAGTAGCCCATGTAGTCCATGTAGTAGCCCATGTAGTCTTCCATGTCGGTGTTGCGGAGGTTGAGCTTGATGAGATGGCCCGTTCTGTTGCTGCAGCGGACTCCCTTCCATTGGCAACAATCCTCACCCTGCCATGACGAGAGACGGCCAGCAGGGTCCAGGAGGCTTGCCTTGAAGGATAGAAGCGCATCTCGCTCGCTGCTGATGCAGGCTCCAGATGCACTCACTTGAACATGGGGAGTGGATGTTGTTTGGGAGATCAATAGACAAAGCAGTAGCGCAGCTCCTGGGATGAGCAGCACAAGCTTAGCCATATTGGTCGGAAATGGCAGAGGGAAAGGATAATGGACAGAACAGCTTATCTCTATCCCGGTTCCACCACAACTGCAATATGGGAGTATGGTCCACAACCCACGTCTTGTGGTCTTGTCATGCATACTTTTCCTACGCTCAAGGTGTGGCTAAAATTTGTTGATTCGGACAGCCCACCATGCACAGCACGGCAGAAGTTGCAGCTGTAATATTTATCTCAATTACACTAATAATATCTGCACATTGTGGGTCAGGTAACACATCTAGCATTAAGGTGTAGAGAGTTTTTTTAGTGTTGGCATATAAATACAAGGACTCATGCCTCTCATACTCCGCAATCGGCAAAAATCATGAGGATTTGTCATGTTGACCAATTACCGGCCACTCCCATTGTATATGGTCTAAAAGCAAAGCTAGTCCACGTCTTGGTCTTTGTCATGTTGTATGCATAATGCATGCATACTTTTCTTCTAGTCAAGTCAAGTTAAGTTATGGCCGAATGATTTGGACAATCGACCGCGGCGAGCACGGCACGGCAGACGAGCACGTTCACTAATTAGCTCTCTCTGATTCATTTTCTCCATTAAAGGTTAGGAATTGGGTGGCTCGCACATTGTGATTTGTGCCTTCATTGGTGAGGCACGTCATAGCAATTTTCTTCCTGGTAATCTAGCGACAGGTCTGAATTGCTCTGCTCCCTTTCCGTGAAGTAGAGTGCGAACCTGCGGGGAAAGTGGACGCTGAGGCTTGAGATCGTCAGCGTCAAAGGAGGGCCGCGTCGCCGTCCTAGAGGTTTGTGTCGCTCCTCATCCGCCCCGCCATGGGCGACGCCCGCCGTGGCACACCTCGCCTGGAGAACGAGAGGGGTTGCGGCGGTGTGCATCACTTCAAATAATGGATTCAGAACTTTGCATCATTTGAAAGCCTATGTTGTACTAGCTTGGAGCAAAAGGAAAATATGAAATGTCTTGCGCATGGTAGTTCGAATGCTCATTTTCCATTTGATGTGATAATCCAATTACAAGCTTCTCAACCCCAGCATGGCTCACACCCTCAGCCCCATGATGTTCAAATAGATTACTGTGTGACCCCATGCATGATTGTCAAACAGATTATTGTGCTACAGATGAGCATTTTGTGCTCAAATCACGTTTGCGTTAGAGATTTATTTTCTCGAATACGCAAAGCTTGCGTATCATTCCATTGATAGAAAAAGAAGAATCAGTACAGAGGTACAACACATGACACAAACGCAGGCAGGCGCGAACATGGTGCCCGGAGCAGAGAGACAAGAGATGCTCGGCCCAAACAGAAGATACATCACATCTAAACCTACCAGACCTGAGCCAAAAGCGGCGCTGCCAAATCAACGAGAACTACAACATCGTCCGAGCCAAAACCGGGGACACCGCGAGCGAGCAAGGTAGTGCCTTCAAGGAGAACGACGCCGAGACTCCGTCACTATCCGGTCTAGGAGACCCGGACCTAGGGTTTTCCCCAAGCTCAAAGAGGAGCCCGGCTGAAGAAGGCCTTGGCAGCGCCTCCAAGGAGGAAAACGACATCCGCGGGCGCCATCGCTGCCAGCACCGGCAAGCCGAGCAGGGATCTCTCCCTGGCCTGAAGATGAGCGATCCCATAGCCGCCAAATCCGGGATCATAGATGGGAGGACAACGCTAGTTAGAATCACCGAGTCATGGAGGGTTGGTGGGGCTGCACCTGCAATCGGAGGGTGGCACCACCTCCACACCCAAGGGCACTGGATCTGGCAAAAGGGGGGGCTTTGAGGCGTATACGGTAGGCGGGTGACGAGGCGAACCACGCGGGGGGAGGGGGGGTCTTGCCGCGGCGGCGTCCAGCGACGCCGGCAAACAAGGACTGGAAGGACGCAGATCCGAGCTGTTGTGGCCTTGACCGTCGGGATCTCGGTGAGCCAGGTAAGCTGGAAGGGGCGTAGCTACCCGGTCGCCGGGCCGGAGCAGTCCGGTGGAGAACGCCTGCAGCGAGGGACACCGGAGAGACGCAGGCTTGTAGCCGCCAGGGCCGGAACAGCACCAGCAAAGACCCACCACGAGGGGCCCCGAGCCAGCCACGTACACGTCGCCGCCTCAGCGCGAGAGCCGATGCAGCTCATATATAGGTGCCGGCAATAGCACGTTGTCCTTGTCTGGGATCCTACCCCATGAGTCATAGGCTCCAATGTGTGGGATGACCCAAAAGACTCCAGCTCGCTCCCCCTCCCGTGCCCGCCCCCGAGCTAGGGTTCCTCCCCGCCGTCACCGGCCTCCCTCGCCCCTTTCCATCGGCGCTAGCCGCCGGTGCGCGCGTCCCCCAACCCGCCTCCCTCTCCCCCCTCCTCCTCCTCCCCCTTCCCATGCGCTCCCGTCGCCCCCCGAGGCGGCGGAGCACCCCTGCCCTCCTCCCCGTCTCGACCCCCCTCCTCTCCTTCTCCCTTCAGCGCCGCCGGCAGTGGCCTCCGGCATGCCCGGGTGGCGCCGGTGCTGACGGATGTCCCCTCTCCGCGCGCCTGGAGGAGGAGTTGGGGCTCCCTCCTGCCCTGTGGCGGTGCTGCTCGGCCGTGGCGGTGGGGCAAGGCGTAGCTCTACAGGCCTCGGATGCTCTCGACGCGGCGGCGTGGATGTTGGTTGCGGGGTGGTTCGGTGGGCGGCTCGCCGGCAACGCCCGCTCGGCCCAGATCTGGGCCCTTTCGGGTCCCATCTGGGCTAGGGCGGGCCTGTGGGTCGGGGCGCGATGGCGTTGCTCCCTGGTGGTGAGGCTAGGCAGCCGTGGCTGCGGTGGTGATGGCTCCGTGGTGGTGTCTTTGCAGCGTGGCTGCGAGGATCTATCCGGACCCGTTGGGGTCGGTGGGCAGTGGTGGCTGGCGGTCCCTATTGCTTTGTCCGGTCGGTTCCGCGGGGCGGTGGAGGTGGTTCCCTCCTATCGGCTGCGTTGTGGTTATCATCGAATGCGGTGTATCCTTGTCCTACCTCCAGGTCTCGTGTTGGTGGCCTCAATGAGACGGTGAAGATGGTGCGGTATCCGTGGTGGCACAGGCTGGTGGGCGGCATGTTGGGATACGCGCTTCCAATTGTCTGGGGTGGCACTGGTGGTTTCGGGGCGGGAGAAATCTCTGGCGGCTCGTTCGCCACCGGCGCGGTTGCGCCTGTGGGCGTTGCCGGACCCTCCTGAGGGGCGTCGGTGATACCCCTCCCCCATTGCCATCCATGCATCAGGGAAAACCCTAGGACTTGTCCGGGCAGCAGGCGCATCGTCGTCGCATTCCTTCATGAAGGTGTTGCTTGGTACACGAGGGTTCAGAGTGCTTGACGGGTGGTGGTACTTCTCCGGAGGGTGCAGCGGGCGTCGGTCATCTTCGCTTAGTTGAGCTGCCGGCGTCGACATTTGTTTCTTTTTTCTTTCTCTCCTTTTTCTTTTGGGCTCGTTTGTGCTGCGGCCCAGCAAGCTCGTCGTATCGGTTGGTCGTTGCTTTATATATAATCTAAAGCGCGAGACCCTTTTTGGTAGTCATAGCCTCCATCCGTACATAATCTCCGGCATAGATGATTCCTTCACGACTGGATGGTTCCCATTCATTTGATGGACAATGGATGGTGGTCCCATTGCAGCTAGAGGAATTGGTGGCTCGGGGGTTCATGACGCGGGATGGTCTTCTGCAGGCTCAGGATTCTTGAAGAATGATTATTTTACATGGCTAAGAAATTAGTTCAACACCGGAGCATTTACCAAAGACGTGAGCCATAACCATGCCTCAAAAGAAAAGGATAAATGGGAATCTTGTCCATCCAGTCGCTCATGTTGCTGCGAGGTAGCATTCAATCTATGTCATCTATGCGATAAATCACGAGTGGAAATAGTGCCAAGCAAGGTCAGCATCCCGCCCGCCCATTCCCACGTGATCCGTGCATATATTATATTGTGAGCATGTATATTCATTTCTCTGCCCTATATCCAACCTGTATAGCTTTCGTATTTTGCTTAACAGGTCAGATCTGCTGCATGCAAATAAACCAGACTCATTGAATCACTCATTTATTGCAACAGCTACCTGCACCACGCTCCCCTCCGTATCTTTAATCCATTCGGCCTTGTTGCTTCGGCTGTCCAACCATTCTGCTCGGCGCTCGTTCTCACTCTCTCTTACAACCATCCTCCCGATGCAGGTCAGAACCATGTGTTCATCCATGCCCCAGGGAAGCTCTCCACCACATTCATCCTCATGTCATCTCCAACCAGGTCGCCTTGCTCTCTCTCACCCGTTGCCCTGAGTTCAAAGTCGGGCATGTGGTCTAGTTCATTTCAGGCAGTAGTAAACCCGAGGAGGCATTTCTACAGCTGTGATTGCCATGGTGTAGTAAGTTCATCATCTACTGTTCCATACATCGTTTGCACTTTGTTCGACTAATGCAAATGAGGATGCAGACTTTGGAAGCGGAAGAACAAGTATATACAGTACTTGAGTGCTAGATGGAGTCACCTAACATAGCAAACATCCGGCTTGCTTGGAAATGCTCATGCTGCCCAACCCTTCTTCATCAGTTCTCCTTGTTCATTTCTCACAGCGTGCCGCAGGCCACCACAATGTGTTCATCCAAGTCCCATCTTATCCCCACACCTCCTGAAGAACCTTTTCATCTTGGGTGTTGCGAACACGCTCCTAATGGCCATGATCTGCATGCACAAATTCTAAAGCGACCCCTCGTGTGATGGATTTCATCTTGTTCCCATATGTACCCCGCGAGATGGATCTGTTGTAGTTCCTCTGTACCCAACGGGCGATGGATTCGCTCTAGTCCCCTTATGTATTTTTCTTCCCTTCTTCTCCATGTACTGCATGTATCTCCCAGTTCCAACTACGTCATACGTATGCAGCAGGCTGCCCTATCAATAAAACATGTCCATCGTTTGTGAGCATGAAGCATTAAGTCCGGCTAATCGCGTGAGACAGTGCAAAATTAATTACTAAACTACGTAACGACCAGAGGCAGGGATCGGGGCATTGATCCCACCTGCAATAATGCTCGGCCAGCCGACATGCGATGGGAATCTATACACCCAGCTACCATGCAAAACATCAAAGCACCCAGCAAACCATTAATGTGTCATCAACGCAACGGCCTTTTCCATCGCCGGGGGTGCGCACGTGGCTCGTGTATTCATACGAATGTAAATGACGCCCTGGGCCACACGGCATGGCGTATAACGCGATGTATTCGTGAAGCTGGTAATTAACCTGTCAAGTATTTGCGAATGGCCTATAATAAGTAGGCATCGCGATGCGCGGATGAATGGACTGGATTACGGCAGCGCGCGGCTGCATGTCCCAAAAATTCACGTCCTCATCTATGTTGCTATTTTCCTAATTACAATATGCATGCGCTCGCTACCTGCAAGATGGGAAAACACAACCACTATATTGGGCTCATGGAGTTCATCAACCACACGCCACTGCAGAGGAAAGGGATCGGAGCGCCTCCCTTTTTAAATCGCAATCCGTGCGTGACCAGAGCAGTCCTTCCCGGGCTACAATCCGTGCGTGACCAGAGCAGTCCTTCCCGGGCTACAGTCGGACGCAAGTCCTCTTCCGAATTCCTTCTCCCCTTCTGGATAGTTTCCATCGTATGGAGATACAATTCTTGAAATTTAAACGGGTATATATATATGGGAAATGTTTACCTCCGGACGACCGGCCGAGCGCTCGGCCGGTCGCCCCTTGCTCGTCTGCTTTTGAAGCTGGAAATAGGCTGGCCGCATGCGCTCGGTGGGCCTCAGCAAAACGTCTCTTTCCTTATCTCTTCCACACCGCAGCTTCTTTTTTTCTTTTTCTTTTCTTTTCCTTCTTCTTCCTATCGCTGCTTCTTCCTCTCACCTTATGCACCGCAGGGTGAGCTCGTCAGCACCAACGGCGTGACCTCCTGCTACTTCTGCTCCTCTCCCACCGCTACAAGCATCTCCTCCCCCACGCACCTCAATCTGCTCCCCCATCGATGCTACAACCCGAGATATCTTTGTTGGAACCGGTGGCATTTTCCCCGAGGGCACCTTCCCCGTCTCCTCGCAGCCCCTCCCCTGCCATGGTTACTGGACGACGGCGTGCAACACATCGGTGAGCTGCATCCGAGAATACGTTGCACAACCGTGACATGTACAGGGATGCTTGAACCAGCATGCGGTTTTGCTACAACTGGCAAATCCAGAGCTGGAACCAGCATGTAGTTTTGCTTCAACGTCTGAGTGTTTTCTGTGATGACGATGGCGGATGTCCCCATTTGTTGCAACCAACAAAGGCAAAAGCTTCTGCCGCTGAGAGTTTTCGCTACCATGGCGACCGGCGGAAGTAGCGATCAGGAGGCGGTTTGCAGCAAACAATCTGTTCCGGGCGAAACCCGAGCTGGAACTAGCTTTCCGTTTTGCTACAACCGGCAAAACTAGAGCTGGAACCACAACTGTTTTTGCTACATCATCAAAGTGTTTCTCTGCGCCGACGATGGCGAGCGCATGATTTGTTGCAACCAACAAAGGCAAAAGCTTCTACCGGAGAGCTTTTTTGCTACCACGGCGACCGCAGAAGTAGTGTCTAGGAGGTTTTTATTCTAGCAAAACAATTTGTTCTGGGCGAAGTCAGGGCTGGAACCAGCATCTGGGTTTGCTACAACCGGCAAATTCAGAGCTAGAATCAGCATCTTGGTTTGCTGCATTTGTTTTAGAGTGTTTTCTGCGGTGGCGATGGCGGACATCCTCATTTGTTGCAAACGAACAAGCTAAAAGCTTCTACCGGCGAGATTTTTTGCTTCGCTGGAACTATGCCCGACGATGGTGACCATGACGAGTTTTGGTGGTCAGCATGGGCTGCAATGGCGACATGGGATGCCATGGGGCCGCTGGATGCGGCGGCCACAGCCGCATGGACGTCGCCGCCCGCAATGGAACGGGGGAATGAGCGCATGGTGTTGCGGGGTGAGGAGACGGTGATGCGCGCGCTGCGAGGTCTTGCCGGAGACACGAGGTGCTGCTCCGCGGAGGGCTGACCAAGGGCGGGGGCGGCTGAGAGAGATGGAGTTTACGAGAGGAGAGGGACGACCCCGAGGACCCGCTGCGGGACGCGTGGGAGAGGGGCGGCCACCATGGGGGACCTACAAGTGGAGGAGGACGGGAACAGCAAAGCGAGAGGGAGGAAGAAGGCGAATATGCGATTGATAGGCGCCGGCGCGCCGGCCCAAAGTTTGGGCCGGTCGTGCTCCAGCCACCCGATTGGCCCACCTTGAGCCGTTGGATCCTAATCTATACATATATATATATATATATATATTGCTTAAATGTTAGATATTGCTTAATTAATTTATTTTTTACAGGGGGACCTCCCTGCCCATAATTGATAATACCTTATCAATATTTAAAGGATCTATTATGGGAATTTCTATCAATATTCGGGTCAGGTATAGGTCCTCCGCGCCCGAATAATTGATAGCAATATCAATATATGCAATTTGGGCTTTATTCAGGCCGCTGCCCATGCCCTGCTATGTCCATATGATCATCATCATTTAACAGATTGAAATCATATTTTTCATCACATTCTTTCTTTATTTCTTCAAAATTTTCATCCATTTCTTGCCTTAATTCTTTTAATATTTCCTCCTTTAATTCTTTCTTTATTATTTTTGAAAATTCTTCAAACCTTTTATCCATTTCTTGATCCATGTATTCACTGTCTAAAGGGTCAAGCCCCTTTAGAAGGCATTCTTGATATGTCTTATACTTTGGGGATTCTTCCTTCTTTATCTTTTTTGAGCTTGATGCCTCCCCCTTTGTGGGAGTTGGTGAAGCAGGTATGCCTCTTTTCATTTGGATATAGTCTTTAGCCTTTGGGTCAATATAATAATCTGGTCCTAATACCTTCCTTGCCCAAAGTAAGGCCTCATCTATACTGTAATATCTTTTGAATGTTAAATCTCGTCCATTTCTTTTTGCATCTATTTTTTCAATCATAATATTTTCCCATTCCAAATATATGCCAGGTTTATTTTCATCGAATATAAGATATAGAGTTTCTCCTTTTGGTATTTCAACCTTTGCTGGCTTTGGCACATTTTTTTTTAATTCGTTAGAATATTCAGCCAAACTGTTGAGAATTGATAAAAAATATCCTTGTTCCTCTCTTTTGCGAGTATATTGGAACCAAAAGCTATCCAATATGCATCTTTGAGCTTCATCGAGCTTAATATGGGATTTTGGCTTAAAATTGAATGTATTTGGCTGAAACATTTTCAGCCTATTTTCTTCTCCAAAAAAGAGATATTCATCCTTGTTGGCGAATAATCCTTTCCTCATTCCTGCAAATTTGATGCACGAGAAAATATGTCAGGTAAGGTATTATCCTTCCCCTTAATATGCTCAAAAATAACTTTATAACCATTCTCAGCTATGGTGTCTTCAAATAAGACCCATCTTCTGGTTGAGCTTTTCTTACTATTAATTTTATTGTAATATCGGCATATGGCTTCACAGTCTGTTCGTACTGTAAATTCTTTAAATCCTAGACATAACCTAAATGCATTTATTGCATTTACAACTGCAAGAATTTCTCTATCAATATTATTTACCGTCTTTAATTTGTAACTTCCTAAAGCATATCTGCATATTTTTTTCGTTTGCCTTTGGAGAGTATATATTGGGCTTTTGTTTTAGTATCGCACCCCATCCTACCTTAGATGCATCTGTCTCAATTATAAAATAATTGTCTTCTAGAGGCAATTCTAGGGGTTTTAAATTCTTGACATTTTCCTTGATGGACTTTACTAATTTTATATCTTCAGAATTGAAGTATCTTTGACCATTTTTTCTTAATTTAGCATATAAAGGTCCTGCTAGCTTTGCTAAGTTATCTATATAGTTTCACATAGTTTACAATTCCTAAGAACTGTTGTAAAACCTTTTATCACTCATATTATCAGGAAACTCTAGTATTTTCTTTGCAATATGTTCTTGTAGATATATCTTTCCTTCTCCTATTTCATGACCAAGGAAATTTATTTTTTCTTTACAGATTTCCATCTTCTTTTTGGATAGTATGAGCCCATTTTGTTCCACCTTTCGAAAGAACACTTCAAGATGGGATATATGCTCTTTGTACGATTTTGAGAATACTAACAAATCATCTACGTATACTAATATAAATGCTTGATTCTCATTAAATATATTTTGCATCTTTCTTTGAAATAGTGCAGGTGCATTCTTTAAGCCTAATGGCATTACTAGCCATTCATAATGGCCTTGTGGACAAGTAAATGCTGTCCAGGGAATAGATTCTTCAGCCATTTTTACTTGCCAAAATCCTGCCTTTAAATCGAATTTGGAGAAATATTTACTTCCTTGTATTCTGTTAATCCATTCCTGCTTATTGGGTATGTTGTATGCATCGTCAACTGTATTATCATTAAGCCTTTTAAAGTTAATTACCATTCTAGATTTACCTCTAACTTCTTCAGCATGATTTCTAACTATAAAGGCAGCAGATCGATGAGGGCTTCTGCTTTCTCTTATAGCTTTTAACTTTAATAACTCTTCAATATGCATTTTGAACTCTTCGATATCTTTAGGAGTAGCTTCTATTGGTCCTGACTTAATTATATAATCTGGATTTATGATATTTATTTTGCAAACTATAGAGTTCTTATCCCAATGCTTCATTGGTATTTCTCCAATAATTTGTATGATTTCTAGTCTTTGCACAATCTTATCTATATCGTTTTTAGATTTTATATCTCTATACCAATTTGGAGAGAATGATTGTAACCCAATGCATTCTGTACATGTATTTTCTATATGATATTCTTCTATGGTCTCACTAAGTTCTTCGTCTTTACAGAATTCAAGGGGATCTGGACTTGTGCTATATTCATCATCTAAATTAGATATTTCTACATTTTGCAAGGACTTTCTTTGTTTTCGTACTTCAGATATGTATGGAACATTATCTTGATAAGGGATAAATGTTACACCCTCTTCATGTATGATTGTGGTTTGTAAAGATTGTTGTAAAAATCTTAACCCTATTATCATGTCATCATTTATTACTGACAAATCTCTTATTGTAATTTCATCTATTATATATTTTGTGCCATTTATGTAAGCTTCAATATTATATGCTAGCTGATTATGGATCTTCTTTATTCCTGACATATCGGTAGATACTTTAGCTTTATTATCATCTATAGTTTCAACTATTTCGGGACATCTCATAAAATATTTATCATGGTATTCTAAGTGCAACCAGTATCTAATAGTGCCAGTATTTTATATGAAATATTTGGCTTCGAACAATCTTAACTGGGATCCTTATTCCTAACACTTCTTTGAATGGTAATCGAACAATATATTTGTTTCCAAAACTAGTAATTGCATCTTTCAATTGTATTAATTTGTCTCCTTTTTTATCCCTTACTGTTATTATTTGCTTTTTCATTTCTGTGTTTTTTAGAACATTATAATTTTCCTCTTTACTATTTTCTAACTCATCTTTAAGTTTTTCTAGCTCTGCTTCTAGCTTATTTATTCTATTTTCTAAATTTCTAACCCTACTGGATAATATTCGCTCTTCTGGTTCCAATTCTATCTCTTGTCTCCATTTTTTATTTTTGGCTTTTAGACATGAGGCACATGCTTGTTTTAAACACAAGCTACAAGTGAACCTATTATCTTGGCTTGGGTAATATATACAGAAAGCACATTTTATGTTATAATCACCTTTTCTTCTAATCCTATCATGTTCACAATCTACTTGGTTCATCATTTCAATTTTTAAACCGGCTAAATCATCTATTAGGTCTATTTCATCTTCACTTGATTCATATTCTGGAGCCTCATTTTCTACTTCATCTGTTTCTATAATTGAATATACTGACTCATCGTCCTTTATTTCATCATCACATACTAATATATTTCCATTAACGCTATCTATAATTAACACTCTCTCTTGTTCTTCATATTTGCTGGAGTATCTTTTCTGGTCTTTATTAGGGCAAGTTCTACTTAGATGATCTGGTGAGTTACATATGAAACACCTGCATGTTTTATCATAGGTTTTCTTAGGATTGTATCTTCTTACATTTCTTTTATGCAAGAATGGAGCTCTATTGTCTGATCTTCTTAAGAAATATCTTTTCTTTGTTCTAAAATTTCTATTATCTCTCCTTTGTGGTTTATAATATTTGTTTTTCCTATGCCTTTCTTCTCCATATGTAAGTGGTATTTGGACTATGTTATTGCAAAATTATAATCTGACTTCTTCATAGATCTTTGGGCTTGAATACTAGTACACACCTTTCTTAATTGTTTGAAAACAAATGTTACAGCTTGAGATATATTTACCACGTTTCCGCCGCTTTCCTTTTTATATTCTTCAAAATTGTTGACCCTAGGGGTCAGGCAACTTATTAAAATATCTTTCTACTACGCATACATTAAAACCTTGTTTAGCAGTAGTAGCATTATACAAATAATGCTGGGAAAATTCTTTAATACCTTTCCAGCTAGTTAATGTTAATTTTTCTATTTCTCTTAACCTTTCATTTTGCAATGAGGTATGTCCTAATTCTGGATCTTCTGCTATGATCATATTTGAGATAACATTCGCAAAGTATTAGGGTTACTTCCTGCCCTTTTTAATTATTCATATTGACTAGGGTATGATTCTACCCATTGTTCCCAAAGAACTTTTACAGATTCTCCTAAAAATGTTTCAAGATATGTTAACATATCTTCTACCTTAGTGCCTATGCTATACTAATTTTGTATATATTTTTGTACTATTAAACCTTTCCATATGCTGATTATATTCGGCCAATCTATTGGATCATGAGCTGCTAGGTTTAATATAGCACCATTTTATAATTTTGGAATTGCACTGGTTCTTCAAAATCTCTTCTTTTAGTACCCATGTATCTATATTGTCCTGGGATATATTTAGGTTGATAATCATCTTTTTCTGGAGGCCATTGTCCAGCTGTCCTGGTAGGTCTCTCTCTTTCTCCTTCTCTTTTTACAGATGATTCTCCATATCCCCTTCTTCTTTTACCACTACTTTCTACTTCCATGGCTTCCATTGCATTGTCTAAATTATGTAGTCCCACATCATCTAGTGAGTTATAGAAATCACTATTTTGTTCTGAATCATCATATCTTTCATCTTCTAACCACATTTCTTTTATTAATTCCTCGTCTTCCTCATAACTTTCTAATAATAACTTATTATTGATATCCCATTGCTCTTCTTCACTAACAATTTCTTCTTTTTGAATAATATTCTTATCTTTATTATTATTATTATTGATAGAATTTTTATTAATAATAGCATTTGCTTTTCTTTCTGCGGATGCTATAATTTTATCTTCCATGCTGGAACTACTAGTGGCAGACATTTTATGGTTTTTTAGTTTCTTTAACCTTGCAATTTCTCTGATGATAAATAGTTCTCTTTCTCTAATTTTTGGCCAATCCTTTGTCATAGAATGACTATATTCCCATTCAATATGCTTTAGCTTCTTTTCCCAATGAATTATTTCATCATCTAAATTAGCCTTTTCCATACATTCAGATATACCTTTATTCTTATCATCATTAATTTCTGATTCTGACATAAATGATTCAGAGTCTTCTATTGATGCAGCTTTATAGTTCATAAATCGAATACTGCTACTTCCTTCACAATTTTGATAGCTTATGTAGTTTTCAGGTTGCTTTAATTCTTTTTTCTCTATTAATTCTCCTATCTTCCATTCTTCTCCAGCTCTTTCTTCAGAACCAATTTTAAGAGGATTCGTAAATTTAATACCTTTTGATTGCATGCTATCAATTACGTCATTCACATTTACTCTATATCTGGAGCTACTTCTATTAGTGAGCCTTCCTATAAATTCTATGCTTACTAGAAAATTTGTTCCTTTAAAATCTTCATAACCTTTAGTTTGGAAACCAAAACTCATTTTTTCAATAAATTCTTTTACGGGCATCATTAGGTCTGGAGCTATATAGGTTATTAATCTATTTTCATTCATATCTCCTTCCAAAAATCCTAATGCTGCTTTATCTACAGATTCCCATCTTCTGTATAATAAAGTTATCAAAACCTTCGCACCTAATTTCTTCCTTGTCATACCTTTGACTCCTATGATATACATGCCTTGATGAATATATTTGTAACCACAATATTTTAATTCATTTTCAATATTTTTGCTTACAATTCTTAAATCTACTGGATGTGTTAACACGCTTAATTCTACTTCCCGAGATATTCTGTATAGACCACTCTTACTTTCAAACATACCCATGTGATATACTTGTTGTGGTTTTATTTTTCTTAGGGTATCTTTCTGATATCTTTCTAGATCTCTTTGTATATCTATAACTTCTTCAATACTATCAATATCATCAGCTTTGCATGATAATCTATGCTTCATGGCTAGAGGTCTTGAATCTTGCCTTACTAATTGGAGAGTTTTGTCTCGTCTAAGGAAGCCTTTAGATACGTCCATTTTTCTGAATTAATATTTCTAGTAGAGGCAACTATTCCAGATGATGATAACACAATATCTTTGTTGCTTTGAACACTTTTTATCTTATCAAATACTTGAATTAATAGTTGGATGATTGTGTTATTTTGTCTTATTATTACTTTGGAATCTTCTTTTGGGGAGTCGTGATCGGAAAACCCGACAGGAGGTGACAGGTATTTAGCTACTTCGTTTAATGCTTGAGTATATTCGGTCATATAATTATGAGGTAATCAACGTTTTAACCTCTTGCACCAACTTTTTTATTTCAAGTATATCTTGTCTTGATTCAGTGCGTGGGAGTGACTCTTTGCCTTTACTTAAGTAACGGCCTATTGATAACACTTCCTCTTTAATATAACCATTATTCTTGGAAACTGTATTCTGTCTTGCTTTTGCTTCCTCTATCTTATGTAAAGCTAGATCAATTTTATTATTCAAACCTGAATATTTATCTGCAAGTTTTTGTTATTCTTTCAATAAACTATCAAATTTTTGGTCTAAATTATCTTGTCTTTTTCCCCAAGATATGTAAAATTTATATATCAAATCAACGACTGTATTTAACTGGCTATGAGATGAATGCCAGATATGCTCTTTAGAAGGATTTATTCTACACCTTATATTTAGATTTTCCTTAGTATTTATTACTTTACCAGCGCTAACTTCTAAGTTTAAATATTTTAACCTTTCAATGATTAAACGCTGGACCTGATACCAACAATATAGGGATACTAAATTCTATTTAGCTTAATATGTGATTAGATTTTGATTAGGTTAATTTGGGATTAGGTGGAAGTGGTAGACAGGTATGCTTTTTATCTTGAATAGTATTTACTATTCACTAGGTAGGGCACTATTCACAATAGTGCTCCACTATTGAATACACTATTTGGAATAGTATTCCACTATTCACAATAATATTTAATTCAATATGATTACCTTCACGTTCTAACTTGATTATCTATTTAATGCAGGATCTATTTAGAGGCTGGCGAGGCCAACAATTCGTCCGCCGATGTGCGCAAAGGTGTAAAATCCTACTCAGTACTCACCATATTTTTCATTATGTTGCATCAGATGTAGCTAGTTACGTTCACTTAGCAGTTTTAATTGCAAATTTATGGGGTAAATTCCTATCGTCTTCCCAGGCAGTTCCACCTGAAGGGAACACTTCTCTACGGCCACAAGGTTCTCATTCAAACGCCTCTCTGGGCTACACAGAGAACTACACACGCAGAGGTTTCTCCTATAGGATCCCTAGTATAAGAACTCGTCCCATAAATTCATAAATAAAAATACCAAGTGAAACCAAGAAACTACATCATTTCAACAACATAATTTACATATGGCTTTCCCTTTCGGGATGCCCCGAAGGGATTACACACAACTAGGAAATAACCTTCAAACTCTTGGCGAACTAAGCGCCTTCTTGGCTATTCTACTAGTAGTGGTGGTGGCTAGACTATGAAGGAAGTGGTGCTCTGGTGGAGAGTCTCGATGCTCTGAGTGCTTCGTGCTCTTCTTCTCTTGTGTTTTTTCCCTTCTTGAGCCCAGCGTCTCCTTTTATAGCCGCAAGGGGTGGCTGCAAGGGAGGCATTCGGGAGCATTCCTTCACTTATTTACACACGGTAGCATGCATACGTGTCCTACTAGGGTACACGCGTGTCTTTCTAATAATATAGAAAAGTGCGAGAGAGTGCCGACAAGCTTCAATCTTTAGGAATCTTTGTTTTCTTCACGTGGCATTGTCTCTCGGTGAATAATTGGCTGGCTCTTCTTTTCTTCTTCGCTTGCCAGCGATGCACTTCTTCATGCCTTCAGATAGGTAGCTCTTCTTTAGGAATCCTTGTGTCAGTGTATGCGTACATACATGCCAAGGCTGCTTAAATCTTCACCACTGCTTATTCATTTAATTTAAATTTAATTTAACTTGCTTAAATGATAGACATTGCTTAATTTATTCTTTTTCTTTTTTTTTACAGGGGGTCCTCCCTGCCCATAATTGATAATACCTTATCAATATTTAAAGGATCTATTATGGATATATATATATATATATATATATATATATATATATATATATATATATATATATATATATATATATATACACACACACACTGGCGGCAACCGCGGTGCTGACTCACGGCAACTCGCGAGTGAGCCTTGAGCCGCCAATTTCTTTTTTCGATAAAGGATGGATTTTATTGACTCAAAATGAAGCATCAAGAGGATAAAAACAAAATGAGTACACATCCGGTCTCTGCATAGCTAGGATGCACACAGTCAACGCTACGCACACACACCAAAAACATGCCAGCAAATAGCAAAGTCATACAAGACCAAAGCTATGCGTAGGCAAAGAAAAGAAAAAGAGAAAGTGATCGGATCCGTGAATCAGCAAACTACAACAAATGCCCATATTCGCACCAACTACCTCATGACACCACACGGACGATGAGGTTCTTCAACAACAACGCCTTCAGGAAGGGAGTGACGCTTAAGCGCCGCCGTCGCTGGATCCAACCATTCAAGGCCAGAATCTAGATTTTCATCCTGAAGAACCAGTCCGAGCATATCTGAGCAATGCCTTCAACAAGGTAACGACGTAAAAACATCGCCATTGCCAGGTATAACCAACTCAGGTTGGACCTAGGTTTTCACCCCGGAGCTCGAGACCGGATGCTCAAATAGCATCACCATGAATGTCACACATGTGTTGTCGCCACCACTTTTCCGCAATCCAAGCAGCTACATGCGATGTGGACCGTCGCCGCTGCACAACCATCCCTCTGCATCAAGCTGATGTCCTGCATCTCACCACCAAACTCAACCACCAGATCTGAAGGGAGGAACCATCATGAAGACCTTCCGGTAGCATCACAACCCCAGCGAGGCCGAGGCCGACGTTGTAGGCCGAAGATCCAGACCGTGCACAATTGGCCAAGGCCACTTCGGCGCGAGGAGCAGAACACGCCGGCGGCGCAATGTCTGCATACACGTGCCTAGTTGCCGCGCAAGAGTCGGCCGCCGCCACGAGATCAACCACCATTAGCACGGACCTCATGGCGTGGCATCCGGGCATAGTTGCGTGGGCAGTGACCATGAGTGTAGACCTTATTGCTGGGAGCCAAGGCAGTGAACGCATCTCGTCAAAGCCACCCCAAGATCCATCAGAACCTTGTTACGGGAGACTCCAGCAGTGCTCATCGCTGAGATCGATCACAAGGGAGCAGAGAAAGAGTAGAGGAGGAGATGGCCTGTAGGTCCCGCGGCCACCGGCTGGCCGGCCGGAGGCCGCCGCCGGCAGCGGCGAGGATGAGGAGGCGGACTGGATGACTAGCGGCAGCGGCGGGGGGATCGCCTCGTGAGTCGCTTGGGCGGCTCACGACACGTAGGTGTTTCTGTATTAATTGTGCTATTCCAGACAATTTCTTATCGGGCAGATCTACGCGGGAGCCATGGCGGTGAGTTAATTGTCCTCTTTAATTTTCCTTGGCGGATCTTTTGTTTACAGAGAGAGCCCTTTTCCCTACATCTAATCAACGTTGAAAATTTTGCACACCTGGACCAAAACTGAAATTACATCAAAATTGCTTCTTTGTGACTCTAAAAACTGCATCCTAATTTGTGACTGAATCAAAATTGCATCTGTGATAATTGCAATTTTCTTCTGTGACAATAAATATGTCAAAGTCAGGATGTCTTTTACCATCGAAATTAATATTTGCATATGTCAAAGAATATGACTTTTATTTTGCAACTAGTGTGAAATCAACTCTTATTTGTCTTCATGCCAGATGCATAAAGGCAAGAGGGCTGATAGGCTCAGCGCATTGCCTGATGACATTCTGGTCAACATTCTTGACCGACTCAATGTCCGCGAGGCTGCGAGAACCAGCGCCCTAGACGGTGGACTCAACTCTGCGCCAAGCTGTCTCGACTTATAACAAGTGCTCAGCACTTCCTTCCAAGGGCGTGTTATGCACCGGCATCTCTGATGATGAATTGGTTCGCATCAATGCCGCTTTGGTCCAAGCATTGGAGAGCATATTGACCCGCAGAAACCCTAGAGAGCACACCATCCGCCTTCTGTCCACGACGTTCTACTTGAGAGATGATGTCCCCATATCCATTGGGCGTGCTGTCGGTCATGCCATGGCGGTACACCCGGTCGAGAACACGAAATTTAGCGTTCTGACAGGGAAGTACGACATCATTGACTTGGATGAGGATGATCTGGTCACCGCTGGGAGAAAATTCATGTTGTTCTTTGATGCCTGCCCAAGTGCATTTGGTGGTCTCACTACCCTCGACCTAGAGAATTCGAGATTTGGTGAATCGGACATATCCAACGTCCTCGTCACTTGCAAGCGGTTGAAGCATTTGCGCTTGTACAATTGTGACTCTGGTGATTGCAGCACGCTGCAACTTGAACATGCTCATCTCAGTGAGCTTAGCATTGCCCACTGTAGGCTCGTGCAAGTTTAGCTGAACTGGCTTCCTCAACTCACAAAGATGGTCTTTGAAGGTTGGCTGCGTTTCCAAGATCCACTGTTTATTGGTCATGTCCCATTGTTGGAGGCTGTAAGCCTCACAAACCTCGCCCTCAGTCACAGCAGGATGGTCGAGTTAAGTGAGTTTCTTAGCGGTACCTCTATACGAGATTTGAAGTTGGAATTTAATTCCGAAAAGGTAAGTCAAGATTGTCGCTTTGCGAGCTGTGGCTTCGCTTCTTCTCTGCCCATCTCAGCATATGCTTATTCGTTGCAGATTTGGGTGCAGCCAGAATGTCCGACACAATCCCTGGCATCTGTTTTCCGCCAACTAAGGTTTGTGAATCTAGCTAGTCTTCCTGAAGGGTATGATCTCACCTGGAACTCAAGATGTATTCAATCACCACAAGTTTGTTTGGTCAAAGCTCCACAAGCAACGCATCAGTGCAGAACATACTACGGGCCAATTTTCTCCTCATGGACAACGCTACCACCAAATGTACCACTCTGCCACCATGATACTCCCTTTGTTCCACAATTTGGTGCCTTAGATTTTTTTTGAAAAATCAAACTTTACAAACTTTATGCGCTGTTTGAGAAGGAAAAAGGGTAACTAGAGAAAAAAAATCAAAATAGGCCCTCCATGGACTCTACGCAGGACTTCTTTCTAAGCCTCGCATGATTTGAATTTCTTCAACATTCCATGTTTCCAAAACGGATCCTATAAAATATTTCACTTTTTCTATGATCATCTATGTTTTAGATATTCGGGGAATCCTCCTTATAATAAACTAAATATTGTTATTATGTCAATGCTAACTGAATCAATCTTATTAGCTGTCAATTTGAACTTTTTGGTATTTTCTGTTTCTTTGGATGATATGATGGGTCAATCATTTGCTTCATTAGTTTCATAGTGGCATTTGCGGAATCCGCTATTGGATTAGGCATTTTTGTTATTACTTTTCAAGTTCGAGGTACTATTGATGTCGAATCTATAAATTGCATTCAAGGTTAAACATAACTACAGGAGAGTTGCCAAATACAATGTTTTGTTCTCCTTTCGTTCTCTTCTTTCTTTTCTTTCAGACATAAAATAGCTTCAATTTGCATTATCCGTTGGAATGTATCAAAATCAATAAGATGAAAGATGTACAATCTAATTTCTCGATTCAATAGAAGCCCAAAAAGGTGCATATGGTACCCAAATAAGAAGGAATAGGATAGATATGTCAAAAGCAGGTCTGATTACGATAATCCACTTCTGAGCTCAAGCTCAGCTGCACCCGCGCTGACGAAAAAATCAAAACAAATATTAAAAAAAATCCAATTTTTTGCATGGTAGATTAATTGATGCGTGAGGTCCGCTCTAATTTCAACTCATTTGATCTGAGCAGCTCTCGGCAAAAAAGACAAATTCTGGGTTTGTAAAAAAGTTTATTGTTAACGCTAACCGTTTTGTCTGTTTTGCTAAGAGCTACTCAGATGTCCAAATGAGTTGAAAATTAGAGCGGACCTCACACATCAATTTATCTACACAAAAAAATGAATTTTTTTTAATTTTTCTAGTATTTGTTTTGATTTTTTTCTAATCGGGTGGAGATGAGCCTGGACACCGAAACGCCGCACCCGTCTGATTACACCTATCTATTCCTAATCCTAAATAGAATGTAAGGACGTAGGAATTTCTGTGTAAACAGAGTAACCTATTTCCATAGGCTCGAATGACCCCTTTTCATAATAAGAATGTGAATGGTCTGATTCGGTATGGAATGAACTTATAATATAGTGATTCCCTAAAAAAACTTACAATATGATGATCGACAAAATATGAGACATACAATTCGTTTTCTATTTGAAAGAGGTGTCACACGGTATAATTTTTGTTGGAAATATGCCCTAGAGGCAATAATAAATTAGTTATTATTTATTATATTTCCTTGTTCATGATAATCGTTTATTATCCATGCTATAATTGTATTGATAGGAAACTCAGATACATGTGTGGATACATAGACAACACTATGTCCCTAGTAAGCCTCTAGTTGACTAGCTCGTTGAACAATAGATGGTTATGGTTTCCTGACCATGGACATTGGATGTCATTGATAACGGGATCACATCATTAGTAGAATGATGTGATGGACAAGACCCAATCCTAAGCCTAGCACAAAGATCGTAGTTCGTATGCTAAAGCTTTTCTAATGTCAAGTATCATTTCCTTAGACCATGAGATTGTGCAACTCCGGATACCGTAGGAATGCTTTGGGTGTACCAAACGTCACAACGTAATCGGGTGACTATAAAGGTGCATTACGGTATCTCCGAAAGTGTCTGCATTGGGTTGGCACGAATCGAGACTGGATTTGTCACTCTGTAAACGGAGAGGTATCTCTGGGCCCACTCGGTAGGACATCATCATAATATGCACAATGTGACCAAGGGGTTGATCACGGGATGATGTATTACGGAACGAGTAAAGAGACTTGCCGTAACGAGATTGAACAAGGTATCGGGATACCGACGATCGAATCTCGGGCAAGTGCAATACCGCTAGACAAAGGGAATTGTATACAGGATCGATTGAGTCCTTGACATCGTGGTTCATCCGATGAGATCATCGTGGAACATGTGGGAGCCAACATGGGTATCCAGATCCCGCTGTTGGTTATTGACCGGAGAACTCTCGGTCATGTCTGCATGGTTCCCGAACCCGTAGGGTCTACACACTTAAGGTTCGATGACGCTAGGGTTATAAAGGAAGTTTGTATGTGGTTACCGAATGTTGTTCGGAGTCCCGGATGAGATCCTGGACGTCACGAGGAGTTCCGGAATGGTCCGGAGGTAAAGATTTATATATGGGAAGTCCTGTTTTGGTCACCGGAAAAGTTTCGGGCGATATCGGTAATGTACCGGGACCACCGGGAGGGTCCCGGGGGTCCACCAAGTGGGGCCACCTGCCCCAGAAGGTTGCGTGGGCCAAGTGTGGGAGGGGACCAGCCCCTGGGAGGGCTGGTGCGCCCCCCACAAGGGGCCCAAGGCGCAAGGGGGAGTGGGAGGGGGCAAACCCTAGTTCAGATGGGCCTTAAGGCCCACCTAGTGGGCGCCTCCCCTCTCCCCCCTCTTGCCCCCCCCAAACCCATCTAGGGCTGGCCGCCACCCCTAGGGGGTGGAAACCCTAGAGGGGGCGCAGCCCTCCCCTTCCCCTATATATATGAGGCCTATGGGGCTGCCCACAACACACGAGAGCCTCCTCTCCAGCGCAGCCCCCCTCTCCTCCTCCTCCTCTCCCTTGGTGCTTGGCGAAGCCTGCGGATTGCCACGCCCTCCATCACCACCATGCCGTTGTGCTGCTGCTGGATGGAGTCTTCCTCAACCTCTCCTCTCTCCTTGCCGGATCAAGGCGTGGGAGACGCCACCGGCTGTGTCACGTGTGTTGAACGCGGAGGTGCCGTCCGTTCGCACTAGGATCTCCGGTGATTTGGATCACGACAGTACGACTCCTTCAACCCCGTTCTCTTGAACGCTTCCGCTTAGCGATCTACAAGGGTATGTAGATGCACTCTCCTTCCCTCGTTGCTAGTTTCTCCATAGATAGATCTTGGTGACACGTAGGAAAATTTTGAATTTCTGCTACGCTCCCCTCTGATGGCATCATGAGCTAGGTCTATTGCGTAGATTCTTTGCACGAGTAGAACACAAAGTAGTTGTGGGCGTTGATGTTGTTCAATATGCTTACCGTTACTAGTCCAATCTTGTTTCGACGGTATTGTGGGATGAAGCGGCCCGGACCGACCTTACACGCATTTCACGTGAGACAGGTTCCACCGACTGACATGCACTTGGTGCATAAGGTGGCTAGCGGGTGCCAGTCTCTCCCACTTTAGTCGGAACGGATTCGATGAAAAGGGTCCTTATGAAGGGTAAATAGCAATTGGCATATCACGTTGTGGTTTTGCGTAGGTAAGAAACGTTCTTGCTAGAAACCCAAAGCAGCCACGTAAAACATGCAAACAACAATTAGAGGACGTCTAACTTGTTTTTGCAGGGTATACTATGTGATGTGATATGGCCAAGAAGAATGTGATGAATGATATGTGATGTATGAGATTGATCATGTTCTTGTAATAGGACTCACGACTTGCATGTCGATGAGTATGACAACCGGCAGGAGCCATAGGAGTTGTCTTTATTTATTGTATGACCTGCGTTGGCGAAGATTATGAAGTTAGGCATGAAGATTATGAACTTAGGCATACTGCACGTTGTAGATCAAAGTTAGAAGCATCAAACATGCATATTCAAGTTGAGCTAAGACAAATTTGAAATGAAATGATGTATTTCCGGAAGCGTATTTCATTGCCTGGCAAACAATTGCCATCAAACATGTGGTTCTAATTTTGACATTTTGAGCTTCTTTTCAGAAATTTGTTTTATAATATACTTAAGTGAAGATATACTTATAGCTTCAAAAAGGTTAACAAAGCTATCTACAGGCTTGCTAACAATCTTTAGCGTAAATGGTTATGGCTTGCTAAGACACAAGTTAGAAGCATCAAACATGCATATTCAAGTTGAGCCAAGACAGATTTGAAATGAAATGATGTATTTCCGGAGGCGTATTTCATTGCCTAGCAAAAGAATTGTGATCTTGTCAAAGCTTGTGCATTGACATTTTGTGTGTTTGCAATCAAACAGAAGCCATAGTGAAAAAATACCCCAACTTCGGTTTTCCTTCGAACAATTGCCATCAAACATGTTGTTCTACTTTTGACATTTTGAGTTCCTTTCAGAAATTTGTTATAAAATATACTTAAGTTTAGATATACTTATAGCTTCAAAAAGGTTAACAAAGCCATCTACAGGCTTGCTAACAATCTTTCAGTGTAAATGGTTATGGCTTGTTAACAATCTTCAGTGTAAATGATAACCATTTCCCGCTCAAATAAAGTTTAACATAACTGCTGTAAAACAGCAGGAACTGTCTCAACCCCTTACACTTGGGTGCATAACTACCGCTACTAGTACACCAGAGCAAAACAGATAGCAGAAACAACAAGGCCACTTCTTTTCTTCCTCTTTAGCTTCACTTTTGCTTCTTGGGCATCCTGTAACCACCAACGACGCAAGCGTGGTCGCGCTCGAAGGGCTCCAGGGTCACCTGCTCTGAGGGCTTGAACTGGTCGGCCTTGAGCTTCTCCACTTCACTGGCGAACACGGCCTCGGCCGCCTGCGTGGAGTCGATACAGTTCGCCTGATCAAAGGAAAGGGCAATGTCAGCTCAAATGGCAACTTCAAAATTTTATCAGGGATGTGACGTGTGTGTCTTGGCACGATCAGGTATGAAACTGACTAGTACCTTGATGGAAATGACAAAGTGACCGCCATTCTTCAGGAAGTATGATGCGTTAAGGGCTAAGATTCTAGCCTGTGGGAGACAAGATGCAATGACAAGGCTCAGAAGTGCTCAATCACAAATATTAACAAGTCACCCCCATCATGCTTCAGTATTCAAGCTGAGGCTTTCTTATTGATAATACAAGAACGAATTCAAAATCAAGCCTCAATGTGGGTTCAATATTGTCGGCAAAGAAAGAATGTGAAGCAAAGAGATAAGATTATAAGACAACACAATGTTATCAAAGATCAAACTGGAAATAGTAACCGGACCAGCGAATTTAAAAGCGGAAAGAGAAGTGTAGTTCCTCGACGTCCAATCGCAACACAAGAAATTCTGCACTGGATAGCGAGAGGAACATTAATTTCTGCTTCCCGTCTCATCATTACCCAGGAACCATAGAAATTAATTCGCAGGCACGAAATACTGTTAAGAGAAGCAGATCGAAACACAAAAAGCATGATCTAAGATGTTCAAGACAACTAGATACGGGAAAGATACAAGATACAAATCTAGATTTCCAAGACAACTCAGTCCCTTAGATGTTCTTTGACCATGCGATCATTTCCGCAGGAGTCATTACAGGTCTGTAACTGTAAAATTGGCTCATCACGGTTGTCAAAATATCAAAAGAGGGAAAGGTACAACAAGAGGTGGATGTATGTAAGAGCCGTCATGTTATCAAATAAGACTCATCAAGAAAGAACACGCCTCAATGCAGAAGGGAACTTCCAACCAAAATAAATACAGGACTAGCTAATCATATACCGGACACTACCGTACCACAGTGGGTACACCATCCAAACTTGTTACACAAAACAAGGAAGATAAAAAGAAAATTAACACCAAGTCAATGAAACACAGTATGTGATGGTCAAAATCCAAAAACATAGAAATGTAGCAAGCGACACACAGAAGGAAAGATCTGGCAATGGGCATATGTGCATCAGAAACTCGATTTTGCATCATACATTGTGATGTCCTGAAGGGGAATCCGAGTTAGCTCATCATCTGCTAAGCCCAAATATGGCCACAGAAAATCAAGTAAACATTCCACACTAATAAAAGTAGATTGTTACACACCAGTTATTATTAACCACTGGTATGGGGATCAAATGTGATGGTAATGGATTTTAGTATGGCTATAATCAAAATGCAGAAAATGCAGCAAACCAAAATAAGAGGCATGAACGCATCAGAGACTCGATTTTGCATCATCCATTTGATGTCCTGAAGGGGAATCCGAGTAAAGCTCATCTTTTGCTAAGCCACCAACAACTCATGAAAGGAGTTGCACACAGATAAACAATACCAGTAAGTGTAAACTATAATGACTGATATTGACTGTAGTAAGCAAGACTGTAGAAACAGAGCTCTAGAAATTCTTCGTAACGGCATACCTGGTCAGGCTGTGCAACATCTGAAAAGATAACATCAACCATGCCAACCAGCATCCGGTACTTGGCCGGGTGCCTAGCATCCTCAATGATGGGGATGACATTGGTCCTCTTCTTGGCCATGTTGACAAGATCCCTGCCACTCCGGTGAGAGAACTCAACGGCATACACCAACCCAGTCTGCAAAGTGACAAGACTTTGTTAAGACGACTCACATTAAGCGACATTCACTGAAATACACAGAGGAAATAGCAAAGAGATCTCACCGGTCCAACGATGTCAGACACATGAGACACTGTTGTTCCAGAGGCAGCTCCGAGGTACAGCACACGAGTTCCAGGAGCCTGAAACAACAACCACGAAGTCAGCTACTACAACAATGGTTCTAATCTGAACTAGATCGTTGACAAATCAAGGTACGAAAAGGACTTACAATCCAGATGTTGTCCACACCACCAAGCACAGCAGCAGCCAGCTTGGACCTGAAGGGGTTCCACACCCTGTACTCAACCTTGGATGCGTCCTCGTTCTGTGCAAGAACAAGACAGTAATAAACATCAGTCTACTGCATCTGTAGAACAGTAATGAACATAATCTCACAACAGCGCCAATAAGTGCAGCTCTATCAGCCAGCAATTGCATCATTCACATACGGGCATCAAAAAATAGTGCATCTTTCAAGCAGCAATGAACATGACTCACATGCTCTGGAAGCATAACAGAGTGAACATCATTCACATGCTCTAGAAGCATAACAGAGCATAAAAATCCATCAGCAGAATCTGAAGCCAGTGAATATTAATAAAAACTACCAACATAAGCGTATCATTTGCTCCTCTAAGAACTAACAATAGCCGAATCTAAGCTTATTACCCAACTGAATCGAAGCTGTTTACCATACGCACAGCAGCAGTAAAAAGACTACGAATTTGTGTGGAACCGCGCATAAGCAAGAGAGGCGACCGAGGGGGAGAAACGGGCGAGCACGGACCTGGACGGAGACCCTCTTCTCGCCGTAGACGGACTCGCCGGCGACCATGTTCTTGGTGCAGAGCGCGTCCTCCTTGGCCTTGGCGATGAAGACGCCGTCGTGCTTGTGCGGCACCACGACCACCTTGGCCCCGCCCTTCATGCCGGGGCCACCCCTGCCGCCTCCCCGGCCGCCGCCGCGGCCCCTGCCTGCGCTCCGGCCCCCGAACCCCCTACCGCCGCTGCGGCCGCCGCCATCGCTCCTCCCGCCGAAGCCGCGGCCACGACCCCCGCGGCCGCCGCTGTCGCCGAAGCCCCTGCCGCCGCCGCGCCCGCCTCCTCCTCTCATGGGTGCCCTCATGGTGCTGGTCGTGTGGTAGCCGCCGCCGCCGGGAGGGAGGGTTTAGGGTTTTGGGGAGGGAAGGAGTGAGGGTTTGGGTCGGAGGTTGGGGGACGACTTATAGAGGGAGAATTAGGGTTGGGGCTTCATCTGGGCCGTTGGTGGGGTGAATGGTGGATGGACGGCTGGATCGCACGGTTTTATTAAGGACTTGGTAAGTAATGGATTATATTGTTAATCGTGGGAATTAATAATAAATTAGTCAGGATGGCCGAGTGGTCTGAGGCGCCTGATTCAAGTTCAGGTCCTCGTTTGAGGGCGTGGGTTCGAACCCCACTCCTGACATTTTCATTTTTGTTCTTTTCCTATTTTTTGTTATTTTTTTTAATATTGCTACTAGCAAAAGGCCGGTACATTGCAACAGTAAAAAAGCAAAATCTCTGATGGCCATGACCACATGTTGCTGCATCGCTGAGATACACTATCACTCTCAATTTTCTGAAATCATGAACATTTTCCAAATTTGTGAACACTTTTACAAGTTTTCGAATATTCTCTAAAACAAAGAACATTTATTGAATTCATCAGCATTTTATACTATTTGCAAACATTTTTTTGGAAATTGGTCGAATAGTTTTTGAAATTCACAAAAAAAAATCATTTATTAATAACATTTTTTGAAATACATTATCTTTTTTAAACAATAAAAAATTATGGATGAATAAACTTTTTTGAATTGGCGAAATTTTGGTCAATTTCATTAAAAAAATTAATACACACAAAAAAACATGAACATTTGTTTATTTCCCGAACATTTGTTTTAATTTTTCAAACATTTTGCGAGTAAGCAAACATTTTTCTACAAAATCGCAAACATTTTATGATTTACTAAACATTTTATTTAAAAATTTCTCATTTAAAAAAGAAAATTTATTTAAGTCACAAATTATTTAAAGTATAAAAATGGAAAAGAAAAGGGAAATATAAAAATGAGATTTAAAAGCAAGCCGCCCAGACATGACCCCAAATGGGCACGTTGTGGCTTCTCCCGGCTTGCAAAGCGCAGTATAGGAGGTCACTACTGCATGGGCCGGCCCAGCGGGGGATTCCCCTGTGTAAAACATTTTTTATCACTTATAGATGGCATTGGTTGGTAATATTTTACAACTTTGGGGGTAATTTTCGTGATGTACCGCTAGAGGCAATAGCCCCTTTATTATTAGGTATAGACTTTTAGACTCTAAAAAAGTATAGACCTTTAGCCTTTTAAGAAAGAAAAAGCAGATGTTGGCTGAATCTCACCCGTTGTAGAAGGAGTCAGAGGACCAAGACATGAAAACAACGTTGTCCGCTCCATCGAAAGACACCTTTGAATGCCATCTATATAACATGAAAACACTACTACATCCACAAATTCATTAAGAGTAGCGACCAGACACCACCCAATGTCTAGATCATACTGTCAATGTGGGCCGCAACCCCCAACCCTCGCCCCTCCTCTACCCCGTCAACGAGACTGCCTCCAATGAGGTGGATCAAGAGATGGGAAAACTTTATTCTTGATTCACACGATGACGTGGTCATTGTCACCACAAGGGCCCCGCTAGGGAACGAAACACTAATTCTAAAAGACCATACTATAGTGGCGCAACGTATATCCTGGGCCCCCACCTCCTCCATCGCTGAAGCGGTAGAAGGAGAAGAAGAGGGCCACTGACCTCGTGCACCAAGAGCGATGAAGCAGTGGTGGCTAGGTTTTCAAGAGGGAGGTGGTTACGAAAGAGAAGGGCACGTGGTAGCTCTTTTTTTTATTTAGCATTTGTGTTTGGGTTCACCTATTAACATTTTAAAAACAACTATTTGCACTTAGGTTCACTTCTGTACAAACTCAGCTAACTTTATTATAAGATTGATATTTAGCTAGTATACCTTAATTGTGGATCTCAACTAGTCCATTTCTCTTAGTAATATGCATACACGGATTTAAAAAACGAGGCAATCCAATGGTCTGGATGCCTTGTCTCGTCTGTGAATCGTGCAAGAATCTGCCGTATGCATAGAAGTGCTCTTTTTCTCATCCATACAGCTTTGTCAGATCAGAACGTCGTGCATCCCACTAGCTTTTTTTGCTACCTCCTTACGCCATGTCATGAGGTTCCACGAATCCTCTATTCTTAAATAGTTGCGACCGACTACCAATTTTTTTGTATCCATGCCACCCTGCCATGTCATCAAGCCACACACCCTATTAGTGTTATATCGCCTATCAAGGTCCATAAATTTATACTTTCAGTAAATTGGCATGTTCACTGTCACACTTATACTTGAGTGGTTCAACCGCATGCTTGCGTGCATCACTTGGTGCATACTTAGCTTTGGACTCTTCAAACAGAGCATGCATAAATGTGTTCACCGCCTCCCAAGCTTTGCCTCCATTTAACTCACCATACATTTCTTCAATTGCTAGTTTTGTGAAATTTGATAGCTTGAATCTTGGATCAAGAACAGCTACAGCAAATACAAACATGTTCACATTCTCCTATTCCTTTTCCTTTCCTTTCCCCTTCCCCTTTCATTCTCCACCTCCTCATGCCAGCGTCCCCAATACTTATCATACTTATCTTGCATTTTCTTGGTCATTATTTTGCGCAAAATATCATCACTATCAGCCCACGCTTCCAACTCGACATTAATTTTAGGAATATCCATAACAAATTGATTCAGTGTCACCTGGAGTGTGGCGGAAACACTAAGAGTAAGCTGATAGAACTGTCCAAGAAATTCAACTATTTTCTTAGCATTCTCCCAATCACTATCAACAGGAATACCAGGAGCTTTCTCACTAGTTAAATCCAATGTATAGTGTGGATCTTCTTCCTCATACCTCGCAAACACTTTCTCAAACGCAATTCAACTCAAAACCTCTCCACTATGGCTCAAAGTCTTAGTAGTCCCATCCAATTCAAAGATGGACAAGTTCGAGTGAGGCAATGGTGGTGTTTGATGCTCCATGTTTAAGCATTTTAGATCACTTTGTTCTATGTATGATGATCTTCACTTTGCTTCGCATGTTATGCTTGAAACTTTGAATTTAAAAAATATGGATCAAACTTTAGTATTTAATGTATGCGCGCAATCTTAAAAGAGCTTTTTGCATGTCAAACATGAGTTCAGATTGTTTGTATATGAACGACACAAGGACACCAAAATGCCAACGAGCGTGAAGATCCATGGTGTTCCCCACCTCCCGGTGTCGAAACCGGCAGCCGGAGCCGAGGGAGATCAACAGAATCAGCCGGCAAGGATGAGAGAGGTTGTGTGGAAGCTAGGGTTGCTTGACAAAACACTTCATCAAATTTCTCAAAACCCTAACGAAATTCTAAAAAATTTCAGTTTAGCGTGTCATATATCCAGTATGTAGATCTACGTACATTCGCAGGTGTTTCTACAAACAAGGTCCAAAGGAGCCCAGAACTAAGTATCTAACTCATCTTGAGATAATTCCCTGTCTGATTAATTAACTGATGTCACACACTATCTGTAAAAGAAAACTGAAGCTAAGCTCTAGTACACAGCTTCTGAATTTAATCAGCTAGCTAGCTAGCTAGTCTCTTCGCTGTCTGTGGTGGGAAGCTTCGCGTGCTGCCCTCCCCACAATCTCACCCTCTCCAGCGCCCTCGATGCCTGCTCAAATCAACACAAATTAGTATCATCAATACTCCTACTACAAAGCTTCAAATTCAGACTGAACATCTTCAAATTACCTCGGCTTTCCAGTCGGTCTTGAAGACCATGTACATGAGGATCCCCGTCTGCAACGCCGTCCCGCACAGCATCCCCGCCCAAATCCCCTGCAACAATCAGATCAGCATTGCAACAATGTGATCATGGTGGATGCTGGAAGTGATCGGAGGTGGTGGTTAGCTTACCCTGACGCCCCATCGGAAGAGGTAGCCGAAGATGAATCCTAGCGGGAGGCCGAAGGCGTAGTAGCAGCCGAGGTTGATGTAGGCGACGGCGGCCTGCCAGCCGCCGCCGACGGCGATGCCGGAGATGACGGGCTGGATGCTGTTGAGCACCATGGTGACCGCGAGCAGGCCGGCGATGTTGGCCACGGCCTTCTGCAGGTGCCGGTCGCCCGTGAAGATGACGGCGAACTCGTCCCGCGTCGCCAGGATCAGCACCATGGCCGCCAGCCCGAGCGCCAGCGACTGCGCGAGCACCACCGCCACGGCGTGCACCGTGGCGCGCGGCCGGCCGGAGCCCAGCTCGTTGGACACGCGCACGCTGATGGCCGCGCTCAGGCCGATGAACAGCATCCCCTCCCACCCGTTGATGTTCATGCAGATGGAGATGGAGTCCACGGCGATCTCGGCGTCGTCGAGGTGGCCCGTGAGCACCACGAGCACCATCATGTACCAGATCTCGAGGCAGAGCATCACGGCGGAGGCGAGGGAGAGCTTCACGAAGGCCCAGAGCTCGTTGAACGCCGCGCGGGACAGGCCCGTCCACCCGTCCCGGCACCACCCGACCACGTACGCCACCTGCGCGAGCGCGGTCAGCCAGGAGGAGATGTCGTAGGCCGCCGCGGCGCCGGCGACGCCCCAGCCGAGCAGGGACACGAAGAGGGCCAGCAGGCCGACGTGGGCGATCAGCGCGGCGAAGCCGATCCACGCCAGTGCCACCACCTTGCTCTGCGCCTGCAGGAACTTCTGCGTGGGGAAGTTGATGGCCAACGCGAACATCTGCGGGATGATGCGCAGCGTGAACTCGCCGGCGGCGGCCGCGATGGCTTCCTCCTGGCCGAGCAGCCGCAGGATGTTCCCGGCGAAGATGTAGAGCGGCGAGAGGAGGAGCGCCGAGGCCGTGAGGATGATCCACGACCGCTGCATGTACACGCCCAGCATGGCCACCTGCCCCGCCCCGAACGCCTGCCCGCACAGCGTCTCCAGCGCGCTCCCCATGCCCAGCTGCATGCATGTTCCATGCATCCATTTCCATTGTCATCGATCTGGATCGCCATGATCGGTGGATCGGGGGAGGAAGAACAATCCTAAAAGGAGGATGGGGACTCACGAGGAAGCCGAAGGAGAAGTTGGAGACGACGGAGAGGCCGATGGCGACGGCGGAGAGCTCGCGGTTACCGATGTGGCCGACGAAGATCTGCGTGGTGGAGTTGGTGCCGTAGAGGCAGAGGATGTTGAAGGCGATGGGCGCGCCGATGGCCCACAGCCGGCGCGACTCGTCCGCGAACACCGCCAGCGCGGCCTTCGCCGTCCGCACCGACGGCGCGTCCAGCGGGTCGTCGCCTTCGCCGCCGACGGTGGCCACGAGCGCGCCGGTCTCGTCGTCGCGCATCGACACTACCATGCTGCTGCTACCGGCAAGGTCGTCGTCGTCGTCGTCTTGGCCGGGCTTCCTCGGCGTGGAGGCGGGGGTGGGGGGAGCGAAGGCGGCGACCCGGTGGAGGGCGCGCGGGCTGTGGGTGTTGTGTGGCGTGGTGAAAAGGAGGGGCTCCGTGTATGCCATGGCAGGCAGCGGCCGGTGGTGGTGGTGGTGTAGACGATGGTGGCGGCCGGTGGTGAGCTCCTCTACCCTATTTGGGGCGGATGGTTGAGCAGCCTCGTCTCTAATTTGTTGCGATTCCGTTGCTTTATAATATATCTTCGTCTTTTAATTTTTTTATTTATTATAATAAATGTCTGTTTTGTTGCTGTGATCTACAGTATGATTCAAAAATGAAAACAAGATCGCCATCTTTAAAACAACCCAAAGCAGTGCTAGGAGCCGGTGCGCCGACCCAAATTTGACCGGTCGGCCAGCAGCTGTGCATCTTCTTTCTTCTTCCCCTCGTCTTCGATCTGCTCAACACAGGGGAAATTCATGGCGGGCGTAACCATGTTTGCCTCGCCCCTCGATGCTCGCCGTTGAAACTCGCCGCCGCTCACCATCGTCAAAAACGCAAAAGAAAAAATAGCCCGTTGACCCGTAGCAGCTTTTCTGCCCCCCTACCGCTCCTAGGTGCATCCATGTGTGCTCCTTCTCGGTGCCGGCGGCAAAACAACGGTCCTCGCCGATGTTGCCGTCCCTCCAGTTGCAACATTCATGCAACCATGGCGTCGCTCGCCAAGCAAGCTGTTGGTAGCAAAAATAAGACATTAATTCCAGCAAAAAACAGGTGGTGGTAACAAAAATTCGTTGTCCCAGCAAAATCAAAAAAAAGGGTAGTAACAAAAATGGCCGCGGGTTCCAGCAAAACACAAAGCTGGTAGTAGCAAAAATCGGGAGTGGTTGTAGGAAAAAAAATTGATGCAGCAAAAAATCACGACGGCAATGGCACCACGGTTCTCTCAATTGCAGCAAAATCTAAAGAAGGTTTCAGCAAAAAAAGAGAGGCGGTTCCAGCAAAAAATTCATGGCGCCTGTCGTGATACTAAGTCTGACAGTAAGTATAGGGGTACGAATGAGGAGGCAAGGTCCTAGCTACGGCAAGATTGTACTGAAGGAAATATGCCCTAGAGGCAATAATAAAGTTATTATTTATTTCCTCATATCATGATAAATGTTTTTTATTCATGCTAGAATTGTATTAACCGGAAACATGATACATGTGTGAATACATAGACAAACATATAGTCACTAGTATGCCTCTACTTGACTAGCTCATTAATCAAAGATGGTTATGTTTCCTAACCATAGACATGTGTTGTTATTTGATTAATGGGATCACATCATTAGGAGAATGATGTGATTGACATGACCCATTCCGTTAGCCTAGCACTTGATCGTTTAGTATGTTGCTATTGCTTTCTTCATGACTTATACATGTTCCTGTAACTATGAGAATTATGCAACTCCCGTTTACCGGAGGAACACTTTGGGTACTACCAAACGTCACAACGTAACTGGGTGATTATAAAGGAGTACTACAGGTGTCTCCGAAGGTACATGTTGAGTTGGCGTATTTCGAGATTAGGTTTTGTCACTCCGATTGTCGGAGAGGTATCTCTGGGCCCTCTCGGTAATGCACATCTTTATAAGCCTTGCAAGCAATATGACCAAATGAGTTGGTTATGGAATGATGCATTACGGAACGAGTAAAGAGACTTGCCAGTAACGAGATTGAACTAGGTATTGGATACCGACGATCAAATCTCGGGCAAGTAACATACCGATGAAAAAGGGAACAACGTATGTTGTTATGCGGTTTGACCGATAAAGATCTTCGTAGAATATGTGGGAGCCGCAACCACGAAAACAAAGAATACTCCAAGGAAAACCAGAACTGCCATAACTTCTTCATATGAGATCCGAATTGAGCAAACTCAAGCTTGTTTGAAACAAGTTCTAGGTCATGTCTACATAGTTCTCGAACCCGTAGGGTCCGCACGCTTAACGTTTCATTGACGATATAGTATTATATGAGTTATGTATGTTGGTAACCGAATGTTGTTCGGAGTCACGGATAAGATCATGGACATGACGAGGAACTCCGGAATGGTCCGGAGATAAAGTTTGATATATGGGATAATAGTGTTTGATCTCCGGAAGAGTTCCGGAATTCACCGAAAGGGGTTCCGGATGTTTCCCGAAATGTTTGGGAACGAGAACACGTTATTTGGGCCAAAGGGAAAGCCCACAAGGTTTTTGGAAAGCGCAAAGGAAGTTTTATGAGTCCAGGCCGACTCTGTGGTCCTCGGCGTTCGGGTCCAGACGCCGGAACCTGGCGTCTCGCCCTGAGTCCGAGAAGGACTCTTGCCTTCGGGTGAAACCGACTTTGTGGAGGCTTTTACTCCAAGTTTCGACCCCAAGGCTCAACATATAAATAGAGGGCAGGCTAGCACCAAAGACAGATCGAGAAACACCAAGCCTTGTGCCGGCAACCCTGCTCCTCTAGTTTATCCTCCGTCATAGTTTCCGTAGTGCTTAGGCGAAGCCCTGCGGAGATTGTTCTTCACCAACACCGCTACCACGCCGTCGTGCTGCGGAACTCATCTACTACTTCGCCGCCTTGCTGGATCGAGAAGGCGAGGACGCCATCGAGCTGAACGTGTGCAGAACTCGGAGGTGCCGTGCGTTCGGTACTTGGATCGGTCGGATCGTGAAGACGTACGACTACATCAACCGCGTTGATAAACGCTTCCGCTTAGCGATCTTCAAGGGTATGAAGATACACTCCCCCTCTCGTCGCTATACATCACCATGATCTTGCGTGTGCGTAGGAAATTTTTTGAACTTACTACGTTCCCCAACAGTGGCATCCGAGCCTGGTTTTATGCGTTGATGTTATATGCACGAGTAGAACACAAGTGAGTTGTGGGCGATACAAGTCATACTGCTTACCAGCATGTCATACTTTGGTTCGGCGGTATTGTGAGATGAAGCGGCCCGGACCGACATTACGCGTACGCTTACGCGAGACTGGTTTCACCGCTGCGAGCACTCGTTGCTTAAAGGTGACTGGGGGTGTCTGTCTCTCTCACTTTAGTTGAACCGAGTATGGCTACGCCCGGTCCTTGCGAAGGTTAAAACAGCACCAACTTGACAAACTATCGTTGTGGTTTTGATGCGTAGGTTAGAACGGTTCTTGCTCAGCCCGTAGTAGCCACGTAAAACTTGCAACAACAAAATAGAGGACGTCTAACTTGTTTTTGCATGGCATGTTGTGATGTGATATGGTCAAGACGTGATGCTATATTTTATTGTATGAGATGATCATGTTTTGTAACCGAGTTATCGGCAACTGGCAGGAGCCATATGGTTGTCGCTTATTGTATGAAATGCAAAGCCATGTAATTGCTTTACTTTATCACTAAGCGGTAGCGATAGTCGAGAAGCAATAGTTCGCGAGACGACAAAGATGCTACGATGGAGATCAAGGTGTCGCGCCGTGACGATGGTGATCGTGGCGGTGCTTCGGAGATGGAGATCACAAGCACAAGATGATGATGGCCATATCATATCACTTATATTGATTGCATGTGATGTTTATCCTTTATGCATCTTATCTTGCTTTGATTGACGGTAGCATTTTAAGATGATCTCTCACTAAAATTATCAAGACGTGTTCTCCTGAGTATGCACCGCTGCCAAAGTTCGTCGTGCCTGACACCACGTGATGATCGGGTGTGATAAGCTCTCGTCCATCTACAACGGGTGCAAGCCAGTTTTGCACACGTAGAATACTCAGGTTAAACTTGACGAGCCTAGCATATGCAGATATGGCCTCGGAACATGGAGACCGAAAGGTCGAGCGTGAATCATAAAGTAGATATGATCAACATAGTGATGTTCACCATTGAAAACTACTCCATCTCACGTGATGATCGGTTATGGTTTAGTTGATACGGATCACGAGATCACTTAGAAGATTAGAGGGATGTCTATCTAAGTGGGAGTTCTTAAGTAATATGATTAATTGAACTTAAATTTATCATGAACATAGTACCTGATAGTATTTTGCTTATCTATGTTTACTGTAGATAGATGGCTCGTGTTGTTGTTCTGTTGAATTTTAATGCGTTCCTTGAGAAAGCAAAGTTGAAAGATGATGGTAGCAATTACACGGACTGGGTTCGTAACTTGAGGATTATCCTCATTGCTGCACAGAAGAATTACGTCCCGGAAGCACCGCTAGGTGCCGTGCCTCGCTGTAGAGCAACGCCGGTTGTGAACGTCTGGCAGAGCAAAGCTGATGACTACTCTATAGTTCAGTGTGCCATGCTTTACGGCTTAGAACCGGGTCTTCAACGACGTTTTGAACGTCATGGAGCATATGGGATGTTCCAAGAGTTGAAGTTAATATTTCAAGCAAATGCCCGGATTGAGAGATATGAAGTCTCCAATAAGTTCTATAGCTGCAAGATGGAGGAGAATAGTTCTGTCAGTGAGCATATACTCAAAATGTCTGGGTATAATAATCACTTGATTCAACTGGGAGTTAATCTTCCGGATGATAGTGTCATTGACAGAATTCTCCAATCACTGCCACCAAGCTACAAGAGCTTCATGATGAACTATAATATGCAAGGGATGAACAAAACAATTCCCGAGCTCTTCGCAATGCTAAAAGCTGCGGAGGTAGAAATCAAGAAGGAGCATCAAGTGTTGATGGTCAACAAGACCACTAGTTTCAAGAAAAAGGGCAAAGGGAAGAAGAAGGGGAACTTCAAAAAGAAAAGCAAGAAAGTTGCTGCTCAAGAGAAGAAACCCAAGTCTGGACCTAAGCCTGAAACTGAGTGTTTCTACTGCAAGCAAACTGGTCACTGGAAGCGGAACTGCCCCAAGTATTTGGCGGATAAGAAGGATGGCAAGGTGAACAAAGGTATATGTGATATACATGTTATTGATGTGTACCTTACTAGAGCTCGTAGTAGCACCTGGGTATTTGATACTGGTTCTGTTGCTAATATTTGCAACTCAAAACAGGGACTACGAATAAGCGAGCACTGGCAAAGGACGAGGTGACGATGCGCGTGGGAAACGGTTCCAAAGTCGATGTGATCGCGGTCGGCACGCTACCTCTACATCTACCTTCGGGATTAGTTTTAGACCTAAATAATTGTTATTTGGTGCCAGCGTTGAGCATGAACATTATATCTGGATCTTGTTTGATGCGAGACGGTTATTCATTTAAATCAAAGAATAATGGTTGTTCTATTTATATGAGTAATGTCTTTTATGGTCATGCACCCTTGAAGAGTGGTCTATTTTTATTAAATCTCGATAGTAGTAATACACATATTGATAATGTCGAAGCCAAAAGATGCAGAGTTAATAATGATAGTGCAACTTATTTGTGGCACTGCCGTTTAAGTCATATCGGTGTAAAGCGCATGAAGAAATTCCATACTGATGGACTTTGGGAATCACTTGATTATGAATCACTTGGTACTTGCGAACCGTGCCTCATAAGCAAGATGACTAAAACACCGTTCTCCGGTTTTATGGAGAGAGCAACAGATTTGTTGGAAATCATACATACAGATGTATGTGGTCCGATGAATGTTGAAGCTCGTGGCGGATATCGTTATTTTCTCACCTTCACAGATGATTTAAGCAGATATGGGTATATCTTCTTAATGAAGCATAAATCTGAAACATTTGAAAAGTTCAAAGAATTTCAGAGTGAAGTTGAAAATCATCGTAACAAGAAAATAAAATTTCTACGATCTGATCGTGGAGGAGAATATTTGAGTTACGAGTTTGGTCTACATTTGAAAAATTGCGGAATAGTTTCGCAACTAACGCCACCTGGAACACCACAGCATAATGGTGTGTCCGAACGTCGTAATCGTACTTTACTAGATATGGTGCGATCTATGATGTCTCTTACCGATTTACCGTTATCGTTTTGGGGTTATGCTTTAGAGACGGCCACATTCACGTTAAATAGGGCACCATCAAAATCCGTTAAAACGACTCCTTATGAACTATGATTTGGCAAGAAACCAAAGTTGTCGTTTCTAAAAGTTTGGGGCTGCAATGCTTATGTGAAAAAAACTTCAACCTGATAAGCTTGAAGCCAAATCGGAAAAATGTGTCTTCATACGATACCCAAAGGAAACAGTTGGGTACACCTTCTATCACAGATCCGAAGGCAAGACATTCGTTGCTAAGAATGGATCCTTTCTAGAGAAGGAGTTTCTCTCGAAAGAAGTGAGTGGGAGAAAAGTAGAACTTGATGAGGTAACAGTACCAGCTCCCTTATTGGAAAATGGTTCATCACATAAATCGGTTCCTGTGACACCTACACCAATTAGTGAGGAAGTTAATAATGATGATCATGAAACTTCAGATCAAGTTTCTACTGAACTAGTAGGTCAACTACAGTAAGATCCGCACCAGAGTGGTACGGTAATCCTATTCTGGAAGTCATGTTACTTGACCATGGTGAACCTACAAACTATGAAGAAGCGATGGTGAGCCCAGATTCCGCAAAATGGCTGGAAGCCATGAAATCTGAGATGGGATCCATGTATGAGAACAAAGTATGGACTTTGGTTGACTTGCCCGATGATCGGCAAGCCATTGAGAATAAATGGATCTTTAAGAAGAAGTCTGACGCTGATGGTAATGTAACTGTCTATAAAGCTCGACTTGTTGCGAAAGGTTTTCGACAAGTTCAAGGGGTTGACTACGATGAGATTTTCTCACCCGTAGCGATGCTTAAGTCTGTCCGAATCATGTTAGCAATTGCTGCATTTTATGATTATGAAATTTGACAAATGGATGTAAAACTGCATTCTTGAATGGATTTCTAGAAGAAGAGTTGTATATGATGCAACCGAAGGTTTTGTTGATCCAAAAGGTGCTAACAAAGTGTGCAAGCTCCAGCGATCAATTTATGGTCCAGTGCAAGCCTCTCGGAGTTGGAATAAACGCTTTGATAGTGTGAGCAAAGCATATGGTTTTATATGACTTTTGGAGAAGCTTGTATTTACAAGAAAGTGAGTGGGAGCTCTGTAGCATTTCTGATATTATATGTGGACGACATATTATTAATTGGAAATGATATAGAATTTCTGGATAGCATAAAAGGGTACTTGAATAAAAGTTTTTCAATGAAAGACCTCAGTGAAGCTGCTTACATATTGGGCATCAAGATCTATAGAGATAGATCAAGACGCTTAATTGGACTTTCACAAAGCACATACCTTGACAAAGTTTTGAAAAAGTTCAAAATGGATCAGGCAAAGAAAGGTTTTTTACCTGTATTACAAGGTGTGAAATTGAGTCGACTCAATGCACGACCACAGCAGAAGATAGAGAGAAAATGAAAGATGTTCCTATGCTTCAGCCATAGGCTCTATCATGTATGCAATGCTGTGTACCAGACTGACGATGCTTAGCAATAAGCTTGGCAGGAAGGTACCAAAGTAATCCAGAGTGGATCATCGGACAGCGGTCAAGAACATCCCGAAATACCGAAAAGGACTAAGGATATGTTTCGTATATGGAGGTGACAAAGAGCTAGTCGTAAATGGTTACGCCGATGTAAGCTTTGACACTGATCCGACGATTCTAAATCGCAAACCGGATACGTGTTTTTATTAAACGGTGGAGCTGTCAGTTGGTGCAGTTCTAAACAAAGCGTCGTGGCGGGATCTACATGTGAAGCGGAGTACATAGCTGCTTCGGAAGCAGCAAATGAAGGAGTCTGGATGAAAGAGTTCATTTTCGATCTAGGTGTCATACATAGTGCATCGTGACCAATGAAGATCTTCTGTGACAATACTGGTGCAATTGCCTTGGCAAAGGAATCCAGATTTCACAAGAGGACCAAGCATATCAAGAGACGCTTCAATTCCATTCGGGACCAAGTCCAGGTGGGAGACATAGAAATTTGCAAGATACATACGGATCTGAATATTGCAGACCCGTTGACTAAGCCTCTTCCTCGAGCAAAACATGATCAGCACCAAGACTCCATGGGTGTTAGAATCATTACTGTGTAATCTAGATTATTGACTCTAGTGCAAGTGGGAGACTGAAGGAAATACGCCCTAGAGGCAATAATAAAGTTATTATTTATTTCCTCATATCATGATAAATGTTTATTATTCATGCTAGAATTGTATTAACCGGAAACGTGATACATGTGTGAATACATAGACAAACATATAGTCACTAGTATGCCTCTACTTGACTAGCTCATTAATCAAAGATGGTTATGTTTCCTAACCATAGACATGTGTTGTTATTTGATTAATGGGATCACATCATTAGGAGAATGATGTGATTGACATGACCCATTCCATTAGCCTAGCACTTGATCGTTTAGTATGTTGCTATTGCTTTCTTTATGACTTATACATGTTCCTGTAACTATGAGAATTATGCAACTCCGCCACGGAGGAACACTTTGGTACTACCAAACGTCACAACGTAATCGGGTGATTATAAAGAAGTACTACAGGTGTCTCCGAAGGTACATGTTGAGTTGGCGATTTCGAGATTAGGTTTTGTCACTCCGATTGTCGGAGAGGTATCTCTGGGCCCTCTCGGTAATGCACATCTTTATAAGCCTTGCAAGCAATGTGACCAAATGAGTTGGTTACGGAATGATGCATTACGGAACGAGTAAAGAGACTTGCCGGTAACGAGATTGAACTAGGTATTGGATACCGACGATCAAATCTCGGGCAAGTAACATACCGATGACAAAGGGAACAACGTATGTTGTTATGCGGTTTGACCGATAAAGATCTTCGTAGAATATGTGGGAGCCAATATGGGCATCCAGGTCCCGCTATTGGTTATTGACCGGAAACAAGTTCTAGGTCATGTCTACATAGTTCTCGAACCCGTAGGGTCCGCACGCTTAACGTTTCATTGACGATATAGTATTATATGAGTTATGTATGTTGGTAACCGAATGTTGTTCGAGTCACGGATAAGATCATGGACATGACGAGGAACTCGAATGGTCCGGAGATAAAGTTTGATATATGGGATAATAGTGTTTGATCTTCGAAGAGTTCGAATTCACGGAAGGGGTTCCGGATGTTTCCCGAAATGTTTGGGAACGAGAACACGTTATTTGGGCCAAAGGGGAAAGCCCACAAGGTTTTTGGAAAGCGCAAAAGGAAGTTTTGCGGAGTCCAGGGGCTAGACGCCTGGGTCCCTGGCGTCTGGGTCCAAACGCCGAACCTCCAGGCGTCGCCCTGAGTCCGAGAAGGACTCTTGCCTTCGGGTGAAACCGACTTCGTGGAGGCTTTTACTCCAAGTTTCACCCCAAGGCTCAACATATAAATAGAGGGCAGGGCTAGCACCAAAGACGGATCGAGAAACACCAAGCCGTGTGCCGCAACCCGTTCCTCTAGTTTATCCTCCGTCATAGTTCCCGTAGTGCTTAGGCGAAGCCCTGCGGAGATTGTTCTTCACCAACACCGTCTACCACGCTGTCGTGCTGCGGAACTCATCTACTACTTCGCCTTCTTCTTTGGATCGAGAAGGCGAGGACGTCATCAAGCTGAACGTATGCAGAACTCGGAGGTGCCGTGCGTTCGGTACTTGGATCGGTCGGATCGTGAAGACGTACGACTACATCAACCGCGTTGATAAACGCTTCCACTTAGCGATCTTCAATGGTATGAAGATACACTCCCCCTCTCGTTGCTATACATCACCATGATCTTGCGTGTGCGTAGGAATTTTTTTGAAATTACTACATTCCCAACATGTACGCAAGTGTTTACGAGTTCAGGCCCTCTCGGAGGAAGTAAAAGCCCTGTCTCGGTGCCCGAAGGCTGGTCGACTGAAATATATGAGTGTGTGTTACAGGGAGTGCGAACCCTTGTGCCAGAGGAGGGGTGTGGCTTATATAGAGTTCGCCAGGACCCCGGCCATCCCCCGTTACAGAGGGTTCAATGTACATAAAGATGAGGCGTTACTGGTAACGCCAGCCTTAAGTGCCTTAAATGACCTTAAAGACTACAGAGTGAATGCTTGTCTGTTGCTGTCCTGAGTGACTCCTGGTCTTCAGTAGGTCGAGTGGTTGACTGGTCGTGTGACTTTCGGGAAGGAGGGGTACCCGAATGGTTGATTGGTCAAGTGGATTGCACTCAACGCCTTTATTGGGTACTCCATGTTGTCTCTTGAGCTTCTTTGCTTCTAGGGTAGTGACCTTGGGTAGGGCGTACAGGTCAGGCCTATGACCCCACCCTAGGTCTGTATCATCATCAGCGCCCATGGATGAAGCTTCTTAAGTACACTATTGTAGCATTCGCCCGACGATGGTGTCGCCGGTTGCAGCTCTCGGAGACATGGATGAAGCTTTTGTAGTGTTCAATTGTAGCATTCGTCAACCTATGTCGTCGGCAGTTGCAACTCCCATGTGAAAGGGTTGCAACTCTATGTAGTGTGGATGTAACTTCTGCCGGATATGTTTGTAACAAACGCTGACGACCGCGTCTCCGGCTGCAGCTCTGGTTCCGGCAAAAAACATCACCAGATGCAACATCTCCAACCGCCAATTCTAGCATATATGATTGCTTGTTCCAGCTTCCACATCCTATGGTTTCGGGAAAATCCATCTGTGTCGCTTCCTCGTGCATCGCCCTCCTGTCTCGTGACTTCCTCATGCATTGTCTGGTCTCCCCCTAAAGCTCACGGGGTCTCTTTTAGTCCAGAAAAAACCGTCAATAAGTTTCATCATCTTTGGACTCCATTTGATATGGATTTTCTGTAAAACCAAAAACATGCAGAAAACAACAACTGACACTGGCCACTGAATTAATAGGTTAATTCCTAAAAACAATATAAAATGGTATATATAGCATACAAGATTGATATTATAATAGCATGAAACAATTAAAAATTATAGATACGTTGGAGATGTATCAGGGAGTATCCAAAACAGTCATGTGTCATCTGTAAAAGAAAGTTATTAGCCCCACGAAAGAGTGATGCTTTAAAGGGATATTCTTACTCGCTGCGGGAACACATCAGCAGGTACAAATCTTGTTCAATAGCCATCTTGCGACGATGAAGCACTTCCGAGCATGCGCCAGGTGGTCGAGCGGGATCTTTGAACACGATCTAAAGGATAACGTTGGTCACCAGGCCGAGCAACATGGGTGCTAAGGTGTGAGACAACCATATTTTCCTTTTGTAGTAGTTTATGACCTAATCGAATGCTCCTGTTACAAGAAGAATAGAACATCGCTTTTTATATTTTTAAAATTATGGGCTCCATGCAACCCAAGAGGCAATTAGTTTTAAAAAAACTAAAAATAAGTACACAAGTACTTACAGATGTATACTATGTGTGTGTACAATTTCATTATGAAGTACGTTTTGATGTGAGGTACACAAAAAAATGATTTCAAGGTTCGAGGGGGGGGCAGGGGCCCCTTACTTCTACACTACTACTAGTAAGCGTGCACGTGCAACGCACGTATTATCATGTGAAAACAATCAACATTCACCTTATGAAGAAACATATATCAATGAAATAAACAAAATATAGTGATGTACTCCCTCTGTAAACTAATATAAGAGCGTTTAGATCACTACTTTAGTATTCTAAACGCTCTTATATTAATTTACGGAGGGAGTACCAACACAAGAGAAGCAATAGAGATTTTTAGCAATGTTGTAATACAAAAAACTTTGTTGGACTAAAACTATCTTTGGAGAACCCTGGCATTCACTTGTTTTGCTCGAGTAGGTAATGCTGAGAACCGGATCTTTCGTAATTATTACACAAATATAAAATTGGTAAAAAAGATTATAAACATTTTCAGTGGAGCGCATCATTCATCGTAATCAACTTCATAGTATAAGACAAAAATCTAAAATGCTGGAAACATAAACCAATGGATCCATCCAGAAAATAAGATCTGCTTCATGACAACAATCAGGAATGTACCTTGTAATCAAGTTATTTGCTCCCTTGATGTCTGGTTTGAAGCATAGCTGAGACTGCTCAGTTGTATGAAAGATGACATATGATATTGAGTGTAAGAAAGCCTTGAAAGTAGTAGGAGACACCTTAAAACGCAATAGCAGGAAGACAAAGTTAAAATAGTGAAGTGCATGTTGCCTCCAGAAATCCCTAGCAAGAGACTGGTCTTCTTCCCCACATTATATATGTCAAAAGATACTAAGCATATCATTGACCCATTTAGTTGTCCAGATGACCATATTAAATCGTAAGCATTATGTGGTTCTTATTTCAGTAAAAATGAATTCTGTTGAATAATTAACTTAATTGGTATAAAAGAACTATACTATGGGTTGTGCTTAAACGGTAAAAGATTTATCTAGAAGATAGGAATAAAATACATGCAATTACTCACTAAAAATCTTCTCTGCTCTTACTATTGGGGGATACCAGCTACTTGACTAACAGGGTAATAATGGGACATACGGTGGGATGAAAGCAATGGGTGGGATGAAATTCTCTACAACAGCATGCAATCAGGAAATAAGGACCGTTTGATGACTATAAAATTGACAGTAAAGATGTCTCTTTTTCACAATTGGTTGCTCCATTTTTAGTATTGGTTATCCAACCAGTATTTTTTAAGTTTTATTTTGATATGTGTTTGTAGCCCAAAGATCTTTGCCTTGCCAATTTATTCATATTCAACACATATTACCTTTTGCACCAGCTACACCAGAAACATGCATCCTACTGTCAAGTTTTCATTGTAGTGTACACAGTCTTTTACAGTGAAGTGTGTATCAAAAACTTTTATGGTGCTTAATTCTGCTAGGTTGCTTTTCTTCGCTTGAGTTGCTCCTCCCTTTTTTAATTTCTATTCCTCCGTCCGAATACTTGTCATCAAAATTAATAAAAGAGGGTGTATCTAGATGTATTTTAGTTCTAGATACACCCCTTTTTGTCCATTTTGATGACAAGTTTTTTCGGACGGAGGGAGTATTAATTACCCAGCCGTGAATCAAAAGAGTATTTAGGTGCGCCAGACTTACAGAACTTAATTCTGAAGCCAAGTGTTTGTTTGATGTTGTAGGGTATCTTTTCTAATGCCTGAGATCTGATTGATTATCACAAAAAATGGAAACGTGAGGATCCCTTGTACTCTACTACTTACCATGGAAGCTGATTGATAACACACCAAAACAAAATCACCACAAAATGGAAACTTGAGGATTCATTCCTCTCTAGTGGAAGGGAAAAAAAGTCATTAACCATGCAAGTTGATTGATAATGCAGACAAAAGGAAAACAACTGCGGGATACTAACTCTGTAGTAAAAAGGAAAAAAATCATCGTCAAGTATTCTTGCACCATAGCTCGAGGGTGAGACTTGCCTGCTCCCTTCCCATGCTCCCATCCGTGCTCCCGCATACGTGGCTTGATTTAATTGGAAGAAAATAAGGCCTGGCCCCACCCCCTGAAAATCAGGGGGGGGGGGAGATGATTAGATTAGAAAAGAAAAAAGGAAAAGAATAGCCGTAGGATGAAGTGGGAGCACGGATGGGAGCATGGAGAGGGAGCAGGCAAGCCGGATCCATAGCTCGATGGTCGTAATGGGATATTAAAAGATTGTTTGTGGTTAACTTCTATCTCAACATGAGGCCAGCCTGTAAAGCTGATTATACTTCCATCTCAACATGAGTCCATGGAAACTGAGTTTTTGGCACGGAGGGTCTGGGATCAAATCCAAACAGCCTCATACCGACCTTGTAAGATGAAGCCGAATGTGTATGCGTACTCGTGTCGAACACTTCGTTTCTGTACAGCTCAAGCACAGTGTAGTAACCTAAATTACAGAAGAATATAATTAAGTTTGTCAATGAAGGATTATTATTTGTATAATATTTCTAATTTTGATGTTACTAAAAGTGGGCTTACTGAAGCTGTTGACAATGGCCTTGTGGTTCACCAGTTTCACCTTCTCAGGAACGACAACCTCACCAAGCAGAATCACTCGGCCTCCATTATCAGCGAAAAGATATTTCTTGCACCTTACCAAGATTCAAATAGTAAAGTAGAGCATAACCTTACAAAGGCTTGCGTCCGGATATGCAAGTATTTATGATTCCCAGAGAATGCAGCAAGAGAACAGAGAAGACCAAGTTGCGCCATTTCCTCTTCTTGAAATTTGGCTTTAGGTCACAGTAGATGATGGGGTATAGGTTGCAGATAAGTCATGCCTCTGAACACCCAGATATAGCGGCAACATCATGTTCAAATTATTGGGAGCATCTACAAATATTTTCTCCTGCAACAATTAGACTTTAGTTTTATATCATATAAAAACTGGTACTGAAAGAATGAGAGTATCATTGGCAGTGGCGATAAAATTCAGTACTTTGTAGTGAAGAACCAATACATATCCTGTTGTAATCATGCACAAACTTTCCACTTCAATATCATGACGTTGTTGCAGCACGTGTTACGTGTACCATGATTGGGATCTGAAAACCATCCACACAAGTGCATCCTGGCCACATTGACTGTGAGACAACACTGCTTCTCCACACTCAGGAGCGATTTGATTGCGTTGAGGCTGCATCTGTGCCTCACCACCATGTTCACGACCTGTCAACGACTACAAAATACAGTAGTAAGCAACAGCAGTTGCAGTCAGCAGGCACAAGCAAGCAGAGGCCGCCGCGCACGCATCATACAAACAGAGCACACGCAACATGGACGCGGAGCAACAATACTACCATGCAAGAACGCACACAAGACACGCACGCGGCACAGAGGCATCATCCAGAGAATATGAACGGAGCCGCCGCTCCATGGATGCACTGCTGCCGGCTTCCGCTACCTGCGTTGGCAGAGGGAGAGGAGCATATGAGAGTGGCACAAACATGGTGGGTCAGCGAGAGCATCTAGCACCACTCCGGCGAGAAGCCGAGAGACACCCTCACGTGGTCGTCGGCATCATTAGCGAAGTAGGAGGGCCAACTGCCTCGGATGCGTCACCAGCTTGGTCGAGCTGGGCAGCCGCTCGCCAGTGCGCCTCGCCCCGCAGGTTAGCTAGCCTACGCACGTGACGCGAGTTGTGGCCAAGCTCACCGTCCGTGCACGCTGACCGCGCGTGCCGTCGCGATGCGCTAGCTGGCGCGCTGGCCGCCTCCGCGTCGCACCATCGCCGGCCCTGCTGTCCGAGCACCACCCGCCGCCGCCGCCAGTCTCTGGTCGCCCATGCTGTCGGGGCACAGCTGCCATGCGCTTCTGTGCCATGCGCCTGTGCGGGTGATGCGCTGAGCCCTGGCCCTCCTGTCCACACATAGACGCGTTCCCACCGGCGCCCCAGCGTACGTCCCACCCGCTGCCCGCCGCCGGCATGGATGGGAACAACAGGGGCGACGGCGCAGGGCGGCGAGGCGCGGCCAGCTCGATGGGCGTGCGCTCGTTCTCGTCGAAGTGGCGGCTGATGCGGGAGGGATTGGTGAGGAAGGAAGAACATCGGCACCGCCGTCACTGCGTAGGAAGCGGCGGCAATGCGCGTGCGCGCCGATGCAGTCGAAGAGGCGGAAGGGGCGGCGGTGGTGCGGTCGGGTAGTCGTGCAGAGCCGCGTAAAGGGAGCAGTTCTTCTCGATCCAGGACTCCTCGATCTGGTAGTCGTGCAAAGGCGAGGGGCGGAGGGATTCCAAGACGCCTCGCGATCTGGGGCCAGAGAAAGAAGAGTCGGGGACGAACGATTCGGGTGAAAACCGTTCCGTAAATCGTGGTAGACAGCGGGGATCGAGGGATGCGGAGTCTAGGAGGATCGGCAGACGCGACAGACGACGACGTCTGCTGGCAGAACGTTTGATCCGACACGTTGATCTTGATGATAGGCTATTAGAGTAATATGGACGGTAGGATGTATTTAAGTTGATTTCATCTAAGGGTCCTGGTTATTCTGTGTACAGTTTGTTGTGTGACTTTAGTAGAACTTATGTTTGCTCTTTTAATAGTAGTAGAGATGCATTTCTAGCGGCATAACTATGGCCACAATGGTACTCATTATGCTAAGCATAATGCACCTGGCATTAGGCTTAGCATCTAGTGTCAAGCATTGCGGCGTCGTGGAAGTTCCAGCTGAGCCAAAGATGTAGCGTGTGCACTCCACGATCTTGCTACTGTAGAAACTGGAGAGGGACACGTAGAACAGTGGTGGGCCCACCATCTGTGAGTAGTAGCACGTGGCCTGCCATGTCACTCCACATAAGCAAAAAAGAATTGTTGCAGTTAGAACTAGAAGGATATCCCGTGCGTTGCCTTGGGAAACTTCTTTTAAGAAATTTTACTTTGTGTAAATGAACGGTTATTAAATGCATGAAGAAGTTAATATGGCTAAATTTAATCCTTGTGGAATGGATTTGTAGTTGCTGATTAAAGTCATTGGAAACATGCAACCGATGTTTCATGCAAATCAAAGATATCCATCATTGATGTTTCCATATCAAATGAGTAGATAAGACCAAATCAATGATTTAGCGTATAACATCTTAAGAGCAAGTACATTAGCGGGCTTATAACCCTCTTACATGGCAACTTTGTCTGTGTGGAGAAGAGAAATGAAAAAGTAAGGGGAGTGGGCTCTCATGCAAGAGTCTAGCTATACGTGTGCTCCTAGACAAATGAAATACATGTGAAGAAAGAGATCGAGAGAAAATGAAAAAAGTACTAATCTTATAACCAACCTAGAACCTTGTTGTATGAGTGACTATAATTGATGGCTATAGATGATGTAGCAACATCATATAGCCACCAGTTGGCTATATTATTAAACATGCTCTAACACATGCATGTATGATCAATATAATTGATGATTATAAGATACATGTACCTCAAGGTAAATAAATATTGATAAGGTGGCGGAGGGGCAACCCCTCTAATTCTAACCTAACAGTTATCCATGGTTAGTGGACGTAGATATCCATCAACAAAAGTCATTTTTAGTTTTATTAATGTTGGTGTACAAAAATATAGATTTTGGTCAGTTCATTGATAGGATTTTATTACTCATGATTTGTGGTTCGCAATTATTGCTGTGAAATTCTCACGCATAATTTGGCTAGTGTGAGATGAAACTATAGTTTAGTTCAAGGTAATAAGCTACTTTTTCTAGAGACCTTTGAACAAATATATGAGATAATAAGCTAATGAGCACTAATATTGCCGAGTAGATGTCCTTGATGTTCAACATAGATGTCGTTGGGACTCCCTCGAACACAGTAGAGTAGCAACAACAACTAGTGTAGTGCCATATTGCAGAATAAAGGTAAATCAAATTTATACACACTAGTATTAAATTTATAATCCCTAAATAGTATACAAAATAAACAAATTAACGCATTTGCATGTCATGCTTCAAATACAGAAGTTCAAAAATATTAGAAATAGACAAGTGAATATGACAATTCAATACCTTGTTGCATCGGCCTACGTAACCCACCCCCTCCTCTGAGTTGATGCCGCCTCAGCCTTCCATTTAACCCCCCCCCCCACCCTCCCCCTTCTGCTCTTCACCGTCTTTGGCTGCAGGCGACCACGTCCAGCACCGCATCCGTCAACCCATGCCTCTCCTCTATCTGTGATGTCCCCGTGTCCGACGGTCTTAGCAAGGCCACCTTGGTACGTTGTGGCTCGTCGTGTCGCCTCCATCTCAACATCAGAAATCCGTGCGCGATTCTTCTTTCTCTCCCTGAAAATCGACTGATTACCATTTTCCAGTGAGTTACAAATAGCAAAGACAAAAAAGAGAACTCCATGCAGGTTGCAATTTAAAAAGGTAAAGTGCCAGGAAACCGGGGGGGGCCCCTTACTTCTACACTACTATGCATTTCTAGCGGCATAACTATGGCCACAATGGTACTCATTATGTAAGCATAATGCACCTGGCATTAGGCTTAGCATCTAGTGTCAAGCATTGCGGCGTCGTGGAAGTTCCAGCTGAGCCAAAGATGTAGCGTGTGCACTCCACGATCTTGCTACTGTAGAAACTGGAGAGGGACACATAGCACAGTGGTGGGCCCACCATCTGTGAGTAGTAGCACATGGCCTGCCATGTCACTCCACATAAGCAAAAAAGAATTGTTTGCAGTTAGAACTAGAAGATATCCCGTGCGTTGCCTTGGGAAACTTCTTTTAAGAAATTTTACTTTGTGTAAATGAACGGTTTTTAAATGCATGAAGAAGTTAATATGGCTAAATTTAATCCTTGTGGAATGGATTTGTAGTTGCTGATTAAAGTCATTGGAAACATGCAACCGATGTTTCATGCAAATCAAAGATATCCATCATTGATGTTTCCATATCAAATGAGTAGATAAGACCAAATCAATGGTTTAGCGTATAACATCTTAAGAGCAAGTACATTAGCGGGCTTATAACCCTCTTACATGGCAACTTTGTCTGTGTGGAGAAGAGAGAAATGAAAAAGTAAGGGGAGTGGGCTCTCATGCAAGAGTCTAGCTATACGTGTGCTCCTAGACAAATGACATACATGTGAAGAAAGAGATAGAGAGAAAATGAAAAAAGTTCTAATCTTATAACCAACCTAGAACCTTGTTGTATGAGTGACTATAATTGATGGCTATAGATGATATAGCAACATCATATAGCCACCAGTTGGCTATATTATTATACATGCTCTAACACATGCATGTATGATCAATATAATTGATGATTATAAGATACATGTACCTCAAGGTAAATAAATATTGATAAGGTGGCGGAGGGGCAAGCCCCTCTAATTCTAACCTAACTAGTTATCCATGGTTAGTGGACGTAGATATCCATCAACAAAAGTCATTTTTAGTTTTATTAATGTTGGTGTACAAAAATATAGATTTTGGTCAGTTCATTGATAGGATTTTATTACTCATGATTTGTGGTTCGCAATTATTGCTGTGAAATTCTCACTTATAATTTGGCTAGTGTGAGATGAAACTATAGTTTAGTTCAAGGTAATAAGCTACTTTTTCTAGAGACCTTTGAACAAATATATGAGATAATAAGCTAATGAGCACTAATATTGCCGAGTAGATGTCCTTGATGTTCAACATAGATGTCGTTGGGACTCCCTTGAACACAGTAGAGTAGCAACAACAAATAGTGTAGTGCCATATTGCAGATTAAAGGTAAATCAAATTTATACACACTAGTATTAAATTTATAATCCCTAGATAGTATACAAAATAAACAAATTAAACGCAGTTGCATGTCATGCTTCAAATACAGAAGTTCAAAAATATTAGAAATAGACAAGTGAATATGACAATTCAAAACCTTGTTGCATCGGCCTACGTAACCCACCCCCTCCTCCGAGTTGATGCCGCCAGCCTTCCATTTAACCCCCCACCCTCCCCCTTCTGCTCTTCGCCGTCTTTGGCTGCAGGCGAACACGTCCAGCACCGCATCCGTCAACCCATGCCTCTCCTCTATCTGTGTTGTCCCCGTGTCCGACGGTCTTAGCAAGGCCACCTGGGGACGTTGTGGCTGGTCGTGTCGCCTCCATCTCAACATCAGAAATCCGTGCGCAGTTCTTCTTCCTCTCCCTGAAAATCGACTGATTACCATTTTCCAGTGAGTTACAGATAGCAAAGACAAAAAAAGAGAACTCCATGCAGGTTGCAATTTAAAAAGGTAAAGTGCTAGGAAACCGCCGTGTTTGTTGAACATTTGCATGTATACTAGTGGTCTAGTCGGGTTAATTACGGGTGTTCTTGATTGTTATCATGTCGACGGTGGTAGAAAATTCAGCTATTTGTTTACGAATGTACCAGAGCGTACAAGGATCACCGCAATCAACAGTGGACATGGTGGACATGGAGGGAGGGGGAACCTCGGGTCTGTCCGCTAGGTGTGTGTGGTAGGGTTAGGGTTGAGGGTGACGCTGCCGAGGCCGTTGTGGTGGTGTCGCGTTGGAATAAGTTTCTCCGGGCTCCGTTCGCGGTCAGGCGAGGCTTTGGCCTTCGTCTAGGAGCCAGCGGAGTGGGGGATCCCCGGATCTCGTCGAGGTCACGGGCTATGGTGACTGGAGGTCCATTGGCACTGGCCGTTTGGGTCCTCGGATGGGCGATGGATGCAGGAGACGAAGACCTTCTTCTTCCTTGTCGGTATGATTTGCTGCTGTTCTTCTCCTTCCTCTGCACCGATGCTTTGAGGGAGATTCTACTTTGCCCGGCGGATGGCCCGCCGTGGTCTGGACCGGTCGGATGACTCGAGTTCTCTTTCTTCCGGAAGGGATATTTTTCGCGGTACTCAAAGCCAAAGATGGCGACGGCTGTTGCAGGTGTGTTGGATTGATGTCCATGCCCTCTTAGCGCTGGTGTCAAGAAAGGAGGAAGCAACGTCGTGGCAATTGTTCTATGGTCGAAGATGATGACCTGCTTGCGCCTGGTTGCAGATCTTTCTGCTGCAGGGGTCTTCTCTCAAGATTCAGGGATGATGACACAGAGCTCCGGAGATCTCCTTTTGTTATGGTTGTCTTAGGGTACTCTAGGTGTTTATGGTCCTTTGTGTTTGAGTTTCAGTGTGCTTGTAAGGGTCAACTATTTTGAATTGTTTCGTGATTGGAATGCAAAGAGTTCTAAAAAAAACGCAGTGGACATGGCTCTTGTCCACCCTTCTTTTTAAAGCATAGCCAGCTCTCTCTCTCTCTCTCTCTCTCTCTCTCTCTCTCTCTCTCTCTCTCTCTCTCTCTCTGCGAATTCTCTCTCTTTTATTTTTAGTTTCTTCTTTCTTCCTCAATTTTCCTCAGTGGCTTTCTAGACCAACAATGTTGTACTTTCTCCATATTAAAATATAAGACATTTTTGATACAAAGAGAGAGTATCAAAAAACATCCTATATCTTGATACAAAGGAGCATCTTTTCTTTTTCTTGTACACATTTTGTTTAAAATATACGAGGGGCCGTGGGGCTGTTGCCTCACAGTAAGTGGTAAAGCAAAACCTTCTTTTGTGCAATTTTAGGGTATGATCGTGAACGACTGATAAAAGAAATCTCGTGAGGTCGAAGAATTGCAAATCCTAATTAACCTTGTTTTTCAGGAAACCGGTGGGCATTATCAACTTGCTTTGTTAGCTCAATCGTGACCACTGAATGGCTCGACAAGGAGCAGCCGCGTCCATCCGTCTCAATGACAGCAGCAGCAAAGCCAGTGAATGGCTCCAAGACAGGCGACAGTTCTTTCCGGCATCGGCCAAATTCTGAAGATTGCCCATGCATGCACCTAGCTTTGCACGTTTCCATGGCTCTCACTCGCTTGCAGCGCCCCCTCTGTAAACTGTAAGGTAATATAAGACCGTTTAGATCACTATATATGAAATGTAATCAACCGGAGGGAGTAATAAAGTGTAAGCAACATCATGAAAATCAACCGGTGAGAGCTAGGATATGAGGTAAAGCTAGAATAGAGTTCAGAGAGGTACTACATGGCAAGGGATTTTGCAGAAGTTACATAAACCCATTGCTTTCGTGAAGCGAATTTAGTAGCTGATACTTTGGCCAGAAACGACTACAGTTTTTCGCGTGCATACATTTGTGTGTGTGGCGCGTGCGCAAACATGTGTGAGATGGTGGGAGAGGACGCCACCAACATCAGATACAATTCATTTTCAACGTGTCAAGAGACGAATAACATTTGACGTTGTTTTTCTTTTAAATGAACACCTAGTAGAACACGGTCATATGCAAGCAAGTTTTACGCAATATATGTACAAATTATATTGCTGTCTGGAGTTACACTATTATGTGCATGTGCTTGCATGTTGTGAAATAGTGCAAGTTATGTCTAATATGTGTGCAAAACTATGTAATCATTTGATTTAAGTTTTCTCCTTTTAGGATAATATCACTGCTCTTAATTTATTTTATTTTATTTAAGTTAAAATATACTTACAAGACAAAATATTGTTGGATTCATATTTGAATGTAGTTTCATATACTTACAAGCATAGGGCATTCACGTCGTGCAAGACAAAATTGTGACCGAAACGTAATATGTTTTCAGGTAATTAGCACATAGAGAGGAAACAGGCGTTAGATCAAAATCTCACGGATAGAGAAAAAAGTGACTGTGAATCAATTCTTGGTTGGATGGCTTCATGGCTAGAAGAAAAGTAGTATCTCCAACCAACCAGAGTTCAAGTCCTAGACTTGGACATTGCTGCTCGCATTTTTCTGAATTTATTTCAGGTTTTCCAGCGATGTTCGTTCAGTGGGAGGAAACATTTAAAATCGACTACAAGGCGTCTGTGATGACTTTGTCAATCTCATAATGTTATGTCAGCTCAGTCTGTAGGGATGCTCATATGGGTAGAGTTTTGCGTGCGTGTGTTCATAGGGAAGAGTATATGTCGTTTATGTGAGCGACTTTGATAGTATTGTGTTCAAAGAACAAATGACTGATGCATAAACAAAAATTAGGCACCTGATGCATAGGTGCTTCCAAAGTTTTTCTTTAGAATTTGCAAAAGTTACACCCATCGTTTTCGCGAAGCAAATTCAGATCTTCTAGCTTTTGAGACAATTTGTTCCCTAATTTTACTTTCCAACCTTGTAAACGATGTACCGACCATCTGAGGAATAAACTCTTATTGCTTTCAAAAAGTAAAATTGACAAGCGACTTGCACCCTGTTTTAGTACAAAAAAGGAACGAGTTAGTAGTGCAAGATTTAATCCATGCATGCATGTCATATGGTTCCTGATGAGAAGCCTTATTTAAACATAGCCATGAATCTCCACATTTGCTATGTTAATCCTCTTCTGCAATTGTCCGGTACTTTTCTTTATCTTCTAGCCTTTGGGAGCATCTACATCCGGGCGCTCTAAACCCGCCTCATACGCCCTAACGGGCCGCTTGATCACTGTTCGGTCATGTTTTTTTAACCAAGACAGACCCCTTAAACGGGTCTCAAACGCCAGAGCTGACCGGGACCCCTCATATCCTGCCCGAATATAGGGCGGATATGGGGGCGCCCGAGCACCTGCCATGTCGGACCCGACAGCCCGACCCCACCCCAAATTGCATCAAATCCGTCAAACTCTTCCTCCTCCTCCCGCCGCCCTCCAACCTTTTCCACGCTCGGACCCTCGCCGTCCTCCACCCTTGCTCCCAATCCGCACCACCGGTCCCGATCCACCATCGGAGATGTCGTCCAGCCCGACCCACACTGCAGATGCAGGCAGAGCAGGATGCATTTCGCCTGGAGAACGATGCATTCCGCTCGGAGCAGGCGCCCGACCAGTGATCCGAGGCCATCTGTCACGCTCGGACATTGATTTCATTTTGCCATGTCTGATTTGTTGAACTGTGATTTGCTTTGTTTTGTCCGGAATTTTGGTATTCGGATAGTTTGTATCGTATTATCGACGGGATTGCATGGATTTGAGGATCCGAATTTGTGGTATGTGGATGCGTGGTGTAATAAATGAGGGGCTGGCTGTGGACGCGGGCACGCCCATGGGCATATAGGGGGGCGGATTTGCAAAGCTCGGCTGTAGATGCTTTTAGAAGATTTGTTCCCTAATTAAACGATTTATGATCATCTGAGGAATAAACTCTTATTGCTTTATTCGCAAAAAAACCTTATCGCTTTCAAAAACACTTCAATAAATAAAATTGACAAGCGACTTGCACCATGTTTTACGAAGAATGAGTTAGAAAGTGCAAGATTTAACCCATGCATGCATGCATGTCATATGATTTCCGACGAGACACCTTATTCAAACAGAGCCATGAATCACCACATTTCCTCTGTTAATCATTTTCTGCAATTCTCCACTCAGAGGGGTAAAACACAAAGCTCCATGTAGTTTGGTCGTGCGCGTTAATCTGATGAATCCCGCACCGGAATCAATGGCTGTCATTCCTTCGACGATCTACGCGCACCGACGGATCACACTCGGAAGGCTTCCTTGAGGTCGCCGTCGTCGCCGGCGCCGGCGCCCCCCTGAGCCTGCAGCTTGCTCTCGCCGGCCCACGCGCTGATCCGTTCGTTCGCCTGCGCCGCCTCGTCCTCCCAGTCCGTGTTCCAGATCACGGCGAGCAGGACCGCCGTCTGCAGCGCCGTCCCGCACAGCATCCCCGCCCAGATGCCCTGGGGCCCGAGCCGGAGGAGGTAGCCGAGGCAGAACCCGAGGGGGAGCCCGAACGCGTAGTAGCAGCCCAGGTTGATGTACGCCACCAGCGCCTGCCACCCGCCGCCGATGGCCACCCCCGAGATCACCGGCTGCACGCTGTTGAGCACCATGGTGACCGCCAGCAGGTAGGCCACCTTCCCCACGGCGGCCTGCATGGCCCGGTCCCCCGTGAAGAGCGCCGCGAAGCTGTTGCGGTAGGCCAGGATGAGCGCCATGGCGAGCAGGCCGATGAGCAGGGACTGGGCGATGACCGACGCCACGGCGTGCTTCGCCGCCCGCGGACGGCCGGAGCCCAGCTCGTTGGACACGCGCACGCTGATCGCCCCGTTCAGCCCGATGAACAGCATCGCCTCCCACCCGTTGAGGTTCATGCAGATGGACACGGAGCCCACGGCGATCTCCGCGTCGTCGAGGCGGCCCGTGAGCACGACGAGCACCATCATGTACCAGACCTCGAGGCAGAGCATCACGGCGGATGCCAGCGAGAGCTTGGCGAAGGCCCACAGCCCCTCCAACGCCTTCCATGACAGGCCGTCCCACCCGCCGCCGTCCCCGCACCACCGCACCACGTACACCACCTGCGCCACGGCGATGCCCCACGAGGTGACGTCGTACGCCGCGGCGGCGCCGGCGAGCCCCCACCCGAGGCGCGACACGAAGAGGTACAGCATGGCGACGTGCGCGGCGAGCGCGGCGAGGCTGATCCAGGCCAGCACCATCACCTTGCTCTGCGCCTGCAGGAACTTCTGCGTGGGGAAGGTGAGCGCGAGCGAGAACATCTGCGGGAGGATGCGGAGCGTGAACTCCCCCGCGGCGCCGGCGATGGCGTCGTCCTGGCCGAGCGCGCGCAGGATGGGCGTGGCGAAGACGTAGAGCGGGGAGAGCAGGACGGCGGAGACGGCGAGGATGATCCAGGACCGCTGCATGTACACGCCGAGCGCGCCCAGCTGCCCGGCCCCGTACGCCTGCCCGCACAGCGTCTCCAGCGCGCTGCCCATGCCGAGCAGGAAGCCAAAGGAGAAGTTGGAGACGACGGAGAGGCCGACGGCGGCGGCGGAGAGCTGCAGGTTGCCGAGGCGGCCGGCGAAGAGCTGCGTGGCGGAGTTGACGCCGTAGAGGCAGAGGATGTTGAAGGTGATGGGCGCCGCGATGGCCCACAGCCGCTCCGCCTCCCGCACGAACGCCTCCCGCGCCTCCGCGTAGCTCCTCGGCGCCACCGCGTCCTCCTCCGCCGGCTTCTTCACCAGGAGTGGCGCCTCCATGAGGACCATGACCGACCGACCGACTCTGCTCGACTCCGACGACGACTGAACTGAGACAAGCGTGAGCAGCTAGGTAGCTAGCTCCCCGGCCGTCACCTCAGCTACTAGTCGGGTCGAGACGTAGTAAGAGATCGATCGATCGGTGTGGCCGCCATTGCCCAGGGCGCTCTCGACATATATATAGGCGGCCGGGCCGAGGTAGGTGTGAGGTGAGGTGAGGTATCGAAGTGGGTTTTTGGTTGCGGTCCACGCTAGCTGCTGCTGCTGCAGCACAGTGCGTCGATCGGGCATGGCGGAAACCAGCGAGGGCGGGCGAGACGCGGGAAGTCGTCGTACGCGACGCATCCGCTGCATGTGGATTCCGGCGCAGGAGGTTGACGGAAGGGACGAACCGACTGAAGCTTTGTCAGAAAGGCATGCCTCATGTCACTGACCATAAAGGCAAGCAGGCAGGTAGAGGATCATGGAAGTGACGCGGATTATGTCTCTTTCTCTCGACCATAACAGCATCTCCAACTGGCGCCGAACGCGCGGCGCGCTAAATTCAGTGGGGAAACCAGCAGTTCAAAGTTGTGATGTCAATTCAAAATTGTGATGTCAAGTAGTTGTATTTAGATTAATTCTATATTATTTTTCGGACGTTTTCTACTGATTTGGCCTTAATCCTGTGTAGTCAATTGACTACACAAAACACCCCTGGCACCGCCACTGGCTAAATTCTGGTTTACGGCACACTCATCGTTAAGTTTAGCGCGGCCCACAAAGCTGGCTCCAGCGGCCGCGCTAAAATTCAGCGGGCACGCGTAGCTCTAGCAGGCGCGCTAAAATGCAGCGCGCGCTCTCGCACAAACATTTTTTTTAATAACTTTGTATAGATAAAAAGACGATACATAGTTCATAGCATAGATAAAAAAGGATATAAAGATATTTTACATAGTTCCAAAGCATAAATAGATAGAATTACGGTACAACTAGATAGAAAAAGCTACGGTGCAACTGAGAAAAACTACAGTGACTCCCAACCGTCATCATCATCACCATCATCATTCTCGGTGGTGTTGTCCGAGGTATCGAGCCACATTTCATCCCAACGCAGATCATTGGGGAAGAAGATCGACTGCCCGCCTGCCTCGACGACATCGCACTGCAATAAGGCCAGCGCCTTGCGCCGACACTTGTCGGCACGCTCCGCGCGGCGCCTTGCCGTCCTCTCTGCCCAAAAGGCGTTCTCGGCGGCGACGTCCTCCGGGTGGCGCCGACGCCACTCCGCCATGGCTCGCTCGTCCTCCTCGGCGACGAGGCGGCGGCGCTGCAGCCGAACGTGGTCCACACGGTCCTGGTCCCTGATGAGACGAGGCGGAGGGGTGACGTGCTGCGCCTGCTCGCGCGTGAAGACGTCCCAAAAGTTCATCTGTGACGGGGGCCTCTCCAAGCGCCACGCCGCCGCGTCGTACGCATGGGCCGCCTCGTGCGCTGTCCGGAACGAGCAGAGGCCGAGCCGGACGGCGCCGGATCGGATCTCGGCGGAGTACCAGCCGTTGGGGCGCTCGCGGACGCCGCGGTAGCCCGAAGAACCCCGGCGGCGCGGTGGCATGGTGGTGCGGTGGTGGCGAAAAGCGGCGAGAAAGACTGGAAGCGGCGAGGTGGCGAGGGGAAGGGCGCGTGGCAGTGTGGTTGAGCGCGTGGCGAGCGCCGGATATTATAGGCGCGCGCGAAGCGGCGCGCCAAATCTACCGCGCCAGCTGCCGCTTTCTCCCGCGCGCTAGTTTGCCGTCACCGCTGGAGCACGCGAAACCAGGCCGCGCACTAAAAGACGATTTTACCGCACGCATGTCTTTTGGCGCGCCTGTTGGAGATGCTCTAAAGATTCCATGCAACCGAGCTCATATATACTACTCCCTTTGTCTCATAATGCTGGACGTTTTTTGATACTAGTGTAGTGTCAAAAAACGTCTTATATTATGGGACGGAGGGAGTACATGCATACACTCACTTCTATAAATGCATAGACACACACATCTTATCCCTATGTGCACCTTCGAGAGACTGGGCTGACATATTATCTTAAGATTTTACGAAGTCATCGTAGGTGTCGATGGGAACACTCCAACTAAACGCGCAATGTCGGAAATCCTAAAATAAAAACCAGGATAAATACGAGCACTAGGACTTAAACCCTGATGGGTTAAAGATACTATGGTTCACCTAACCACTCAACCACATGTTGGTTCGCCGTAGTTTTTTTTTAGAAGGCGAAACACTTTTATTTAACTATTAAGGAGTTTGGAATACGAAATAATGTCGGGAGTTCCTAACAACCACTTCTAAAGAACCAACATGGTCCAAACACTTGTTACTGTCATCCAACACACCCAAACCCACCCCCTCCCGGAGCCCTCCCCGCCCCCACTTCGTCCTTCCCCCTTGCTCGACATCTGCACTCACCAGACCATCACCGTCTCAACACCACTCTGCAATCTGCATGACGGAAACGGGCGAGACGCGGGAGGTCGTCGTACGCGCGACGCATCCGCTGCATGTGGATTCCGGTGCAGGAGGTTGTCGGAAGCTTCCAGAATTATATTTTCCTATTTTTTCGTCCTCAAAACAGCGTTTTACTTAACAGTCCAAAAACTTGTAGAAAACATCAACCCGTACTAGACACTGGATCAACAACTTAGTACAATAAAATGCTACTCCCTCCGTTCCTTGATATAAGGTGTATATATTTTTGTGAAAAATCCGAAATATAAGGTGTATTACGTTGTACCACTCGTTTAGATAATTTTTTTTAGGGATTTGATTACATTTTCTTATACTAGGCAAGCTCCTCTATTATCTCATGTCAATTAGTCAGGTGTAGTCTCGCCCAAACTTGTGAAATTTTCCTACCACGTGTGTTCTTTAATTTCCGTGCCAAAAATTGTACACCCAATATTTAGGAACGGAGGGAGTATAAAATTATGCCAAAACTATGCAAAAATAATATAAAAGTAGCATAAAAATAACAAAAGTTATAGATACGTTCGGAACATATTTATTCCCCTTATTATAGATGATAAAGAAATTCTTATCTTTGGTCAAATCTTTGGATGTAAAGTTAGTTATTTCCTATTAAATATTTGAAAGTTCTCCTACATTTCAGACACTTGCAGAATATAACCCCTGATTCCAAGCTTGTCAAACTCATAGATTCGGATGGCCTCGTGTATAATGTTGAAGTTAAGAATCGAAAGACTTCGATGAGCCAAGTCTTTAGGCTGGATGACAGAAGTTTGTGGACGCAACTAACATACAAGAAAGTTGAGTCGGTTTTGTTTGTGTACCATGGGAATTTATGTTTTAAAGCTCACATGTTCAAAATTATTTTATAGTTGTTATAATGCTCTTTATGCTTGTATTGCATAATATTGTTTTTTTAAAAGAATTTGTTGTTTTTAGGAAGTCACTAGCTTGTTTGTTTTGTTCAAATCCATGTTCTGTTTAGTATAAATTATTTTGCCAGAAATTACTGTTCACTCTGGGCCTCTCCGCTTGGCCCACTATTTTCCCTCGCTCGCGCGCGCAAGACAGCGCAGCGCAGCAGCCTAGCAGCGCTAGCAGGCGGGCCCAACAGCACCCGCATCCCTCTCTGTTTGTTTTTTCTCTGCCGCTGACCGCTAGGGCCCACCTGTCATCTTCTCCTCCTTGCCGTGTTCTTCCTGGACAGTGAGTCCGATCCCAAATCCTCGCCCGATTCGATTGATTCTCGACCCCTAGGCCGCGGGAGACATCCTATATAAGACTAGTAGACTGACCGTGCGTTGCCATGGGTTTTTGAAATTTTGTATTGGTTACATGTCAAATTTATATAGATAGAAAGATATCCAATAACAAATGAAACAAAATATCTGGAATCTAATTTTCTTGCAATGTACTTCGAAAAAAAATGTAATTCGACCCTATAAACCTGATGCACAAAATAAAGAAGGTGGTACAAAAAATTGAGCTCTTTATTCTGCACTGCATTACAAATGATACTAACACTTGAATGCATCTTTTTAGTTCTTAAAATCAATTGTCTCATGAGAGCATGTGCATCGTTATTATCCATTAAAACAACACATGAAGGTCTTTTTCGTTTAAGAAAATGTTCCATGATGTTACAGCTAGAAACTTCATTGCAATATGCAATTGGCCGGCAAACTATTACATAATATGATTTAGGCACTTGAAACCATACAATTTACCATTTAGAAATTACTGCAGCAAAACACATTTTGTAGAACATGCTACTCCTACCTCTCTTGTGACAGGTATATATATCAATCCTTGATAACATTTATTGTTTAAATTTTTAATGGCATTTATTTGTATTTTTATAATAATTTTCCAATTTTGTTTGAGTTATGTAACTTCATATTTGGTGTATCGGCTCAAAAGGATTTTCACATAAAACTCAAAAGGAAATGTGTGTGTTGTAATATGAGCTATGACATAACAGGGAAGCGAGCAACCTCCTATTCAAACAGCAACCAGAGAGAAACCTTCATTAGACATACACTCATACATTAACAAGAAATATAAGGGTGAAATGGTGAATGACATGCAGCATCAATTGCGACAAGGCTAAAACTTGCTCAGAAAATATAGGTCACTACTCACAAAATTACAACATATTTTTTCAGCACAAAAGTCGAATAATACACGGTAGGATTGAGTAGAAGGTCTATAATATTAGTTTTACCAGTTTTCATTATTCTATTAGCAAGAGAGAGAGAATCGTAACCCCAGATTGTCTCCATATGTCTAGGCTATCCGAAAACCCAGACCATATGTGAGGAGGGAACGGGTCAGGACGTCTGTGGACAGAACACCACATCAGACCGAAAAAACACAGTTTTCTAAAATATTACAAGGCATCCCAAATATATTGATTGTTATGAATTGCTAAGAACTTAAATGCTTAATGCAATCAACCGGAAAGCTACCAGCATGCTTGTCCATTTTGAGCCAGTCCACCTATTGAGGACTTTTTGGTTAAAACCTGTAATCGTTCCAGATAGCCTGCAAAACAGGAGGTAAAAGTGAGTAAATCGTGTACAAATAATAATTTCAGTTGAGTTGAAAGTCTTAAATTGAAAACCAACAAATATATGCAGACTTATTTCATACTGCTATTTTAATGAGCACCAATAACCTCCTTGCCAACATCATAATATATCATCCAAAATCATATTAACAATTTTGAGGCAACTTTGTATACTACTTACGAATATAAATAATATGATTAATTAACAAACCTTGGATTGTAACAGATGTGAAAAACACTTCATGTTTCAAGGAATCAGATGGTGTGAGTACCTTCTGAAAGGTTTCTAGAGAAATAAGGATAGAGAGTTGTTAAGTTCAAGGAAACATAGTGCTTCACCTTACACAAAGTCTAAGTTCACCATAGTTACATGTTTAAATGGGTAAAACACGCTATGAATAAGAGAAATAACAAACAAGGAAAGAGAGTTGTTAAGTTCATCACACTGTTTGTTAATTTGCTTACTATAGAAGGCAACATCCCCTGAAAAATTTAATTGTATCAACAAATGAATTCCCACCAGTTCTTAAAAAAATTATGGTGAACTCATGTAGGCATGGTTAGGTATGCAAGGAAAAACTCATGTTCTGGGCATTTTTTACCCCGACCAATACATGGAAGGACCAATAATAAACAGATTGGGAAAATTATGCATCTTTCTTTGTCCATAATAAGTTCTATATCTTCTACCAAATCAGTTAATTGTTTAACTATATCTTCCGGCTACCACTCTGTCCACGTGGGGAGTGCGCTAGCATTAATTACTAGCATGTATCTAAACTCTGATTACCAGCACGTACATTGATTAACAATAATGCTGGTGCAAAGAGAACTCACTTGTGGTGAGAAACTGAAGAAGTGTTGGCGAAGGGTTGAGGGAGCTCGAAGGGGTTGGTATCACTAAACAAGCTGTGCTTCATTACAACCCCTAGAAAACTTTAGAAAGGGTGTTTCTGTACATCCACCCACATAAATCAAAAGATAAATCTATGATTGCGCACCAGGCTGATAAGCCACTCCAAAACAATCAAAAAAGAGAGATCAATCTGTGACTTGTTGAGTAATTAACAAACTCGGTGTTGTTGTCCACTACCATCCGGCTGGCGGCCCCAACTCGTTTGGCTCCGTCTACTCGATGCCAACAGATTAGCACATGGATGCATCCGCCGGCAGTACCAACTCCACATCAAAGAACAACGGATTAGTACGTTGACAGGGATAGAAAAATATGAAACTCAGACTAACAGAATTTGCAGTTATCAACAAACACTAATTTGAATACCTTCTAAATCTCACAAAGTGCAGGGGTGCTTTGAATATCATTGTGTTACGGAAATAATGTTCCTTTCTTAGTCTACTACCGGGTGCAGAATCCATCGACCCCCACGATCCTCTAGCACATTAAAGCCGTTGTACATCATAAGATTAGAGTCTTTGTTCCCATTGATAAATTGTGTAACACTCCAAAACACAAAAAGATCATTATCCCGTTGTCAACGGAATAAAGAAAGAACAAAGTATCTTCATCCCCTCATATTTATGAAAAATATTTAGTCAATAAGAACATGCATACTTGCCCACTTAATTGCAAACCAACTCACATGTGCAGCAAGGTTATTTATTAATTAATGTAAATATGTCTGCCACTTAACAAAGTTTAGAACCAAGTGGACAACTACAAAGAAGCATAAATATTTTGTATTCCTTTTTGGTTTCCCTTACATGTTGCGGGCAGCGTATGATACTTATCTGAAATACCAAAAGGCACAAGAAAAGTTAGTGAAGAATGAAGAAACTTTAATCTAACCTCGCTCGATCTGGTGTATTCCTTGAGCACCCATGCGAGTGTCTTCGCTCTTCTTCGTACGCATGGGGCACCGACAAGTTCTCCAAGGAGGACAATAGCTCTCACCCACGACCTCCCCGATATTGAAGTAGCAAGGTGACAACATGGAATTGCTTGGTCGCTTGTGTGGGTGACCTCAGGGCGTCGCTGGTGGGAGTTCACAGACGAGCGCGTGAGGTTGGTGAAGGTAGATCTAGAGAACAAGAATTCAACCTACAATTAAAAACTACATATACATACTATATATGCCATCAATACGTCTCAATTCAGATTCACATGTCTTACCTACATCTCAATACTCCACATATTGTTGGTCGCTCAGATTGTCCTCCTCGCCTTCTATAATTTTTCAGTTCGTGTACGCTACCCTATCACCTGGTTAAAAAGCAATTACTGATTGGTGCAAAGGGATAACATAGAGGGCAGACAAATTCTAAATATACTAAATCTGGCCGGGTTTAGTTTACCAGAATTTTTTGACTTTTTCTTGACAGTCAAAATCGGACCAATGGGTACGTGACGCGTGCTTTAGTGTGGGATTTGGCCGGGTAAACAGTTTGGTGCGCGGAGCGACTACTGTCGGAAAATATAAAAAATTGAGGCCGCGTCTGTCCGTTGGCTGCATGTTCTGGGCTCTTCCCAGTTCCTAATTGGCTGCATGTACTCCGCATGAGGAGATCAAGTTGGCCACGATCTCTTTTTGGCTGGCTGCTTCCTCTTTCCTTTTAATTTTCTTCCTCTTTCATTCCACCTGCTCCCATATACTCCCTTTCCTCTCTAACCAGTGGTGGCATATTCTTCCTCTTTCCTAGGCTTAGGCTCACCCCGACGCCGTGCGCTCTCCGCCATGGACGCCACGCTGTCGTGGTTCGCTCTCGCCGACGCGTCGCCCGCGTGGGGGAGTGCCTGCTCCGTCTCGCCTCCGGACATGGAGCGTTGCCTCCGACTGCAGCAACATCGTCTCCCACGACTTTGAGGGCCTCTTCTCAACTTCCGCTGACGGCAGCTCGCCCAGGCTCCTCTCAGACGGCCTGCCCGTGGCGGCCGACCAGACCGTGACGGTCTTCGGTGGCGCCTGCAGGAGCGTCGCTCTTCCCAGCTGCTCTGGTGGCTCAAATCTGTCTGCGCGCGGAGATGGAGCACGCCGCCGCTGTCATCATTCTCTTCTACGGCGTCATGCAATGCATGGTCGCCGGCTTCGGCGCCACGGTGACGGGCTCGACCGCACCTCCTTCCGTCTCCACATACACTTCCTTGCCGTCGCACGGGGGTGCCCAGGTTGCGACCATTGCCAGGACAGGCTACAATCCGGCGCCGCGCTCGCCGAGGAGCTGCACGCAGGACCGCGTCGGCGCCTCGGATCGGACGACCTGAGCTCTCTGGATTCCAAGCAGTGGGAGAAGGCTGCTGTGGACTGCGCCATCGTCGTCTCGGCATGTGCCAGCAATCTTGACCTCGAGCCCGGCCGACCCGCCGAGGCGGCGAGGCCACGAGCTGGCGACCTCTCAGGCTGAAGGACCGCCGATCCTTGTCATGTCGCCACTCGCCACCGGCTCGACGTTGCGTTCGCCCAGGCCGCCGTCGCCTTGCCTTCCAGCGCCATCGGAGTCTTTCCCCCGCGTCGTCGTCGTGGAGACTGGAGAGGTGCTGCCTCGGCTAGACTAGAGCCAAAGCGGACGTGACGAGGCACTCCTGTTCCTTGCCCACCTCGATCGACGTCAACTGCAGGATGGCGAGCACATGGGCGGTTGCCTCTTCCTCACTCTCTACGCCGTGTGCCATACGTGCTGCTTGCATGTTGCTGCTGTGTCAGTGTGCGCCGTGAGGTCTGCGTGGCCGCGCACTGCCCCAACCAGTCAACCACACGCTGGACGCCCACCGCCCACGGCCGACCTGCGAGCCACCCGCACCGCCGCGACGAACTGCGTGAGCCCCTGCATGGCATCATGCCAAATGAGACTGACTAGATGCAGCATGCTCGAACATAGCATGTTCCTGTGATGTTATGCAGAACTACAGTTTGTTGGAAGGGTTGGTTTTAGCCTGCTAGCTACGCCACATGACTCAGATCCTTGATGAATTGTGGTAGGGAGAAGTAAATCTTGCTTGCTGAATGCAGGCCATGCGCGGGGATCACTGTTGAGCAGCAGTTTGATTTCACTGCACGTATTTGAATTTCTCTTGTGGAGGACAGTCCCGATCCTTTTCACGGGCAGTTATGTGCATGAGTTCGAACGTGTATGTCTACAGAACGCGGCGGCTATGTCTGCATGCCCGGCCTTTCCACTGATCCCTGCAAGCTCTACACGGATATCCATGCAAGTTCTGCATGGATCTCCTTCTTTGGATTACATTTTTTTTCGGGGAGACTTTGACTTGGGTCTCACAGTTGCTGCATCTGTCTCATCAGCACACATGCCACGGATTTGAATTGGCCGGTGAAACTTGATACTCCTACACGCCCTCCATCGACTCTTCCATGACTTCATTTCAAGTAAAAAATAATCGTGGTTACAGGTTAGCTACATTTGGTGCACCCGTCAATTTCATCCAATTTTTTTTCCAATTGTGTTTTGCTCCCTCCGTTCCTAAATATAAGTCTTTGTAAGGATTCCACTAGATAAACTACATACGGAGCAAAATGAATGAATCTACACTTAAAATGCATCTATATACATCCGTATATAGTTCATAGTGGAATCTCTATAAAGACTTATATTTAAAAACGGAGAGAGTACAATATAGAAGGAAAAAACAAGAGTTGCATGAATAGTACGTTTATTATTCCTCACAAAAAGACGCACCAAACATGTGCGAAGAACACTTTTGTCGCCTTAGCATAGGAACATGTGCACACCGCAAGAAATATATCATTTAAAAGAATTCAATCGCACAAACAACATGGCCCTTTCATTCATATAAGAAGAGAGTTGCAGTTCTGTGATATTTTCCCTTCAATCGCAGGGCTCAATTTTTATTCATAGATAGTATTTCCGTAATACTACATCTCAAATATGGTCTCAGTCTTTCTCCCTTCAATGGCACAAGCAACGAGCACTTTTACATGCTTCTGTTACCGTTCATAATCTCCTGTTCTTATCTATCCAAAAGTATATAAACGTACCTGCCTAAATATATAAGGGCCTAATAGGGATTAAAAAAATGACTTTTCAAATAGACTGCGTTTTCTTCACAGTTGAACTCTTCTTCTTTTTTGCGGGTAATTCACAGTTGAGCTCTAGCCCGGATAACAATTGGGCATAGCTCTTGAACCGCTACACCTATCATATATTTATGGATCTTGCATGCAAAACAGCCACGTGTTGGGATAGTACACATCCTATGTGGACATAATGATTTGTATAGTCATTTGTCCTCTTTTAATCAAACCGTTGGCTGTTGGACGCATACAGCGGCCAGACTTAATTTTCAACACGATGTACTACGTGCATGAAATTTCAAAGGGAAGTTGGCTAGGTGCATTTATTCTTTTTGAATACGCATAAGCCATATTATATTAAAGGAGAAGTGGCAAAAGAGCCTAATAGAGTTTTCATGAGCTATTTAATATAGTCATTTTTTCCTCAAAAAAATTGTAGTCAATTTTTTTCTCTGGCTGCATGTCTAAGTTGTTGGCGATATTGACACCTAACAAATTATATTATTGACGTGTTCTGTTTTGCTGAAACACAAAATAGATTGCATTCACAGGTGAACTCGCCGAAACACAAGGTACATCTAAAGAAAATGTTGCTCAAGCAGCTTTAAAACACATATGCACCCACTACAACATCACTATCAATGATCACAACTATGATGCACTTGAAGTAGAAAAAAGAAGCCTGCTTTCAACAAAAGCGAAGGCACGAGAACGAATCAGTCAACGGCAGTTCAATATGGCCCACCAGCAGGTTACCGCACAGTCAAATGAGAATGCAAACTAAAATCCTTGCAAAGATATGAGACAGTTTCTTTGTTGTGATACCATTATGAATGTACCCTCAATGCCCATACACTGATGATCCAATCATTGCGTACACCGGCACCAAACCACCAGTGGGTCGCGTACAACAATTGGCAATGGCTCTCTATCACTTCATCACAGGTACCAATCTTGCAGGAGATTCCATCAGAATGATCTAAACTACCAGTGCACATACCATATTTATTTTATATTATCAAAAAGATACCCCCTATTTTCTAAGATGCACCACAGACGTTGGGAATAAATCTATCATTTTTCCGGTTTCTCCTTTTCTTATTCATACTTCTCTTGCTTTAAATTCAGTTTCAATGTAAATAATAAAAACAACATACATAAACATTACATATCGACGGGGCACGAGCAATGGACAACCTATCCTAAAAGATGCAATTTGAAGAGTACTACAATTACTACGTCTTTGAAGCTACAAAGAGAGGTCTGATTTCCTCACATGAAGCGACCCATACCAAACAGTGACAATTTAACATGGCATGTCAGCAAATAAGCATTCAATAGAAGAAATTCACAAGGCAAGTTAAAATCTTAGCAAAGATATGTGACGGATTTTCAAACATCATACCACTATGTATGTATCCTCGGCCCCTGCAAATTGAAGATCCACTAATCACATATACCGGTGCCAAACGACCCCATGGCCGTATGCGAGAATTTGCAAAAGTTTTGTACTATTTTGTTATGGTCACCTCCTGCCGGAGGCGATAACTAGATAATGAATAAGTCTATATGTTCTAATCCACAATTGTACACTACTTGCTTTATTGTAATAAAATGATTACATGAAAGTAATTTTAATGTAAAGTCTTGATCTCTATAATTATGTGGCACAGCTGGAAGCTCCGCATGAGTAGAGCGCACAAACCGAGCAATGGCAACTTAACATGGCCCGCTAGCAAGGAACTATTCAGCACAATGAATTTGCATGGCAGACAATGATTTTGGCAAAAATAAGCAACAACTTTTCCGATGTGCTGCCACTTTGGATTTACCCCCAGTGTGCACACAGCGAAGATCCTATTATCACATACACATGAGCAAAACCTCCTACCGGACGTGTCCAAGAATGCACAAGCTCTGTATCACTTTATTACCGGAACAAATCCTGCCGGAGGCTATACAAGGATGATCTAATTCAGGGGAAATCAGCAGCACGCGTGTCACCCTATACAACTAACTATGTAGGATGGACTCTATAGTTTTAATAAGTACCTTTTATTAGAGAGGTACCATTTTTTATCATTCTGTTTATCAGCATGTATCATGCATGGTTGTAATAAATGTACTTCTTTGCCATCTTGAACTTTCATTGGCGCCGGAGTATATATTGATATGGTCTTCTTTACCTAATAGTAACAGATATACATAAAGCTACAATGCATATTCTGTTAAACTCTTAACTGTTTGTAGTTCTATCATTTCAACAAACGGTACATAGTTGTGATTTACTGGCAGGCGTGGCGTGTCGCCGCGCGGGCTAAGCTAGTGACTGCTACAACTCCCAGCCACATCTCTCCCAAATTCATCTGCATCGCTGACCAAATACAAGTGCAAAATCAAAATCGCCTGCTCCCTAGCCTCTCAACCACGCCAGGTGTAAATAGAACAGCCGCCAGTCGTCGCCTCCGCTTCCCCATTCACCACACATCATGCAGAGCACTTTGAAATACCACATGATTCAAAGAACAACACGTACAATATTGAGAGAACTACGACATGATTAAGAGAAAACCATCACGTTCCTTGCACACCGTCAGCACACACCAAGAGTGATTCAATAGTGGTGGATTCAAAATTTGCAAAGGGATTGGGAGAAGGGCTAATGAAGGGTACCGTGCAGGGCTGCAGGCTAGCTAGGGCAGGCACATAACCGGGGAGTGTGAGTCCTCTGAAAGGGGATACGTCCCATTCAGGCTAACCCTTCTTTGCTTTGGTCTACTGTTGTTAATTCTCTCCTGAATAAATACCAACGTCGGCAATGGATGTACAAATTTTGTGGAGTCACCATGGTGATACAAGATCTGAAGAAAAAATATAGTGGGGGGGCTGAACTTGCTGCTACAGACTAACTTAGATTGAGGAGGCAATGCCTGCAGGCTTCGAGTACCACATTAGGGAGGATGATGCCTAGGTCGTTGGATGTATCCCCAACCATGGATCTCCTCTTCCTCCTTTTGATCGCCACCGGATCTCACAAGCACCCTTGCCCTGGATACACAGACGCGGTACACGCATGAAGATGGATAGAGCCACGCCCCTACCTTGACCAATCACTGATGTAGAGGGGGTCAACGATGGCCGGATCTGGAGCGTCGGCGGATGGGATGAATCAAAGAGGTCATCAAAACTATGAATGAACGTCTCCGAAAATAAAATTTCATTAGATAGGAGTACATCAGAAAATATTGCTTTCAAATATAGATTGTGTTCTAGCTAGCAGATGACTCTTCATGTTCATTAGGAGGTCACAAATGAGCGGTGAAAAATATGTTGGATGATAAAGGATAATGCACATTTTTTAAACGCTAAAAAGATATCTCACCATGTGTTGGATGCTTCAGTGCATTGCGGAGCTTGCACACGAGGAGAACATTACCGGCGGCCGGCCTCGATCTCGCTCGGCCATGTAGGACACCTCTGACCAGAGCAATGACAAGAGATTAGACATGTACGTCACCATGGCAACACAAGTCAAGAGAAGAACATGGGGCCATGGCCGGCTCGCACCTGATCTAGATGCATCCGTGCAATGCTCAATCTTCAACCGCGCCACGACCACACAAATCTAAGATCAGGTGCTAGCACCTTATCTGGATGTGTCCGTCCTCGTCCCGGCTTCCACATGGCCCTTAGAACGCAACCTCCGCTTGGCCGCAGCCCATGTGCCCAAGCGCTTCATGAGCCGCTGCTAGTCGTGGCCGAGCGCGTTGGCCAAGGCCGAGGCACACCGTGCTTGGGCTGCATCGGACGACCTCGACAAAGGCGAGCGAGGCGTGGCGTCGGAATTAGCATCGGCGTTGGGTGGGGCGGGGCGGTGCGAGGCGAGGCGTGTGGCCGTGGCAACGGGGGTGAGTGGGGCGTGGGGGCACATGGAAGGCCGGCCCAAAGCGGAGGAGCGGCCGTAGGGAGGCAGCAGGCAGCCGCCAAGCCCTGTTCTTCTTGGGGGGAGATCTGGAGTTTAATTGGGGCTTGGAGAGGGATCTTGATCTTCGTCATCACCAACACATCTCTATCGTCAATTCCATGATGCTCCCCATCGGGAGTGAGTAATTCCTTCGTAGGCTCGCTGGTCGGTGAGGAGTTGGATTAGATTCATCATGTAATCGAGTTAGTTTTATTAGGTCTTAATCCCTAGTATCCACTATGTTCTGAGATTGATGTTGCTATGACTTTGCCATGCTTAATGCTTGTCACTTTGGGCCCGGGTGCCTTGATTTAAGATCCGAATCATTTATGTTATCACCATTATATTCATGTTCTAGATCCTATCTTGCAATTTGTAGTCACCTACTACGTGTTATGATCCGGCAACCCCGGAATGACAATAGTCGGGACCATTTCCGATGATGACCGTAGTTTGAGGAGTTCATGTATTCACCGTGTGTTAATGTTTTGTTACGGTTCATTATTAAAAGATGTCATGCAAGTTCTTTCCATAAGCACGTATGACTATTTACGGAATACATGCCTATATTATATTTATGAACTGGAGCTAGTGCCGTATCGTCCTAGGTTATAAATGTCTCATCATGAATATCATCCAACGAGTCACCGATCCAATGCCTATGAATTTACCATATATTGTTTTGCTAAGTTACTAATGTTGCTACTGCTATCGTTACTGCTACAATATCACTACTATCACTGTTATTGTCACCGTTACTACTGCTGCTATCATCAAAACTATTGTACAACTGTGCTACTAATCACTTTGCTGCAGATAATAAATCTTCAGGTGTGGTTGAATTGACAAGTCAGCTGCTAATACCTTCAAATATTCTTTGGCTCCCCTTGTGTCGAATCTATAAATTTGGGTTGAATACTCTACCCTCGAAAACTGTTGCGATCCCCTATACTTGTGGGTTATCACCGCCTCTCTCCGCACATCGTCCCTTCGTCCCTGAGCTCGGGAGGCCTCTCCAGCAAGCGTACGCTCCAAGTCCGAGCCGCACCGCGCCGTCTTCCTCAACTCCGGCGGCCACCGAGCCCTCCTTCTCCGGTGAGCAAACGACAGCCGCCCGATCTTCTGCAAGCGGCCAAGATTAGATCTGTGTTTTTTAGCTGAACCGTTTTCTGTTAAGTTGCGGCCGTCCACTCTTTAGCCACCGTAGCGAATGGTTCCCACTGAACCGCAGCAGTTCTTCCAAAAATCAGTTTTGGCACAATTTATTTTGGGTACATTTCATACCAAATTTCATTTAGGTATATCTTTTAGTCTGTAACTCTAAATTCACCGATTCTTTTTCCTGTGTACTCATAGTGACCAGTAGAATATTGTAGAACCAAAATTTCACATTTTTGAACTATTCAAAATTGAATTTTTTTAAAGTTGAATTCAAACTTCCGGAAGCCATAACTTTCAAACCGTTGATCCAAATTAGTTGATTATTCTTGCATCATGATCCTATTAGCATGTAGATAATATATACCTACTGATATGTTCCGTTATTTAAGTTTTATTTGAATTATTTTTTGTTCACTTTATTGTGGCGTTATGTGAGTACGGTTTATTTATCGGTGCCTTCGTTAATCGTACAGATTGTACGAAGTGCGAAGCGGATCAGAATTAATCGTTAGAGTACTTCAACACCGTTCAAGGCAAGTTTGCACTTTTGATTTTTCTCATCCTATATTCTGTTATGTTTTGGTATTGATTGTGCTATGTGATGGTGTGATCAACTTGTGGTAGACGTGGGCATGTGTCGAGTGATCCATGGAAGTGGTGAGTGTTTATAGCCGTAGCCTCGGGATTATTAACCAGGTGAATGCGTCACTGGCAGAGCGTTCAATTGTCCCTAGAGAATGCGATATTGATAGAGCGCAATTGAGGCGAGGTATAGTTTTTCGGAACTTAAATCAGGTGAATGCGTCCTTGGCAGAGTGCTTTATTGTTCCTAGAGAATGTGCCACTGACAGAGCGCACTTGAGATTCTTCTGAAGTTCTTGTCATGTTAACTTAGAATCTTTGGGGTTATCATGGGCGGATAAGTTAGAGGTTGTAGAAATTCCGGTTAGTGGAGGTAGGTGAAGAGATTCTTCTCCAAACTAACTTGCGTGTTTTGTTTGTCATACTTTGCTCGTGGATGTAGGTTTGCTATATCATTATGTGTGATTTTCCAATACATTCAATGTATTGACCCTTGTGGCTGCAACTTATCATGTTGCAGGATTTTCAGATGACCAGTGAGATACAGTAGGGTCGCGAGTCTTCACTCAACATTTCGCCAGTGGGCATTGATGGGACCCATCGTTTGTTTGTGCTACATTTTCTGCTGTTATGATTGAATAAGTTAGCCATGTGCTATTCAGTTTGTAATACTTAATAAATTCCGAATCATACGATTGTAGTAAATCATGCACTTGTTATTTGATATTCATATGTACTGTCTGTGCTCGCGAGTCGATCCAGGGACTTGCACGGTGAGCACAAAGACATGGAATCTTATCAGATTTGGGTCGTTACACATGAGAAGTTTTTTTCAACCACTTACTGAGATATTTGGAATTGTTCCTTCGAGCACTCTTTGTGATACAACAAACGATAAGAATATTGGAGTCACATACTTATACTAAACTTATCTACTTACGTGTAGCTCATCACACCAACATAAGAAATTAACTATATGTTTCCAATTATACACAATGAAATTATCAACATAATAGTGATGCTAGATATAAAGATACACTATTTTTAACAACTTTAATCTTCTACACATACTAATACTACAATTGTGTTAGTCTATTTAGCTTGTTTGATAAACTCCTCCAAAGAACACATTTCGTTGAATTAAACTAGATTAAATATAATAAAGGAAAACAACAACATTGTGTTATCATGTTTAGGATTATTATGTTGCATTTATATTCATATATTCTGATTATCTTGGTAGATAGAGTTGAGCATTCTAAACAAACCTTTTCTTTTGTATGTATCCAAAAAATATCTTGATGCGGAGTTATTTCTAGAAGTTATGACTGTCTATCTTATGGAAGGCTGCTACTGATATTCCCAACTAATCTTTATGCTTGGTGAACATAGTTGTTGGGCCATGAAGAACAAGGGTTGCTGTGAGCAGCATGTATTTCCCATAGTTAGGAACTAAGGTACCAACCCAATGGTGCACTTAACTATAGTAAACAATCATCACTTCACACAATTAGATAATTTATTCTTGGTCCTCAGCTTAGATAGTGAGACTGTGAGTCTTACTAGCCTTGCAAGTTACAAGGATTAACAAATAGTATGGCTGGAACTGATGATTGTAGGCAAGTAAATAAAATGGTTCAAACTATAAAGAACATAAAATGAGTTTGACCAAAGGTGTGATTGTGAGGAATAAAGGATTGAGCTCCGTAACTTCGCTAGTGGCATCTCTCTAGTAAACATTAGCGGGAGCAGGAGTGGGTGCCAGGACGATGACGGTAGCGGCGGAGCTTAGTGTATTGTTGGGAGGTGTTGTGGGCCCCCCAAGATTGGCACATGCAGGCGTAAATAATTTGAAAATGAGCTTAGGTTACGGGCTCGAGTGTGGGCTCGGGCCCCATGGCTGAGGGTACACTACTAGGGAAAAGCCTATACACAGAATCTTACCAGCAGCGCGCTTTAAAATCAGGCGCTGTTGGTAAGTAGCAGTAGCGCGCGTGGACAAAACCCGCTGCTGAAACAAGTTTATCAGTAGCGCATACACTCAAAGACGCGCTACTGCTAAAATTCCCACGACGCCGCCGCGAGGCCAGTTATAGCGGCAGCGCGTTAATACAAAGAGCGCTACTGCTACGAGTCGTAGTAGTAGCGCATTTACGCAATAACCGCTGCTGCTAAGTTAACTAGTCGCAATAACCCACAGATCCACACACTCACTCGATCTCCCCCTCAACCCCCCGCGCCGCCGGTCCTCCCCCGTCGCCCCTCCTCCGATCTGCGCCGCCGTCACCTCATCCTCCTCGCTGGACTCGGTACCGGCCTCCTCCTCCGTCCTCCCTCCACTCGCCACTGGCCGGCCCCTCCTCGCTCCGCCTTCCTCCTCCGTCCTCCCTCCACTCGCCGCCAGCCGGCCCCTCCTCGTTCCGCCTTCCTCCTCCGTCACACTCTCTACTCCCTCCTTGAATCGCCCCTCCTTCTCCCTCCTCCCTGCTACATTTTGATTTAGTAGGCTAGTTTATATGCAACATTTTGATTTAGTTGATATGATTCAGTTGATTTAGTAGGCTAGTTGATTTAGTTGATTTAGAACATTTTCATTTAGTTGATTTAGTAGGCTAGTTGATTTAGTTGATTTAGTAGGCTAGTTGATTTAGTTGATCTAGAACATTGTGTCATTTAGTTGATTTAGTATGCTAGTGGATTTAGTATGCTAGTTGATTTAGTATGCACCATTTTATTGTTATTTTTTCTGTACATGGATAGGTAGATGCTTTTGATTTTTTGTAATAAGTTATTTTTTTGGCAAAATGTAGGTGCCAATTTAGATAAATTTGCCACTTGTTTTTTTAATCAATTATCTTAGGCAATAGGTGTCATCGAAATGCTTTGGTAGGTGGTACCTTGTCATCTAATCGTTAATCCTTTGCTCATATTGCTTTAGGAAAATGGCGCCACCACCACCACCACTATGTCGACTGTGCAAGTCAAGGTGCGCTAGCAGCCTTGCAACTGGCAAGCTGTTCGGCATCTACTTCCAGCCGAGTTTTCGTCATGCGGCGGTAAGAAATTAGATGAAATGTAACAACTATTTTATTTTTAGTGTTGGCATTACTGCATTGTGTCATTTTGCTTTTCTTACACAGATTGTCCCATGCAATGTGAGGTTGAAATTCAACAAGCTAACAGGAGACACTGTGACATTTGAGGCTCCTGGGGGGCCGTACACTATGGAGGTCGAGAAAGGACGCAATATGTCACAGATTGGAGGAGATGGATGGGCCCGTTTCCTTTCCCGCATGCGTCTTACTGGCGGTGAGTTGATCAGCTTCTCCTTCAGAGCAGAAAGACCCAAGCTGGCTGTCATTTATCTCAACCTGGTGGAAGATGATGAAGATGACGAAGATGATGAAGATGACGAAGATGATGCAGATGATGAAGATGATGAAGATAATGAGGACCCACTTCATGAAGCCATCGTAGCTCAAAGAATGAGGCTGAGCGAGGATGAGGTGTGCATCCTATGGGACATAATTCCGCCACGTGATGACTTTGTCGGGGTGCCATTCGTGACCCGCCTGACAAGTACCATGGTCGATCGGCATGAAATGGTATGTTATACGTACTTACTGTAGTAATTTGATGATATATATATGCTTTATTGTTATACTTACAAATGCAAATTATCCGATGATATGCTTAGTGAATCCGATGAAATGCTTAGTGTAGAGTCCAATGATATGCTTAGTAGAATTCATGATTAATTAGTACAAATGCGTAGTACTGTGTCTTTTGATAGTGTAGAAATCTAGACTTAATAGAAATATATTTGCAAGAGTATGTGTGAGGCTATTTATTAATTGATATGTTTTTCTTATTCAGAAATTGCCAAAGAACCTATCTGTGAGTTGTGGTATTGAGCCTGATGAAGAAGGCTCACCTGGACTACGCCTTACCGCAAGGGGCTCCGTCACCACCTGTACTTACCGCATGGACACAGACGGTCGCACACACTTAAACTCGGTTGGGTGGAAGAGATTCCTCATTGGTAAGAATCTCCGTGTTGGACAGGCCATCCTAATTACTATCAGCAACACCCACCGCCCAGGCTTGAGGATGATCATCGTCGTCGATATCATCTAGAACTACATATGTGTGGCTATATCATCTAGAACTACATATGATGATCGTCGTCGATATCATGTAGAACTACATATGATGATCGTCGTTGATATCATCCAGAACTAAATATGATGATTGTAATCGATGTCACCTTGTACTGCTTGAGGATGCATGTTGAGTATATATGAAATTGTAATCTAGTACTTCCTCGGTTCCAAATTACTCGTCGTGGTTTTAGTTCAAATTTGAACTAAAACCACGACGGGTAATTTGGAACCGAGGGAGTACTACCTAGTACCTATAGTGCTTTATGAAATTGATATCTAGTAGAACTAGTATCTGAAAATTGCAGTTTACTGAAGCCGGAATGGGGAAATGGTGGAAGATATAACAGTAGCACGGGAGCAGGAAATCGCTACAGCTAACTAATAGTAGCGCGTTCGGGAAATGCGCTGCTAATATAGTCAATAGTAGTAGCGCTGGTACAGATAACGCTACTACTAACGGTTAGCTGTAGCGCCTTATTCGTAGCGCGGTTGCCCGCGCTGCTGATAGCCTCAAAACTCGTGCTACTACTAGGGTTTTCCCTAGTAGTGGTACAACGAGCTCCAGCACGGGGTGGGATGTGGCGCGGCCTCCCACACTTTAATGGGAACTACCATTTATGTTGTATTTCCTCCGTCCTATAATGTAAGACATCTGTTTGACACTACAGTAGAAGGGAGATAGTGAAGCAACCTGGTGCGTGTTAAACATTGTAACATGTTGTGTCATGTTGCGGTAGCACAATGCTTGACGTTGATCGAGGATTGGGGACGTGATACGTCTCCATCGTATCTACTTTTCCAAACACTTTTTCCCTTGTTTTGGACTCTAACTTGCATGATTTGAATGAAACTAACCCGGACTGACATTGTTTTCAGCAGAACTGCCATGGTGTTATTTTTGCGCAGAAAACAAAAGTTCTCGGAATGACCTGAAAATCAACGAAGATAACTTTTGGAAAATATAAAAATAACTGGCGAAAGAATCAAGGCCAGGGGCCCCACACCCTGTCCACGAGGGTGGGGGCGCGCCCCCTCCCCCTGGGCGCGCCTAACGGTGTCCTGGACTAGGGGGTACTCACCACGTCATCTCCCGATCAGTTGGATTGGGCCGAGGACCCCCATGGTCGTATACTCATGGGCCAGTCCGGACAGCTGCCGCATATAAGGAAGATTCCACAAGACTTGGCGATCAAGACAAGGACTCCTCCCCACCGGCGTATTCGGCTAGGACTCTTGTTATCCTAGGCCTCTGATGCATTATATAAACCGAGGCCAGGCTAGTCGATAGAGATATATAACAATCATACCATAGGCTAGCTTCTAGGGTTTAGCCTCTACGATCTCGTGGTAGATCAACTCTTGTAATACTCACAGCTTCAAGATCAATCAAGCAGGAAGTAGGGTATTACCTCCATAGAGAGGGCCCGAACCTGGGTAAACATCGTGTCCCTTGCCTCCTGTTACCATCCGCCTTAGACGCACAGTTCGGGACCCCCTACGCGAGATCCGCCGGTTTTGACATCAACATTGGTGCTTTCATTGAGAGTTCCGCTGTGTGTTCGGCAAAAGGTCGATGGCTCGCCTGCAGATCAACTGCGACTTCGTCATCTTCGTCACCAGCTCGACTGGTCACTTTGGTTTGACCAAGGACTGTGCCCTAACTCCGATCGTCATGTTCGGATGAGGGCCTTAATCAACATCAACTCTGATCTCTATCAAGATCATGGAGGAATCATCCAGGGAGCCCGGGGGCTCAACGCCGATATTGCCCTCGGGCGACCGTGCTGTTTTTCTGGACAACGAACTTGTGTCCGCCGCCACCGCCTCCTCAAGTGTCGTTTTAACGATTGCTTCGGTGGAATTGCGCGGAATTGAGTCTACAACAACCCTGGAAAATTTCGTCGAGTTCCGATGGAGGAATCTCTGGCAATCCGCGATATACCGGAGCCCTGTCAAATCTGGACGAGAATCTAGACGAGTTTAGGGCGTGGTGTCCAGCTTCTAGCTCGGACGTCCTTTGGAAGATCCAACCGTTGATCGGCTGCGGAATTCCTATATCTACCACCCCTCAACATTTCATCTCGATCCGACCGTCCAAACTCCGGGAACCTTCCGATTAGTGCATCATTTTTCGGATCTGTTTTCTGCGCGAAAACGAATCCGACCCGAGTTAGTCTTTTTTCTGAACGGGATTTTGGACATCCTTTTTGAAGGAAGTTTTGCATGGGGGATTGTGTTTTGTTCTCGAACACATCCCACTAACTTTAAAATCCTTTGAACATGATCTTCAACATCATGCTGGTGTCAAACCAGTCCGGCAATATTGCTCCACAGCCGCTGACCTGCTCTAAACACGTCGTCACTTTGTTGAGCTGAGCTCAACTTCTTCGGATCATCATCTCGGCAAGCCGAACAAGAGTTCAGCATCGGAAAGGATAAATTATCACCAACATCGCCGCCCCATGGATTACACGGAGCAGGCACACCGGCATCGCCACACGGTCACTTCATCAAGCCGGCATTGGCCACGTCACGATCTGCATCGGCAGGGCCGCACCGTTGCTCCTTCGAGCCGGTGTCCATCACGCCGACCTACTTCGACTCAGCGGCTGACATCGAGGCTTCGACATCTCGGCTGGACCGGGGGCTTCGCCATCTCTTTATCAACCTATACTCCAGAGACTTTGACGTCACTGGCCGACCAGCTCCGTCACGTTAGCTGGACCGAGGGCTTTGCCTTAGGCGAGCCAACCTTCGTCAGCATTGCCATGCCGTCACTTTATCACCCGTCAAGCAATGGGTGTGCGGATCGAGTCCCAATTTTGGGAATCACCTTTCTTCGGATTGCTACAATAAATAAACCAGGTGCTATTAATCCTAGTATTTTTTGCTTGTTTGGGTTCATTTTTCCCAAGGAATTATTACTCTGGTTTGTCCATCATATGTACGCAGGTCTATCAAATGGTGGCCGCATTAACGACGATCACATGTTGGTTCGGTCAGTTTCCGTACATAGTCCGGCGAACGCCGCATCCGGAACTCGGACCGACCTGTGAATTCAGGCTTTGCCATGCCTTTACCGCATCACGCTGATGCCCTGCATCGACATTGACTTCGGCGCCAGGCCATATTTCTTTTATTACTCACTTTGCATAAATTATTTATTATGCAACATTTTTTTATTGTTACTATTATCCCTGGTCTGCACTATTTTTTGTGCATAGGAAAATGATCCAGCCGGACTATATCCTTTGGCATCACCTCGGCTGGACGGGGGGCTTCGTCAACACTTCATTACCCCATGACGGGGACTTCGGCATCACTCTGCCGGCCTGCATTGACCGTGCTATGTCACTACTTCAGAGTGCTGAGCTCTTTGCTCCGCCACCTCGGGACCGGCTTGGGGGATGGAACCTTGTCCCGCATCAAGCTCGGACCGCGTCATCAATACCGAACACATTAACCAGCTAAGTTGCCTTCATGCTCAAAGTTTTAAATTTTTTATTTATGTTCGCTTCGACCAAGCATTATACTTTTTTTTTGAAAAAAGTTGCTTGTAAAAATTTCCTTGTCCAAACTTTGTTTGTGACGCACAAATTGAGATACCCCGTTTACTTGGGGGCTCCCTTGCTGGAGCTTTTCCTCTTGCATATGATTATACTTGTACGGCTTCGTTCCTTGTTCGTGTATTACGCCACAATATGCACCATATTGACCTAAGTGATTTGCAAGCTGGGTTGCCTTGCTCCTGTGTTTACCCCTACGTTCCTGATTGTTCGGCTAGGGAGTAAAGGGAGCACCTCTGCGATTGTCACGATCGGGTCACCCGAGCCGGACCTCAGACTGGGTGAAGCCGAAAGCTAGCGCTCTTACTGTTTTCAATTATGGTCGGCACACAACGGAACTCATGAGTACAAAAATCTATTGCACAAGTCTGATATTAACAATGAGCACCAAGAAAGGTATCGGTGGGGTACTATTTTCTTCAAGATGCTTCTTACACTTTGTCGACAATATAGCATAAGTTCCTGGCGTGCTTTATGCATTACAGCCTGATGACCGGATTGCCTTGTTATCGGAAACACCGTCGATATACTCGACAGGTGGAGTACATAACACTTTTTCGGTCCTTGACCGAAGAGGGAGAAGCCGACGGTCGGTTAAGACGCGTTTAAAGTTCGGGTGAACATAGATATGATATAAGTACTTCGGTACATACAATCATTCTTTTACCCAAGTCACTTGGGGGCTCTTAAATTTATGTGAGCTGTTTTATAATAAGTGTTCTTATTCTTAGTCGTTGCAAAGTCTTTTTTCTATCACTCCTTTTTTTGACGCGAGTGTGCGTTCAATAGTCGGGGCGCCTAATTTCTCTCCCAAAGCCGCTAAAGTTTGCTAAATTGGCCTAACGAGAAGTACTCCGCCTTCGGGATAGGAGGTTGAAGCCATAGGCTGACCCGCTTGAAGTCTCGAGATAGGATGTGTCATGTTAAAGCACGACAGAAACACCCTTTTTTCTAAGACTAATTTTCAATTTGGCGCCGAACACTTGATCTAGTTCGGAAATTAAACTTTTTAATAAGTTTTTTGGCTTTTCGAGCCTATGGCACTTTTAAACTATTTGTGCGTTTCCAGCATTAGTCTCACAGTGCAACTCCGGACACCTTTAGGGATTCGGCAAAAACATTCTCGGATATTGCTATATATGCATCGGTTTCGAATTGTGTCTTCGGTCAATAGTTGGGTTGCCCGGCTCCTGTGCTTGCCTCCTACGTTCCGCTTTATTCGGCTAGGTGTGCCAAGGGAGAACCACTGCGATTGTGCTTCCAGGTCGCATGGTCAAGCACCTCAGTGGAGAAAGCTGAAAACTGACTGTCACAATAGGTGTAAACTGGTCAGGATCCGATGACTATGTTAAATGACAGGCTGTTCATTACATTGGCCGAAGTGTTTACGGCTTGACCTCGGCTGTCGCCGAACATTAACCGGGGGCTCATAGCTAGCTTCCCCAGTATAAAGCTCCTATGACTAAGCGAAAGTTTTAAAGCCCGCATATCTGATTGTCTCGTTTCTGCTAACACAACCGCCTTCGGGAACCGAGACGTCGGCTAAGGGTTGCTTTGTTATTGCAGAAACACCCTACGTAGTATCTACAAAGGGGTAGAAGCCGACGATGGGCCACTTTCAACTGATAAACGGTCACAATGGAGTCAAAATAATGATGTAAAGTACTTGGATACATAGAATCATTACATATAATCTGTGATTTTACTCTGGATATCGATCCTTAATTCAGCCACCCGTGCCCACATTAAGGCTCGGGGGCTACTGGGCTTCGTGCTCATTACTTACAAATATTAAAGGAGCACATCGATTCCCTGATCTGGTGTTGCCACCCGACCAGTGTCTCGGGGGCTACTGCATTGCTTATTCAATGCAGAGATTTCAAAGTGCTCAGTGTTCGGCTTGAACGAACTATGCGCATACATGTCTTCGGACAATAATAGGTACCATATGGACCTATCCGACATCAAGCTAGTATATTGCGACGACTTCTCATGACCCTCTCTCAGGGGCCCGTCCGCCGATCACTATTATCTCTAATATATTACACTGCGTTTTTATTCCTATGTATGCTGCCGAGCTAGGAATTGATCCTCAGGCCGATTTCGCGCATCGACCTGAGTCTCAGGGGCTACTGGGAATAGCGGTTTTTATGCTTGCCTTCAGGTGCATCTCGGGTTTTAGACTGATACACACCTTGAGGGCTACTGGATATACATCGGCAGAGAATAAACTGCACCAGTTAAAAATATTCACAAAAATCAGCCCGCGGTCGGGGTGGTGCACCACCTTGGAAGCAGTCCGGCATAAAGCTCGGGCGCTAGCGGCTAGCTCCATAGAGGGCATTTCCGGCATTAAGCTCGGCTAAACTCCTTCACCTTTTTAAACCAAGATGATATATGACACCTAGGATATAGTCCGGCGTTGGAGCTCGGATACAGTCCGGCGTTGGAGCTTGGACACAGTCCGATGTTGGAGCTCGGATACATTTCGGTGTTGGAGCTCGGAAGCAGTCCGGCATTGGTGCTCGGCTGCAAAAGATACCTCGAATGCAGTCCGGCGTTGGAGCTCGGACGCAAGAGGACACTGCCTCCCGGGAAAAACTTCAAACCCAAGGTAGGGCATAAAAATAACAAGGCATTGATAAAGGCCGGAAACTTAAAGGGGCTCCTCGGATGCCCGACGTGTAAACTCTTCGGATGCACTTCGGCGATCCTCAAGATCGAAGATGAGAAGATTTGTTGAACCAGTTTTCAAGACCGGCGATCAAGATGAAGAACAGTTCGGAAGAATCGAGGCGTCCCTAACGAAGACCGGTTCAGGGGCTCTCGACGGTGTCTGGACTAGGGGTACTCACCACGTCATCTCCCGATCAGTTGGATTGGGCGAGGACCCCATGGCAGTATACTCATGGGCGATCCGGACAGCTGCCGCATATAAGGAAGATTCCACAAGACTTGGCGATCAAGACAAGGACTCCTCCCCACCGACGTATTCGTCTAGGACTCTTGTTATCCTAGGCCTCTGGTGCATTGTATAAACCGAGGCCAGTCTACTCGATAGATATATATAACAATCATACCATAGGCTAGCTTCTAGGGTTTAGCCTCTACGATCTCGTGGTAGATCAACTCTTGTAATACTCACATCATCAAGATCGATCAAGCAGGAAGTAGGGTATTACCTCCATAGAGAGGGCCCGAACCTAGGTAAACATCGTGTCCCTTGCCTCCTGTTACCATCCGCCTTAGACGCACAGTTCGGGACCCCCTACCCGAGATCCGCCGGTTTTGACACCGACAGCGCCCCCTGCCTCGTGGGCCCCCTGGAGCTCCACCGACCTCAACTCCAACTCTATATATTTGGCTTCGCGGAGGTAAAAATCAGAGAGAAAGTTTCATCGCGTTTTACGATATGGAGCCGCTGCCAAGCCCTAATCTCTCTCGGGAGGGCTGATCTGGAGTCCGTTCGGGGCTCCGGAGAGGAGGATTCGTCGCCGTCGTCATAATCAACATCCTCCATCACCAATTTCATGATGCTCACCGCCGTGCGTGAGTAATTCCATCGTAGGCTTGCTGGATGGTGATGGGTTGGACGAGATTTACCATGTAATCAAGTTAGTTTTGTTAGGGTTTGATCCCTAGTATCCACTATGTTCTGAGATTGATGTTGCTATGACTTTGCTATGCTTAATGCTTGTCACTAGGGCCCGAGTGCCATGATTTCAGATCTGAACCTATTATGTTTTCATGAATATATGTGAGTTCTTGATCCTATCTTGCAAGTCTATAGTCACCTATTATGTTTTATGATACGACAACCCCGAAGTGACAATAATCGGGATACTTCTTGGTGATGACCGTAATTTGAGGAGTTCATGTATTCACTATGTGTTAATGCTTTGGTCCGGTACTCTATTAAAAGGAGGCCTTAATATCCCTTATTTTCCACTAGGACCCCGTTGCCACAGGAGGGTAGGACAAAAGATGTCATGCAAGTTTTTTCCATAAGCACGTATGACTATATTCGGAATACATGCCTACGTTACATTGATGAACTGGAGCTAGTTCTGTGTCACCCTATGTTATAACTATTACATGAGGAATCACATCCGACATAATTATCCATCACTGATCCAATGCCTACGAGCTTTTCACATATTGTGCTTTGCTTATTTACTTTTCCGTTGCTACTGTTACAATTACTACAAAATTGCTACCATTACTTTTGCCACTATTACCATTACTATCATACTACTTTGCTACTAAATACTTTGCTGCAGATACTAAGTTATCCAGGTGTGGTTGAATTGACAACTCAACTGCTAATATTTGAGAATATTCTTTGGCTCCCCTTGTGTCGAATCAATAAATTTGGGTTGAATACTCTACCCTTGAAAACTGTTGCGATCCCCTATACTTGTGGGTTATCAAGACTATTTTCTGGCGCCGTTGCCGGGTAGCATAGCTCTATTCTTTGAGTCACTTGGGATTTATATCTGCTGATCACTATGAGGAACTTGAAAGACGAAAGAACTAAGATTTTTCCCTCAACTACGAGGGGAGGTAAGGAGCTGCCATCTAGCTCTGCACTAGATTCTCCTTCTGTTTTGAGTAAGCTTGCGACACATAAACCTGCTACTGCTATGAATTCTGATAGGTCGCATGTTATTGATGATGCCACTTCTGCTATGCATGATACTTATGATGAAACTACTTCCATGCTTGATACTACTTTGCCATTAGGTGGATTTCTTGATGAACAACTTGCTAGGGTTAGAAAGAATGCAATTATTGAAGATGATATTATTGATGATAGTGATGATGAAGGTTCTCCCCCTAAGTATGAATTGCTTGTTGTTCCTGAGGGTTATGTTATGGATGAAGAATCTGCTAGAGATCTTTTTGCTTGCAATGATAGATCTGATCTTAAGAAGTTATTAGCTAAACTTAAACAGAAATCTCTAAATGCTAGAATGAAATATGACCCTGCTTTTGCTACTTCACCTATCTTTGTTACTGATAAGGATTATGAATTCTCTGTTGATCCTGAAATAATTACTTCGGTTGAATCTGATCCTTTTTATGGCTATGAATCTGAAACTGTTATGGCACATCTTACTAAGTTAAATGATATAGCCACCCCGTTCACTAATGATGAGAAATCTCGTTACTACTATATCCATAAGATATTTCCATTCTCATTAAAGGGTGATGCTAAAACTTGGTTTAATTCTCTTGATCCTGGATGTGTGCATTGTCCCCAGGATACGATTTATTACTTCTCTGCTAAATATTTCCCTGCTCATAAGAAACAAGCTGCCTTGAGGGAAATATATAATTTTGTGCAAATCGAAGAAGAGAGTCTCTCACAAGCTTGGGGGAGGCTTCTCCGATTAGTTAATGCTTTTCCTGATCATCCTCTTAAGAAAAATGAAATACTTGATATCTTTTATAATGGACGAACCGATGCTTCCAAGGACCACTTGGATAGTTGTTCTGGTTGTGTTTTCAGGGAAAGAACAGTCGACCATGCTGAATTGTTATTGAACAATATGTTGACTAATGAAAATAATTGGACTCTTCCTGAGCCAATTCCTGAGCCAGCTCCTGAACCTATTCCTAAACCAACTCCGAAGAAGAGGGGAGTTCTATTTCTCAGTCCCGAAGATATGCAAGAGGCAAAGAAGTCAATGAAAGAAAAAGGTATTAAAGCCGAAGATGCTAAGAATTTACCTCCCATTGAAGAAATACATGGTCTCAATTTACCACCTATTGAAGAAACACATTGTCTTGACAACCCGACACAGGTAGTAAAGGTAAATTCTCTCTATAGATATAATAAGGTTGAAGTCCCGTCTACTAAATTTCCTAGCCAATGCTTAGATGAATTTGATGATTTTGTGGCTAGACAAGAAAGTTTTAATGCTTATGTTGGTAGAGAATTAAAGAATAATGCTTTCATGATTGGACGCTTGAGTGATTATATGGCTAGAGTTAAAGGTGAACTTAAACTCATTAGCAAATATGCTTCTATGGTTACTGTCGTGGAATTGTCACGGCAGATGTCCTCATGAAAGGACTTAGTCGCAAGGCCATCGTACGGGTTTACCTAGAGGGGTTAAAGCGGACACAAGACACGGGAATTATACTGGTTCGGCCCCTTCGATGAAGGTAAAAACCTACGTCCAGTTGTGATGTGATTGATATGGTTTCGGCGACTAGGGAGCAATAGCTTTGCCTTAGCCTCGAATCCTCTGTCCCTAACTCGCCGCCGGGTCGTCCCCTTATATACACGGGTTGACGCCCGGTCGGTCTACGGAGTCCCAATCCGGCTCATACAAGAGTCCGGCTTGATCTCTCCTTTCTTGTCTTACAACACAAGCTACAATACTAAGGCGGTTTACATACATGGACTTTAATTCGCCTCTGGGCTCCAGGCTTCCATATGGGCCTGGATCATGAACGAGGGTAAACCGGCCCTTCCGGGGCGGTTCACACTCAGTAGTTGTATCCCCAACATTAGGCCCCAGATTGACTTGAACCGGTTCATGTTAATCTTCACACCTTCAGGGAACTCTTGATCTCCTTTCACATTTTGTAAACCGCCAGCTGTTTGAACCGCCGTGATGTCATCTTCCGATCCGCGTGTCGTATGCGTCGACGTCATCTTTAATAAAGAAATCCAAACAGAAGATTCCTGCATTTAATGCCATTCGAAATCGAGGCGCCGCTGCACCGTCCGCCGCTTTTGACTCCTCGATTCTCGCGCCCGTTGATTGCTCCGGCTCCTTATAAATAGACCGGCCGCCTCCTGTCTCTTCTTCTTCTTCTTCTCCTTCCTCGCGACGCTCCAGTCTTGAAGCTCCGCCGTCGCCTCCGACCTTCGAACGACGCGTCAACGCCGGGCCGCCGCATCGACCTGACCGTATCAGAGTATTCCGGCGCTCCTCCTCGGCTTCGCTCATCAGGTAAGGTCCTTTTCCGAACCCTAGATCCCATCTGTAGATCTTGTTCATCCCGCAGTTTATCTCGTGTTCTTCACACCTGCTACGCCATGGCCGTACGGCTCAGCCGTAGCGCTCATCCTGTGCAAATGGCTGCTTTCGCCGTCCATCCGACTCTATGCATCTTCCCCTTTTCCGTTCAGATCCTTTATTTTAACATGCCTGAACCTTCCTGCGCTGTACGAGGTTTGCATAGGTCGTAGAAATTTTCCTTACTGAACTCCGGTAGATCTAGATTACTTTCATTCACGTGGGAAACCTGTTTCTGTCTACACTTAGTAACTTTTTCAGCTCTGCCTCCTTTGGCGGTTTAACTTTTGATAGCTAATCCGTCACTCCATTAGTCCTCAGTTAAACCGGAATGGGAGGCCGGCTGCGGAATTGCCGGTTTAACAATATCTGCGACACCTGACCCGTTCAATGGTGAACCGTTTTCTTCCTTTCTTTCGCAGCTTTAGTCTTCCGGAATGGCTCCTCAATTTTCCGCTTGCAACTGGGTCCGGTCCAGAGTCACTGAAACGCAGCTCAACGACTATGTCACCACTGGCGGTTTGGCTCCAAAAAATGTCCTCCATTGGCGTGTTCCGGAGGGCGAGTTTCCTCCGAGCATGGCGAGAGAGAAGTGATTGTGTTTATGCAGCACTTAGACCGGGGGTTCTGCCCGCCCGGTTCAAAATTTTTCCGGGACGTCCTTGCCAGTTTGCAACTCCATCCTCAGGATATCGGCCCGAATTCTGTGTCGAATATATGCAACTTTCAAGTCTTCTGTGAAGTCTATCTTCAAGAAGAACCATCTGTGGAGTTGTTCCGGAATTTTTTCCATTTGAACCGTCGCACAGAATTTTCTGATGGTCCCAACACGGAGCTGGGCGGCGTTTCAATCCAGAAGAGGAAAGAAGTCGATTTTCCTCACGCCAAGCACCACAGCCATCCAAAGGATTGGAACCAAACCTGGTTCTACTGCCGGAACACTGCCCCTGCCAACGAAAACCCCTTGCCGGGTTACCGTTCTCACCGGCTCAGCAACCAGCATCCACTGCCTTCACGCTTAACCGCCGCGGAACGGAAGAACTTCGCACCGCAAATAATCAAGCTCCGAGCTCTAATGGCCAATGGCTTAACCGGCGTGGATCTTGTGCGTTGCTGGGTTTCTTGGGGCGTTTTGCCACTAAGCCGCCGGCCCGGATTGATGCACGAGTATACCGGCAGCCTCAAAGATCCTCAAAGGCGTCACGAGCTGCCAATAACTGAACAGGAGGTCACCGAGATCGTCAAGAAGATGCTCGATGAGCCAATCTCCGTCTGCAGCCTAACCGGGTTGGCTCCATTTTGCGCCGCCAATAAACCGCCGGCGGTAAGCTTTACTCACTGCCTTTCAGGCTCGTAATACTCTGTTGATATACGCTGATCCTTGTTACTTCTCAGGCTGACAGCTCCTTCTGGAAACGCACCAAACCGGTTCGGGCGCCGCGTGTAAAGTCCAAGGCCACTAAGAAAGCAGGCAAGAAGAAGACCGCCGAGTCCTCTGATCCGCCGGAGGACGAAGAATCAGAAGCCGAGGTAAAACTTGACACTTACGAGGGAGCCGCCGTAAACCGGCTTTCCGCTTTGTATTTCTTCTTGCATATGCTTGGCCCCTGTACCTTCTTTTTACCGACAATTTTCTTCCCAGGATGATGCTGAAGCCACTCATGCCGATCCTGTTGAGGTAATCCTTCTTTCTTCGAATCGACCTTGCGCTGTTAAGAGAATTAATCGCCCGTCCGGAAAGTGAAAAAAACCATTCCTGTGCTTATTTGAATCCAAATCTTTCCTTGAAGACACAGCAGGCTGAAGAGCGCCGTACAACCCGGCACAGTGGCCAACGGGTTACCTCAGCCGGTTTACTAGACACACCAACCCGAAGCGTCGTCGGGTGATTTGCTCTCTGGCGTTATCCCTTAAAAGGTTTCTTCCGATGTCCTCTCAATCCGTCTGACCCGAATTATCAGGCCTCTTCCAACTCGTCTGGCGGTTCATCCACCACACAACTGCCTCCGCTGAACATCGCCGCAGGGTATGTAATTACTATCTGTCAATTCGATTCACCATCACCTTGGTCAATTTGTCTTGATCCAACTCTGAATATTGCAGCACCAAGGCTCGCTTGAGCAAGAAAGCGAAAACTCTTGATCCTACTCCGGATGTTGATCCGGAAAAAACCCCAGAACAACCACATGAAAATCCTGAAGCCGCCAAGGAAAGCTCGGCGAGTTGTACAAAACGATCTGCGACCCGCGGAAGTTGAACCGGAGGTCAAGTGGAAACTTCACAGCTGCTCCATCAAACCCGTCCGCGGTAGCGGGTCGTGGATCGATGAACCGCCGAGCCAAAGCAAAAGCGACATCAAGCCCAAACAAGACCGCCGAAAATGACGATGTTATTGTGAGACAGTAATCGCTACACTGCTCCTAGCCAACCGGTCGCTTTAGCAAAGCACAAGATCAAAGAAAGTTCCACTACTATGAGCAAAGACAAGGGAAGACTGATATGTACGCTTTTACAATTTCTCTGCCCAAGAACTTCATTCCGACTTCGAACCGGCTTTACACAAGCCGTGACTTTGAAGCCGGTCTAGTAAATCGCATGAAGGACCGCTATGAGGTAACGAGTTGACCTTTCTCATCTTTTCACTGCATAGTAGCCCCCAAGGGTCGGTTTAACTTTGCAAAGTTAAACCGGGACTTAAGGTGTGTCTCCTCATAGCAAATTGAGATCAACTAGCCATTAGCCCCAAGTGCCAAGTTGAATACTTGTATTAAGCTTGGGACTTGTATAATGAAACCACTAACATGCTTCCTTTGTCATCGAATGAAATACACCAACAAGTCAGCAACTCAAGGACCTCCAACCAATCTGAAACCCAAATAGCGAAGCCACCAAAGCCAAGGATGAGCTAAAACTGCCACGACCACCATGGAACAGCTGAAGGAGTGGTACAAATCCGGCGGGTCAAGCTGGGACACCGAGAAGGCGGTTTAGTAAAGCGGGCGGAGGAAGCCGAGGGCCCTTAAACCGTGGTGAAGAGCTTACGGACTCAAGCGCCAAGTGCATGCCATGACCTCCGCCGTCTTTGGTAAGCAAATTCACACTGAATATGCCTGTGTTAATGCTTCCGCCGTTTAACTTGAGTTGTCTAAACCTGGTGTAGGCAAGCGTATTGCTCATCCGGCTCGGCGTGCGGAAAAAGCTCAAGGCTTCTTACACCTGATTGAGCAGCTATATACCGGCGCCCAGCGGGTCATATCGCCACTTCATATGACAACACGGCGCCGTCCCGATCGAGAGACGCTGGACCGGCTGTCCATGATTCCGGGGCAGCTTGAAGAGATGAAGCGATCCGCAGCCCGGGCTGGCACCCTACTGGCCCTGGCTCGTGCCAAGGCGTGGATAGCGGATCTTGATCCGGCTGACATAGCCAAAGGATTTCCAGCGCTCAAGAGAACGGTGGCGCCTTTGATAACGACACCACAAGCGGATTACAAAAGAGATGCGTCCGTTGGCGAGTCAACTGGCCGCTGAAGCCAATCTGGAGGTTCACCGCTCTTTTTATGACACAAACAACAAGCGGGTGGAATTTGTCATCCCGGAAGTGCAGAGCCTTGTTCCTCCAATCCGTAAGCACACTTACGCCCCTGACGTTGATCCGGCTGAGCTGATAAGTGAAGAAGCTGTCTTTCAGGCCTTAACCCGGATTGACTGGTCTACCAATGACTTCCGGGCTTTGGGTGAGGAAGAAGAAGAAGCTGAACCGACGCCAGGCGCCGTCCCCTCTACCTCGCGCCAACCCGGTGAAGCAGCATAATTCGTCAAACCGGGTGATGTATCCAAAGCTTCAAGGCACAACTCCATATGAAACGCCGGGCCTCCGAAGGCTTTGTAATAGGATAGTCAGTGCTTTATTTTGAACAATGCGGTATAACCTTAGTCGTAAACTTTTGCATGGTGGTCTTTGGATCCGTTGGTTTTGTAGTGAATCCGCAACATATTGTGCCTGCAATCACAAGTTCTCAAACCGCCATGGCGGTTTACGCCTCTAGCCAAACTGATACCAATATATTTATATGAGAAAATACCGAGGTATACGATCAAAACTATGTGATACGAACATACCGCGATATTAGGCACACAGTTGGCTTTAGCCAATCCGAAGTGAAGGCCTTATGAACCATCACCGTCAAAGGAGAACAGTCCTCGTGTGTATAAGACCGATTTACCGTGTAAATCGTGCCGGCATGATAAGCCCCTGTTACTCCATAATGGGATGTTAACAGCAAAATCAAACCGAACAAAATCGCCACTTAAAAATGTAATCAATTCGGACAACATAAATCCGGTTTAAAGAGTTTTGTCGGTTTAAGAAAGCCAACAAAAGCCAAATGATAGGCATAAAGACCACATGGAAGCAAAATCAATGAGAAAAATCACTTTGCAAGAAAAGGCTGTACTGAGCCGGATCAGATGGTGTTACCATGGTCGGACAGGACCAAGCCCCCTATACGGTGTAGCGATGGTTCAAGTCAGCCAGGTCCCCAACTGAACTCGTGGCATGATGACGATCAAATGGCATTGCGATGGTTCGGGTTCGACCAAAGCCCCCAAGTGATTCTATGGCCTTAGGCCGACCAAGAGGTGTGACTGGTTCAGACGTGACCATGCCCCCAAATGATCTGGTGGCTTTACCGCCAAGAGGTGTTGCATTGGTTCGGACACGACCAAGCCCCCAAATGACAAAATTTCTGAAAACGAGGCCAAGGGTTAAACCGAGGCCGCTTCACACAACATCTCCATGTACCCGAACCGGTCTTTTATATGAGCAGATACCCGCCGTAGCCGAGGATCCGGTTTATTGCCTTTATTCATAATATATACATTGTCTTGATATGTACATAAGTGGAGCCAATGGCTCAAGTATAATAAGGCGAAGATGAGCTATGTTCCATGGCTCATTGGTCTCCTCCTCCGACGTCGTGAGTCCTTTCGCTCTCGAACATCAATCGATAGTAGGACCCGTTGTATAGATTCTTGCTGACCACAAAAGGCCCTTCCCAAGGTGGGGATAGCTTGTGCATATCTTTCGATCTTGAATGAGCCGCAGCACCAAGTCTCCTTCCCGAAAGGTTCGGTTTTAACCGCCCGGCTGTGATACCGATTTAAGATCCTGCCGGTAGACCGCCCGAACGAGCTGCTGCTATATCACGCTCTTCGTCCGGTCGATCCAAATCATCTTGCCGTGCTGCCTCGCTATCTGCCTCAACATAAGCTGCTACTCGAGGCGAGTCGTGGCGTATATCATTTGGGAAGGACCGCCTCGCTCCATAGACCATAAAAACGGCGTGTAACGATGGATCGGTTGGGGGTAGTATTTATGCTCCATACCACCGATGGTAACTCTTCCACCCAACAACCCGCGTCCTCTCTAAAGGGACCATAAGCGGGGTTTGATACCTTTCAAGATTTCTGATTAGCTCGTTCCGCTTGACCATTGGATTGCGGGTGGGCTACGGAAGAAATATCAAGCGGATGTGCTCTCGTTCACAAAATTCCTTCATAGCTCCTTTGGACAAATTGGTGCCATTGTCCGTGATGATCTTGTGTGGAAACCCAAACCGGAAAATCACCCGTTTGATGAACTGAACCGCCGTGGCGCATCACACTTGCTAACGGCTCGCCTCAACCCACTTGGTAAATTTATCAACCGCTACCAACAGTGGGTCTTTTTGTCCTTGGACCTTTTGAAAGGTCAACCATATCCACCCCAAATCGCAAATGGCCAAGTAATTGGAATCATCCTCAATTCTTGGGCTGGTACATGAGCACGCTGGAGAACTTTTGGCAACCATCACAAATACCGACCAGATCCTCCGCATCAAGATGGGCGGTCAACCAATAGAAACCATGGCGGAATGCTTTGGCCACGAGGATTTTGAACCGGCGTGGTGACCACAATCCCTTCATGAATCTCTCGCAATATCTCACAGCCCTCTTGAGGGACACACAACGCTGAAGCACGACACCTTAATCGCGACGGTGCAACTCGCCATTAACAACGGTCATAGACTTAGACCGCCGAACTATCTGCCAGACCAGCGTCTCATCTTCAGTAATTCGCCCGGTTCATGTATGCCAAATAAGGGCGTCAATCCGAATGACATGCAAGGCCGCCACCAATTGAGCCTCCGGATCGGGATAGCCAAATCAATTTCATCGGAAGCTTAATCGGCGGTTTGTGCAGCACATCAAGGAAAACGTTAGGCGGGACGGTTTACTGGCCCAGGGAACCCAGCCGGCTCAAAGCATCAGCCGCTTCGTTCTTCCGACGATCCACATGGTCCACCTGATATCCTTTAAAATGTCCTGCAACAATGTCCACTTCCCGACGATATGCAGCCATGAGCGGATCCTTGGAGTCCCAAGTGCCGGATACTTGCTGGGCCACCAAGTCCGAGTCACCAAAGCATTTAACCCGGCTGAGATTCATTTCCTTGGCCATCCGGAGACCATGGAGCAAGGCTTCATACTCAGCTGCATTGTTAGTACAAGGGAACATTAGGCGGAGAACATAACAGAACTTGTCACCTCGTGGGGAAGTTAATCGACTCAACCCCGAGCCCTCAATTGCCTGGACCCATCAAAATGGATGGTCCAATAGGTGTGATCCGGCTTCTCTTCTGGCGCTTGCAACTCCGTCCAATCATTAATGAAATCCACAAGTGCCTGAGATTTTACGGCCGTCCGGGGCACATACTTTAAACCATGCGCCCAAGTTCTATAGCCCACTTAGCAATCCGCCGATCGCTTCCGGTTCAAGATGATATCGCCCAAGGGAGCCGAACGACCATTTGTGATGGGGTGCCCTTGGAAATATTGCTTCAGCTTCCGCTTGCCATAAAAACTCCATATACCAGCTTACGCCAATGTGGATATCTTTGTTTAGATTCGATGAGAACCTCGCTGATGTAGTAAATCGGCACTGAACGGATACTCCTTCCTTGCCTCCTTGCGCTCCACCACAATGGCCACACTCACTGCCTCGGCATTAGCAGCAACATATAACAGAGCGGCTCCACGTCAATAGGGGCAGCAAGAACGGCGGGTTGGCCAGCTGCCGCTTTAAATCCTCAATGCCTCATCGGCAGCTAAGCTCCGCATTTAATTGATCCGTCTTCTTGACATCTGGTACAAAGGAATGGCCTTCTCTCTAGGCGATCGATAAGCGGCTTAGCGCAGTAATCCGCCTGCCAAACGTTGGACATCGTTGATGCACTTTGGCTTAGCTAAGGAGGTGATAGCTGTAATCTTCTCCGGATTAGCCTCAATCCCCCGTTTGGACACGAGAAAACCCAACAATTTGCCCGCCGGAACACCAAAGACGCACTTGGCCGGGTTGAGCATCATCTTGTACACCCGCAAGTTGTCAAAGGTTTCCTTTAAATCCTCAATCAATCTTTCCTTCTGCCTTGATTTCACCACGATATCATCCACATAAGCGTGCACATTACGGCCGATCTGTTCATGCAAACAATTCTGTACGCAACGCTGATAAGTTGCTTGGGCGCTCTTGAGCCCAAAAGGCATGGACACATAGCAGAAGGCTCCAAAAGGGGTGATGAACGCCGTTTTCTCCTGGTCCTTAACCGCCATCTTAATCTGATGATAACCGGAATACGCATCCAGAAAGCTCAAACGCTCACAGCCCGCCGTTGCATCAATGATCTGGTCAATGCGGGGGAGGGCGAAAGGATCGGCTGGACAAGCTTTGTTAAGATCTGTGTAATCCACGCACATGCGCCAAGTGCCATTCTTCTTAAGGACCAAAACCGGGTTAGCAAGCCACTCTGGATGAAAGACTTCGACAATAAACCCTGCTGCCAAAAGCCTAGCAACTTCTTCTCCGATGGCCTTGCGCCTTTCCTCATTAAACCGGCGAAGAAACTGTTTTACCGGTTTGTATTTCGGGTCAACATTAAGAGTGTGCTCAGCGAGTTCCTCGGTACACCCGGCATGTCGAAGGCTTCCATGCAAAATGTCCCGATTCTCACGGATGAACTTCGATGAGCGCTTTCCTATTTAGGATCCAGGTTGGCACCGATGGTGAACTGCTTGGGCGAATCGCGGGCACAAAATCAACAAGCTTCGTCTCACCGCCGATTTGAACTTCAAGTCCGGATCATGCTCGTAGTTGGTTTCTTCAAAGGGTCATATCCACGGATCAACATTATCTTTATAATACTTTAACTCTTCCGTGGCACAAACCGACTCTGCGTAAGCGCATCACCTTCCTCGCACTCCAGAGCGATCCGGCGGCTCCATGAACCGTTATCGTTACTTTGTGACCCGGCATTTTCAGCTGTAAGTAAACATAACAGGGCCGTGCCATGAACTTAGCATAAGCCGCCGCCCAAAGAGGGCGTGGTAAGGGCTTTGAATTTTCACCACCTCCAATGTCAGCGTTTACGTGCAGAGTCATGTTCGTCTCCAAAGGTCACCTCGAGCTATCTTACCGACCGGATGCGCCGACTTACTGTGCACCACTCCGTGAAACACTGTCTTTGGATGGCCTAAGATGCCTATCTGTTAACCCCATACGTCGGAAAGTCTCGTAGTACGTGATGTTGATGCTGCTTCCTCCATCCATAAGAACCTTGGTAAACTTGTACCCTCCTACAGGGTGCCACCACCAGGGCTAAGCTGACCAGATTGTAAACCGGGAGGATGGTCCTCTGCTCCACACAATCGGCTGCTCGGACCAGCGTAGGTAATGCGGCGCAGCAGTTCAACAACACCGACCGCCCGCTTCAAGTTTTCGGTCTCGTCGGTCCAAGCTGGTGGTAAAACGTGGTATCGTCCACCATTCAACTGCTTTGGGTTGCTCGATAACCCGATCTGCTGTTGTTGATTGTAGCCCCTTGGTTACGACTATTCGATTACCTTGATTATTCTCGATTGCCTTGCCGCCCGGATTACCACGAATCCGGGCGGAATTTCCTCCACCGTAACCGGGCGGACCACGAACCGCCACCGGGCCCTTGATCATACCGGAAAGAGTTGGAGTTTTGAACTCCTGCATAATATAACAATCCTTCCAAAGGTGGTTCGCGGTACCTCCTTCGTCCCATACTTCGGACAAGGTTGATTCAATATGAAATTCAAGCGATCCGGATTGTGACTGCCCGGTTTGATTGCCTACCCTGCGCCACTGACCCTTGTCCTGCTAGCGTTGGTGTTAGCCACAAAGCCCATGTTGCCGTTAAACTTCGCTTGTTCCCTCCATTGCTGCCGAATGATGCTGCTGGCCCTGGAGTTGCCGTTCGCTTTCCCTTCCCACTTCATCATTCTCAGATTCGGGATCCTTGGTACTATCGTAATCAGCGTACTTTACCAAAACGCCCATTAGAGTGCCCATGTCATGACAAAAACGCTTCATGCGACCCAACTTCAATTTCAATGGCTCGAACCGGCAATTGGCTTCCAAGGTCAGGATCGCGGAATCAGGGTTGATCCGGTCTGAAGAATGTAAAACTTCCAAACGCGGCGCACCCAATGGGTTGTAGACTCTCCCTCCGCTGGACACAAGCTGCGAGATCCATCACAGACATGGGCTGTTTACAGGTGTCTTTGAAATTTTGGATGAACCGGGTTCGCAATGGCTGGGTCCACGAGCTGATAGAGTTGGGCGGCAAGTTTTTCAACCAAGTCCGGGCGTACCTTCCAAAGATCATTGTGAAGTACTTCGCACATGCGGCTTCATCCACGCTAGCATCTCCATGGCCATCTCGTAGCTTTCTATCCACGCCTCCGGAGCCAAGTCGGCAGTATAATTTGGCACCTTGCGTGGCCCTTAAAGTCCTTGGGCAGCGCGACGTTGCGTAAAGCGGGGGCGAGGCAAGGCACCCCAAAGAGCGAGCGTGACCCTGGTTGAAGATGGTCGGACGAACCGCGCGGGCGGATGATCCTCTGCTTGTGCTGCTAACTCGGCCTCCCTCGTGCCTGGCGCGGTCCACTACCACTTGAGCATCTTCAAAGCCGCTTTGCGGATTGTTGCCACGAGGCGGACCACGCTGCGCATTGCTTGATCGGCGGTTAAATCGGCACGCGTCGGCTATATTTCCGGCTCGGGCGGGGTGGAGTGGATCCGATCCCGACCGTCGAAATCGCTTCTCGCTGAGCGGGGCCGTCTGAGGAGCTCCTTAACCCGGCGTGTCTCTACGCTGTGGTGAATCGCCTTCAATTGGAATCGCCTCCAACCGTGCCGCAGCCGCCACAAGATTATCCATCGGGTTGGAGTAGTGACCGGAGGTGTCTCGCACGATGCAGGGCGCACGGTATGATGGCGAGGTAGATCTACCACACGGGCTGAACGGTGCGGCCGTCCAGTGCTTCGGTCGGTTTACCAGCGGCGGCGGATTCTGGTCCCTGCTCACAGGGTATTGAAAAGCTCCCTACCCTCAAAAGCGAAGGTAAACGGACTGTACTTCCGTTTCATGACTTCTGTGATGCGCTCTGGTCGGCTGAGCCTATAAGCTCGCGCATCCAAAGCGGCTCGTTCCACGCCATCCGTTCGTCCGCGGCCGCCAGTCCGCCTTAGCTTTAGTGATCTGTTCCCTCACCTTTGCAATCTCCGCGTTGTGCGTGTCCTGATCCGGTGGATTAGCTTCCGCCATGAGCACCGCCAATCGTCAAAAAGCTCGACAAAACTTGAGCGGTGGGCGCACAGGCCTCCGCCCGGCTGCCATCACGGCTGTTGAACCGGCGACCAGAGGCGCCATGTCAAGAGTGAAGCGCCTCCTGCGTACGCCATGAAGACCCCAACCGGTTGGGTAGATCGAAGGGTCCGGAATACTCTCACCGTCGGAACAGCCCCGATCGGCCATCCTGCGGCTGGTATAAAGACTCGGTTTCTCCGGCCGGCGATTCGTCGCCGAGTAAGCAACAGTTTAAATCACCAGATCTGATCCGCCCTCGTAACCTCCGTGGGCGACTCCATGAAAACATGCTTGACCGCGGTTTAGCGGGCAGGACTCTTCTCCGCCCGCTGAGCCGTCTCGGCGAGGTCGGTGCGGGCGTCCGGCCCAGCCCTGACTTCGCCAATCTTGCCGATGAACACGTGTATGCCGCCAAAGGGGACCCGGTACCCGTACTCAAGCGAGCGGCCTCGGGGCCCAAATCGCATCGTCGATGTAGAGCTTGCCACGGCGACTCTTAGTCATCCGCCCACTACATAGCCTTGAGTCCTTGAACTTGCCCTCTAAGATCATCAAACCATCGTGCGATAGCCCCACGGTGGCGCCAACTGTCGTGGAATTGTCACGGCAGATGTCCTCATGAAAGGACTTAGTCGCAAGGCCATCGTGCGGGTTTACCTAGAGGGTTAAAGCGGACACAAGACACGGAATTATCTGGTTCGGCCCCTTGATGAAGGTAAAACCTCGTCCGGTTGTGATGTGATTGATATGGTTTGGCGACTAGGGAGCAATAGCTTTGCCTTAGCCTCGAATCCTCTGTCCCTTACTACTTGCGGGTCGTCCCCTTATATACACGGGTTGGCGCTTGGTCGGTCTCTGAGAGTCCCAATCCGGCTCATACAAGAGTCTGGCTTGATCTCTCCTTTCTTGTCTTACAACACAAGCTACAATACTAAGGCGGTTTACATACATGGACTTTAATTAGCCTCACGGGCTCCAGGCTTCCATATGGGCTGGATCATGAGCAGGGTAAACCGGCCCTTCAGGCGGTTCACACTCGATAGTTGTATCCCCAGTTACCACTCAAGATGAACAAGTATTTCAGGCTCAATGTGATTTGCTCAATGAATTAAATAATAAACATGACTTTGCTGTTAGAGTGGCTACTAGAACTGGTAGAATGACTCAGGAACCTTTGTATCCTGAAGGCCACCCTAAGAGAATCGAGCAAGATTCTTAGAGAAATAATTTAGATGCACCTAGTCCTTCTAGAAAGAAGAAAAAGAAAAATGATAGGACTTTGCATGCTTCTAGTGAACCTGTTGTAGACACTGGCGAGAATCCTAATGATATTTCTATTTACGATCTTTGAAACACAATCAGGTGATGAACATGAACCTAGTGATAATGTTAATGATAATGTTCATGTTGATGCTCAACCTAGCAATAATAATGAAGTAGAGATTGAACCTGCTGTTGATCTTGATAACCCACAATCAAAGAATCAACGTTATGATAAGAGAGACTTTGTTTCTAGGAAGCACGGTAAAGAAAGAGAACCATGGGTTCAGAAACCCATGCCTTTTCCTCCTAAGCCATCCAAGAAAAATGATGATGAGGATTTTGAGCGCTTTGCTGAAATGATTAGACCTATCTTCTTACGTATGCGCTTAACTGATATGCTTAAAGTAAATCCTTATGCTAAATATATGAAAGATATTATTACAAATAAAAGAAAGATACTGGAAGCTGAAATTTCCACCATGCTTGCTAATTATACTTTTAAGGGTGGAATACCTAAGAAACTTGGAGATCCAGGAGTACCAACTATACCATGCTCCATTAAAAGAAACTATGTTAAAACTGCTTTATGTGATCTTGGAGCCGGTGTTAGTGTTATGCATATATCTTTATATCGTAGACTTGAATTGAATAAGTTGACACCTACTGAAATATCTTTGCAAATGGCTGATAAATCAACTGCTATACCTGTCGGTATTTGTGAGGATGTGCCTGTTGTGGTTGCAAATGTCACTATCTTAACGGACTTTGTTATTCTTGATATTCCTGAGGACGATAGTATGTAGATTATCCTTGGTAGACCCTTTTGAATACTGCAGGGGCTGTTATTGATTGCAACAAAGGCAATGTCACTTTTCATGTTAATGGTAATGAGCATACGGTACACTTTTCGATGAAACAACCTCGAGTTCATAGCATCAATTCTATTAGAAAAGTTCCAACTATCATTATTGGAGGTTTTGAATTTCCTCTTCCTACTGTCAAGAAAAAAATATGATATAATTATTGTAGGGGATGTTCATATCCCCGTTGAGGTAACCTAGTGTTATTCGAAATTTCTCCGGTTCCATGTTATTCGAAATGAGTTTGTTAACAAGACTTGATCAACCTTGTTAGTGGATTATGTTTGATGATCATGAGATGGATGAAACTAGAAGGCACAACCTTCTGTACCCTCCTTTTGCTTTCTGTTATTTAGAATAAATAAAGCAAAAATAGTATTATCTGTCTGTTTTTCTGAATTATCCTTGCAACAAAAAATATCCCGAAAATAAAAGTTCTCCAAATGCCCTGCAAATTAGTATGAGTTTTTATGGAATATTTGAGAATATTTGGCACTGAGAACACGGCAGGGGGAGCTGGCACCTGGACACGAGGGTCCAGGGCGCGCCCCCTGCCTCGTGGGCCCATGGTGGCCCCCCTCCACTTATTCCTGCACCCACACACTCCATCTTCCTCCCAAAAAAATCTCCATCCAGCTCAAGCATGAGTTCTAGCTCATTTTGCTGCGATTTTCGATCTCCTTGCTCAAAGCTCCATTCACAAACTGCTTTGGGAAATTGTTCCTTGGTATGTAACTCCTCCAATGGTCCAATTAGTTTTTGTTCTAGTGCTTTATTCATTGCAAATTTTTGCTGGCTAGGTGACCCTATTCTTGAGCTTGCATGTCAAATTTATGAGGTCCCAAGTAATTTTAATGCATGATATAGGCTCTAGGCACTTGTGGGAGTAGTTGCTATCAATCTTGTTTAGTTTGATTCACTTTTATTTTGAAGCTACTAAAAATTTCAGAAATTTTTCAGAGGAAGAAATATGTCTAGGAAAATGTACCAAGGTTGTTCCTCAACAAAGAGAGGACCCAGACGTGCTATGCGTGAGCAAGACGATGAACCACCAAGGGAAGCTGACGTGCGGCCTTGTGAATGGCCATCAGAAGAGTTTATGGTCAATGCAGGCATCAAGGATGAATTTGATGTTGGGGAACGTAGTAATTTCAAAAAAATTCCTACGCACACGCAAGATCATGGTGATGGCATAGCAACGAGAGGGGAGAGTATTGTCCACATACCCTCGTGAGACCGTAAGCGGAGCGTTATGACAACGCTGTTGATGTAGTCGTCGTCTTCACGATCCGACCGATCCAAGCACCGAGCGTCACGGCACCTCCGAGTTCAGCACACGTTCAGCTCGATGGCGATCCCGGACTCGATCCAGCAAAGTGTCGGGGATGAGTTCCGTCGACCTGACGGCGTGGTGACGATGATGATGCTCTACCGGCGCGGGGCTTCGCCTAAACTCATGACGATATGACCGAGGTGGAATATGGTGGAGGGGCACCGCACACGCTAAGAGATCCAAGGGATCAATTGTTGTCTCTTTGGTGCTAGCCCTGCCCTCTATTTATATGTTGAGCCCAGGTGAAACTTGGAGCAAAAGCCTCCTCAAAGTCGGTTTTGCCGAAGGCAAGAGTCCCACTCGGACTCCGGGACCAAACGCCACAAACCTTGGCGTCGCCCGAACGCCATGGGCCTCGGCTCTGGCCCGGGGCGAGCGCCGAGGTCTCCGGCGTTTGGCCCCTGCCTCCATAAAACTCCTTTTGCACCGACCTAAAGCCTCATGGGCTTGACCCTTAGCCTAAACATATCATCCAATATATGAATCTTTACGTCTCGACCATTTGAGACTCCTCGTCATGTCCCCGATCTCATCCGGGACTCCGAACTCCTTCGTACATCAAAACATGTAAACTCATAATATAAGCATCATCGAAACCTTAAGCGTGCGGACCCTACGGGTTCGAGAACTATGTAGACATGACCGAGAACTATTCTTGGTCAATAACCAATAGCGGAACCGGGATGCCCATATTGGTTCCTACATATTCTCGAAGATCTTTATCGGTCAAACCGCATAACGACATCGTTGTTCCCTTTGTCATCGGTATGTTACTTGCCCGAGATTCGATCGTCGGTATCAATACCTAGTTCAATCTCGTTACGGAAAGTCTCTTTACTCGTTCCGTAATACATCATCTCGCAACTAACTTATTAGTTGCAATGCTTGCAAGGCTTATGTGATGTGTATTACCGAGAAGGCCCAGAGATACCTCTCCGACAATCGGAGTGACAAAACCTAATCTCAAATCGCCAACCCAACATGTACCTTTGGAGACACCGGTAGTACTCCTTTATAATCACCCGATTCGTTGTGACGTTTGGTAGCACCAAAGTGTTCCTCCGTAAGCGGAGTTGCATAATCTCATAGTTACGAGGAACATGTATAAGTCATGAAGAAAGCAATAGCAATATACTAAGCGATCAAGTGCTAGGCTAACGGAATGGGTCATGTCAATCACATCATTCTCCTAATGATGTGATCCCATTAATCAAATAACAACACATGTCTATGGTTAGGAAACATAACCATCTTTGATTAATGAGCTAGTCAAGTAGAGGCATACTAGTGACTATATGTTTGTCTATGTATTTACACATGTATCATGTTTCCGTTAATACAATTCTAGCATGAATAATAAACATTTATCATGAAATAAGGAAATAAATAATAACTTTATTATTGCCTCTAGGGCATATTTCCTTGAGTCTCCCACTTGCACTAGAGTCAATAATCTAGTTCACATCATCATGTGATTCAACACTAATATTCACATCGTATGTGATTAACACCCATAGTTCACATCGTCATGTGACCAACACCCAAAGGGTTTACTAGAGTCAATAATCTAGTTCACATCGCCATGTGATTAACACCCAAAGAGTACTAAGGTATGATCATGTTTTGCTCGTGAGAGAAGCTTAGTCAGCGGTCTGTCACATTGAGCCGTATGTATTTTGCAAATATTCTATGTCTACAATGCTCGCACGGAGCTACTCTAGCTAATTGCTCCCACTTTCAATATGTATCCAGATTGAGACTTAGAGTCATCTGGATCAGTGTAAAAGCTTGCATCGATGTAACTCTTTCTGACGGGCTCTTTTATCACCTCCATAATCGAGAAATATTTCCTTAGTCCTCACTAAGGATGTTCTTGACCAATGTCCGATGATCTACTCCTAGATCACTATTGTACTCCTTGCCAAATTCAGAGCAAGGTATACAATAGGTGCAGTACATAGCATAGCATACTTTATAGAACCTATGGTGAGGCATAGGGAATGACTTTCATTCTCTTTTCTATTTTCTGCCGTGGTGGGATTTGAGTCTTACTCAATTTCACACGTTTGCAACACAGGCAAGAACTTTTCTTTGATTGTTCCATTTTGATCTACTTCAAAATCTTGACAAGGTATGTACTTATTGAAAAACTTATCAAGCGTCTTGATCTATCTCAATAGATCTTGATGCTCAATATGTAAGTAGCTTTACCGAGGTCTTTCTTTTAAAGAACTCCTTTCAAATACTCCTTTATGCTTTCGGAAAAATTATACATCATTTTCGATCAACAATATGTTACTCACATATATTTATCAAAAAGGCGGTAGTGCTCCCACTCACTTTATTGTAAATACAGGGCTTCACATGAAGTCTGTATAAAACTATATGCTTTGATCAACTTATCAAGCGTGTATTCCAACTCGAGATGCTTGCACCAGTCCATAGATGGATCATGGAGTTTGCACATTTTGTTAGCTCCTTTAGGATTGACAAAACCTTCGGTTGCATCATATACAACTCTTCTTTAATAAATCCATTAAAGAATGTTGTTTTGACATCCATTTGCCAGATTTCATAAAATGTGGCAATTGCTAACATGATTCGGACAGACTTAAGCATCGCTACGGGTGAGAAAGTCTCATCGTAGTCAACCCCTTGAACTTGTCGAAAACCTTTTGCAACAAGTCGAGCTTTGTAGATAGTAACACTACCATCAGTGTCCGTCTTCCTCTTGAAGATCCATTTATTTAACTTGACTTGCTGGTCATCGAGCAGGTCAACGAAAGTCCCCACTTTGTTCTTATATATGGATCCTATCTCAGATTTTATGGCCTCAAGCCATTTCGCGGAATCTGGGCTCATTATCGCTTCCTCATAGTTCGTAGGTTCATCATGGTCTAATAACATGACTTCTAGAATAGGATTACCGTACCACATTGGTGCGGATCTTATTTTGGAAGACCTACGAGGTTCGGTAGTAACTTGATCTGAAGCTTCATGATCATCATCATTAGCTTCCTCACTGATTGGTGTAGGAATCACAGGAACTGATTTCTGTGATGAACTATTTTCCAATAAGGAAGCAGGTATAGTTACCTCATCAAGTTCTACTTTCCTCCCACTCACTTCTTTCGAGAGAAACTCCTTCTCTAGAAAGGATCCATTTTTAGTAACGAATATCTTGCCTTTGGATCTGTGATAGAAGGTGTACCCAATAGTTTCCTTTGGGTATTCTATGAAGACACACTTCTCCGATTTGGGTTTGAGCTTATCATGTTGAAAACCTTTTTCATATAAGCATCGCAACTCCAAACTTTAAGAAACGACAACTTTGGTTTACTACTAAACCATAGTTCATACGGTGTCATCTCAATGGATTTAGATGGTGCCCTATTAAACGTGAATGCAGCTGTCTCTAATGCATAACCCCAAAACGATAGTGGTAAATCAGTAAGATACATCATAGATCGCACCATATCCAATAAAGTGCAGTTACGACGTTCGGACACACCATTATGTTGTGGTGTTCCATGTGGCGTGAGCTGTGAAACTATTCCACTTTGTTTTAATTGAAGACCAAACTCGTAACTCAAATATTTGTCTCCGCGATCAGATCGTAGAAATTTTATTTTCTTGTTACGATGATTTTCCACTTCACTCTGAAATTCTTTGAACTTTTCAACTGTTTCAGACTTATGTTTCATCAAGTAGATATACCCATATCTGCTTAAATCATCTATGAAGGTCAGAAAATAACGATACTTGCCATGAGCTTTAACACTCATCGGACCGCATACATCAGTATGTATTATTTCCAATAAGTCGATTGCTCACTCCATTGTTCGGAGAAGCGAGTCTTTAGTCATCTTGCCCATAAGGCATGGTTCATAAGCATCAAGTGATTCATAATCAAGTGATTCCAAAATCCCATCGGTATGGAGTTTCTTCATGCACTTTACACCAATATGACCTAAGCGGCGGTGCCACAAATGAGTTGCACTATCATTATTAACTTTGCATCTTTTGGCATCAATATTATGAATATGTGTATCACTACGATCGAGATCCAACAAACTATTTTTATTGGGTGTATGACCATTGAAGGTTTTATTCATGTAAGCAGAACAACAATTATTCTCGACTTTAAATGAATAACCATATTGCAATAAACATGATCAAATCATATTTATGCTCAGCATAAGCGTAAATAACATTTATTTAGTTTTAACACTAATCCGAAAGTATAGGGAGTGTGCGATGATGATCGTATCAATCTTGGAACTACTTCCAACACTCATCGTCACTTCCCCTTCAACTAGTTTCTGTTCATTCTGCAATTCACGTTTCGAGTTACTACTCTTAGCAACCGAACCAGTATCAAATACCGAGGGTTACTACTAAACACTAGTAAAATACATATCAATAATCTGTATATCAAATATACCTTTGTTCACTTTGCCATCCTTCTTATCCGCCAAATACTTGGGGTAGTTCCGCTTCCAGTGACCAGTTCCATTGCAGCAAAAGTACTTAGTCTCAGGCTTAAGGTTCAGCTTTGGGCTTCTTCGCGGGAGTGACAACTTGCTTGTCATTCTACTTGAAGTTCCCTTTCTTCCCTTTGCCCTTTTCCTTGAGACTAGTGGTCTTGTCAACCATCAACACTTGATGTTTTTCTTGATTTCTACCTTCGCCGATTTTAGCATCGCGAAGAGCTTGGGAATTGTTTTCGTCATCCCTTGCATACTATAGTTCATCACGAAGTTCTAGTAACTTAGTGATGGTGACTAGAGAATTCTGTCAATCACTATCTTATCTGGAAGATTAACTCCCACTTGATTCAAGCGATTGAAGTACTCAGACAATCTGAGCACATGCTCACTAGTTGAGCGATTCTCCTCCATCTTTTAGCTATAGAACTTGTTGGAGACTTCATATCTCTTAACTCGGGTATTTGCTTGAAATATTAACTTCAATTCCTGGAACATCTTATATGGTCCATGACGTTGAAAACATCTTTGAAGTCCCGATTCTAAGCCATTAAGCATGGTGCACTAAACTATCAAGTAGTCATCATATTGAGCTAGCCAAACGTTCATAACGTCTGCATCTGCTCCTGCAATAGGTCTGTCACCTAGCGGTGCATTAAGGACATAATTCTTCTGTGCAGCAATGAGGATAAACCTCAGATCACGGATCCAATCCGCATCATTGCTACTAACATCTTTCAACACAATTTTCTCTAGGAACACATATAAAAACATAGGGAAGCAAAAACATAGGGAAGCAACAACGCAAGCTATTGATCTACAACATAATTTGCAAAATACTACCAGGACTAAGTTCATGATAAATTAAAGTTCAATTAATCATATTACTTAAGAACTCCCACTTAGATAGACATCTCTCTAGTCATCTAAGTGATTCGTGATCAAATCAACTAAACCATAACCGATCATCACGTGAGATGGAGTAGTTTTCAATGGTGAACATCACTATGTTGATCATATCTACTATATGATTCACGCTCGACCTTTCGGTCTCCGTGTTCCGAGGCCATATCTGCATATGCTAGGCTCGTCAAGTTTAACCTGAGTATTCTGCGTGTGCAAAACTGGCTTGCACCCGTTGTAGATGGACGTAGAGCTTATCACACCCGATCATCACGTGGTGTGCAGGCACGACGAACTTTGGCAGCGGTGCATACTCGGGAGAACACGTCTTGATAATTTTAGTGAGAGATCATCTTAAAATGCTACCGTCAATCAAAGCAAGATAAGATGCATAAAGGATAAACATCACATGAAATCAATATAAGTGATATGATATGGCCATCATCATCTTGTGCTTGTGATCTCCATCTCCGAAGCACCGTCGTGATCACCATCGTCACCGGTAGCGACACCTTGATCTCCATCGTAGCATCGTTGTCGTCTCGCCAACTATTGCTTCTCGACTATCGCTACCGCTTAGTGATAAAGTAAAGCAATTACATGGCTTTGCATTTCATACAATAAGCGACAACCATATGGCTCCTGCCGATTGCCGATAACTTCGGTTACAAAACATGATCATCTCATACAATAAAATATAGCATCACGTCTTGACCATATCACATCACAACATGCCTGCAAAAACAAGTTAGGCGTCCTCTACTTTGTTGTTGCAAGTTTTACGTGGCTGCTACGGGCTGAGCAAGAACCGTTCTTACCTCGCATCAAAACCACAGCGATAGTTTGTCAAGTTGGTGCTGTTTTAACCTTCGCAAGGACCGGGCGTACCCACACTCGGTTCAACTAAAGTGAGAGAGCAGACACCGCCAGTCACCTTTAAGCAGCGAGTGCTCGCGGCGGTGAAACCAGTCTCGCGTAAGCGTCACGTGTAATGTCGGTCCGGGCGCTTCATCTCACAATACCGCCCGAACCAAAGTATGACATCTTTGGTAAGCGGTATGACTTATATCGCCCACAACTCACTTGTGTTCTACTCGTGCATATAACATCAGCGCATAAAACCAGGCTCGGATGCCATTGTTGGGGAGCGTAGTAATTTCAAAAAATTCCTCGCACACGCAAGATCATGGTGATGGCATAGCAGCGAGAGGGAGAGTATTGTCCACGTACCCTCGTGAGACCGTGGCGGGCGTTATGACAACGCGGTTGATGTAGTCGTCGTCTTCACGATCCGACCGATCCAAGCACGAGCGTCACGGCACCTCCGAGTTCAGCACACGTTCAGCTCGATGGCGATCCCGGACTCCGATCCGGTAAAGTGTCGGGGATGAGTTTCGTCGGCCTGACGGCGTGGTGGCGATGATGATGCTCTACGGCGCGAGGCTTCGCCTAAACTCATGACGATATGACCGAGGTGGAATATGGTGGAGGGGCACCGCTGCGGCTAAGAGATCCAAGGGATCAATTGTTGTCTCTTTGGTGCTAGCCCTGCCCCTCTATTTATATGTTGAGCCCGGGGTGAAACTTGGAGCAAAAGCCTCCTCAAAGTCGGTTTTGCCGAAAGGCAAGAGTCCCACTCGGACTCCAGGACCAAACGCCACAAACCTTGGCGTCGGCCCGACGCCATGGGCCTCGGCGCTGGCCCGGGCGAGACGCCGAGGTCTCCGGCGTTTGGCCCCAACCTCCATAAAACTCCTTTTGCACCGACCTAAAGCCTCATGGGCTTGACCCTTAGCCTAAACATATCATCCAATATATGAATCTTTACGTCTCGACCATTTGAGACTCCTCGTCATGTCCCGATCTCATCCGGGACTCCGAACTCCTTGGTACATCAAAACATGTAAACTCATAATATAACATCATGAAACCTTAAGCGTGCGGACCCTACGGATTCGAGAACTATGTAGACATGACCGAGAACTATTCTTGGTCAATAACCAATAGCGGAACCTGGATGCCCATATTGGTTTCTACATATTCTCGAAGATCTTTATCGGTCAAACCGCATAACGACATCGTTGTTCCCTTTGTCATCGGTATGTTACTTGCCGAGATTCGATCGTCGGTATCCAATACCTAGTTCAATATCGTTACGGCAAGTCTCTTTACTCGTTCCGTAATACATCATCTACGCAACTAACTTATTAGTTGCAATGCTTGCAAGGCTTATGTGATGTGTATTACCGAGAAGGCCAGAGATACCTCTCCGACAATCGGATGACAAAACCTAATCTTGAAATCGCCAACCCAACATGTACCTTTGGAGACACCTGTAGTACTCCTTTATAATCACCCGATTCGTTGTGGCGTTTGGTAGCACCAAAGTGTTCCTCCGATGGCAGGAGTTGCATAATCTCATAGTTACAGGAACATGTATAAGTCATGAAGAAAGCAATAGCAATATACTAAACGATCAAGTGCTAGGCTAACGGAATGGGTCATGTCAATCACATCATTCTCCTAATGATGTGATCCCATTAATCAAATAACAACACATGTCTATGGTTAGGAAACATAACCATCTTTGATTAATGAGCTAGTCAAGTAGAGGCATACTAGTGACTATATGTTTGTCAATGTATTCACACATGTATCATGTTTCCGGTTAATACAATTCTAGCATGAATAATAAACATTTATCATAAAATAAGGAAATAAATAATAACTTTATTATTGCCTCTAGGGCATATTTCCTTCATTTGACGCATATGTGTGTAATGCCGATCTTGAGGACTTCATGCAAGATAAGTGTCCTCAGTACTACCAATTGACTGATTCATTCGTGAGAAGGTTTAAATTTACATCTTCGCGTAATTACCAGAATGTCCTGTTTGATATTTATGACCAATCTTATACCATGGACCTAGAAGATTTTACTACTGCTTGCAAACTCCCGCAGTGGGGCAATGTTAATCAAACCCGTAAATCTGAATATAAAGACTTTCTTGCTGGTATCACTGTGGGAGAATCTAGAGATATAGCACAAGCTACCATAGGGAGCATTCATTTTCCTGCTATATATTATTTTGCTCTCTTCATTGGTAGATGCATAAATGGTAAAGATGAAGCATGTCACATGTGTGTCCCTGATCTTTGTGTCCTCAAGATTGCTGTATTAGGTAATAAAGATTACAACTTGGGGGCAATAGTTGCACGTAGGTTGCATAATAATGGTTTAGTTGGAGATTTATTTGGAGGGATTTATGCGACCCGTGTTGCTAATTATCTTGGTATAACTCCACATGAGGGTGATATGGAGTTGCCTCCAGCTTATTTAGATTATGACGCTATGGTCAGTCATTGTTTTCTTGTGAGGAATGAACAATTCCTCCAGTATCGACTAATCTTTGACAGACGTCGCGCTATCCATGTTACTCTCCCTGCTCCTTCCCTTTTTGATTACCAGGCAAAACGAAGATATGTTGTAACCAGGGAGGAGGCAACCGAACACGAGAGGAGACCGGAGGCAGCTCGCCACCACACCGCAGCTTAGGAGGCAATGGTTGCTGCATCTCAGTACGACCCCAGTTACAACTTCGGATATCAGCCAGACTATCCTTGGCAATAGACCAACTTAGGCCAAAAGCCTAAGCTTGCGGGAGTACGTATTTCTCACCGACATTACATTCATGTTCACACACTCATTCTAGTTGTCGGTGCTCATACTTTTTCATTGTACTATTCATGCTAGTTCAAATTTATTTTTCTAGCTTTCTTCTTGTGTGTTCGATAAACCTTAAGAAAGACCAAAAAAATAGTTAGTTTAATTTCCATGCTTGTAGTAGTAATTAAAAAGAAAATTCCCGTTCTTCTTTGCTTGTTGGGAGCTTTCCCGTGTAAATAGTTTTATTTCTTTTCTTTCCTTTGGGGGTCATGAGGAGAAGACCATAATGAAAATGTTTAGTGGCTCTCATATGCATGATTGTTGATTTAATTTAGAGCCCATATTACTTTGTCTTCTCCCTTGAATTGAATGCTTGCACATTCGTGCTTAGTCCAATGCACGTGCACTATTATTATTATCCACACCGTTCGGTCGTGCAAGTGAAAGGCAATAATGACGATATATGATGGACTGATTGAGATGAGAGAAGCTGGTATGAACTCGACCTCTCTTGTTTTTGTAAATTTGATGAGTTCATCATTCCTGATTCAGCCTATTATGAATAAACATGTTTGCAATGACAATTAGAGATTATAGTTGCTTATGCCATGCTTAATTAGCTAGGAGCTTACAATGGTTTACCTTGTGTGCCAATGTGCTATTAAAATGGTTGTGATGTGGTATGATAGGGTGGTATCCTCCTTTGAATGATTCGAGTGACTTGACTTGGCACATGTTCACTCATGTAGTTGAAACAAAATCAACATAGCCTTCACGATATTTATGTTCATGGTGGATTATATCCTACTCATGCTTGCACTCAGTGTTGATTAATTTTAATGCATGTTCATGACTTTTGTCGCTCTCTCAGTTGGTCGCTTCCCAGTCTTTTGCTAGCCTTCACCTGTACTAAGCGGGAATACTGCTTGTGCATCGAAACTCCATAAACCCCAAAGTTATTCCATATGAGTCCACCATACCTTCCTATATGCTGTATTTACCTGCCGTTCCAAGTAAATTTGTATGTGCCAAACTCCAAACCTTCAAATGAAATTCTTTTTTGTATGCTCGAGCTGCTCATGTATCAACTACGGCTGTATGTATCTTCCATGCTAGGTGGGTTATTCTCAAGGGGAGTGGACTCCGCTCCTCATTCACGAGAAAATGGCTGCTAACCGGGATGCCCAGTCCCATGATAAAAAAGATCAAAGAAAATCAAAATAATTAAACAAAACACCCCCAGGGCTGTTGCTAGTTGGAGGCACTCGTTGTTTCTAGCAAGCCATGGATTGATGCTTGTTGGTGGTGGGGGAGTATAAACTTTAACATTCTGTTTGGGAACCGCCTATAATGTATGTAGCATGGAAGATATCGAGATCTCATAGTTGTTGCGCTGACAGTGAAAGTATACCGCTCAAAATGTTATTCCTCTCTATTTTAAAATCGAGCTCTGTCACCTCTACAAATCCCTGTTTCCCTATGCGAAGGGCCTATCAATTTACTTTTATGTTGAGTCATCACTCTCTTATTAAAAAGCACCCGCTGGAGAGCACGTTGTCATTTGCATGCATTACTATTAGTTTATATTGGGTATGACTTGACTGGATCTCTTTTACCATGAATTACAATGTTTAGTCAGTCCTTGATCTTTAAAGGTGCTCTGCATTTATGTTTTGCGGTCTCAGAAAGGGCTAGCAAGATACCATCTTGTTATATCATATTATGATTGTTTTGAGAAAGTGTTGTCATCCGAGATTTATTATTATTGCTCGCTAGTTGATTATGTCATTGATATGAGTAAACATGAGACCTAAGTGTTATTGTGAATATGGTTAGTTCATCATATTTGCTGAAAGCTTGAATGCTGGCTTTACATATTTACAACAACAAGAGCAAACAGAGTTTGTAAAAGTTTTTCTTTATCACTTTCAGTTTGTCAACTGAATTGCTTGAGGACAAGCAAAGGTTTAAGCTTGGGGGAGTTGATACGTCTCCATCGTATCTACTTTTCCAAACACTTTTGCCCTTGTTTTGGACTCTAACTTGCATGATTTAAATGAAACTAACCCAGACTGACGCTGTTTTCAGCAGAACTGCCATGGTGTTATTTTTGTGCAGAAAACAAAAGCTCGGAATGACCTGAAAATCCACGGAGATAACTTTTGGAAAATATAAAAAATACTGGCGAAAGAATCAAGGCCAGGGGGGCCATACCCTATCCACGAGGGTGGGGGGCGCGCCCCCTCCCCCTGGGCGCACCCCCCTGCCTCGTGGGCCCCCTGGAGCTCCACCGACCTCAAGTCCAACTCTATATATTTGGTTTCACGGAGAAAAAAATCAGAGAGAAAGTTTCATCGCGTTTACGATACGGAGCCGCCGCCAAGCCCTAATCTCTCTCAGGAGGGCTGATCTGGAGTCCGTTCGGGGCTCCGGAGAGGGGGATTCCTCGCCGTCGTCATCATCAACCATCCTCCATCACCAATTTCATGATGCTCACCGCCGTGCGTGAGTAATTCCATCATAGGCTTGCTGGACGGTGATGGGTTGGATGAGATTTACCATGTAATCAAGTTAGTTTTGTTAGGGTTTGATCCTTAGTATCTAGTATGTTCTGAGATTGATGTTGCTATGACTTTGCTATGCTTAATGCTTGTCACTAGGGCCCGAGTGCCATGATTTCAGATCTGAACCTATTATGTTTTCATGAATATATCTGAGTTCTTGATCCTATCTTGCAAGTCTACAGCCACCTATTATGTGTTATGATCCGACAACCCCGAAGTGACAATAATCGGGATACTTCTTGGTGATGACCGTAGTTTGAGGAGTTCATGTATTCACTATGTGTTAATGATTTGGTCTGGTACTCTATTAAAAGGAGGCCTTAATATCCCTTAGTTTCCACTAGGACCCTGCTGCCACGGGAGGGTAGGACAAAAGATGTCATGCAAGTTCTTTTTCATAAGCACGTATGACTATATTCGGAATACATGCCTACATTACATTGATGAACTGAGCTAGTTCTGTGTCACCCTATGTTATAACTATTACATGAGGAATCCCATCCGACATAACTATCCATCACTAATCCAATGCATACAAGATTTTCACATATTGTGGTTTGCTTATTTACTTTTCCATTGCTACTGTTACAATTACTACAAAACTGCTATCATTACTTTTGTCACTGTTACCATTACTATCATACTACTTTGCTACTAAATACTTTGTTGCAGATACTAAGTTATCCAGGTGTGGTTGAATTGACAACTCAACTGCTAATACTTGAGAATATTCTTTGGCTCCCCTTGTGTCGAATCAATAAATTTGGGTTGAATACACTACCCTCGAAAATTGTTGCGATCCCCTATACTTGTGGGTTATCAGGACGCAGGAGCTCGTCGTATGCGACACATCCGCTGCATGCGTCGCAAATGGTGGGCCCAGCGCAGGAGGTTGCAGGAGTGTATCTGGTGCTACTGAGGCTTAAATGCTACCGTGATACGGGCATCTGGGCCGTCGCATTCTTAGATCGGACGACATCCGGGAGCTGTTGGATTTGCTGGACCTATGCGTAGTTTTTGGACACCTCGTAAGCTTTTTTGCAAATGTTGCAGAGTCATTGAGAGCCATCAGATATAAGAATCCGATGGCCCGGAAGCTTGTATCATGGTAGCACCTAAAACTTGGTAACACTAGGACGAACCGACTAGAGCTTTGTCAACAGGCATGCGTCATGACTAATGTCAGTGATCATATCGTTGGCTGACTATGTCCTCGCCATAAAGATTCCATGCATGGTCGGTGTACACTTCGAAACTGTAGCGATCTCATATCTTGTTTTGTATGCTTTGAATATGTATGTAGGAAAGGGGCACGCCTAACCTTCACGCGACTGAAAACACGAACCCAGATCTCTCGGGCGACACGGGGGAACCCCCTTCGGCGCCGGCGACTGCTCCACAACCACCTTCCCCTCACCTCACCGCCGCCTGAGGAGCCCACCGGCGAAGCCCGGTCCGGCTCCAGGAGGGTGGCGACGGGGCATCTCTCGGCTGGGGTGCTCGGGCGGATCTTGCGGGAAGTCCTAGTGAGCGCATGGGCGCGGCGCCGGCGGGTGCGGATCAGGCGACGCGACGGTGACTCGCGGCAGCCAGGTGCGGCGTGGGCGCAGCTGAGGTGGCCTGGCGGGCGAGTCTTGGCGTTCGGCGCGTGGACGTGGGGAGCGAGGCCGGGCATGGAGGCTCGAAAGGCGTGTTCAAGAGATCTAGGCAACGTGGATCTGCGGCGGGAGGGCCGAGGACCGTCGTTGTTGGGGATATAACTATTTGTGTAAGCCGCCCAGGAGGGGCCGGGTTACGTAAATAAGATTACCAGAAAGAAGCCCAAGACCAAGCATGAAGATGGCGGTTCAATAAAGGGCTTAAGGCCCACAGTGACTTAAGGCCCGTTGTAATAAACCGCCATAATGGCATGACTTGTATCGGAAGGTAGATTTAACTAGTCACCGGGCGGACATTGTTGATAAGCGGCGGGACTCTGTAAACCCGCAGGCGTCAACCCGTGTATATAAGGGGCGACACATGGCCGACTTAAAACGAAAACAACCAATCGAGAACCGGGCATAGCGTATCTCGCTCCTGGTCATCGAAACCTCAAGCAATACCAACCCAACTAGGCGTAGGCTTTACCTTCACCGTAAGGGGCGAACTAGTATAAAACCTCTCGTGTCCTTTGTCCCGATAACCCCTTTAAGCTTCCTAGTTGGGATGGCTCCACGATTAAGTCCTTGCAAGAGGACATCTGCGTGACAATTCCACGACGGTTGGCGCCCATCGTGGGGCCAGCGCGCAGTGGTTGAGTTCTTGAAGGGTAACCCGAAGGGCTCAAGGGATCTGTGATGGGCGGATGACCAAGAGTCATCGCGACAAGATCTACATCGACAACGAAGTGGGGCCCGAGGCCGACTCAATTGAGTCTGGTGCGGGTCCCTTTGGCGGAATCAGGTCTTCATCGGCGGATTGGTGAGCGGGCCGGGCCGGACAGCTGCACCGACCTCGTCGAGGCGGCTCGGCGTCGAAACCCACCGGGTTCAACCTGTCATGAAGCGTGCCTTTGTGGGCTGTGTTCACGGAGAGGCACTACGAAGGATCTAAAGATGGCGAAGAGCGACCATCCCATCGGATGACGATTAGTCCTCGGTTCAACAGATTCTTTGTATCAGGTCAAGAGGGCATGCTTGGGGCTGTTACGGCGACTCTAGCATTCCAGATTTCTATGAGCGGCTGAGCTGGGCAGGAGTCTTCATGGCTGGTACTCAACCCGGTCAAAACTTCGGCGGCTGCGACAGCAATAACGTCCGGGTCGAGGCGGCGGGGCGGGAGGCCTGCTTGCGCCCGCCCGGCTCAGTCTTGATAGATCTTATGGACAAGTTGGCGGCCTGTTAACCACCACGGTTATTCCTGCAAATCCGGATGAGCATAACACGGAGGTGGCAAAGGTGCGTGAGGAGATAGCCACGGCCAAGGAGGCCTTGGCGGTGAGGACACCGAGGCTAGCTGCGGGCGGGCGGCTTTGGATGCCGCAGGCGGCGACTCGGTCGAGCTTTCCAGCTTAATATGAGTCATCGTCCAATGAGGTGATGAGAAGGAGACATCGAAGACCAGTCTAAATGCGCCTCCGGTTTACGATCCTCGGAATCTTTTCACGACACGGAGCTGGTCCTAGCAATCCGCCGAAGCCAATCAGTTTATGACACCGGCTGGAGGCTGGTTCAGCCTCGAGATGGCACCTCCTCACGGGAGTATGGCCCGCCCGATACATACCGACACCACGGGCCACTTCTCCAACCCCATGGAGAACTTGATAGCAACATCGGCGCGTCTGGCGGCTCTTCCGGTGGATGGTGATGACCCGGCGGTGGTGGAAACCCGGAGGTCGGGGATCTTCTTGAGACGGTCTTGGCACAGCGGAGACCTATTCTTCTGGAGGGGACATGATTCATTCAACTCCTCAGCCTTGGCTAGCACCTCGTCAAACCCGGAGTCCGAGTTCTGGCGAGCACATGGAGTGAAGCTTTATCAAGCAATGCCCAGCGTCGTAACCAACCCGGCGGCTATAACCCGGTGCAGGACCGATTCGTCGGGGAGGATGAGCAGGCGGCTCAATTAAGCGGCTCGGCGGATGGCATATGAAGGTCTCCCGAGTATCAATGACTTCATTGGAGCAGGGTGGCGATGGAACGGTGGTGTTCCTTATGCGGTGCGGCTGCGGGATGTCGTCGCCAAGGATTTCAAGGGACCTCGAAAGGTGCGAATTACAACCGACTTACAGCCGGGGCATGGATTGAAAGTTCTGAGATGGCCATGGAGTTATTGGAGGTCAACAACGCAGCAATGACTAAGTATTTCACCATGATGTTAGATGGAGCGGCCGGTCTTGGTTGAAAAGTTTGCCTCCCAATTCCATCAGTTCATGGGCGAGCTAAAGGCCGGTTTATCCGAACTTCAAGGACACTTGCAAGTAGTCTATGTCAATTGTGGACTTGACCAATTGTAAGCGGGAGGAGGTGAGTCCACAACTCATTGGGTGCGCGGGTCAAGAAATAATACACTCATCGATAAGATGGATGCGACTCTGCGGTACTTATGCTCCATCAAAATTGTCGTTTTGAGCATTTGAAGCGAAGCGGGGCGCGCTTAAGCGTGATTACAATGACATGGATGCGCTGATGGCAGCCTTGGTTAAATATGCCGATTCTGATACTACCAATGATCCCGCGTCTGAGGAGGAAAATACAGGGAAAGGAAATAAGAACGGCAATGGAAAGGGTCAGCAGCATAACCCGGTAAGTCAAGGGGGCAACAAGCATAAGGCGGAGGGTAACCCGGAGTTTGTGGCCAATGCTAATGCCCAAGGTAACAACAAGAAGCGTAAGGGGAGACCACCCCCTCGATATGGTGGCTCAGGTCCATCTCTTGAGCAGCTTCTGAATGAGCCTTGCCCAAGACACGGTACTCGAGAAAATCCTGCCACCCACTTATGGAAGGACTGCGCGATCATGAAGGCTTTCAAGAATTCCAACATGTTTGATGGCAATCACCGATCAGGCGGCGGTTCAGGAGCAAGTGGTTTTCATGGCCCGGGTGGCGGCTCAAGTTCCGGCTTTCAGGGAGGTCAAAGTGGCTATAATCAACAACAGCCTGGTCAAGGGGGACAGCAGCAGCGGTCGAGTTATCGAGCCATCAAAACAGTTGAGCGGTGGGCAATACCATGTGTTTACCACTAACTTGTGCAAGCGTGACGGAAAGGTTCATAAGAGGGTTGTGAATTCGGTTGGCGGCGGTTCCCGTTATTTGAGGTGGTCGAGCAGCCTATCATTTGGAGCGGGAAGATCACCCCTCGGGTTGATAACCGAATCGATTAACCTTAGTGGTGGCCCCTCGGGTTGGTGGATATAAATTCACTAAGGTGCTCATGGACGGAGGAAGCAGCATCAATATTCTCTATTATGAGACCTTTACGCGCATGGGGTTGGTGATAAGGACTTGAGGGCGTCCAACACTGTTTTTTCATGGGGTGGTACACGGTAAGTCGGCATATCCAGTTGGAAAGATCGAGCTGGAAGTAGCCTTTGGAGATCAATATGATTCGAAATTTGAGAAGGCGGCGTTTGAGGTAGTCAAAATCAGGAGCCCGTATCACGCTCTGTTTGGACGGCGGCTTATGCCAAGTTTATAGCACGACCGTATTATGTTTATCTGCAGCTCAAGATGTCGGGTTACAAGGGCACCATCCTTTGTACATGGGAGTCGAAAGGTAGCCTTGGAATGCGAGGAAAGGCGTCGGCTTATCTTGAATCTATTTGTCTTGAAGAGGAGCTGAAGTTTTATCAAACTAATGTTGACCGGCGGATATGACCTCTTTGAAGAAGCCAACCATAGAGCAAGACTCGGCGTTGAAATTTAAGTCGACGCGAGACAAAACTGGTCGATTCCTCGGCGACTCTTCCAAGCGATTCGACATCGGTACCAATTTGGATCCCAAATAGGAAGCGCGCTCATCGAGTTCATCCATGAGAACAGGACATCTTTGCATGGAAACCTTCGACATGCGGGTGTCCCGAGAGAACTCGTTGAGCACACTCTTAATATTGATCCAAAGTATAAGCGGTCGAGCAGTTTCTCCGGCGATTCAATGAGGAAAGGCGAAAGCTATAGGGAGGAGGTCGCTTTCGGCTCTTAGCGGCGGGTTCATCATGGAAGTCTTTCACCGGGTGGTTGGCTAACCGGTGCTTGTGCTCAAGAAAACGGCGGCTGGCAGATGTGTGTGGATTACGGACTTAAATAAAGCTTGTCCGGCTGATCCCTTTGCTCTACCCGCATTGATCAAATCATCGATGCTCTGCGGGTTCTGGCGTTTGAGTTTTTGGATGCTTACTCTGGTTATCATCAGATCAAGATGGCGATTAAGGACCGGGAGAAGGCGGCTTTCATTACTCCGTTTGGAGCCTTACGCTATGTATCTATGCCGTTTGGGCTCAAAAGTGCCTAAGCGACTTATTAGCGGTGTGTCTGAAATTGTCTCCACAATCAGATTAGGCGCAATGTTCATGCTTACGTAGATGACATCGTGGTGAAGTCGAGAGAAGAAACCTTGATATTGACTTAAAGAAACCTTTGATAATCTCCGGGTCTACAAGATGATGCTTAACCGGACAAGTCTGTATTTGGTGTACTGCAGGCAAACTTTTGGGATTCTGATCTCAAGCAGGGGGCATTGAAGCTAACCGAAGAAGATCAAAGCGATTACCTCTCTGGCTAAACGGTGTGCATCAATGATGTTCAGCGGCGGAATTGCGTTCTTTGCTTTAAGCGATTCATAAGCGGTTAGGTGAGAAGGCTCTACCACTGTGTCGGATGATGAAGAAAACATACACTTTTATGCAGGTGAGGCTGCTGATGCTGCCTTTGAAGATTTAAAGAGACATTTGTCTGAGCCGCCGGTTCTCATGGATCCCATTGATAAAGAGCCATTGCTGTTGTATGTTCTGCTAACTCACGTCTTTGTTTGTGTGGCCATTATGGTGGAAGCGTAAGGAGGCGGCAAGGAGCATCGGTTCAACGGCGGTTTATTACATCGATGAGGTGCTCATAGAATCCAAGCAAAGGTATCCGCATTGGCGAAAACTTGTTTATGGGGTGTTCATGGCGAGCGGAAGCTAAGCGATACTTCTGGGTCATCCTATAAGCGTAGTAAGTTCAGCCCCTTTGGGAGACATCATCGAGAATAGGAAGCCACGGGGCGAGTCGCCAAGTGGGCCATTGAGCTTGGACCTCATGGTTTGAAGTATATACCACGTCAGCTATCAAGTCTCAAGCCACAGTAGACTTTATCAATGATTGGGCGGAGTTGCGGGCACCGGAGCGAAGCGGATAACACATATTGGACTATTCACTTGATGGGTCCGAGGCAGTTGGAAGGCTCGGGGGCTGGAGTCGTTTAACTTCCCCGGGTGACAAATTTTGTTATGTGCTCCGGCTTATGTTTCCTGTACTAACAATGCAGCTGAATACGAGGCTTTACTCCATGGCCTCCGGATGGCCAAAGAGATGAATTTGAGCCGGGTAAGATGCTTGGGCGATTCAGACCTCGTTGCTCAATAGGTGTTAGGCACGTGGGACTCCAAGGATCCCCTTATGGCGGCTTATCGTCGCGAAGTTGATGCGGTGGCTGGGCACTTCAAAGGTTATCAAGTAGAGCACATTGATCGAAGGAAGAATGAGGCGGTGATGCTTTAAGCGGCTGGGGTCTCAACGTAAGCGGTGCCGCCTAACACCTTTCTTGGCGTTTTGCATAACCCATACGTCCGAGTGCCTCTGAGAGGAAGAGCTTGCGATGCCGGACCGGGCGCAGCTGGTGGCGGCTCTCCATGCCATCCCAGTTGGACAATCCCATATTTGGCTTATATGACCGGGGAGAGTTGCACGAGGATGAGACCTTGGCAAGACAAATCGTCGAGCGGTCCAAATCCATGACAATTGTTCATGGCGAGTTGCATCACCGCAGCGTCCTTTGGGCGTTTCAACGTTGTGTATCGCTGCGGAGGTCGGGAGATGCCGTGAGATTCATGAAGGAGATTGCGGTCATCATGCGGTTCAAAATCTCTGGTGGCCAAGGCTTTTCGTCATGGTTTCTATTGGTGACGGCTCATCTTGATCACGGAGGATCTGGTCGACAAATGTGACGGATGTCAAAAATTCTCACGACGAGCTCATGTGCGGCTCAAGAATTGAGATGATTCCAATTACTTGGCCGTTTGCGGTTTGGGGGCTTGACATGGTTGGACCTTTCAAAAGGTCTAAGGATAAGAAGACACACTGTTGGTGGCGGTGGATAAATTCACCAAGTGGTTTGAAGCGAGCGGTCGATAAGTGTGATGCAACCACGGCCGTTCATTTCATGAAAAGGTGATCTTCGTTTGGCTTTCCACACAGCATTATAAGCGATAATGGTGCGAATCTCTCAAGGGTGCCATGGAAGAGTTTTGTCAACAAGAGCACATCCGGCTTGATGTTTGGTTGTTGCTCACCCCGATCTAATGGTCAAGCGAAAAGAGCTAATCAAGAGATCTTGAAAGGTATCAAACCCGGCTCTTAGTTCCCTTACAGCAAACTCCGGGTTGTTGGGTGGAGGAGTTACCCTACGTGCTATGGAGCATCAACACAGCGCCTAACAGATCTACTGGTTATACACCTTTCTTCATGGTGTCACGGAGGCGAGTGGTTACGCCAAGTGATATCGGCATGATTCACCCCGGGTGGCGGCTTATGTTGAGGTTGATAATGAGAAAGCTCGTCAGGATGCACTTGACTTGTTAGATGAGCAGCGAGACTTGGCAATAGCCCGCTCGGCGATTTATCAGCAAGACCTGCGCCGTTATCACAGCCGCCGGGTTAGAAGCAGAACTTTTCAGGAAGGCGATTTAGTGCTCCGGCTCATTCGGGATCAATCGATATGCACAAGATGTCTCCTCCTTGGGAAGGACCCTTTGTGATCAGCAAGAATCTCAACAACGGGTCATATTACCTCATCGATGTTGAGAGCACAAAGACTCACGTAAGTCGGAGGAAGAGACCCTTGACCGTGGAACATAAGCGCATCTCCGACCCTATTATACTTAAGCTACCGGCTCTCGGTATATTATTTTTCCTTTTTAGCAATGTATATATTATATAAAGCAATAAAGCAGGACCTCTTTCCTTTCCACCCTTCAAGGTTTATGTATCTTCTTTACCAGATGGTGGAAACGACCAACAGGGAGCGGACCAGATCTGAATCCGGCTTCCCTTTTGATCCGGCTTATGATCATATCTGAATCTAGCCATGGTCACTTGGGGGCTTCCTGTTCAAACATAGGTCGTAGTCGAACCAAAGAGAACATAGCTGTTGATACCCAATTGATCGGCATACTGCCAAACCCACTTGGGGGCTTCTTGATCATATTTGAATCATAGCTTAACCCCTTTGGGTCTGATGTGGATCATATTCGAATCAATGTCATTAAACAACTCTAATGGTCACTTGGGGGCTTCCTGTTCAAACATAGGTCGTATTCGAACAAAAGAGAACATAGTTGTCGATACCCACTTGATCGGCATCGCCAAAGCCATTGGGGGCTATATGATCGTATCCGAATCTTAGCTTAACCCCTTTGGAACGGTTCTACTGATCGTATTCGAATAAGAGGCCTTTGAAAATTAAGTTTATTTTATTCTATAACGGTAAATAATATTAAGGGCCAGGTAAACATTATATGTGCCAATTTTCAGAAGTTAAGTTTAACTGTCTGCTTTTTGGGATCACATAAGCCGGTAATGTAAGCTTCAATAGGATAGTAGGTATATTATTATGGTCATGATCATAAATCGGCTGTCTTTTATGATGTTTTGGTTCATACTCGGGTTAACATTATTCTATATGACCCCGGATGTGGTAAAACATAGCGAATTTTTGTTTTTATACGGGTAAAGCAAAAAAGTTTTTGGACGTCAAGGAGCAATTCATGTAAGCCAGCAGTATACAACGATAGCGGCTTGTGACAATATTAAGCACCACAAACATGCGCGAAGGCATGCGAGTTATGAAGTTTTTCTACCCTATTACAAGACTCCCAGTCGAATAATGAAACATCATTTTTTCAAAGACCTAGTACCGGCGGGTTACTCCTTTGGTGGGCTTGAAGACTCGGGTTATCCTTCTCCGCCTCTTTATGCATTGTTTTGTCTGGAAGGTTGTGAGGTCGATCAATGCCGCAAAGGCTTCAAATTCAACCGTCATCTATTAAAGCTGGCGGGTCAACCGAGGAGCAAAGGTATGCTTCGAGTTGGAGGATCGGTGGCGTCATCATAATGCGGAGTTGGAATCCTCCGGTTCTCGTTGTCATAACCCGGCTGATACTTAGTAAGATCAATATCATTGCCGATGATGGTGGCCACAGGACGTACGACTCTCACACAAGTGGTGAAGTCTGATTCATTGAATACAGAGTCGTCCTCCTTCAAACTGGGATATCCAAGAGCAACATCGGCTAGGTATAGCTCTGGAACCAACGCTTTGGCCCGGCTTAAGGCGGCTATGGCCCGACTCGCGGATGCCGCCTTAGCTCCTAAATCCGTTGAGGTAACACGGCAAGTCGTTTGAGCACATCTGCGGGAGATAAGGAGTATCATTTGATAAAGCCACAATGGCCAAAACGCGTTGTGACCGGTGTATAGTTGTTCCACTAGAGTGTACACGCCTTAAGCAATCGGCATATTACTGCTTCAAGTTTGTGCTCACAGGGCCTGCGTTTATACATATAAGGTAAGCGGAGATAATATCTGAAATAGTCATCAAAGAAACCATGGTGATGTTCACGGTTACACATAGTAACTTACGAAGATTCTTTGAGACCATTTGAGATATCTGGCGCTTTAAGCGGACAGCTCGGCGATTGCTTGACAAGAGCTGCTACTTTGTCTCGGCCGGGTCACAAGTGAAGTTTTTCATCTGCCCAGGTCTTCTTCTCCACGTCAAAATTCTTCTTCAACTTTTCTTGCTCGAGAGGCGCTGAATGCGAATTTGGAATTGGCTTTTGAATCTCAAGTTCTTGGGCTGCCGGCCGGGTCTTGGTCAGCAATCTCCAATTCAAATTGGTGGTGGAGGCCTGCATTGGCCTTGAGTTATAATTAAGGTTATGGTAAGATGTCATTAAAGTCTCAAGCACTTTACAAGTAAAGCCACTTGACACTTGGGGGCTAATGTATCTTTGAAGAAAATTTTACTTTATAATGCGGATTATGCATATTAAAGTCTCAAGCACTTTACAAGTAAAGGTACTTGACACTTGAGGGCTAATGTGTATCGCACGTTTTAAGTTGCCATATTATGGCCGGGTTAAATATCTTTTCTTGTAAACCGGATGAACTAACGATGGCGGTATCTAAGTCTCAACATATTTACTTATAAGCGATAGACTTGGGGGCTGTCTGATAAGTAAGATTCAGGAGAAATAGTATAAGTTATACCTTAGATTTATCTTGTATCTGTTTCACCATGTCAATTTCTAGGTCATGGCTGTTATGCACTTGATTGAGATAGCTTTGAGACTATATCGCCAATGCTTAAGTGAGCATAATCAGCGATGTCTGTTTGGTCTTCGGTGTTTGACAAGTTCTTCCTTGGCGATTACATCGCAAGAGACGATGGGCCGCCCAGTTCAACATCTTGGCTTTTCAATATTTCAACTTCCGGCTCGGCCGTCTTGGTCGAGCTAGGAATTTCCGGATTATCGGAGCTGTTAAAAGTGTCTTGGCGGTAATTCGGAAGATGGCGTTGGAATTTCATAGGCGGCTCGGGAGGTGGTTGATGAGTAGAAGCATCGAGGGCAGCTGTTCGAGTTCCGGCTCGATTGCTACGGGTCTTGATCGGCTTATTCTTTTTGCCCTCTTCTTGGGCTTCACACACACTATGGACAAAAGCAGAGGATGAGTACAAAATATGAGTAAGGCAAAGCATGAGGATAACAAGGTATATTACCCGAGGGCAGTCTTGAAGGCGGCATGTTGGATTGCATAGACTCACGGAGGAAGGAGAGTATCGATAATTGGAATCGAGATGAATTGAGAGGTTGTGAATGAAACCCGCCAAAGGATAAGCAGAGCGTAAAGCGGAGATGACCTCGATCCGGCGCTTCCTACTCACGTCGGGTAAGCGGAAGAGCTCTGCGTCCTTCTTGGTCGGGTTTGCCTCCGGCTTTCAAGCTGTTGTTGCTTCAAAAGAAATTGAGGATCTTGATAAGCTAGAGGATGTGAAAATTTTACTTTCGGGTCACCCGTCGGGTTTTGTGCTTTGGCAAAGGCTCGAGCGGAGGAGATTATAGTTACCTCTTCACCGGGAGCTTGGTTGTTCCAGTGTCCTCTGAAAGGCGAAAATATCAATAAAATAGTAACAAGGGAGTTAAGAGAGTAAGGGATTACCTCTTCCTCAAATGCGAAGAAGAGTCATCCAGTTTGAGCAAATCGGGCGCTGGGTTTCTTCTTCTTTGAAGTTCCGGTCTTGGCGGCTTTCCTTCGGTTTTCTTGGCTGCGGGCTTGTTGGGCAGCCTCAAGGTCATATTGACCTTCGAAATATCACCGACTGTGGAAAAAGATAAAGAGTTATAAGTACAAAGAAGGTAAACAGGTTAAGGAATATTTATTAAGATTGATAACTTCTTTGCGGGGCGGGTTCTTTTGCAAAGGGAGTAAACCAAAGGCATTGCTAGTAAGTGCCTTCCTTCAGCAATGACTGGGTTGTAGCATCCGCCACATCGTCTGGTAGGTCGTCAGGACTATGACGCATTGGGTCGCTCTTCTCGCCTGTATAAGTACATATTAAGCGGGCGGCGGCTTAATGGGAGTATCATAAAGTAACCCGGACTCGAGACTAGGTCGATGCCATTTAAACCATTCCCGAAAGGGCTTTGATCTTCTTGATGGTGGGATTAAAGGCGGGCGTTCAACGATGGTTGGTTTATCCGCCCGGTGGATGGTTGGACTCAAAGCGCGGTAGCGGCGAAGCGAAGGCTTCTCGTCGGGAGAATATCGGACAATAGAACCATGTCGATTCCAATTTTTGGGTGACTCGGCAGCTCGGCATAAGGAAACAGGCAGTCTCTTCGTCAATGGATCGAGATACTGCCAAGTTCAAGACTAGGCCCGTTGGCACGTTCATTCTGCCGGTTCAAGTAAAAAAATTCTCTGAACAAAAGTAGACTTGGCTCCTCTCCCAGGTACACCTCGCAGAAGACTTGAAAATTGCAAAGATTTGATACGGAATTGGGTCCAATGTCTTGAGGTCTAAGATCAAAGAAATTCAGAACTTCTACGAAGAACTTTGAGCAGGAGGAACAAATCCCGGCTCATGTGATCCGTGAAAACTATCACTTCCCTTGTTTGGGTTGAGGCTTTTCTTGGACGGGTCGGGAACACGATAAGACATGACCTCCTTCTTTTGCGGTGGCGAGACTTCACAAACTCAGCGGTTTACTTTTGGTGACTGTGGATGGGACCCGATTGCAGGATTCTGAGGAGCTTTGGTAGCTTTAGGAGCCATGACAGCAATTGGCCTATTACAACATAAGAAAATCCGGTTCAAATTTTAACCCGGAGAAGATATCAAATTCTTGAAGGTAGCGGCTTCTGAAGGGCCTAATGATATAAGAATAAGCGGGCAGTAATATTTAAGCCGCTACAAGCATTAAGAGCAGTTCAAAAATTTAAAGATATGAGAATCGGGCAAGGTTCACAGATCGGTGGTATGCATTTAAACGGACACACGGACAGTTTAAGGGCATTTAACAAGAAGAAGTTTTCGGGTGATAAAACAGATTTCACAATCTTACGCTATAAGTTGAGATCAAAGAACTGTTACGATAAGAAAATGTTCTAGACCTAAAAACTGGCGAGATGTGTTCATAAACTCGAATGGGGCTTTCATACGAGAAAGGGATCTGTTTTTATCCAAGACAAGTCGAAAACAACTACGCGGCTATTTTATGTCATTCTCGGACCGAAGAGGCATCTAGGAGAAAAAGCGGCAAAGGTTTAGCTCAATGGTGATGAACTCCGACGAACTCGAGGAAGTTCTAATGCAGATCTAAGCAAGGAAGGAAGGAACTTACGGATCTGGAGGAGCTACGGCTTCGCCGTCGTTTTCTGAACCGAGTCGGGTTGATGCAGCGGCACAGTCGATGAAGACAAGAAGGTTGGCGGCGGCGGCGGAGCTTCGAGAGGAGGCAAGAGGAAGAAGAAGGCGGTGGTAAGGTGAGAATGGGAGACCTAGGTCGCGCCTATTTATAAGGAGAGGATAAGCGAGGCGGTAGCGAAGCGAGGAGATAAGAGTTATTATCCAGCGGCCACGACGCCTCGGTTTCGGAACAATCAATAAAACGAGAGATCCATTGAGCGATACGGTGGAATAAAAAAAGATAGCGTCATGGCGGGTTAACACGGATCGAGAAAATGACATCACGGCGGGTTAAAGAAAGTCTTTTGCAGATCGAAAGATTGAAGATTTAGGTTTCAAGGTATTTTAAGATTGACATGAACAGGTTCAAATCAATGCAGGGCCTAATGTTGGGGATATAACTATTTGTGTAAGCCGCCCGGAGGGGCGGGTTACGTAAAGAAAGATACGAGAAAAGAAGCCCAAGACCAAGCATGAAGATGGCGGTTCAATAAAGGGCTTAAGGCCCACAGTGCTTAAGGCCTGTTGTAGTAAACCGCCATAGCGGCGTGACTTGTATCATAAGGTAGATTTAACTAGTCACGGGCGGACATTGTTGATAAGCGGCCGGGACTCACATAGACCACGAGGCGTCAACCCGTGTATATAAGGGGCGACATGTGGCGGCTTAAAGCGAAACAACCAATCGAGAACCGGGCATAGCGTATCTCGCTCCCTGGTCATCGAAACCTCAAGCAATACCAACCCAACTAGACGTAGGCTTTACCTTCACCGTAAGGGGCCGAACTAGTATAAAACCTCTCGTGTCCTTTGTCCCGACAACCCCTTTAAGCTTCCTAGTTGCGATGGCTCCACCATTAAGTCCTTGCAAGAGGACATCTGCCGTGACAATTCCACGACAGTCGTGGTGCTGCTGCTCCGGCGGGGTGCTTGGTGGAGGTGTCCGACGGCCTGTACAGCACTCGGGAAATGACTTCAGGGGTCTGGTGGCGAGGAGGTACCGTCGTGTGGTCGCGCTGTGCCGCGAGGGGTGGTTGCTGCTGCTCGGTCAGCATGGCAGCCCGAAGTGGAGGAGCTCGTAGTGTTGGAGCAGGAGCGCGTTTGTGGTGGATGGATCTTCTGCGTCTTTCGGTGGGCGTGTGTGGTGCGCGTGCGCATGAGAGCTTGGTCACGGCTGGGAACCGAGGTGGTTCGTGGCCTCGGGCAGCATTTTTGTGGTCCTGCCGGCATGGTGCTCGGCAAGGATTGACGGTTCATGCTGCGTCCAGTGATCTGGCTCTTTGTCGGCGATTGGCAGATCTAGCGTGTACTGTCGGTCTGCGGCCTCTGCAAGGTGCGGTTGGTTGCTCCGACGATTGGCTTGTTCGACTACGAGCCAACTCGGTGGTGGTGCTACGTGATCGCTATTCTGAGATGATGTGCGGATGAGGTGGTCTCAGGAGCTTGGGAGAAAACCCTGTCTCGATTGTGACCGTGACCAGCGATGGCAGCGGCCATGGTCGTTGCTTATCTTCTTGGAGACATCGTTGTTTTGCTGCTGCACCCCTCCCGTGCGGATCGCTGCAGCTCCGGGGGAAACCCCTGATCTTGTTTAATCGGACGATGACGACGCCTTGGTGTCGTACCCCCCCCCGGGGCTTTGTCTTTGGAGCTGGATGTTGGCGAGCGAGACCAGGGAAAGTTGGTGGTGTTGGCGTCGAGGCATCTGTGGCAACGATCATGGGGCGAGCAATGTTGGAGATGTGGCTATGGTTGCGGTAGTCAGCTCCTCTCTGGCGTGTCCGCGGGATCGCCTCGGCTGGTTTGTTGCTATGAAGTTGAAGCTATAGTGGCGGGGCCTGGTGGTATACGGTGATTGGAAGCATGTGGTTCGTTCGATGATCTTCTGCGGTGTTAGCCGTGCCTAGTTCTCCTCCCTGGTTCTCCGTCAGAGTCGGAGCTGCATTGTCTGGTCGCCGGTGGCTGGGTCTGGAGCAGAACTTCATGCATCTCCACATGGCCTCTTCAGTGTGGGTTGAGTCGACGATCGCCTACGACAAAGTCGGAGTCGTTTGCTCAGGGTTTAGGGATGGCGACGGCGCATGTATGCTGTCTCGGCGAGACCCTCTTTGGAGTGGTGTGTGTGGGGTACCTTATGTGGTTGTTTGGATAACTAGTATTTGAAACAAGTTTTAGCAAAACCAATATTTTTAGGAAAACCAGTTTTAAGCTGTTGTTTATTAAAACTGGTTTATAGAATACTTTGTTTGTCATCTCTGTTGGAAATATGCCCTAGAGGCAATAATAAAATGGTTATTATTATATTTCTTTGTTCATGATAATTATCTATTATTCATGCTATAATTGTGTTATCCGGAAATCGTAATACATGTGTGAATACATAGACCACAACATGTCCCTAGTGAGCCTCTAGTTGACTAGCTCGTTGATCAGCAGATAGTCATGGTTTCTGACTATGGACATTGGATGTCATCGATAAGGGATCACATCATTAGGAGAATGATGTGATGGACAAGACCAATCCTAAGCATAGCACAAAGATCGTGTAGTTAGTTTGCTAGAGCTTTTCCAAATGTCAAGTATCATTTCCTTAGACCATGAGATTGTGCAACTCCGGATCCGTAGGAGTGCTTTGGGTGTGTAAGCGTCACGGCGTAACTGGGTGGCTATAAAGGTGCACTACGGGTATCTCGAAAGTGTCATTGGGTTGTACGAATCGGGACTGGGATTTAATAAGCTCCGTATGGCGGAGAGGTATCTCTGGGCCCACTCGATAATGCATCATCATAATGAGCTCAATGTGATCAAGTGGTTGATCACGGGATCATCATTACGATGCGAGTAAATTGACTTGCGGTAGCGATATTGAGCGAGGTATTGGGATACCGACGATCGAGTCTCGGGCAAGTAGCGTACCGATTGACAAAGGGAATTGTATCACGGGATTGATTGAATCCTCGACATCATGGTTCATCCGATGATATCATCGAGGAGCATGTAGAAGCCAACATGGGTATCGAGATCCTGTTGTTGGTTATTGACCGAGAGTCGTCTCGGTCATGTCTACATGTCTCCCGAACCCGTAGAGTCTACACATAAGGTTCGGTGGCCTTCTGGTTGTAGATATATTAGTATCACATAACCGAAAGTTATGCAGGTCCGGATGAGATCCGGATGTCACGAGGAGTTCGGAATGGTTGAAGGTAAAGATTTATTTATAGGAAGTCAAGTTTAGATCCATCGGGAAAGTTTGGGTGTCGGTATTGTACGGGACCACGGAAGGGTCCCGGGTCCATCGGTGGGGCCACCTATCCGGAGGGCCCCATGGGCTGAAGTGGGGAGGAACCAGCCTGGTGGGCAGTCGCGCCCCTTGGCCTCCCCTCGCCTAGGGCAGGAAACCCTAGGGGTGGGGCGCCCCCACCAAGCAGGGCAAGCCACCCCTTGGCCGCCCCCCCCTTGGAGATTGCATCTCCTAGGGCTGGCGCCCAGGGGTCTATATATAGTGGGGGAGGAGGCAGCCGCACCTAGCCCTGGCGCCTCCTCTCCCTCTCCAACACATCCTCCTCTCCGTGAGAGCTTGGCGAAGCCTTGCCGAGATCCTGCTGCATCCACCACCACGCCGTCGTGTTGCTGGATCTCCATCAACCTCTCCTTCCCCTTGCTGGATCAAGAAGGAGGCGTCTTCCCCAACCGTGCGTGTGTTGAGCGGAGGTGCCGTCCGTTCGGCGTTCGGTCATCGGTGATTTGGATCACGGCGAGTGCGACTCCATCAACCCGTTCTCTTGAATGCTTCCGCTCGCGATCTACAAGGGTATGTAGATGCACTCCTTTTCCCTCGTTGCTAGATAACTCCATAGATTGATCTTGGTGAAGCGTAGAATTTTTTTGATTTCTGCTACGTTCCCCAACAGTGGTATCAGAGCTAGGTCTATGCGTAGTTACTATGCACGAGTAGAACCTAAAGCAGTTGTGGGCGTCGATGTTGTCAATTTTCTTGCCACTACTAGTCTTATCTTGCTTGGCGGCATCATGGGATGAAGCGGCCGGACCGACCTTACGTGCGCTTCGTGAGGCAGGTTCCACCGACTAACATGCACTAGTTGCATAAGGTGGCTAGCGGTGTCTGTCTCTCCCACTTTAGTTGGAGCAGATTCGATGAAAAGGGTCCTTATGAAGGGTAAATAGAAACTGGCATATCACGTTGTGGTTTTACGTAGGTAAGAAACGTTCTTGCTAGAAACCTATAACAACCACGTAAAAATATGCAACCACAATTAGAGGACGTCTAACTTGTTTTTGCAGCAAGTGCTTTGTGATGTGATATGGCCAAAGGATGTGATGAATGATATATGTGATGTATGAGATGATCATGTTCTTGTAATAGGAATCACGACTTGCATGTCGATGAGTATGACAACCGGCAGGAGCCATAGGAGTTGTTTTTATTTTTTGTATGACCTGCGTGTCATTGAATAAACGCCATGTAAATTACTTTACTTTATTGCTAAACGCATTAGCCATAGAAGTAGAAGTAATCATTGGCGTGACAACTTCATGAAGACACGATGATGGAGATCATGGTGTCATGCCGGTGATGAAGATGATCATGGCGCCCCGAAGATGGAGACCAAAGGAGCAATATGATATTGGCCATATCATGTCACTATTTGATTGCATGTGATGTTTATCATGTTTTGCTTATTATTTGCTTAGAACGACGGTAGTAAATAAGATGATCCCTTATAATAATTTCAAGAAAGTGTTCCCCCTAACTGTGCACCGTTGCGAAGGTTCGTTGTTTGAAGCACCACGTGATGATCGGTGTGATAGATTCTAACGTTGAATACAACGGGTGTAAGCTAGATTTACACCGCAATACACTTAGGTTGACTTGCGAGCCTAGCATGTACGGACATGGCCTCGGAACACGAGAAGACCGAAAGGTCGAGCATGAGTCGTATAGAAGATCGATCAACATGAACATATTCACCGGCGTTGACTAGTCCGTCTCACATGATGATCGGAGACGGCATAGTTGACTCGGATCATGTTTCACTTAGATGACTAGAGGGATGTATATCAGAGTGGGAGTTCATTGAATAATTTGATTAGATGAACTTAATTATCATGAACTTAGTCTAAAATCTTTACAATATGTCTTGTAGATCAAATGCATTGCGCTAATGTTGCCCTCAACTTCAGCGCGTTCCTAGAAAACCAAGCTGAAAGATGATGGCAGCAACTATCTGATTTGGGTCCGAACACGAGGATCATCCTCATAGCTGCCAAGAAAGATTATGTCCTAGAAGCACCGCTAGGTGAAGCACCCATCGAGAGAACCAAGGCGTTATGAGCGGCTTGGCAGTCTCGTCTTGATGATTACTCCCTCATTCGGTGCGGCATGCTTTACAGCTTAGAACCGGGGCTCCAAAAGAGTTTTGAGCAACACGGAGCATATGAGATGTTCAAGAGCTGAAAATAGTTTTCAAGCTCATGCCGGGTCGAGAGATATGAAGTCTCCGACAAGTTCTTGATTGTAAGATGGAGGAAAATAGTTACATCGGTGAGCACATACTCAAGATGTGCAGGTTGCACAACCGCTTGACTCAGTGGGAGTTAATCTCCGGATGGCCTTGATCGTGTGAGGATCCTTGATCGCTTCCACCGAGCTACAAGAGCTTTGTGATGAACTTCAATATGCGGGGATGGAAAAGACCATTCTGAGGTATATTCAATGCTGAAATCAGCGGAGGTGGAGATCAAAAGGAACATCAAGTGTTGATGGTGAATAAAACCACTAAGTTTAAGAAAGGCAAGGGTAAGAAGAACTTCAAGAAGGGCGGCAAGGAGTTGCAGCGCCCGATAAGCCAGTTACTGGAAGAAGCCAAAGAATGGACCCAAGCACGAGGCCGAGTGCTTTTATTGCAAGGGAAGTAGTCCTTTGAGCGGAACTTCCCCAAATACTTAGCGGACAAGAAGGCCGGCAACACTAAAGGTATATGTGGTATACATGTAATTGATGTGTACCTTACCAGTACTCATAGTAGCTCCTGGTATTTGATACCGGTGCGGTTGCTCATATTTGTAACTCAAAGCAGGAGCTACGGAATAAGCGGAGACTGGCAAAGGACGAGGTGACGATGCGCGTTGGGAATGGTTCCAAGGTCGATGTGAGCGCCGTCGGCATGCTGCCTCTACATTTACCTACGGGATTAGCTTTAAACCTCAATAATTGTTATTTAGTGCCAGCTTTGAGCATGAACATTGTATCAGGATCTCGTTTAATTCGAGATGGCTACTCATTTAAATCTGAGAATAATGGTTGTTCTATTTATATGAGAGATATGTTTTATGGTCATGCCCCGCTGGTGAATGGTTTATTCTTAATGAATCTCGAGCGTAATGTTACACATATTCATAGTGTGAATACCAAAAGATGTAAAGTTGATAACGATAGTCCCACATACTTGTGGCACTTTATGCCTTGGTCACATTGGTGTCAAGCGCATGAAGAAGCTCCATGCTGATGGACTTTTAGAGTCTCGATTATGAATCATTTGACACATGTGAACCATGCCTCATGGGTAAAATGACCAAGACTCCGTTCTCCAGAACAATGGAGCGAGCAACCAACTTATTGGAAATCATACATACTGATGTGTGCGGTCCAATGAGTGTTGAGGCTCGCGGTGGCTATTGTTATGTTCTCACTCTCACTGATGACTTGAGTAGATATGGGTATGTCTACTTAATGAAACAAAAGTCTGAGACCTTTGAAAAGTTCAAGGAATTTCAGATTGAAGTTGAGAATCAACATGACAGGAAAATAAAGTTCTTACGATCAGATCATGGAGGGGAATATTTGAGTCACGAATTTGACACACACTTAAGGAAATGTGGAATCGTTTCACAACTCACGCCGCTGGAACACCTCAGTGAAATGGTGTGTCGAGCGTCATAATCGCACTCTATTAGATATGGTGCGATCTATGATGTCTCTTACCGATCTACCGCTCTCATTTTGGGGCTATGCTCTAGAGACAGCCGCATTCACTTTAAATAGGGCTCCGTCGAAATCCGTTGAGACAACACCGTATGAATTATGGTTTGGGAAGAAACCTAAGCTGTCGTTTCTAAAAGTTTGGGGATGCAATGCTTATGTCACGAAACTTCAACCTAAAAAGCTCGAACCCAAGTCGGAAAAATGCGTCTTCATAGGATACCCTAAGGAAACCATTGGGTATACCTTCTACCTCAGATCTGAGGGCAAGATCTTTGTTGCTAAGAACGGATCCTTTCTGGAGAAAGAGTTTCTCTCGAAAGAATTAAGTGGGAGGAAAGTAGAGCTTGATGAAGTACTACCTCTTGAAACGGGAAGTAGCGGAGCTCAGGAAGATGTTCATGTGGTGCCTGCACCGACTAGAAGGAGGTTAATGATGATGATCAAGGTACTTGGATCAAGCTCCTCTTGAACCGTGGGTCCACAAGGACATGTTCCGCACCAGTGGTACAGCAACCCTGTCTTGGAAATCATGTTGTTAGACAACGGTGAACCTTGAACTATGAAGAAGCGATGGCGGGCCCGGATTCCAACAAATGGCTAGAAGCCATGAAATCCGAGATAGGATCCATGTATGAAAATGAAGTATGGACTTTGACTGACTTGCCCGATGATCGGCGAGCCATAGAAAATAAATGGATCTTTAAGAAGAAGACAGACGCGGATGGTAATGTGACCATCCATAAGGCTCGACTTGTCGCTAAGGATTATCAACAAATTCAAGGGGTTGACTACGATGAGACTTTCTCACCCGTAGCAAAGCTGAAGTCAGTCCGAATCATGTTAGCAATTGCCACATTCTATGATTATGAGATATGGCAAATGGACGTCAAAACGGCATTCCTTAACGGTTTTCTTAAGGAAGAATTGTATATGATGCAGCCGGAAGGTTTTGTCAATCCTAAGAATGCTAACAAGGTGTGCAAGCTCCAACGCTCAATCTATGGGCTTGTGCAAGCATCTCGGAGTTGGAACATTCGATTTGATGAGATGATCAAAGCGTTTGGGTTTACAGACTTATGGAGAAGCTTTGTGTTTACAAGAAAGTGAGTGGGAGCTCTGTAGCATTTCTCATATTATATGTGGATGACATACTATTGATGGGAAATGATATAGAATTCTTAAAAGCATAAAGGCCTACTTGAACAAGTGTTTTTCAATGAAGGACCTTGGAGAAGCTGCTTATATATTAGGCATCAAGATCTATAGAGATAGATAGAGGCGCCTCATTGGTCTTTCACAAAGTGCGTTACCTTGACAAGATATTGAAGAAGTTCAATATGGATCAGTCCAAGAAGGGGTTCTTGCATGTATTGCAAGGTGTGCGATTGAGCACGGCTCAATTCGACCACGGCGAAGATAGAGAAAGATGAGTGTCGTCCCTATGCCTCGACCATAGGGTCTATTATGTATGCCATCTTTGTGTACGGACCTGATGTAAACCTTGCCATAAGTTTGGTAGGAAGGTACCAAAGTAATCCGGCATGGAACACTAGACAATGGTCAAGAATATCCTGAAGTACACGAAAAGGACTAAGGACATGTTTCTCGTGTATGGAGGTGACGAAGAGCTCGTCAGTAAAGGTTACGTCGATGCTAGCTTCGACACAGATCTGATGACTCTAAGTCACAAACCGGATCGTGTTTATTTTGAATGGTGGGGCGATGGCTGGTGCGATTTGCAAGCAAAGCGTCGTGGCGGGATCTACATGTGAAGCAGAGTACATGGCAGCCTCGGAGGCAGCGCATGAAGCAATCTGGGTGAAGAGGTTCATCACCGACCTAGGAGTCATACCCAATGTGTCGGGGCCGATCAGACTCTTCTGTGACAACACTGGAGCTATTGCACTAGCCAAGGAGCCCAGGTTTCACAAGAAGACCAGGCACATCAAGCGTCGCTTCAACTCCATTCGTGAAAATGTTCAAGATGGAGACATAGATATTTGTAAAGTACATACGGACCTGAATGTCGCAGATCCGTTGACTAAACCTCTCCCTAGAGCAAAACATGATCAACACCAGAACTCTATGGGTGTTCGATTCATCACAATGTAACTAGATTGGTGACTCTAGTGCAAGTGGGAGGCTGTTGGAAATATGCCCTAGAGGCAATAATAAAATGGTTATTATTATATTTCTTTGTTCATGATAATTATCTATTATTCATGCTATAATTGTGTTATCCGGAAATCGTAATACATGTGTGAATACATAGACCACAACATGTCCCTAGTGAGCCTCTAGTTGACTAGCTCGTTGATCAGCAGATAGTCATGGTTTCCTGACTATGGACATTGGATGTCATTGATAACGGGATCACATCATTAGGAGAATGATGTGATGGACAAGACCCAATCCTAAGCATAGCACAAAGATCGTGTAGTTCGTTTGCTAGAGCTTTTCCAAATGTCAAGTATCATTTCCTTAGACCATGAGATTGTGCAACTACCGGATACCGTAGGAGTACTTTGGGTGTGCCAAACGTCACAACGTAACTGGGTGGCTAGAAAGGTGTACTACGGGTATCTCCGAAAGTGTCTGTTGGGTTGGCACAAATCGAGACTGGGATTTGTCGCTCCGTATGACAGAGAGGTATCTCTGGGCCCACTCGGTAATGCATCATCATAATGAGCTCAATGTGATCAAGTGGTTGATCACGAGATCATGCATTACGGTAGGAGTAAAGTGACTTGCGATAGCGAGATTGAGCGAGGTATTGGGATACCGACGATCGAGTCTCGAGCAAATAACGTCTTGATTGACAAAGGGAATTGTATACGGATTGATTGAATCCTCGACATCGTGGTTCATCCGATGAGATCATCGAGGAGCATGTAGGAGCCAACATGGGTATCTAGATCCGTTGTTGGTTATTGACGGAGAGTCGTCTCGGTCATGTCGCATGTCTCCGAACCCGTAGGGTCTACACATAAGGTTCGGTGGCGCTAGGGTTGTAGAGATATTAGTATGCAGTAACCCGAAAGTTGTTGAGTCCGGATGAGATCCGGACGTCACGAGGAGTTCGGAATGGTCGGAGGTAAAGATTTATATATATGAAGTCAAGTTTGACCATCGGGAAATTTGGGGTGTCGGTATTGTCTGGGACCACCGGAAGGTCGAGGTCCACCTATCGGAGGGCCCCATGGGCTGAAGTGGGGAGGGGAACCAGCCCCTGGTGGGCTGGTGCGCCCCCCTTGGGCCTCCCCCTGCGCCTAGGGCAGGAAACCCTAGGGGTGGGGGCGCCCCCCTTGGCTTGGGGGGCAAGCCACCCCTTGGCCGCCGCCCCCCCCTTGGAGATTGCATCTCCTAGGGCCGGCGCCCCCCCCAGGGGGCCTATATATAGTGGGGGGAGGGAGGGCAGCCGCACCCTAGCCCCTGGCGCCTCCCTCTCCCTCTCCAACACCTCCTCCTCTCCGTAGAGCTTGGCGAAGCCCTGCCGAGATCCCTGCTGCATCCACCACCATGCCGTCGTGCTGCTGGATCTCCATCAACCTCTCCTTCCCCCTTGCTGGATCAAGAAGGAGGAGACGTCTTCCCCAACCGTACGTGTGTTGAACGCGGAGGTGCCGTCCGTTCAACGCTCGGTCATCGGTGATTTGGATCACGGCAGTGCGACTCCATCAACCCCGTTCTCTTGAGCGCTTCCGCTCATGATCTACAAGGGTATGTAGATGCACTCCTTTTTCCCTCGTTGCTAGATAACTCCATAGATTGATCTTGGTGAAGCGTAGAAATTTTTTGATTTCTGCTACTTTCCCCAACAATCTCTTTCGGGTCATCCTCAACCTTACATTCACATGAGAGGCAAGAGGGCAAGCACCGCGCCCAGCACATCGACCACGGCACTGTTGGTGCTGCTCCCGATGTGCCTTCCACGCACATGGAGCTGGGCGCCCTCGACCATGTGATGCCCATCAAATTGCTGGCCGCCGCTGGGGCTGGTGCGCGCGGCTGCCAGGGAGCTCGGGCACCACGCCACTAAGCTGCGCCATGGTGGCCGTGAGCACCTATGAGATGGAGGCAATGACGGAGAAGCTCAACATGCTGCGTGGGAAGGTGCTACACGCGGTCGACGTGGCGGAAGCCACGCTGTTCCTCACGTCCGACCAGGCTGGGACGTTGGGTTCGTCGGCGGCCACAACCTCATATTCGGCGGCGCCACCACCACCATCAAACCCACCGTGCTACGCTCCATCGACCTGTGATGTGTTGCATATATGTGTGTGTCGCACGCCAATCATTTCATTATCTGAAAAAGGCGATGCAAAAGAGCACGCCGGAGGCCGGCTGCGGTGAGGTAGGTGTTGCCGAGGCTAAGCGGCGCGAGCACGGGACGTAGATGGAGTAGCTGCTCCTTGAGGAGGTCGGGCCCTGGCCTGCCCCAGCCGCTGCTTCACTGACGGTAAGAATGGTGGGCTTGCCGGCAGCCCCAGCGTGCTGGATTTGCATTACCTCGTCGACGGTGGAGGGAGCAGCAGCCGGGGCACTCATGTTAAGGCCCATATGAACAATGATTCCTGGTTAATCTTGAGGCCCATGTATGGCATGGCAGGTGGTGGGAAGTTTAGTCCCACCTTGCTAGTTGAGGAGAGTTGAGACCCCTTTATAAGGACTGCTCTACCACTTGCCATTGGGAGCTTGGGAAGAGGAGCGGTGCACGCGCGCTCCTCCTCCTTCTCCTCTGCCCGCCTTGCAACTTCACTCACTCCCTCTCGCGTATCCTAGCCGTCATTCCTCACTTTGTGCTGCCTCCGGCGACCCCATCCCGACAACCGCGTGCACAGTTGGTCGGGAGAGCAGGTGCCTCCGAAACCCAGCCGTTTGAGATCCTGCCCGGGAGATCGGCAATAAGGGTTTTGGGGAGCGTCTCCACGTGACTGCTCCCGATCCGTCCCCGGCTCCGTCCGCCTTTTCTTCCACTACTTCCCTTGCATCGACACCATGGCCGACGACGCCACCGCCAAGAAGAAGGCCACGGACGAAGCCGAGGCTGCTGCTGTTGCCGCCGCGTTGGCCTGGCCAACCGGAGGGTATGATCTGTTCATCCCTCATGTACTCGCACTTGTGATAGCTGTATATGTGCTGCTCCTAGATGGTTTGCTTCTATGCTCTATACGCGCTAGTATGCTTAGGTATCGGTATGAGATGCATACCGTTTATGCCATGCTTACTGTTTACTCGTGGATTAGTCTAATCGGAAAAGTGCTAATATTTCCAACAATCCAAAAACCTTATTTTAGGCACTTTCCGATTCAAGCTTTGCTGCTACTCTGAAACCGGAAAATTTTATCGGGGCGCATTTTAAGCGTTGGCAGACAAGGACCACCTTGTGGCTCACAGTGATGAATGTGTTCTGGGTTGGTGGTGTGAGGCAACCACAATCTTTGTGGGAGCAGTTCTGAGTGTGATTGTAGACAAGTTAGTTGACTCGTATATTCATATGCGGGTTGCCAAAAACTTGTGGAATGTGATCGAAGTCAAATTCGGCGCAACTGATGCTTGCAGTGAGCTGTATGCCATGGAGCAGTTCCATGATTACAAGATGGTTGATAACCGTCCTGTATTGGACCAGGCTCATAAGATAAAGTGCATTGCTAAGGAGCTGGAGCTCCTGAAGTGTGAGTTACCGGACAAGTTTGTCGCGGGTTGCATTATTGCAAAACTCCCTCCTAGTTGGAGGAACTTTGCTACTTCTCTCAAGAACTTGAGATGTGAGTTCTCTGTTGAGGATATCATCGGTCATCTCAGTGTTGAGCAGAACACGAGAGCAAAGGATTCACACGTGAAAGGGGCATAGGGTTCTTCTAGCGCCAATGTGGGGCAGAAGAACTTCCACAAGTTCAAGGGAAAGAACTCTGTCTAGGAGAATACTACCTTTAAGAAGAAGGGTAAGAAGAAAGACAAAATAAGAGATGGCTGCTTTACTTGTGGTTCAGAGGAATATTGGGCAAACAAGTGCCCAAACAAGTACAAGAAGTCAGGACATGACTCCAAGTCTGTCAATGTCACTCTGAGCAACAATGACGCGGCATCTGGGTATGGTAATCTATTTACCATACTTTCAGTTTGTCAGTCCACCGATTGGTGGGTTGACACTGGGGCCAATATTCATGTGTGTGCTGATGTGTCCTTGTTTTCTTCCTACCAGGTCGCACGAGATTGTTTTATCCTGATGGGGAATGGCTCGCATGCTTCTGTTAATGGTGTTGGCATGGTAGATCTGAAGTTTACTTCGGGAAAGATCGTGCAACTGAAGAATGTGCAGCATGTCCCCGCCATCGAGAAGAATCTCGTTAGTGGCTCCTTCTATGTAAATAAGGGTTTAAGTTAGTATTTGAGTCTAACAAAGTAGTCATTTCTCAGTATGGACTATTTGTTGGAAAAGGATATGACTGTGGTGGTTTGTTCTGCCCTTCCCTGAAGGATTTCTGTAATAAAGTCGTAAACCAAATTCGTTCTAATGTGAATGAATCTGAGGTTTGGCATTCACGTCTTTGTCACATAAATTTCGGTTGTATGATGCGGCTAGCTAAGATGGATTTAATCCTGAGTTTCACTTTAGCCAAAGGCTCTAAGTGCCATGCATGTGTGCAAGCTAAGCAACCTCGCAAGCCTCACAAGCTTGCGAAGGAGAGCCACCTGGCACCATTAGAGCTCATACATTCAGATCTTTGTGAGATGAATGGTGTGTTGACTAAAGGTGGAAAGAAATACTTCATGACTCTGATTGATTATTCAACTAGATTCTGCTATGTGTATTTGTTAAATACTAAGGATGAGGCGCTACACTACTTTAAAGTATATAAGGCTGAAGTTGAGAACCAACTTGAGAAGAAAATAAAACAAGTCCGATCTGATCGTGGTGGAGAGTACTTTTCTAATGAGTTTGATTTATTCTGTGCGAAAATGGTATTATTCATGAGAGGACGCATCCCTACTCACCCTAGTCAAACAGGGTTGCTGAACGAAAAAACCGTACTCTAACTGATTTGGTTAACGCCGTGTTAGATAAATCGGGTTTATCCAAGGCATGGTGGGGGGAGGTTGTATTGACATCATGTCATGTCCTGAATAAAGTTCACACAAAGGATAATGAGACTACTCCCTATGAGCAATGGGAAAATAAAAGAACTACACTCTCTTACTTACGCACTTGAGGCTATTTGGCGAAAGTCAATGTGCCGATAACCAAAAAGCCCAAGTTGGGACCAAAGACTGTGGATTGCGTTTTTCTTGACTATGCCAGAGGACTGCAAGGTCTTTTGGTGATGATTTCCTCGTGTACCTTGTGGATGATGACACTCCCAGTTCCATTTCAGAAGCTTATGCATCTTCGGATGCTGACTACTGAGATGCGGTCCATAGTGAGATGGATTCCATCTTGGCTAACGGGACATGGGAGATCACTGATCGTCCTTATGGTTGTCAACCATTTTGATGTAAGTGGGTGTTCAAAAGGAAGCTTAGGTCCGACGGTACTGCTGAGAAGTACAAGGCTAGGCTTGTGGCCAAGGGTTATGCCTAGAAAGAAGAAGAGGATTTCTTCGACACTTACTCACCTGTGCCTAGACTGACAACCATTCTAGTGTTACTCGCTTTAGCTTCCTCGCATGGTCTTCTTGTTCATCAGATGGACTTTAAGACGGCTTTCTTTAACGGAGAGCTAGACGAGGAAATTTACATGCAACAACCAGATGGCTTTGTAGTAAATGGTCAGGAAAGAAAGGTGTGCAAGCTAGTGAAATCTGTGTATGGCCTGAAACAAGCGCCTAAGCAATGGCATGAGAAGTTCAACACTACTCTGACATCTGATGGCTTTGTTGTTAACGAAGCTGACAAATGTGTATACTATCTCTATGGTGGGGGTGAAGGAGTTATATTGTGTCTGTATGTCGATGACATACTCATATTTGGGACCCACCTCAAGGTCATTGAGGAGGTCAAGGCTTTTCTATCTCATAACTTTGAGATGAAAGACCTGGGCATGGCTGATGTTATCTTGAACATCAAGCTACTAAGAAATTCTGAGGGTGGAATTACACTTCTGCAATCCCACTATGTTGAGAAGATTTTGAGCCGTTTTGGATATTCGGACTGCAAACCTTCTGCAACACCATATGATCCTAGCGTGCGGATTCGAAAGTTCGAAGGCACGACTGTAGATCAACTGAGATATTCTCAAGTGGTTGGTTCACTTATGTACCTAGCTAGCATGTGCTACTCGTCCTGACATCTCATTTGATGTGTGCAAACTGAGCCAGTTTGTTTCCAATCCGGTGGATGTGCATTGGCATGCTGTTGAGCTAGTGGTGTGTTACTTGCAAGGTACTACGAACTATGGAATTCACTATTCTGGGTACCCGACGGTACTTGAGGGGTATAGTGATTCGAATTGGATATCTGATGCTGATGAGATGAAAGCCACAAGTGGACATGTCTTCACACTTGGTGGTGGTGCTGTTTTCTGGAAGTCTTGCAAGCAGACGGTCTTAACTAGATCGACTATGGAAGCAGAACTCACAGCATTAGAAACATCATGCATTGAAGCAGAATGGCTTCGAGAGCTTTTGATGGATTTGTCGATGGTTGAAAAACCAGTGTCGGCTGTCCTTATGAACTGTGACAATTAAACGGTGATTGCCAAGGCTAAGAGTTCAAAGGACAACATGAAATCCACAAAGCACATAAGAAGAAGATTGAAATCTGTCAGAAAATCAAGGAACTCTAGAGTGATAGCATTGGATTATATCCAGACAGCTAAGAATCTGGCAGACCCTTTTACGAAAGGGCTATCACAGATTGTGATAGAAAATGCATCGAGGGAGATGGGTATGAGACCCACGTAAGTTGCCATGGGGTTAAACCAACCTATGTGATCGGACATCCCGTGAATTAGAACCTGGGAAAACAATCCAGCGGTCAACTGAGGAGAGTATCCTTAATTAACCCACTTCGTTGGAGATGCACTAATACTCTCAGTTATGTAAGGCAGGCTGACTTTTGTCTTAATGTGTTCCAAAGCTTGTGTAAGCAAGATGCTAACCTACAGAGCATTCTTTGGAGGAACACACCTATGTGAGCCCGACTGCTGGTCACAGTCTATGAGATAGGGTAATCTCTAGGAAGCTCATGAGAAGGTACGGAGTATGACTAATAAGCTCCACTGTGGGGTTTAGCCTTGGCAGCCACGTGTCGGTGACAATAGGCGAAACTTCGCACGCCAAACCCGACAATTCAAGGCATAGTCCATTTTTCAGTTGTGAAGAAGTCTAATCCTGTTGCTCTAGGTGGAAGTTCAACTTAACAGTCTTCACTGAAATTTCTGATATATCAAACATTGTTTGGAACAGTTGACAAACTTATGTGCCTCGAGATCTGGTGGGGGATTGTTGAATCATAGATGGGCTTTAGGCCCATATGAACAATGATTCCTGGTTAATTTTGAGGCCCATGTATGGTATGGAAGGTGGTGGGAAGTTTAGTCCCACCTTGCTAGTTGAGGAGAGTTGAGACCCCTTTATAAGGGGTGCTTTACCACTTGTTATTGGGAGCTTGGGAAGAGGAGTGGTACACACGCGCTCCTCCTCCTCCGCCGCCCGCCTCCGCGGGTTGCAGGAATGAGCCAACTTATTTTGGGACAATTCCATTTCTCCCCCTAACTTGAGCCACCACCTGGGATTTGCCCCTAGTTTTCAGGTATGCTCAAAAATACCCCTCTTCCGTCTTTGGCCCTTACAGAAATCCCCCTCCGGGCCGTTTCCATCGGGTCAATGGTCTTTGACCGGTAACTTGGCGTCTGTTGGACATTTTGGCCCCTGGTTCTTAGATGTGGGCCCGTATCGAAACGTTATCCACTAGCTCACTCTGTTTCTTCTACCTCGTGATGCACCTCTTCTCTCGTTCCCCTCTTGGCGACCGCACCGGCGGTGCACGAACGGCATCGTTCTGGAGCTCGGGCAGTGAGGCCGCGTGGATGTGCACCTCACGCATGTCGTCCGCAAGCTCTTCTGTCGCCGTGGAGGTAAGTTATTCTTCTCTGATTTGTGTGCGCCTGCAGATTTCTCGTTAGGGTTTGAGGTAAAATTGGTGATTTGATCTCTCCTAGGTCGATGGGGTCGGCATAGTGCAGTTCTCCTCCGAGTTCTACATGCTGGATCCGAGTTATTGCGGCCTTGAGAAGCTTTCCAAGCATCGGTGCCCGAGGCACGGGCTCGTTCCCGCTCGCCGTGTCGCGTGGGGAGGAGCAAGCACGGGGAGACGTTTTCTTGGATGCCCACTCGATGTAATTTGGTAGATTGTATCTGCTTTGCAACAAATTGGTGCCAAGATCGCATTTTGACGATATTTTTTATGTTGCAGCTTCCTGATGAATGTGAATGGGCTGTGTGGGTTGACCTTCCTCCTCCAGATCTTGTGGGGCATGCATTTGAGACACTACATGATGGACTAGAAGCAAGTTGGCTCAAATCTCATCGTTTAGAGAAGAGGGTGACACATCTACGAGAGAAAAAGAAGAAGTTAAAGTTACAATTGCAGAAGAAGCATGATCAGATGGAAACATGGTCATTTTTTATGATAATTGTTGGCATATGCATTCTATCATATTTTTTTGGTTCAAAGAATGCATATTAGTCAGTGAGAACAACCTAGTTTGGCACTGAGTAGAAATTAGCTTGATGTTGTGACCCTTTTCATGATATGAGTAGTTCTTGGTTGTGTAACTTTGATGCTATGCATCTTTTGGAAAGACAAAGTAATTGAAAAGCATCAGTTGGATCTTGTGATCTCTCTCTGTCTTATTGTTTCTGTTTGTACCTCTCCAATCCATATTACTCGTCGATCAAATGGTCCAAACGAAACACGATCGACATCCATTTGAGGGACAAGTAATACGTGCTGGAGGAAGTGATCGACAACATCAATGATCAATGATACTGCATCATTGTGGTCACTCAAGATACCAACAATGTATAATAGGATCAACATCAATGACCAAGATCAATTCCAAATAATACCAACAAAATGCCAACATCGATAACAAGGTATGACAACAGTAACATGAGACAACATGATCCATTACATAGTTCACACAACAACATCAACTAAATAGTTCAAACAAACAGATGGTTCAAAGCTTCTGCTACATAGTTCGAACATGACTCAAATGACATGATCACACAGTGTTCACAGCAAGTTTCCCCTCTTGCTCCTAGTGTTGCATGCAGGATTAGAAGAGAGCCTGGACTTGCTCCTAGTGCTCCTGGCATCAGCTGGCACCTTCTTAGGAGAGGCAGACCTGCTAAGCTGGTTGCTTCTAGTTACAGAACCACCAGTCGTGAGTGTATCGCCTTTCGACTTCTTCTTTGGTGAAAGAGGGTTATCACCTCTCTCTGCTGGCCTTTTGTAATTTCTCCTTGGGCTGAAAAGTAACAACACAAGCTTTTATTAGTTAATAATGAAGTAATTTGTTAGATAAATCAATTAGTTGTAGTTATAATAGCAGGTTACCTCATAGTAGTTCCTGCAGCACTTGCTATAGTAGGTGCATCAGTTACAGGAACTGGTGCATCATCTTCTTCAAGATCTGCTTGTGCTTCTGTTTATTCTACTGCATCATCCTCATTTGTTGATGCAGGTTCATCTGTATCAGATAGTACATCATTGTGTTCAGGTGCATTGTCAGCACCCTAGTGCTCATCCTCTTCTCCAAAAGCTAGGTCAATTGACTCTTTGCACTTATTGCCATGGTGACCAAGTCTGCCACATCTAGGGCATTTCTTTCTCCTACCCCCAAGTCCTTTTCCTTCTGACTTTGCCCTAATCCTGGTCTTTCTAGGTCTACCAGGGGGCCTGTTTTGAACTGGAGCACACAGTTTGAACCCAGGATCAACTGCATTCCACTGTTGCTTCCCCTCCATTGCAGGCAAGTTGTCAGCATATGTTGCATTGAACATTTGTACTAAGTAATATGGGTGCACATGCTGGTCAATCTCACTGGCTGGACCTCTCATTGATGTAATGAAGTATAGTGCATGTATGCAAGGTTGGCCTGTAATTTGCCACTTTCTGCAGCTACAAGTGTTAGCTTTCAAGTCTACAGGATATCTCCACTCCCTCTTTTCTCTGTCAACTGCAGTGACCTCTGCCTCATGTGTACTTCTTTTCACTACAGTCATGTCCAACCCCTTTGATTTTGCAAGCAACATTTTCATAACTTTTGGAATTATTACATGACCAACATATGTTGCTGCAGCAATGCTTTGCCTAATGTCAAATTTCTCCATTATGTATTGTCTTATTCTGTCAAGCAGATCAGCAATGTGTAGCCCTTTCCACTTTCTAATCTTTGAATTAAAAGACTCTGCAAGATTATTGTTAACATAATCTAGCTTGCAAGTTTCATTGAAAAGAGTCCTTGCCCGTAACTTAGTGTGGTGCTCCTCTATGTACTCTTGCACACCTTGCTTGTTGTACAACTGAGTGAGATGGTACTTGTGCTTTTTCAAGCTGTAAGTCAAAGAACAGGGCCACAAGTTTTCATCAAAGAATTTTCCTCTAAACTTTTTACTAAAATTAGCTGCAAGATGCCTCATGCATTCCGTGTGCTCTACACCTGGGAACACATCTTCTACAGCTGACTCAAGTCCCTTGCAGGCATCAGTGTGAATAACCAATCCCTCTGGATGGCCTATTAGGTCTTTCAAGTTCTGGAAAAACCAAGTCCAACTCTCAATGTTCTCTGTCTCTAGCACTCCATATGCAACTGGAAAGATCCAGTTGTATGCATCTACAGCACAAGCACTAACAAGATGTCCTCTATACCTTCCATTTAATGTTGTTGCATCTACTGCTAGATATGGTCTACAGCCAGCTAGAAAACCTTGCCAAGAGGCCTTAAATGATACAAAAACTCTCCTAAAGCACTCTTTGTACCTTTTCTGTCCATTGAGTTTAAACTCTACAGTGTGTCTATCAATATTAACCACACTACCAGGAGATGCCTTTTCTACTTCAGCTTTGAAAGTATACAAGAGTTGGAATGAATCAGTCCATTTACCATAGATGTTATCCAGTGCCATTTGCTTACCATAAAAAACTCTCATGTAAGGGAGCTGCACCCCATACTTCTTTTTCAAGTCTGTCTGCAGAGTTGGCACTGAAATATTTGAGTTCTCCCTCACCCAGTTCTTCACAGCATCTGCCACCCACCTACTCTTTGCAGACCTGAGCCTTTGCCTCCTTGTAACACTTGGGCATATGTGAGCTGTCTTGTTCACTTTGACCTGCAGCAAATAATAGTCAGCAATAGTCCATACAATTATGAATGCACAGTTATTACTAAGGAAAGTTATTATTTACACTAACTACATTAATCCTACAGTGTATTACCTGAAAAAGTGTGCTATTTCTCATTCTGGAGGCATGCATCCTCCACTTACACCTTTTGTAAGCACAGTGAACAGTTAGTCTACTGTGCTCACTCTTGTCAATTATAAATTCACTCTGGGTCTTGATTGAAAAGGTGGCAAGTGCATTCCTACAATCTATGACATCTGAAAATATAGTTCCTTCTGCTAAAGAAGGATCATCTCTGTTATACTGCACATCAGGCCTACCCTCATCCTCTGTGTCAGAATATCCCATGCCCATGTCCTCCTCTCTTTCATCAAAGTCTGTCTCCTCAAATTGTGGGGGTGGAATGTAATCTTCACCATCATCCTCATTATGTGGTTTCCTAACAACAAACTCGGGTGCATTCTTTCATCCTCTTAAATGCATGGGCACTTCATCAGGAAATTCCTCTTCTATGATTGGATAAGTTGTTGCTTTGCTATACTCGGGACATGGTTGACTAGGCAAGTTGGCACTTGGGGTTCTGGTTGATGTCTTGTCTTTGTGAGTTCCATTTCCTCTTCTAGCCTGACTGCTATCAGGCTCTGAAGTTGCACCTGCTGATTTCCTTCCTGTAGATACACACCTTTGAGACTGTGAACTAGTAGCTGATGCTTTCCTTCTACTAGCTGCTGCTTTCCTTCTACTAGTTTGATTGCTTCTAGGCTGTGAAGGACTGGGTGCAGATCTTGCTACTCTGCTCTCTGTTTCCCCTCTTTTCCTTTGTATGACATTAGTTTCCAGCTGCACTGAATTGCTCTCAGCATTTGTGGCAAACATAACCCCTAACTCATCATCATTTTGAATTGGAACCCATACAGTATTCTGCATGTCCCAATATCTAAATTCTACAGCATCAAAAATACCCCATGGATATTTTTCACTTATAGCACCTCTAAATTGGACAAATGTTGATGTTTTGTCCACCACAAAAGGAAATGTGAAGCCTGTACCGGCTCCTTTTGTGCCACCATTGCCTATGATAGTGGTCTCCATTCTACAGTTGAGACGAAAAGCTCTCTCTGGTTTTATCCTACGATAAAAGCATGTAGTAACCACTAAGAGCGCATTCAATCGGGGTAAATCTATGTACAGTAACAGATCCAGGTCAAGATTCAAATAAACTTGGGACAAGAAACTTACCCTGCTGGAATTTGCATTCCTGTCGCCTGCGTCGTCTGCCTGGATGCTTCTTTGGCACCACCACAATCACCGGCAGCCGCCATCGTCGACACCGCCTCCTTTAGCGCCGTAGCAGAGGGAAAAGACGGTGGATAATCACCTCCACTCCCACCGCATCCCGACGCCCGCAGTCCTACAGATCCGCCGTAGCTACTGGACCGCCGGTGAGGGATTTAGGGTGGCCTAGGGTTAGGGTTTCAGTCGCCAAGAGGGGAACGAGAGAAGAGGTGTGTCGCGAGGTAGAAGAGAGAGTGAGCGAGTGGATAACGTTTTGATACGGGCCCACATGTAAGAACCAGGGGCCAAAATGTCCAACAGACGCCAAGTTACCGGTCAAAGACCATTGACCCGACGGAAACGGCCCGGAGGGGGATTTCTGTAAGGGCTACAGACGGAAGAGGGGTATTTTTTAGCATACTGAAAACTAGGGGCAAATCCCAGGTGGTGGCTCAAGTTAGGGGGAGAAGTGTAATTGTCCCACTTATTTTTGCCGCCCAAGAACGAATTAATTAATCCGGGAATCGTCAGCTCCCTTCCCGGGAGTGCGTCGACTCGGTCGTAGGCCTCCGCCCAGGCCCACAACTTTCTACCCGACGGCCTATATAAGAAGGCTCAGCCGTCATCTGAGCAGGTGCCTCCGGAACCCTGTCGTTCGAGATCCTGCCAGGGAGATTGGCAATAAGGTTTTTGGGGAGCATCTCGACGCGACTGCTCCCGATCCGTCCCCAGCTCCGTCTGCATTTGCTTCCACTAATTCCCCTGCATCGACACCATGGCCGACGACACCGCCGCCAAAAAGAAGGCCACGGACGAAGCCGAGGCTGCTGCTGTTGCCGCCGCGTTGGCCTGGCCAACCGGAGGGTATGATCTGCTCATCCCTCGTTTACTCGTACTTGTGCTAGTTGTATATGTGCTGCTCATAGATGGTTTGCTTCTATGCTCTATACGTGCTAGTATGCTTAGGTATCGATATGAGATGCATACCATTTATACCATATTTACTGTTTACTCGTGGATTAGTCTAATCGAAAAAGTGTTAATATTTCCAACAACTCACACCAGCACCTGGAATCGGCTGACCTTGCTGTACTGGACGCTGCCCGGTGCCGTTTCCGGGAAAGCCATCTACAACTTGTCACATACACGGCGGTCACAGGACAAACGCCGATGTCGTCCTCACCGAGGAGAGCAGCAGCCACGACACCTGAAACGGGGCTAGCCTTGCCATAGTAGACGTACTTGCTGTAGCACACCTGAAACGGGGTCTCATGGAAGCTAGAGTCTGCGATTGAAACGAACCATAAACTAAACTGGTTTGTAGATAAACAATGATTAACAGTTTTTCTAAATACTCGTTTAGTTTTAGGAGCTTTGCTACACTTACGGAAGTTTTTTATGAGGCTAGTCATAGTGGAAGTAACTTAGATAGTAACATAGCGCACTCCAAAAAAAATTTGCTTATGTGACAAGTAGTTAATAAAAGGTGGTAACATAATATGTTACTATAACATAGTGCTTTCCAAGACAAGATGAGTCTGCAAATTAATAAATAAAGTTATCTATGATACTGCTATTATGTTACTTTGCATTATATAAAGGTAGCAACTTAGACTAGTGTCATGCATATGACACTAGTCCAAGTTACTCCCCACTATGACCAGCTTGAAGAGTTACGTACAGCAATACAGGGTGATGTGGCTTTTTTTAGTTGGGTAGCACGCCCCCACCCTGAAAATCAATGGGGGATTGGAAATAACGTTTGTGCATACGGTAGCGTAGTACTTTTCGTAGGTGTAGCATTTTTGTAAATTTTTTTAAAAAAAAACTCCACCCATATATTGATCACATAACAATAGTCTTATAATCGTTCATTACATAATTAGCCACGCAGGGCGGAACAGAATTACACAGAATACCATCGGACATGGTATCAAAACTAAATTTTGCTATCTCATGTGCCGCCTTGTTAGCCTGCCTATCAATCTTAACAATCTTGAGATCAACAATAAACTTGGAGGCGCTGATCGCTTCCATTTTTAGATCCACATAAGGAGACTGTCAACAGTTTCTTTCGCTAGGAAAGAAGCAGCAAAGGAGCAGTCAGTTTCCAAAATAATTGGTTTGTGAAGAGAAATACCAATGTACAACCCGGCGAGGCATGCACGAAGTTCCGCCTCCTCCGCTCCGGAGCATATTCGAATAAAATCCCAAGAAGACACCAGGACTTCTCCCAGATGATTCCTAGCGACAACCCCAACGCTAGCAGATCTCAAGCTCTCCACAAAACTAGCATCAACATTTATCTTAATATACTCCCGCTCTGGAGGCTTCCAAACAACACGATCATTTTCTTTTTGCGGACTAAGATTCTCCCCATTCCCCATCACCCCCTTCCCTTTGGTGCTTTGGTCCACTTGCACACGAGCGTTGGAATTGGAGTAAGTCTTCCAATAATTATCCACGAAGATAACAGACGCATTCACCGATTCTTTTCCTCTTCCAAAAATCAAATCGTTCCTCAGATGCCAAGCTCTCCAGAACATAAATAATACTTGCTCGCGTACCGGAGACCCCAATTGGTCAAGCAGGATGAGAAACCAGTCTGGCCCCGTAAAACTAAACAACTCCTCCCTCGGAATATTCCACACATCCCCCAAGGCGATACGCAAAACACGCGCCTTAGGGCAGGTCACCAGAGCGTGGAAGATATTTTCATCCTGAACTCCACATATAGTACACATACTGGAGACCGTTTGATGGTGAGTCACTCTATTCACCTGAACCGCCAAACTATTGGTCGCAGCTCTCCAAGCAAAAATTCTAATTTTTTGCGGAACCTTAGCCTTCCAAATAACGTCCCACAGTCTTCTTTCCTCATTAACAGCAGCACTGGAAATTCCTGTCTCGCCCCTATTATCCTTGAGATTTAAAGCCAGTTTGTACGCACTTTTCACAAAGAACATACCATTTTTCTCATAGTGCCAAGCAACTAGATCACCTTCTCCCACAGACTGAATGCGTAAGTTTAGGATCTCTTCAGCATCATGATGAAAGAATGCATTTTTGTAATTTTAGGTGGTTAGAATCCTAAACATGATTAGTGCAAACAGGTTTGATGTAAATCCCGTATCCAAACAACCCGCTCAGCGGCTGTGATGGTTTTCGCTCGGTTTTTCTAAATTAACTGAGCAACTCTTTTTTTCTTAATGAATGCAGGATAATTGTCATTTCAAAAGAAAAAAAAACACGAACCCAGATCAGAGGCTATTCATGAAAGTAATTTGTGGTCAAACTTGATACCTGCTACCTTAAATCTATGTGTGATCTCCAAGCTAATATGGCGATGGCCTTTTTAAGTAACTTATTAAGATTTGTGCAAACTTAAAATGGTGGGAACGGTATAAAATTGTAAGGTAAGGGTGGGCAATCACAACAAACGTGAAACCTCAACTCCTCTCAGGCTCTATATGTTACCCATTGACAAATGGTAGAGGAATTCCCTTCCAAAAAAAATGGTAAAGGAATTCACAAAATCTTGCATATATATAACGACCGGCCGTGGCCCAACTGAAATGTTAAGCAGATGGTACTTGTCTATACTAGGAAAAATACTTGTCGTGCCAAACATTTACTCCCTTCGTCTGAAAATACTTGTCGCTCAAATTATGTATCTAATATTGAAATACGTTTAAAAACATCTATTTGAGCGACAAGTATTTTCTGAAGGAGGTAGCACCATTTAAGATCCCAGACAAAGCAGCATTTCAAACTTTTTTTGCCAGTTTTATTTTCCATAGCATTTTTATGTAGTGAGGTGAAAATGTGAAATTTAAAAGAAAAAGTGAAGTGGACTGGCTCTTACTCTTATTTTAGTTTTTACCGTGAGGGATAAAAATACAAGGGATGAGGCAAATAAGGGGCATATATGATTATTTTCTTATGAGCAGCTACCACAGGCAAGGAAGATAATTGGGCATCAAAATATAAACAACATATAAGCATCTTGATTTAGATTTCCATGTCCTCGTGGTTTCAGGGTTGATGTGTCATCGCACATATGAACCTGTGTACTCCTCAGGATGCATGCATGAAAAACTCAAAAGATTCCACAAGATTTACAATGTACAAAACATTTTAAAAGTATACAAATCATTTATTCATAAACAAACAGAAAACCATAGTGATGAAACGAAACAAAAAACAGGTATTGCATGCGATCCTAGCAATATTGATAGAGAATTTCATAATTGAATAAGAGTAAATCAGCCTAGCACCATGCCCCTCCATAATTGAATTTAATGTTCATTAGCACAGCCTAGAAGCATGTGCTATCATTGTGAAGCTAGATGTATAAATCAGCAAAAGCATCCGTACAAGTTATAATCATCTTCTATTTTCTGAAAACAGAGCAGAGACCTATACAAGTTGTAATCATCTTCTATATACTTTTTTATGTTGTATGTACAGAAGAAAGTCAGGACACAACTAATTTATTTAATCATCTAATAAGAAATTCTAGTATAATCATAAACAAATGAATATAAGTCAAAAATTGAGGAAAAAAAAGATACACTCACACATAACAATTCTCGAATAAGAAGCGGCACACACAAAAGAAAAATTCAAGACATAGATCATACTTCAGCAGTAGGCGGTAGCACACCTCCTTCATCAGCTACCCACCTTTCTCTCTCGCGCGCGCACGCGCGCGCGCACACACACACACACCATTGAGGCACTCAACATCGTCACTAGCGTGGCAGTGTAGTGCAGACGCCAAATCCAAAGCCCCTGCCCAGTGTCAATGGTGATTCATTACCAAGGGCATCGTCACACCTCACGACCAAGGGCATCGTCCCAAAGAAGCCGTTGCACACCTCCCCGCCAAGCACCCTCCGTGCCCTACCTCCGTTGATTACATTTGCAATTCAATGTGCAAATTAGTGGGATGCTTGTTGCTTGAATGCACATGGTGAGTGAATTATAATAGCTTGACATAACTGAACTGCAACAGAGAATGGTTTTAGGCTGACAGTTAAGCTGGCTGATTGTTCCTAAATCTTTGAACTGAAGTTTTTTCTGACATCTGAACAGAAGTTGGTGCTGCTAACAGAAACGAACAGAAGTTGGTGCTGCTAACAGAAACTTCAACTCTTCTTTTGAATAACTTCAACTTGTTACAACAGAAATCTTACTAACAATTTAGCTTATTGCATTGTGAAGTCACTGCTGCTTTTATGTTCATGAAATTTTCTGTTGAAATAGGTTAAGAGTGCTACCGTTCAGCAGAGACAAAAATCAGTTCTTGCTCATAAGATTGATTACCCATAAAAATCCTAACAATCCTTTCTCTCCTAAGATTGATTGGCTCCCTGAGGCCAAGGCCTCCCCCCTCTAAGCATCCGTGCGGCAACCTTTGGTAGGACGTGCCGACGGCGATGGGCGGGCGTGGAACAACAAAGCGAACTTGACCAACGAAGGAAGGAACGAACGACCGACGTACTATGACCTACCATCACCACCGCAAACTCTTCCTTTCGGACTACAGAAGATCAGAAGATGTGATATTTTCAAATTTTCTGAGTTGAATCTGTAATCTATTGTGCAATTTTAAAAGCATCATCATGGACAAAGAAAATAAAATGCAAGGGACAAAGTGGAAGAAAAAAACGTCAGTGTGTCAGGTCGGCCCGCACGAGCCATCCCACATGCGTGCCGCAAAGCACTTGGGAACGTTAGTTTTTCTTTTCCAACTTCTTTTAGTAATAATAAGGCCACTACAGCACATTCAAAGAGGAAAAGAAAAAATAAACAGCTCAAAAACCATCGCACAAAGATCACTACCGAACGATTTAATCCACAACTGAAGATTTGTTCCGAATGATGGTTTCATAATCACAGCCAAAAGATGAGCATCAGGTATGAAAATGCCCTTTCTCTGTCTCCTACGGGGCTTTATTTTCCGGTTTATTTGTAAAGCGAACGAAGCCCGGCGAAATTCTAAACCAACCCTCGACGTCGATGATGGCACTAACAAGACTGTCGTGCCACCGTCGTGGTCGAAAGGGTGTGTGTGTGTGCACGAGCGCGCTCTTTCGCCTAGTTCTGAGCTCCTGCCATGTTGCGGATTACATAGGGCAGGATGCCTCCATGGTTGTAGTAGGCCAACTCCACCTGCAAGCGCAAAGAATGTGTCAACAACCCAACCGAGAAGCTCCTAGCTGACATAGTTCATACAAAACTGAAGGACTGATAGTAAGATCCACCGAGCTTTTGATATATAAATATACCTCTGTGTCAAAGCGAAGTATGCAAGTGAAGGATTTATCATTGTCCGTGGTGATGGTCACGTCCTGGCCAGGACGGATCTCGCTGACATCGGTAGGAAGGTTAATGGTGTAGCGCTCGTGTCCAGTAAGGCCGAGCGAGTCGGCATCCTCGCCGGCTTTGAAGCACATCGGGATGATCCCCATCCCGACCAAGTTGCTTCGGTGGATCCGCTCAAAGCTCTTGGCAATCACCGCTTTAACACCCTGAAAATAATAGCACACACACACTTACTTTTGATGCTGTTATTGCCCAAATATGTACGAGGACTGAAATACAAGTCACCAAATCTGCAACTTACGAGAAGCATCGGCCCCTTGGCGGCCCAATCACGAGAGCTGCCACTCCCATACTCGGCGCCAGCAAGAATGATCGTATCATGACCTTCAGACTTGTATTTCTGCAATATCACACCAACATACATATAAAACTAAGGTACAGACAGATGTGCAATATTAATTTATTCACATACAACTAGCAGCAACGTACCGTGGCCGCATCAAAAACAGAGAGCTTCTCCCCTGTGGGCACATGAATGGTCTTGGGCCCAACCTCTCCACCCAAAAACTTGTTCACAATCCTGATGTTTGCAAACGTTCCTCTTGCCATCACCTCATCGTTACCGCGCCGGCTACCATATGAGTTGAAGTCTTTCCGGTCCACGCCACGCTCAAGCAAATACTTGGCAGCAGGACTGTCCCTGTGGATGCTGCCTGCGGGTGAAATATGATCTGTGGTAATGCTGTCCCCAAAGTTGAGCAAGCAGTAGGCGTTCTTCACCGCGTGTGGGCCGGGCGGGGACATGGTCATGTCCTTGAAGTAGGGAGGTTCGTGGATGTAAGTGGAGTTTGAATCCCATGAGTAGAGCGATGCTTCTGGGACAGGAAGCTCGTTCCACATTGGGTTGCCTTTTGTGATGGCCTCGTATGTGCTCTTGAACATGTCAGGCAGCACACTGGATTGTACAACCTGTTTGTTGAGTAGTACCATTTAAGTTCATTTACAAAAGAAATGTGTAGGGTAGAAACGACATCTGATGTGGTGCAGCAGGCAGCATGATAGCAACAGGTCATGATTTTACACACAAAAGGATGAATGTATACTTTAGTATATATATACCTCTGCGATTTCTTCAGTTGTGGGCCATATATCCCTGAAGAAAACTTCCTTGCCATCCTTTCCAACTCCAATGGGTTCTTTCTCAAAATCAATGTCAACCTGAAAAGTACAAATTGTAACATGCACAAAAGGAATACAAATAATTGACCACGCTAGCCCTTTGATCAAGGTTATGGGATCACCAAATTCATGGACTTACAGTGCCAGCAAGTGCATATGCAACAACCAGAGGTGGTGAAGCAAGATAATTAGCCCGAGTCAAAGGGTGCACACGCCCCTCAAAGTTACGGTTGCCCGACAACACAGCAGCAGCAACAACATCTATGCAGCAAAAAGCAAACGGTAAAATTGACGACACAAATTCCTTGCAGCTAGCTAAAAATATCCAATGCGATGCATCCTAGACATACCATTTTCTGTGATGGCAGCTGATACAGATTCATGGAGTTCACCAGAATTGCCAATGCAAGTGGTACACCCATATCCAACAAGATGGAATCCTTGCTTGTTGAAGTATTCTTGAAGGCCACTGCGTGATAAAAAATCACCAAATTTTATTCAAACATGCCACTGGATATGACATTAAAATTAGTCAAGGACAACAAGATACCTCTTTAGCAAGTATTTAGTGACAACCCCAGATCCAGGGGCAAGGCTTGTCTTTACCCATGGTTTGACCTGAAGATTAGTATTACTCCAGAGTCAGCAGAAAGCAGCGAAACGCAGGAAGTACAGCAAAATCTGAGCACATTAGGGAAGAAAAAGACCTCGAGACCCAATTCGCAAGCTTTCTTTGCGACAAGGGCAGCACCAAGCATAACACTGGGGTTTGATGTGTTTGTGCAACTAGTAATTGCTGCTATAACAACACTGCCATGCTTCAGTTCAGCAGGTTGTCCATTAAAGTCAAATTTCACAACCTTATCCTGTTGTTCCTTCGGCACCGCAAAGCCCTGACATTTTGTGTGTGTATTATGAACAATGTCAACATTGCAAATTCCAATGCAAAAGGTATAATATACATAGATAACAGCTTACCTTAAAACCAACTTTGTTGTCCAGGCAAGCATGCCAATCTGATTTCATGTCCTTCAAAGTGACACGGTCATGCGGCCTACAGTTGTAAACCAAATAATACTTCATAAATCGTAATGCACATCCCAATCAGCAGAACACTTGTTCAACTACAAAACTAATAGTCATACCTCTTCGGGCCAGAAATGCAAGGCTCTACCTCATCAAGGTCCAGCGCAAGATATGAAGAGTAAACTCTTTCTGCTTGAGGCTGTCATCATGAATGCAAATATGTCTATATTGTGAAAAACAAATAACTTAAATTCAAGCACCGTAGCTTTTAAAAAAAAGGCATACCTCATTATAGTCCACAAACATATTATTAGCTCGTAGATATGCTTCGATCATTGACACCTAAATCAAAATTTAAGATTCAGTTTACAGAAAGATGCAGCTCAATAGATTATGTCATCCAGTTCAACCAATATCACAAACAACGGCAATGATAGCAATAAGAAAATAATGGACAGGATAGCAATAGCACTATAACTTTCAGAAACTTGGGAGCTACTGCATGAGCAATATTCCACCTCAATAGCCATAGCATGAGCAATATACCTCACCCCTGTGGGGCATAGAAAGGCAGCTGTAATATGCTTGACTGCTTATTACAATAGTTGAGAGTAAAACACAAAGCTTTTAGGTATAGGTTTTCTCAAATTATAGCTCTTTAAGAGTACTGAGTTCTTATATATAGCTAAAGTTTCATGTTTAAACAAAAGAATTGCAGATGGAACACACTGAATTCATATCACCCACGCACATCTTATATATTGTGGAGGTGTGGTGGGGAATAAATAAAAAACATCAACGGCCCCTTTGGGAAATCACGGGGATTATTTGCCACCACAAAACATCACCAATGCGATGAAGAACTGTCATGATTTGCTTACTGTTTTCATGTAACACATAGTTCATGCTTATTTTGGCTATCAAAGAGTACTCGTTATCAAAATATCGAAGTTATGAAATGGGTAAAAGAGTTTGTCGATAGTTACTGGAACCTACCGTTTCATCGCTTCGGCCAGTCAATCTGAGATAATCTAATGTCACATGGTCTACAGGGAAGAAGCCCATGGTAGCTCCATATTCTGGTGACATGTTAGCAATTGTGGCCCTGTCAGCCAAAGACAGTTTGCCCATACCTTCACCTGAATAAAAACAAACAAAAGTTAAAAAATCAATAAGAAACAAACAAACAAATAATATCAAGACATCATGCATCCTATAGTGCAAAATAGATAATTACCATGGAATTCGACAAATTTGCCAACAACACCATGCTTCCTTAGCATTTGGGTAACAGTAAGAACAAGGTCGGTAGCAGTGACACCATTCCTTAGCTTTCCAGTCAACTTGAACCCAACCACACCAGGCAACACCATGCTCATCGGCTGTAGAAGGAAATAACATATTGGTTAACTGTAGGTACATCAAAAGGTGATAAAAAAACAGTGAGCATGTATCAGGTTATGCTGCCGAACTTATAGGATTTTTGGCTTCAGGGACCACCATATCATACAGGATGGATTGGTCTATCATGTGATAATCCCGTATGTTTTGCTGGGATGCCTCAATCCCTCACTTTCCACTAATTTTATGCTTATGAGGGGTGAGGACATGACGAACCAACCCAGTTCATTCCATAAATGTGCAAACAGAACAAGTGGGCTAGATGTGTTTTGTACTTGACCATTACCATCCGATTCCACAAGCCAAACACCCAATAAATTCCAAGTGAAGACAAGTTGCACAAGCAAATTACCATATTATAGCGAAGTAGACTGTTTTAAGGAAAAGCAGGGCACTGTGATATAGGTATGAGAAAAGGATGTTAGGACATAGTTGTGTTGCAAAGAGATCGTCATTAGTGCATTTTTCCCTCTCATCACAAGATCTTAATAACTATTATTGAGGTTGGCAGAGCTCCACTGCAGATTTACCTGCCCAAGCATTGTAGCCTCTGCTTCAATACCACCAACTCCCCAGCCAGCAACACCCAAACCATCAATCATAGTGGTGTGTGAATCAGTGCCAACAACACTGTCAGGGTACATGATGCCATCTGTGTTGAAAACAACTCTGCCAAGATACTCGAGATTGACCTGGAATATGGACACAAAAATGAAGATAAAGAGTTGTTCAGGTACTGGACATGTTGGCAATGGAAAATTTTCTTTGATCCAGCGCGTTTACCTACCTGGTGAACAATACCAGAACCCGGGGGGACAACAAGCATGTTGTGGAAAGCAGTTGAGCCCCATTTAAGAAAACCAAATCTTTCTCTGTTGCGGGTAAATTCCAGCTCCATGTTCGACTGCAATGCATTGGTCGACCTTGCTACATCCACCTGCACCGAGTGGTCAATAACAAGATCCACTGGAACCTGCACTCCAAATGAAAATATGAATATCAGAAAAAAAATCTAGATGGGTTGTTACTCAAAACGTTTTTTCAATGAAAAAACAAAGATCATCCAGAACAAGCTGATCAAGTTTTTCAGTTGACAAGGAGATAAGGTGTACCAATGGATTGATCTTGTTCGCATCGCTGCCCAACTTGGCCAACGCATCACGCATAGCTGCAAGATCTACAACTGCTGGGACTCCAGTGAAGTCCTAGAGAGTAAATTAAAACCAATCATAAGCAAAAGGCACATCGGAACCGCGAGATTTCCTGTAAATGTTTCAGTTCAAAACCTGGAGCAGAACTCGTGCTGGCTTGAAAGGTATCTCAGCCAGCTTCGGAGATGTGTTCTCCCAGTCAATGATTTTCTCGACATCATTCTTGGTAACTTGGAAGCCATCACAGTTACGGATAGCTGACTCCAGAAGAATACGGATAGAGTAGGGCAGCTTATCTGATATACAACGGAAAAAAAGGATGTCAGTCTGATACTCTGATAACAACACTGACAAATTTCAATATGCATGAGTAATGTTCAAACTAAAAATATAGATTTGCCACTGCTTAAACTACACACAATCGATGTAGGCTTATGGGGGCACATAGCAATTGACATGTTATCATGCATAATATATTCTGTGTGCAAGTGAATTATAGTTTTCTAAAGAAGAGTATGATATGAAGCAAACCATTGTCAAACAGCAATGCTAATTAGTGTTGTCCTGAGTCTAGGATGATGCAAGAATTAGACTCAGCAGAACAGACGCAACCCAAATAAGAGTGTAAATCGCAAAGAAGAAAGTGAAAACACAGAAAGTTCCAAAAGCAAGCAGAACAATTACCAATCCTTGGGTCATTTAGTGCAGGAAGGCTGTAGAATTTCCCGTATTCACCACCCTCAGGCTTAGGGAGGCTGGTCAAAATATTGTTGTAGGCATGCTCAGTACCTGCAAGGAAAGGCAAGCAACAAGATGAGTAATTGGCATAGATGAAGTGTAATGCATTAATGAAACAGTACTACTCCATTAGTTGCTTGGTTGAACAAGACACGTCATAAATTGCTAAAGGCGTGTTTCCATTTTCCTTGTACAAGCCGCTTAAAAATAAGGGGGGATATGAACAAATGACTTCCAAGTCAACTGAGTAGGTCCTGTTTAAAATTACTCACATTTTGGGAACTCATATCCCTAGAAGACCAGGATTGAATTGGTTTAGCATGCATAAGCACATACACATAAGATCATTGTTTTTTAAGGCGTAGGCGTCCCTAAGGCGCCCTGCGACAGCAGAGCACTGAGGTGTCTGGAGCATCGCTCAGGCGCCAGCATGGGCCATATCAGACGCCATGCACGGCAGGGGGGAGCAGAGCTCTCAGGGAAGGGGAAGGGAAACACAGTCCACGCTTGAGATGGAGAGCTCTCCCTCCCTCCACTTTAGACCTTTGGCTGCGGCCGTCAACTGCAGTGAGGATCCGCTCCGGTCACTGCTGCCCATCCTCTGCTCTGGGGCAGGCAGGCGCGCTCCCCCCACAGCAGCAGGGTATGACTCCTCTCCCTTCTTTCTCCTCCTCCCGATGCTCTGCTTCTATGCTTGATCTGGTTTCTCTAGTGATTGACCTGACCCTTCTCTTCTATCGGTGTTTCTGCAGTACCCAAGTGTCCCTGCCCTGGCAGACATCTTCCAGGGCAAAATGGTGGCAGATAACCAATAGTTTAGCACCTGTTGGGTGCTACCCACACCCAACAGGAGGTGCACTTCACTAGTTCAAACCACAGAAAGCACACAGGTAAGGAAAAGGGCAGAACACATCTGTCCTGAATAAAGTACCCGAATCTATACCCACTGATAGAGAGCACGTACGTTTTCTCCACTGGAGAGAATCGCATCGCGCTACTCCAGCAGCACGAGGCCACCTGCCCGAACTGACTGAATCCATTCGAATCTGCTGACCTGGCCGACGGATCAAATCCACTCGACAGCACGCCACAGGCCTAACAACTAATCCTTAAAAAGGACACGCTAAATCTACTCATCAGCAGCCCCCAGATCGACGCGAAACCAGCCCCGCATCCCCGGAATCTCAAATCTCCGTGCGGCGGAAGACGCCTATGCGAGTAACTATACAGGCCTCGTGAATTCCGATTTCAAATAAGCGAGACGGCACCGGGCGAGCGCGACGCGAACATGAGCCGCTCCGGATCACCAGACGCACGCACGAACGCACCTGAGGCGGCCATCCTGCGCTGGGACCGGTCGACGGCAGGCGCGACGCTGCCCCTGCCCCGGGTGGACGACGGCGACGAGCACCGCACACGGGCGGCGCGGAGAAGTCCGGCGAACGGGCGCGAGGCGGCTGGGGGGAAGGCGGCGCGGCGAGGCTGGGGCGGCGGAGGGAGACGACGGTGGTGGGAGGAGGGATCTGGGGAGGAGCAGCAGGAGGAGGCGGGCGGGGTTGGCAGCGGCTTCATACATATACGGGGAGAGCCGAGCCGGTGCGATTCACCGGGAGGCGGGTGGGGCGGGGTTGGTGCGAGCTGCTGCTGGGGGCGCCGTGAACCGTGACCCTGGCTCGGGTGGGGCTCGGGTTCGGGGTTAATCTAACTGCGGTTGGAGTAAATTGCACAGAAGTACCACAATTGAGGCATTGGAAGCAGATTGGTACCAAGTTTGGTAATTTTTTCGTGTCAGTACCAAGTTTGGGGCTAGACGTTACAAAAAGGTCTAAATCGCGTATAAACGCATATTGACGGTGTATCTGACCGGCGGGGCTCGCATGTCAGCTGCCGATGTGGCATTTTTTTTGCAGAAACCCCCCCACACCTCCTTCGTCCTCACACGCCGCGGCGCCCGATCTGGATCGAGGGGAGGAGCCCCTCGAGCCCGAGCTCCTTCGCCTCCCGTAACCCCGCCCGCCTCGCCTCGCCTCGCCTCGCCACGGGCCACATCGCAGCACCACCACGGCGACCAGACCAGTGCCGCCCCGACCACCTCTCTCTTCTTCCTCCTTCTTCACGGACGCCATCGACGGCAAGGCGCCACTGCGTCGCTGCGCTTCGTCATCACATCTCACCGCCGCGCTTCGGCGTCACGTCGAGGACGCGCCCCTCGCCCGCCGCCCTTGCCGACAGAACGTCGCGGCCACCGCTTCGCCGCTGACGTCTCGCTCGCCGCCGCGCTCGCACAACCACCATCGCTCAAGCGCGCCGAGCACATGGCGCCGCCGACGCGAGCTTCTCTTCCGGCTGCCGCCGCCCGCTCCTTGTTGGCCGCCGGGTCGTGGTCCGGCGGGAAACACGGAGGCGATAGCACCGTGGCGGCGACGACAGAGAGCGGCGCGCTTCGGAGCGCAGGGTGGCCGAGTTCATCGGGGAGAAACGGCGGGGTGTTCACCGGAGCTCAAGGTTGTCGGGGAGCTCGTACTCGCCGCCAAGACTCGCACAGCCGGACGCGCTCGCTCACCGGAGCTGCTGCAATGGAGGGAGAGGCCACGACGCGAGAGAGGCCACGATCGAGAGGAAGGCGCGAGTAGAGGCCACGGCAAGACGAGCAGAGGGCAGGCGGCATGCGAAAGGCGGCAGCTCCGGCGCAAGTGGGATCCGCGGTGATGCGAGAGGAGCTCGGGCTCGAGGGGATCCTCCCCTCGATCCAGACTGGGCACCGCCGTGCGTGAGAACGAAGGAGATGCGGGGGGTTTCTGCAAAAAAAATGCCACGTCGGCAACTGACAGGCAGGCCCCGCCGGTCAGATACATCACAATACGCTTTTACGCCGATTTAGACCTTTTTGTAACGTGTAGCCCCAGACTTGAGATCGACGTGTAAAATTACCAAACTTTGCACTAATCGCTTCCAACGCCCCAATCGCAGATTTCTGCAATTTACTCCTGCGGTTGGGTTTGGGAAGGCCCGTGGCCCGTGGCCGCCACACGGGTCGGGGGCTGCCTGCGCGGTGCCTTCTGGCTGGCTGGCTGGCTGGTCCCGACCTTCGCTCCCAGGAAAGGTCAGGTGCGGTTTGAATTTAATTGGGAGATAGACACTGCCATTAAAGTGTTGATATTTCGTCCACTTAAATAAACCAATCCCGCAAAACTCAAAGTAATTATGGAAAATAACACAATTCATCTATAAACAGCGTGCAAGTATCTCTAGTACAACAATAATTCAAGTTCAACGAGATAACTGGATGTTCCACAAGTATTTCGAAACCATCCATTCCCAATTCAGCGATGCTAGAGTCGGAACTGGCACATGTTGTCCCACACAAACTACCCCTTGAACTTCTTCAGACGATGTATGTGCGTGAGTGGCCTGCCCTCGGTCCTGTACCACATCATAACGGTGTGTGCATGATATACAACGTGTACAACAACATTGAGTGAATAAATGAAACCAACATGCAGACTAACAGGAAGCGACACTTACAATCTGCCTGATTGACGAGCCCAATGACCACCTTGTCTTCACTCGGTGAATCGCACCACAAAACTTCATGATGGGGTTGCAAATGTTGTACCATCTGTTGGGGATACAAATACTGAGTGTGAACCGCCATGGAGGGGCCGGTTTACCCTCGTCCATGATCCAGGCCCACGGAGGAGGCCCGGAGCCCAGAGGCGAATTAAGGTCCATTTATGTGAACCGCCTTAGTGTTGTAACTTGTCTTTGAAGACAAGAGAGAAGAGACCGAGCGGACACTTGTATGAGCGGATCGGGACTCAGAGACCGGCCAAGGCCAACCCGTGTATATAAGGGGCGACCCGGCGGCGGATTAGGGACGAACAATTGAGGCTTAGGCGGCTATTGCTCCCAAGTCGCCAAACTACATCAATCCCATCACAACTAGACGTAGGCCTTTCCTTCATCGAAGGGCTGAACTAGTATAACTCCGTGTCTTTGTGTCCGCTTTAACCCTCTAAGTTAACCCGCACGATGGCCCCGCGACTAAGTCCTTTCACGAGGACATCCGCCGTGACAATTCCACGACAGTTGGCGCCCACCGTGGGGCTATCGCACGATGGTTTGATGATCTTAGAGGGCAAGTTCGAAGGACTCGAAGGCTATCTTGTGGGCGGATGACTAAGAGTCGTCGCGGCAAACTCTACATCGACGATCTTGATCGGGGGCCCGAGGCCGGCTCGATCGAGTACGGTACGGGTCCCCTTGATGGCATACACGTGTTCATTGGCAAGATCGGCGAGCGGGGCACTGGCGGACATCTGCACCGACCCGCCGAGACGGCTCGTGGACGAAGAAGAGTCCCGCCTCGCTAAACCGGTACCAGCGTGCTTTCGTGGGAGTCGCCCACGGAGACTATGAGGAGGATCACATCTGGCGGCGAAACCGTTGTCTACTCTGGCGACGAGTCATCCGCCGGAGAAACCGAAGTCTTTGTACCACCGCAAGATGGCGGATCGGGGCTGTTCCGACGGCGAGAGTATTCCGGACTCCTTTGATCTGCCCAGCCGGGTTGGAATTTTCATGGCCGGTACACAAGCGACGCTTCACTCTTCGACCGCGGCGCCCATCGTCGCCGGTTCAACAGCGGTGGTGGCAGCCGGGGAAGGAGGCCCTGTGCGCCCGCCGGCTCAAGTTCTATCAGAGTTACTTGATGCCACAAAGCTCACGCGGCCTGCCCTCGGTCCTGTACCACATCATAACGGTGTGTGCATGATATACAACGTGTACAACAACATTGAGTGAATAAATGAAACCAACATGTAGACTAACAGGAAGCGACACTTACGATCTGCCTAATTGATGATCCCAATGACCACCTTGTCTCCACTCAGTGAATCGCATCACAAAACTTCATGATGGGGTTGCAAATGTTGTACCATCGATGCGTTATTGACTTCACACTACGTGCACGGATGACGTGCATGTCAAAGGACACGAAGTTCTTTCACCCATGAAGCAAACATGCAAGCTTTGCCAAAGGGGCGGGCCCTTGTTCATGCCTGCAAAGTCCGCGGAAACGATCAACCATGCACCGCACAACAACTCATCCTTGATCACCGAGTGCCTCCGCCATCGTGCTTCTCTAAAAAACAAGAAGAAGTTTTAAAAAAAAAGCTCAATGACATTTTACCGAACACCTGTCGGGCGTGGCGTCCGCTAGGGACGACATTTGCAGGGGTGCGGAGGGATTTTTTGGGTGGACAACGGTATAGTCCAAGATGGGCAGGCGTGTGGATGGGATCTGTGGATGGCCAGGGATGCCCAGGCGGCGGACGATGAGGGTGCGGATGAAAAGAAGAGGAAGCGGAGACGAAGTGGGAGAAAAGAGTATCGGGAGCGGGATTTCAGTGATGATGATGTTACGTGCAAGAGCATCTCTAGCAGATCCCGCAAACTGGGCCATCCCGTATAATAACAACGGTTTACGGGATACATCCCATTTCCCCGTCCCGAACAGATCCTTCAAATCCGGTTATCCCAAAAAAAATTGTGGGATCCCGAATCCGCGAGCCCATTTTTTTCCAAATATATGGATTTCGCCCAAGTTTGCCTGCTCCCCTTTTCATTGGCGTGAACCCACCGCAAATCCACGTCGCCTGTTGCTGCCCCCCGGCTGCCCCGCGCTGCATCCGTTCCACCTAGTTTCTGCCAGCGGGGTTGCCTATTTGTGTCCGCCGGTTGCGGGGCCACCGGCGCCATGGATCCGCCCTGGAGCTCAGTGCGCGGGCTTGTAGCTTGCGGATCCGGTTGCTTCCAGTGCTTCTGAGCGGCGCACGTTGGAAGAAGAGGGCGACGCGGCTTTGCTTCGACCGGCGGGGAGAAGAAAAGGGCGGTGCAACGCAGCTTTGCTTCGTCTGACCAGGAGGGGGAGAAAGGGGTTGCACGACGGGGCTTCGGTCGACGGGGGGAGGGGGATTCCACCGAAGCACAAGAAGCTTGCCGTCCAAACTCAAACATCGTATTTTATCTAAGCACAGGAGTCGTAATAAGGAAAGAAGACACGAAAGGATATTGAGAGTGCATTTGGTGTGTTGCAAGCTCGTTTTGCCATTGTTCGAGGTCCCGCTCGCTTCTGAGATAGAAAAATCCCTTAGAAACATCATGACTGCTTGTGTAATTTTAGACAACATGATCGTCGAGGATGAGAGGAATTTGGCTTTGGAGTACAACTATGACAATGTTGGTAGCCATCTGAAGCCTGCCCAGGATGTAGATGAAATCACTGCATTCTATTGAGACCCACGAAAGATCAAGAACCGTGATCCGCACAATCAACTCCAACATGGTCTTATTGAGCATCAGTGGCAACTCCATGCGGGGAGATATATTCCCATTTGTGTGCATTTCTATTTATGTGAGATTTGAACAACTTGGTGTGTGTAATAATTATTTGAATTTGAATCTTTGTTGCAGTGAAAACTATTGTTGTATCGTGAATTGCTTTTCGGACCATTTATATATTCCTATGTTGAATTTACACTGAGATGTCATTCGGTTGATATCATCGAAACATGTAAATTTGTTTGATGGTACGAACTTTTTTACCGTACGGCGAGTGCTCCGGCGGAGCAGATCCCGAAACATTTCCCGTAAAAGAGTTTTGCGGGCGGGCGAGCGCGCGGTTGCGGCATCTGCTGGAGATGCTCTAACCAAGCGGGGGCCGTCGAGTGTGACAAGGAACCCGACGGCGAGCATACACGTTTCGTCGAGACAAGATAAGTAAGTAGTAGTAGCACCGTTGGTGCGTACGTGGCAAAGCCGCGGCTGCTGGCCTCATCCGGCCGAAGGAGAAGCCTGAAACGGAGAGCTACGTGCCTACGTGGTTGGTTCTTCCAGTTGCAGGTGATCCAGACGTGCAAGTGCAAGCCGGCTCTTGCTTGGGTCGTGTAGCTAGCTAGGAGCCCGTTGGAGTTATCCCCGACCTCCACACCGCAACGGAACGGAGCCCCCACGTGGTGGGTGGTCGTCATGCGCGCGCCCAACGGAAATAAATTTGCGATCGACAACGAGGGTTGGTTGGGTTGGGCTGGCGTGTGATCTGGGCGCGGCGCGACGCGATGGCAACGGCGCGCGCGGCTGGCTGTTATTGCCTCCCGTGTCGCCATTTCCGTGCGAGACTCTTCAGTACAAGCCAGACCGCACAAGTTGGACTGCTAGCTAATCAAACTGGGCATGCAATAATCCTGGACGGTAAAAATAGTTCAAACCGATTGTTTTTCTTTTAAAGGAATTCTATTCCATGGTTGTAGAGCTACAGTCGAGAGGCGGAAGCTCCTCGGTACGCTGTCCTTGGTGCAATGACACAACCGTGGTACACCCTATATACGATTATAGTTTGCCGATCCTAATAAACTCTCCGTCTAGTATCAATGCTTTATATTTACATGGCGTTTACATGGCTCTTCTCCCCTTTTTGTCCTTTTATTAATATATAATAGGCACATTTGTGCGTATTCGAGAAAAAAAAGTATCAATGCTTTAATCTCGGCCACAAAGACACCTATACGCCGAATGAGAAGTCCATCGCCGGAAAGGATCTACAGAGCCTCCACGGAGTCCGATTGGACAACGATTGCACAATTTTTGAGAACTTGAATAATTTTTTAAAAAATGAAACAGTTTTTGAAAGACAAATCATTTTTGAAATTCCAAAATTAAAATGCATTTTTTAAAGTTCTAGAAACATTTTTTGAAATTATGAATAATTTTCAAGATCATAAATATCTTGAACATGAACATTTTTAAAATGGGAAAGCTTTTTTTAAAACCGCAAATATTTCTATACCACTATATATATTATGTAGTGTACCAGTTTTGAATGGATTTAGAGCATTAATCCTGGTCATTGGTATCCTCAATCTAACGATTGAGAGTAGCGGGATTTGCATGAACTGATACCATCAGCTACCTTGAATGTGTTCTAGAACCATCACGTCATCCTTATCAGAAAAATGGTGCACGCCTCCCGGGCCATGCTGCGGCCGGTAGAAGACATGCTGAGTGGTTTGGAGATGGGTCTAGAAAGAGAGCAAGAGATAAGAAAACTAAAATAAACATTTAATGAAGTGGATCCTATTGGTTGTCCCTCTTTGTTTTTTACAACTTTCGTCACCAAACTATAGGGACTATATATTTTTTCTTTTTTACAATAGTAATATTTTCCTCTGTATTCATACACATACCATATATTTTGCATTTCTTTCCGCGTCGCAGCCTAATGCTTTTCCCCTTTTAACAAAGCACTTATGTTTGACGTGCATTGCACGTGCATACATACTAGTTATAAAGATATGAGACTTTTTTTGAAAATGCAAATAATTTTCAAATCTATGAATACTTTTTAAAACATGATTTTATAACAATACATTTTTATTTTTTGGGAAAAAACAAAAAACCAATAAAGGAAAATAAACGGCTCATGAAACTTCCGGAAAAGTTCCCAAAACCGGTTGGGTCTCACTGCATAAATGCTCGCCCATCCCAGGTCGTTTGCCTGTGCGACGCCTCAACAATCTGCCGCGACGAGCGGCAAATAGGATCATCGAGTGTGATCAGAAAAGGAAAAATATATGGTTCACCGGTGCTTGTGGTGCTAGCGGTGCACATTTTAAATTGTTCCAAAAATAAAAAATTGAGTACATTCACACAACATTCATGTTTGTTGTCACAAATTTCAAATCAGAATTCAAAACATTACTCGAGATACAAAAATGAAAATTTTAACACTGGACAATATGTCATATAAGTTGGGTTTTAGACTTGCCTCACTATCACATTGATGTCAAATTTGCCATTCTTGTATCTCGAGCAATGTTATGAATTTTGATTTGAAATTTTGCGATAAGAAACATTGACGTTGTGTGAATGTGCGCATTTTTTAACATTTTTTGAAATATTTCAAAATTTGCTAGGAGGTGCGATGCACCGGTGCACCAGATACGTTCCCAATGAGAAAAATACAGGAGGGCAAGTTCAGTAGTCTAGTAATTAAAATAGGGCCGGAACATGGGGCGCCCCTATGTCTCGCTATATGGCAAGCCGATTGTTAGATGGGCCGGCCCAGGCGCATGGGAAGCCACAACCTCATTTTAATCCAAGCATTTGAAAAAAAAATGTTCACCAAGCATTTAAAAAATATTAAATGTGTATAAAAAATGTTGATCATGTACTAAAGGAATGTTAAACTTGTATTTGAAAAATGTCAGTCAAGCATTTAAATAATATTAAATGTATATATAAAATGTTGAACATGTATTAAAAATGTTATATGTGTATTAGAGAAATGTATTAGATATACATAAAAAATGTGTACAAAATCATTGAAAACCGAAAGGAAACAAAGAAAACAGATGAAAAATCCGAAAGAAACAAAAAACAAAGAAAACAAAGGAAAAAACCCAGTGAAAACCGAGAAAGAAACAAAAAACCCGAGAGGAAACAAAGAAAACAGATGAAAAATCCGAAAGAAACAAAAAATCAAAGAAAACAAAGAAAAAAATAAAGGAAAAAACCCAGTGAAAACCGAGAAAGAAACAAATAAAATCTAGGAAATACAAAGAAAAAGAAAGAAAAGTAGTGAAACTAGAGAAAGAAACGAAGAAAACCGTTGAGAAATAAAGAAAAAACAAAAACATTTTTTTGCCGAAAAACCATTGGAAAACCAACTCTTTTCCCTCAAGTTGGCCGTGCCCTACTATTTGACCACAAATCCGACTATGACTCAGTGGCTTGCAGTGCTACGCAGCATTCAGGAGATCTGAGATCGATTACGCTTCAGCTGAGAACTCCTTCCATCTCGCTATGAGCGTAATATGGCTCTCACGAGGAGCATGTCTCGCCTCGTAGACCGAACAGCAACTTGCCTCAAGGAACCACTCTATTGGGCCGGGCAACTTTGCTTTGCTTCTTTCACTTTTTTGTCCATTTTATTTATTTTTTAACTAGTGTTCATTCCATGTTTAAAAAAAAGGCAGTATAAACATTTTTTTGTGCGGTAGGCAGTATAAAAAAATTGTTCACGCAACTTTCAGAAAGTGTTAGTACAACTCACAAAACATTGTTCGTGACATTTAAAAATTGGTCACATATTTTGCAAACATGTTTCATGTCATTTTAAATAATGTTTATAAATTTAACAAAATATTTGCGTGATACAAAAACCAGTATCATGGTATTCAAAATATCTTCATGATATTTTTGAAAAACTGAGCGTTCGGAAAAATATTTGTAACATTTTAAAAAATGTTTATACAATGAAAAAATGTTCGTGTAGTATAATAGATGTTTCATGGATTTAAAAATGTTAAGAAATACCTAACATGTATGCTAATTTTTTTTGAAAACATTTACGTGAAAAGAAGTACATAATGTATTTAGAGAACATTCAACGTGTATCAAATATATGTTTCACTTGCATACAAAAAAGTACAATGTGTATTGAAAAAATAGACATGTGTTGAGAAATGGCAAAAAAATGAAAAGGGAAAAGGAAAAAAAAGGAAGAAAACCAGTGAATAAACATAGAAAACTCAGGGCCGAACCTTTTTTTTCCTCTGCTCGTGTATTCTGTTCATGCGATGACTTTCTTGACCACGAAAAGACGGTAAAGGACGCCACCCTCCCTCTCATTCTCTGAAGTCTTCTTCACTCCCAGTGACCAAATACTTTCAGGTGCAGCTAAGAAAAGAACGGCAGTTACGTGAGAACAGTGACTAGCTCCTATGAATGTAATTTTTTTTTTTTTTGAAACGGAGGCAAAAGATTTGCCTCTTCTATTAAATAAGGGAGGAGTAGAGTTAAAAGTTTTACAAGAGCACTACACATACGACATGACAATTACTCACGGAAGAAAATGAACCCTAGTCTTTTAGCACCGGCAGTGATCCAGAGCTTTGCCTCCTCGATGATGTTGCTAAGTAGAATAGATGGCGGCGCTCTTGTGGCGGAACACTTTGCATTACGCTTTCGCTCCAAATGGTCCAGGAGACGAGCATAGTGAGGGAGGTCATAGCACTCCGGTTAGGGATGTGATTGCCGCTCTCTTGTCCCACCACTCGTGGACGGAATCATCAAGGTGCCAAAGGGTGGTGTCCATGTGAGCAAGGCCAAGTTTTTCAATGATAATCCTCCATAGACGGAGCGTGTAGCGGCACTTGAAGAAGAGATGTGCACCCGATTCTTGCTCTCTTGAGCATAGAGGGCAAAGCCCACAATTTGTCCAACCCCATCTCTCCAAGCGATCGGCGGTCCAAATCCGATCTTGGATAGCCAACCAAGCAAAGAACTTGACCTTGGGGGGGCAAGCCTTCCAAACCATGCGATCCATAGGGGAAAGAGTTAGCCCCAGGAACTGGGCTTTGTATGCAGTCGCCGCCGTGTAAATCCCGTCATTCGAGTGCTTCCAACAAATATCATCCTCAAGCTGCTCATCGAGATGAACCTCGTTGACAAGCATCCAAAGAGTGAAAAATTCGCTAATGTGCTCGCTGGCGATAACAGTGTTGTATTTGATTTTGAAGATCCAGGCATTGCCCTTTAGAGCCTCTCGCACCTTCCAATTCTTTCTTCTTGAGGCCTCAAAGATTAGCGGTGCAATATCTTTGGGCTTGCGCCCGAGAAGCCAAGGTGAGTCCCAAGAAGGCGTTTTGGCTCCGTTCCCCACAGTGATGGTAGTGGAGGCATAGAAGAAATTGAGATCATCATCCGTGCAAGGATTGCCAAATCCCACCCATAGTCTGTGAGGTTCCTTCCACTCATACCAAGGCCATCTTAGCCTTAGAGCACGTGCAAATTTGCAAGTATTAAGCACCCCAAGGCCACCATACTCTTTTGGCCTACAGACTGTATCCCAATTAACCTTGCATTTGGCACCCGTCGTCTTGTCTGCACCGGACCAGAGAAAAGCTCTTCCAATCTTGTTGAGGTTATGAATAGTGCTTGGAGGAACGATGAGGGGTGTGATGGAGTACACCGCTTGAGAGCATAACACAGACTTGACAAGGGCCGTGCGGCCACTGGTTGTGATGTCCTGGCCCTCCCAAGTAACTAGTTTGCCGGCCGCTTTATCCTCAAGATATTGGAAATCCACCTTCTTAAGTTGCCACACCGAGAGAGGTAGGCCTAAGTATCTCACTTTGGGAAGAACGCTGGTTGCCGGAATGCTCCGAGAATGAGACCAAGGTTGAGGTGGTTGCATCTGATTGGCACAACCGAGCTCTTCAGAAAGTTGGTATGTAGGCCCGTAACCTCGCCAAACCCACGCAAGATAGACGCAAGGTTATCAATGTCTTGCTTGATAGGGGCGACAAAGACCGCGGCGTCATCCGCATAGAGAGATGTTCGCACCGTGGCTCCCCGGCCTCGAATCTTATGAAGAAGGCATTTCCGCGTTGCCAAGTCAAGGATCTTATGCAGGGGGTCGATCGCAATGACAAAGAGAAGGGGGGACACGGGGTCTCCCTGCCGAAACCCACGGCCATGCATGATCGGTGGACCAGGCAACCCATTAAGAAGGATGCGTGATGAAGATGTTGAGAGGAGAGCAGCAATCCAGTCACGGAATTTGGGTGGGAACCCCATACGCTGCAGAAGGTCCAGAATATAACTCCACTTGACCGAATCAAACGCCTTCTTGATGTCCAACTTGAAAAGCAGCGCAGGAGTTTTGCACTTTTGTAGTCTCCTTGCGAAGTTTCGGACATACATGAAATTGTCGTGAATGCTACGCCTCTTGATGAATGCACTTTGAGCGTTGGACACTAGGCCATCCATAAGGGGGGCAAGGCGGAGCGAGAGGACCTTGGCGATGATTTTGGCGATGGCGTGGATGAGGCTAATGGGCCTGTAATCAGGGATGCCCTCCGCCCCCTCCTTCTTGGGTAGTAGCACGACATTGGCAGAGTTGAGCCAGTGTAGGTCCGATGTGTGGAGGGAGTCGAAACACTCGATGGCCCTCATGACCGCGTGCTTGATAATGCCCCAACACTTCTTGAAAAAGATGCCCGTGAAGCCATCCGGCCCGGGCGCCTTATCACCGGGCATCTCCTTGATGGCTTCCCACACCTCGCCCTCGGTGATAGAAGCATCAAGGTCCTGCAACGCATGTTGCTCAATACCAAGCTCCACCCAATTAAAGTCCTTGTTGCTCGTGCATCCCATGCCCATCACCTCACGGAAGTGGTCGTGTATGATCTTCTCCTTTTCCTCATGTTCGGTTACCCACCCATGGTCATGCTTGAGCCGATGGATGTGGTTTTTTCTTCGACGGGCATTGATGCGTCGGTGGAAGAATTTGGTATTAGCATCGCCATCCCTCAAATTAGCAATCCTAGCACACTGACTCTTCCTAGCTCTCTCTAGCACCGCCAGACTGATGACCCTGCGTTTAAGCCTAGAACGGAGGTCGCGTTCCTCTGAAGATAACTGTCTCCCCTCCTGCGCGATGTCTAGCTGAAGGATCACAAGATGTGCAGCATGAAGTTGGATCCTTGCCTTGGAGAACAGATTCTTGCTCCACTCAGTAAGGCGAAGCGCGGTTTTATTTAGCTTGAGATGCAAAATCTTGCATGGCTCAGTGTGCCACACCCGCTCGGCCCATGCATTTTTGACCACCTCCTCAAATCCGGGCAAAGATACCCAGAAATTCTCGAACTTGAAAGCCCGTGGCCGCCTAGGCCCCCTGTCGTCGGCAAGCAGAAGAGGACAATGGTCGGAGAGGGAGGACGATAAAGCATGCAACACATGTGTGTTGAAGGACATGTCCCAATCCGTGTTGCAAAAGAAAGAGTCGAGCTTGCAAAGAGTTGGGTTTTCTCTCTCATTGCTCCACGTGAACCGTCTATTCTGAAGGTGAATTTCCTTAAGCTCACAGTCCTGGAGAGCGGCCCGGAACCGGTTGATCCGACCCCGGTTAATGTTTCTCTTATTCTTGTCCCTCGCCCTATATATCTGGTTAAAGTCCCCAAGTGCGAGCCAGGCCACACCCGGCAGGGGCTTGCTGGAGCGAAGCTCGTCAAAAAAAGCATCCTTGGATGCATGCTCGGTCGGCCCATATACGTTTGTGATCCTGAAGCGCACGTCATTTTCACGAATACGAACCAAGGCCGAGAGGCAAAATACCGAGGTTGTTATGTCAGAGACCTCCAAGACAGCATCATCCCATAGGAGGAGCATCCCGCCCCTAGTTCCCATTGCCGTCGCTGCGCCGAATTTCGCAACCTGTTACCCCCAAGGAAAGCAGCAGAAACCTGTCGACGTTGCCCAACTTAGTCTCCTGGAGGCAAACAAGCTGGCACGAGGACGACGCAATCGTCGCACTGACCGTAGCCCTCCTGTTCGGGCAGTTAAGCCCCCGGACGTTCCAGCTGAGCGTGTTGATGGGTTGCATGGTCATGGGAACCAAGGTGTCGCACTTGGCCAGGCAAAGCCGTAGCAAATGGAAGCAAAGGTAATAATATGCAAGCCAACTGGAGCTTTGTCAAACTGGGAACAACTAGGAAGAGAACACACCCAGCTCACACAGATACAACGCACACAAGGAAAAGCAACAGTGATACAGACCCCTCTGGGCCAGCTAGGCAAGCTTGCTAACATAGAGAAATGGTAGTTCCCATGGACGTTGAACTAGCAGGTCAGGCTGCATCCAGCGATGCACCTCCATGCAGCGTTGTGCCTTCCTCGACAGAGGCCAGCTCCAGGGCTCCCTCTCCGCCGTGGTCGATCAGGGCGTCCTCCACGTCGTTGACGGCCTTGTCGTCGAGGTGAAAGAACTCACGCATGGCCATGATCACCTCAGGGGCCAGTTGCTCCTTGAACTTGGCAGTGAAGTCTTCCAGAGTGGCTTCCGTCACGTCCTTTCCATCACGCGTGATACCCAGGCTGCGGCCGACCAGCCTCTCGGCAACCTTGGCCACCGGAGCAACACCCTGGCCACCAGAGCGCCTGATCCTTTGCAGCGACAGCCCTCCCTTGGTAGAAATCCGAACCCCAGCCAGCGTCTTCCTGCGAGCAGCCGGGGGCCTAGGAGGCGGCGAACCAGGCTGTGCCAGCAGTCCTGGCTGACGCTCCGCAAAGATGGCCAGCGCCACCGCATCCCCTTGCACCCCAGAAACATGCCCAGGAGGTGGGGTGCGCTGCACAATGCCATCACAGACTAACGGCGGCGTGGGAGATGCCTCGAAGCCAGGCGGCCTGGAGGGTGATGTCGCGGGCCGCTGAAGCGTGTTGGGCGAGCAGAGACGGACCAGGGCCGCCTCAGCGATGAGAAGGGGCGAGCTCCGCGCTCCCGCGCGGTTTGACCTCGGGACCGACGGCAGCACCGACGTTGGAGAGTGCGGTGGGGACGCCGGCGGGGTGAGGGCCTCCATAGAGCGCCTTCTGGCCGAGCGAGGAGAGGCCTGCCAAGCAGGGCTACGCCCGCGGGCAACCGCAGCCTCCCGACCCAGGATGGGCTGGAGCTCGCTGGCCCTTTCGGTCTCGCCGCCTTCAGAAGAGGAGCCATGCAGCATGTCGAGGGCATGCGCAGCCGCTTGGCCAGCGGCCGGGGCGAGCTGAGTGCCGGAAGGGGCACCCACGCGTCGGTGCCCACCCGAGCGGTCCCTGGAGCGGTCTTGGCCGCCCTCCTGCCGGCCACGCGCATTCCGGGAGAGCGAGCGACGCACACGGGCGCCCCAACCCTCGCGAGCGCGGCCGCCGTCGCGCCCACGGCGCCCGTCACAGTCGTCATCATCATCGCGCCTGCCTTGACGACGGACCTCACGCACTGGCGCAGCCCGCCTGTCCCTTGGGACGACGGTGCCGTCGACGACACGCCTGTACCAAGTGAACTCGTGGACGTCCGGGGGAGGCGGATCGTCGTCGTCCTCGGCGGCCTTGGAGTGATCTTCAAGCAGGTCCAGATGGATGAGCACGCGGTGGCGAAGCCCTCGCCGCCCACGGCGGCGATGACCACGGGCAGGCAGGGTGAGCCACTTCACCTTTGGGATGGCACTGGGGTCAGCTGTCCACGCCCAGAGCGCCAGGTCCCGCGTATCCTCCTTGCGACGAGAGCGGGGCTCGATGTAGTCCAAGGAGCAGCGCCGGCCGATGAGGAAGGTGGCGACGTACTCGTTCTAGCCGTGGAGGGGGACGCCCTCCAAGCATAGCCGGACATGTTGGAGCATGTCTTCGTTCTCGGCATGAGCTTCAAGCCTCCATTGCCGCACGAAGATGCGGTAGCCAGAGCCAGGCAGATGGTCTCGGGACGTGGCGTCGGCACAATGGTGCTGGTGCATGAAGCGGACGAAGAACCTCTCGGGGTAGTGCTTGACCACCTCAACATCCTCCTTGCGCGCGCCCAGGGCCACGGCGATCTCGCCCGCAACCTGCTGGCAGGAGACATCATGCCAATCGCCCTCGAGCCAGGCAACCGCCGCGTTGGTGGAGAGGAGGGCGGACTCCGCCTGCATCTCAGGCGTCGCCGGGACGACGATGAAATCTTCAGCCGGCCTGAGGGAGGCGTCGCCCGGACGCACCGCCATGACCGGAGCGCTGCACGAAGCCGGCAGCACCGCACCGGAGGGCGAGGACACCTCCCAGCCGCGACCCGAACGAGGAGGCGGGGCAGGACCAGAGGCAGCAGCAGGGCGGGGCAGAGGAGGCGGTGGAATAGCAGGGCAGTCAAGAGAGCTCAACGGCATCCAGTGGTTGCGGCAGCCCCGCGATTTATGCCCATTCTGCAGGCAGCGGGAGCAGCGAATGGGATCCCGACAGACCGAAGCCCTATGCCCAAGAAAGAGGCACCTGCAGCACCGCCCGAATAGCCATCGAGGTATGGGCGGCGGCTTGAATGCCGGGGCAGCCAAAGCCGGCCGGCGCGGACCCTTACGTGACACGACGAGGTGCCAGGCACCGGTCACCTCACCCTCGCGCCCCGCGCCGGCGGACTGCGAGGCCGGCATTGAAGGCCCAGCCGCGAGCGAGCCTGAAGAGGCCAACTGCCCCGCCCTCCCGCAGTTAAGGCACTCGCCGTCTTGAATGCGCGTGGAAGCCGCAGCAGGGGGGGAGGCGCCGAGCCGACCAAGGCGCGCCCCGAAGCCGCGGCGCCCGGCTGCGAATCCGGGACGAAATCCACGGAGACCGCGGTGCGGCTCGCGGAGGATGGATCTGGATCTGGAACGGACGAGGGGCACCCAGGGGGCGGCTGTCTCCGCAGCAGCTCCAGCCGAGCAGGGCAACCAGCTGGGAGGCCAGCAGGAGGAGGCGGCAGGGGCATGAACCAGGAGCCGAGGCCCGGGCAGGGCGCAGCGGCCGACGCCGCCGGCGCGGGCGCGAGCGCGAGCGAGGGAGCGCTCCTCATTTTCGCATTTATTAAGCTATAATAATCCGCGCGCTTTCCCTATGAATGTAAATGACTTAAAAAAGCAATAGACAGATCGTGTGCCCCCTATTTACACCCATGTACTTGTATAGAAACTACATTACAAATTGTGCATTCACAAGGTGCCATGTACTACAATGTGTAGCCTCATTGATCAACTTATTAAGCAAATGACATGTACCATCCATAGCGTAGTATGTTTGAGAAATCTAGTAAGCATTGATGAGTTTAGAAAATCTTTTGGTTGTAATTATGATGGATCACAAGCACAACAATATGCACAGTCCAAGTAAGTATTGATTAATTTTAAAAAATTGTGTTGCATCAAGTACACATTAATGTGTTATTATCATGTTACTCCCTGCTATCCATTTTAACTTCTGTAAGACTACCGGTCGATCATGAAGTGTCTGAACCACGTTTGCCGCCCATCGATGTCTCATGCATGTATTTTGTTCTCGCAACACTCATGATAAATATAATGGCACTAATGCCCAGGAAAATGTCAGCGGTGATATAATCAAAACCATCTGTCGCCGTGTCCAGGACGTTCACTCTTGTCCGTGGGGTGCTACCTTTCTTCACACAGTCAAGGGATATGTTTACTTTACACAGACGAACCAAACAGAACATGGTTTATCCAGTCCGGTGCTGTTACATTATGTTATCTGATTCCGTTTACGTTTACGTTACCACTCCTCAAAACAAACACCTACGTTGTGTCAAAGTTCTCAGCCACTGTGATTGGCACTCCGGCTTTCAGAGCACTCTACACCAACCCACTCAGAGCCTTACTTTTCCAACAACACTACATAATAAATAACCAAGTCCGGTTTCTTTAACCAATCCACTCGACTGGATAAGAGCAAAGGTAATAACATAGTCAAATGTTGGCTATGTCTAATAGCCAACATGTATAGTAGTTACCTATATAGAATGTAGTACTCCTTCTGTTCTAAATTAAGTGCCGTGGTTTTAGTTTAAATTTGGAACAAAACCATGACACTTATTTTGGAACAGAGGGGATACTTTATTAATCTGCACCCTGCTTCTTTCGTCTTTCCTCCAGCTCTGCAAAGTATAATACCTAAACTCTTATAACTTGCTAACATCACCTTATTATAATTTTTTTAAGAGAGTAGTTTTTGCCTCCTTGCATTCTCGATTGGTGCGTGGTGGGTGAGGCGGTGGGGTGACCACGCCATTATTTTTTGCTTCCTTGCTTCTTTGCTATGTTTAACATGCGAGCTACACAAAGAATAAATTTATGGATTTTAAAAGTGAGTGGTGGATGTACTAAAAGCCACGAATTTGTTGACCCACACAAAAAAAATAAATTCATGGGTTTTAATGGCTAACAATGCAAGCGCTACAAATCAACAGATTTGTTGTGTTTTTTTTTTGTGTAGCTCAAATGTTATAATATCTCTAATAAATAGATTTATACACATGTAGAATTCATTCATACGTTCATGTGGAGTTTTTTGCGAATATTTTGAAGCTCACACTTTTGTTTTTTCACAAACGACCCAATGGAGCCCAAGCTCTAAGACGAATTTCTTGTAGTCTACTTATTGCTCTCAATAAAAGAGGAGCCAGTAAAATATTCAGAGGTATTGATCGATATGCATGGTACATAGTATGTGTACATGCCAATTTCTTACACCAGCCAACCAATCACCATGGTTAATTCTGTGATAGAGATTAATTTCAACTTTCAACCAAGCCCTTTCACGGGAGTAACACATGACTGCAGTTCAAGTGGAATTGCGAACCAATCACTCTTTCACCAGTAGATAACACGCCATGTTGTTATCTCTCTCTCTCTCTCCCTCCCTCTGTCTCTTTTTCTCAACCAATCCCTTTCACCAGGAGCAATAGCATGACCGCTCACGCGGAGTTGCAAGATCTATTAACCCCCCCCCCCCCTCCACACACACACGAAACACGAAGAAACAGTCCAAGATGGAGATGGTTGTCTCTGCGATTGCAGACGATCTAGTTAACCGGTTCATATCCTTCTTGATAAAGAAGAACGAGAGCCATGCAAATCTAGATAAGAAGGTGGAAAGGCTACAACAGCTGCTTCTTCGAGTTCACATGGTCATCGAGGAGGCCGAGGGGCGATACATCACCAACTCCAGAATGTTGCTTGAGCTCAAGAGGCTTGCGGAGGCCATGTACCAAGGTTACCATGTCCTGGACACCATCAAATACAAGGCCCTTTGCAGCTCAAGGGACGAAAAGGAGGTTAGCAGCAGCTCCAATACCTTGTCGCTCTCGAATTCTATCAAGTGCTTTCATACCAATTCTACCAACTGCTTTCGTACCACAAGGAGCACTACTACAATTTTTCATGACCTTGATAGTGTATTGGAGAACTTAGAAACCATGGTTTCTAACATGACAGAGTTTGTCTTGCTTGTTGGAGGATGTGAGCGCATGCCTCGCAGCCCTTACGACACGTACCTCTACATCGACAACTTCATGTTTGGTCGTCAAGTAGAAAAACAGCAAATCATGAATGTTTTGCTGCAAGAAAATATTCCTCCTTTCGCTCCAACTGTTCTTCCGATCATCAGCACCAATAGAGTGGGCAAGAAAACTCTAGTCGCGCATGTTTGTAACAATGATAGAGTTAGATCACACTTCTCTTTGATCTTGCGTCTGAAAGGGGAAAGCATTCACAAAACTGAGCATGGAGCTTTCATTCCAACTAGGAGGACTTTGGTTGTGGTTGAATTTACTTCAGACATAGATGATGTTAGTTGGCAAAAGTTTTATTGCACAACCAGGCGTATGGGAAAAGGAAGCAAGATCATCATCATAAGTAGGATCGAGAGGGTATCGAGACTCGGAACCATAAGGCCGATGCACTTAAACAGCTTGTCGCTGGAGGAGTACAGTTACCTCTTCAAGGTCCTTGCATTTGGAAGCACAAATCCAGATGATCACCCCCGGCTATCATTGGTAGCGAGTGAGCTAGCTGTGTTGATGGGAGGTTCGCTCGTGGTAGCAAATGTGTGCGCCGATATCTTCAGAAAGAACCAGAATCTTCAGTTCTGGCAACATATCCTCAACAAGTACAGAAACTTTCTAGCGGACAATCTCTCGGTGTTTTGTGAACATCCAAAGCTTCTCATCGAGAGAGATCGCCCGGTGGATATAGCAAAACTCGTGTCATCGACCTCTGCTCCGCTTCGCCTCATGCCACCGCACTGCGAAGACGACGATTCTACGAGGGATTTGCCCAAGGTGAGGTATGGGGACCTGATCGCCGGCTCCGTTGTTCCGCCGAAGGAGAAGTTTGAGCTAGTAGGTTGGGAGTCGCGGATACCACCATATAAGAAGTATGTCAATGTGGCTATGTTCTCTGGTGAGGTGAATGTTTCGGAACATGTGGTCTCACCTTGCAAGAAGCGCATACGATTTAGTTAGAGAATGTAGTTTTCTTCATTCGATGAAGTTGAGATGACAATGAGCTGTTGTAATTTTGTACAGATCAATCCAAGAGTGTAGCCTATATGGCATGACCAACTCGCCAAGCTTTGATGGCCAATGGTAGGCCCAAATTTGTTAGCCATGCAAAGAAGATTAATTTCTTCAACCTGTATGAGCACACCATGTACCATGATTTGCAAGCTCTTATTGGCACTTGGCAGTCTACACAAGAGAAAATATCTCATATGTTTTTAGCAAAGTGAGAAAGATAAATATCAAAGTAATGGTTTTGGTAAATATATTCACTCGTGTCACTCTAGGGGAAAACAGTCAATTCTTACGCCTGTTTGCTAGGTACTGCATAGTAGTTTCATGCACAACCACACCTCAATCCTAATTTAAAAAGAGGGTTTTATCATGGCGTTAAACTTATGATATCATGGTAATGATAATAACAAATACAAAGTGTTGAACCCGATCGCGCAAAAGCTGGACCAAATAGAGTACTAATCAAAGCCAAAGCAAGTCAAGACGGCGACCTGCATGGCTCACATGTCTGGGACTCCCAAGTTGAGGTTCAAAGACATCTCGGCTTGTGCTTTAATTTCCTTTCTTCACTGGAGCAAAGCAATACATGCATGGAGATGGAGGGTCATCATTAAAAGCCAAGTGAGTGCTAGCTAGTGGCAGAGTACGGTCCGGCCTTTCCACAAATTACATTACATGCATGCTACAAAGTCGTGTAACAGCTACTACAAGTTATTTGAATGGAGTGAGTAAAGTTGTTCAACAGTCATCTCTCTCATAGCAAGGGGTATCAGAGGTTTAAATCATACTACATACATACCATATGTTGGAATTTGCTAGTGGGCTTTTGGCCCAAAGCCCAACTAAAATTCTGAAATTCTCTTGGCCCTTTCATGCACACATGTGAGTGGAGTGAGTGAGGCTAAAGTTTAGTCCCACCTCATAAGTTGAGAGAGAGTTGCACCTCTTTATAAGGTGAGCTCTTCTACCACTTGTATGAGCATGCGAAGAGGAGACCTACACGCGCACTCCTCCTCCTCGCCTCGCCTCGCCACGCCACGCCACGCCTCGTCACGACGCGCCGCGGGTTGCGGGATTGAGCCGAGCCGAGGACGGAGCTATGCACGTTGGGGTTTACTCCCACGACCTACCCGGCCCGCACTATATAGTCAGGCAGACGTCTACCCTAGCCGCCGCCGCTTCGTATGGTTTCTCACCAGCGCTCCAGATCATTGCGCCGCCAAGCAAGTCTTCTCCATCCCTCCTTTCGGCGTGCACCGGGAGAAGGGACAGCAGGCCTCCGGAACCCCACCTCTCGTGATCCTGTACGGGAGAGGGGCGATCAGGTTTTTGGGGAGCGCTTTACACGCTCTTGCGATCGCCGACGGCAACGACTTCGCGACGACGACTTCTTCCCGACCTCGGCAACCTCATCCTCGACGACATGGGCGACAACGTCACGCCGGGCGGTGCTGCTCCCGCTGCACCGTATGTGATTCTATCCTTCCTGTTCGAGATCGTGGTAGAATTCATGTTTCTAGTATGTGCCCTAGATGTGATCTGTTCATCTGCTATGCTAGTTCGCATGATTAGTTTAATCTCTGCTATTGCTGTCATGATCTATTTCATATTTGTTTGGATTAAATCTCGTAGTAATTTGCTCATATTTCCAACAATCCAAAAACCTGATTATAGGCAATTTACTCCGAGTGGTTTTGCTGCGCATCTGAAGCCACCTGCCTTTAAGGGGGCGCAATATAAGAGGTGGCGCATGAGAGCAGTCTACTGGTTTCAGACCATGGGCTGCTATGACGCCATTAAGGGCAAGCCTGAGGGCGATCTTAATCCAGCACAGCTGGAAGCTTTTGAGAAGATCGATACTCTCTTTAAAGACGCTCTTCTGGGTGTTCTTGATGATTCCATTGTGGATTCGTATATGTCGTTTGACAACGGCAAGGACATGTGGGCTGCGCTCGAGGCCAAGTTTGGTGCCTCGGACGCCGGTAGCGAGTTGTACGTCATGGAGCAATTCTATGACTACAAGATGACTGATGAGCGCTCTGTTGTACAGCAGGCTCATGAGATACAGTCGCTCGCAAAAGAACTTGAGCACTTCAAGTGTGTGTTGCCGGACAAATTTGTTGCCGGAGGCATTATTGCCAAGCTTCCACCTTCGTGGAACAATTTTGCTACTTCCCTGAAACACAAGAGACAGGAGTTTTCCGTTACGGATCTCATTGGTACTCTTGATGTTGAAGAGAAGGCGAGAGCAAAAGACACACGTGCTCGAGTTCTTGAGGGAGCTTCTAGTGCCCACATGGTACGTAAGAAGAACTTCCAGCCCAACAAGTTCAAAAACAACAAGAACAAAACTCGGGCAAAGGCAAGTTTGATACAAAGAACAAGCCATCATATACTACCAACTTCAAGAAGAATTCTCATAAGAAGGGAAGGACTTTGCCATGTCTGCGGTGATCCTAATCACTGGGCTCAAGTGTCCTAACCGATTTGAGGAACGCGAACATGAGAAGAGCGGCAAGTCCGCTAATGTTGTCATCGGTGATACTGATATGAAGGAATCAGTGCAGTATTTTTCCTACCATCCTTTCAGATTTCAATCCTGATTGGTTAATTGACACCGTGCCAATGTACATGTTTGTCTTGACGCCTCCATGTTTTCTTCTTACCAGGCCACAAGGACTTCTCCCGTGCTGATGGGGAACGGGTTACATGCCATCGTTCGAGGTGTTGGTACGGTCGATCTGAAGTTTACTTGGGAAGACCGTCGCGTCAAGAACGCTCATCATGTGCCGCCCATCAATAAAAATCTCGTTAGCGGTTCCCGTTTATGTCGAGATGGTTTTAAGTTGGTTTTTTAGTCCAATAAAGTTGTAATTTCCAAGTGTGGACAATTTGTTGGAAAAGGCTATGAGTGTGGAGGCTTGTTCCGCCTATCTTTGTCAGATATTTGCACTAAAGTTATTAATAATGTTTGCCACAACAATGAGTCTGATATTTGGCATTCACGACTTTGTCACATTAACTTTGGTTGCATGACGCGGCTAGCCAATCTGAATTTAATTCCGAAAATCTCTGCTGTCAAAGGCTCTAAGTGCCAAGTATGTGTGCAAGCTAAGCAACCTCGCAAGTCCCATAAGACTGCAGAGGCAAGAGACTTGGCACCACTAGAGCTTATACATTCTGATCCTTGTGAGATGAATGGCGTGTTAACAAAAGGTGGAAAGAGATATTTCATGATGTTGATTGATGACTCCACTAGATATTGTTATGTGTATCTTCTGAAATCAAAAGATGAGGCTTTAACTTTCTTCAAAAACTATAAAGCTGAGGCAGAGAACCAACTTGATCGAAAAATTAAACGGCTTAGGTCCGATCGTGGTGGAGAGTATTTTTCCAATGAATTTGATCTGTTTTGTGCGGAACATGGTATAATCCATGAGAGGACGCCTCCCTACTCACCTCAGTCTAATGGGGTGGCCGAAAGAAAGAACCGAACTCTAACTGATTTGGTAAACGCCATGTTAGACACATCGGGTCTTTCCAAGGAATGGTGGGGGGAGGCGCTAATGACCGCGTGTCATGTCCTAAACCGAGTTCCCACAAAGCATAAGACCATGACTCCATTTGAGGAATGGGAAAGGAAAAGGTTGAAACTCTCTTACCTACGTTCTTGGGGTTGTTTGGCAAAAGTTAATATACCAATTCCCAAGAAGCGCAAGCTTGGACCAAAAACGTGGATTGTGTTCTTCGGGCTATGCTTTTCATAGCATTGGCTATAGATTTTGATAATAAAATCTGAGGTATCCGACATGCATGTTGGTACGATTATGGAGTCTAATGATGCAACTTTCTTTGAGGACATATTTCCTATGAAGGATATGTCAAGTTCATCAAATCAGAGATACCTATTCCATCTAGTGAGGAACTCACTGTAATTCCTGAACCCACCATTGCGATGGAACACGTTGAGAATTCAGTTGAGGGTGACAATGAAACTCCTATAAGGAGTAAGAGACGGAGGACTGCAAAGTCCTTTGGTGATGATTTCATTGTGTACCTTGTGGATGACACACCAGGACTATTTCAGAAGCCTATGCATCTCCGATGCCGACTCATTGGAAGGAAGCTGTTAAGTAGTGAGATGGATTCCATCTTAGCTAACGGAACCTAGGAGATCACCGACCGTCCTTATGGGTGCAAACCTGTAGGATGTAAGTGGGTGTTCAAGAAGAAGCTTAGACCTGATGGTACGATTGAAAAGTACAAGGCACGGCTTGTGGCTAAGGGTTATACCCAGAAAGAAGGTGAAGACTTCTTTGATACTTACTCACCCGTGGCTAGACTGACCACAATTCGAGTGCTACTATCACTGGCTGCCTCACATGGTCTTCTCGTTCATCAAATGGACGTTAAGACGGCTTTCCTCAATGGAGAGTTGAAGGAGAAAATTTACATGGATCAGCCAGATGGTTTTGTAGTACCTGGTCAGGAAGAAAAGGTGTGCAAGTTGTTAAAGTCTTTATATGGCCTTAAGCAAGCTCCTAAGGAGTGGCATGAGAAGTTTGAAAGAACATTAACTGCTGCCGGCTTTGTAGTAAACGATGGTGACAAGTGCGTGTACTATCACTATGGTGGGGGCGAAGGAGTTATTCTTTGTCTGTATGTCGATGACATATTAATCTTTGGAACCAAACTTGATTTAATCAAGGAGGTTAAGGATTTCTTATCTCGCTGTTTTGAGATGAAGGATCTAGGAGTAGCTGATGTTATCTTAAACATCAAGCTGTTGAGAGATGAGAATGGTGGGATCACACCGCTTGAGCCTCACTATGTGGAAAAGGTCTTGAGTCGTTTTGGGTATAGCGATCGCACGCCTTCTCCAACTCCATATGATGCTAGTGTGTTGCTTGAAAGAATCGACGGATTGCTAGAGATCAACCGAGGTATTCTCAGATTATTGGCTCGCTTATGTATTTGGCGAGTGCCACGAGGCCCGACATCTCCTTTGCTGTGAGCAAGCTGAGTCGGTTTGTGTCAAAACGGAGATGATCATTGGCGTCGCTTGAGAGAGTTATGCGCTACTTGAAGGGCATCTGCGAGCTATGGGATTCACTACACGGGTATCCAAGGGTACTGGAGGGTTATAGTGACTCGAATGGATATATGATCTTGATGAGATTAAGGCCACAAGTGGTTATGTTTTTACACTTGGTGGTGGCGCTGTTTCTGAAGTCTTGCAAGCGCACCATCTTAACGAGGTCAACTATGGAAGCAGAACTCACAGCATTAGACACCGCCATTTGTTGAAGCGAGTGGCTTCGTGAGCTATTGATGGACTTACCTATGGTTGAAAACCAATACCCCTATCCCGATGAACTGTGATAATCAAACTGTGATCATCAAGATAAACAGTTCTAAGGACAATATGAAGTCCTCAAGGCATGTGAAGAGGAGATTAAAATCTGTCAGGAAACTGAGGAACTCCGGAGTTATTACATTGGATTATATCCAAACGTCGAAAAACTTGGCAGATCCCTTCACAAAGGGTCTATCACGTAATGTGATAGATAATGCATCGATGGAGATGGGTCTGAGACCCACCGCATGAGTTGTCCATAGTGGTAACCCACTCTATGTGATCGGAGATCCCGTGAAGTAGAAGTGGGAGACAAGCTGTTGGTCACCGGGAGGAGAGTATCCTATATTAACTATCCCACTCCGTGAAGATGCAATACTCTCTGATCTGCATGGCAGGTTGATACTTATCTTAATGTGTTCCAAGTGGCTTATTCGGTAAGCAGAGATGTTGTCTGCGAACATCTTCGAGGAACACACCTATATGAATTTGACTGTTAACGTCGCAATCTGTGAGAATTGGGTGTTCTCTAATAAATTCATGAAAGGCCCTGGGTATGACGTATACGCTCCACCAGGGAAGCCTTGCGGCAGCCAGATCGGTCAAGAGTTTGTGTGAAACTAGTCTCATGAAAACTTGTAGTTCAAGGCATAGTCCACTATTCAAGTTGTGATCTAGTGTAGCATAAATCTCTAAGTGGAAGTTCAACTTCACAGTCTCCACTAAGCACCGGTATATAAACAATGTTTTAGAAATAAATGGTGAAATGTGCCAATGAGACTTTGTGGGGGATTGTTGGAATTTGCTAGTGGGCTTTTGGCCCAAAGCCCAACTAAAATTCTGAAATTCTCTTGGCCCTTTCATGCACACATGTGAGTGGAGTGAGTGAGGCTAAAGTTTAGTCCCACCTCATAAGTTGAGAGAGAGTTGCACCTCTTTATAAGGTGAACTCTTCTACCACTTGTATGAGCATGAGAAGAGGAGACCTACACGCGCGCTCCTCCTCCTCGCTCGCCTCGCCACGCCACGCCACGCCACGCCTCGTCACGACGCTTGCTGGTTGCGGATTGAGCCGAGCCGAGGACGGAGCTATGCACGTTGTCTATATTTTTGCTGCTCGGGAAAAATTAATGAGTCATTAATTAATAATTAACGGACGCGTTAATTACTGAACTGTTCGATTCTTTTGGATCGTGACGACTTCGGACGTGGGGTTTACTCCCACGACCTACCCGCCCGCACTATATAGTCAGCAGACGTCTACCCTAGCCGCCGCCAGCAGTATGGTTTCTCACCAGCGCTCGGATCATTGCGCCGCCAAGCAAGTCTTCTCCATCCCTCCTTTCGGCGTGCACCGGGAGAAGGGACAGCAGGCCTTCGGAACCCCGCCTCTCATGATCCTGTACGGGAGAGGGGCGATCAGGTTTTTGGGGAGCGCACCAAACTTGGCCTCGAGCGCAGCCCACATATTTGCTCATATTCGTAATTTGCTCATATTTCCAACACCATACATAAATAAGAAACCACAACTCTAAATGCCTGAGCTACACCTCTATTTCGGACCGGATCAGATGGACCATCAACGTTTGGCCATACTTCTTTTTTGCTTCAAAGAGACACACAACCCCTACCTTCATGCCATTGTCCCAAAAAAATATCTACCACCCGCTGTAAATCCAACTCATCGATGAAAAACGTCACACATCAGTATTTTGTGACGTATTTAGCTATTACGTGACATTTTTTTAGCTCGTCACAGTAGGTATGGTCTCTTGTAGTGATCTGTCACCACATCGAAATTGGAGCAAGGCATTTTTTAGCTCGTCATAGTTTTCACTAGAGACTTCTCTTGAGAAAATAGCATACGGCGTGTAAACAAATTACTATCGGGCAATTGACAGAAAAACAAATAATTATGATAATATCCAATGCAATGATCATGTATATAGGCATCACGTCCAAGATTAGTAGACCGAAATGATTCTGCATCTACTACTATTGCTTCACACATCGACTGCTATCCAGCATGCATCTACTGTATTAAGTTCACGAAAAAATGGAGTAATGCTTTAAGCAAGATGACACGATGTAGACAAGATGAACTCACGTATGAATAAACCCCATCTTGTTACCCTGAATAGCAATGATACGTGTCATGTCTCTTTCTGCCACTGAGACTGGGCACCGCAAAATCAAACCCATCACAAAGCACCTCTTTCCATGGCAAGATAAATCAATCTAGTTGGTCAAACCAAACCAATAAATCGGAGAAGAAATACGAGACTATAACAATCATGCATAAAAGAGTTCAGAGAAAACTCAAATAATATTCATGGATAGATCTGATCATAAACTCACAATTCATCGGATCCCAACAAACACACTGTAAAAAGTCATTACATCAAATAGGTCTCCAAGAACACCGAGAAGAACATTGTATTGAAGATCAAAAAGAGAGAAGAAGCCATCTAGCTATTAACTTTGAACCCATAGGTCCGTGGTAAACTACTCATGCATCATCGGAGGGGCAGCAAGGATGATGAAGAACCCCTATGTGATCGTTTCCCCCCTCTGGCAGAGTGCCGGAAAAGGCCTCTAGATGGATCTCGTGGTTCTGTAACTTACGGCGACAGAGTATTTCGTGGACTCTCCTGTAGGTTTTGGGATTTTTGAGTATTTATAGAGGCGGAGGTAGGTCAAACGGAGGCTTGTGGGCCCCACTACCCACCAGGCCGCTCCAGAGGCCCCTGGCGCGCCCTGGTGCTTCGGGGGCCACCCCTTCGTCTTCTCGTGGCCTCCAGAAGCTTCCAGGGTCTCTTATCGCTAGAGAAAATTTTTAAAAAGTTTCGTGGCATTTGTACTTCATTTGGTACTGATATTCTGCAAAGTCAAAAAAAAAAAAAAACAAGCAAAAAACAGCAACTCACACTGGACACTAAGTTAATATGTTAACCTCAAAAAATGACATAAAGTTGCTTGTAAATGTATATAAAACATCCAAAATTAATAATATACTAGCATGGAACAATCAAAAATTATAGATACGTTGGAGACGTATCAGTTACCTCTAGTAAATGTCAATGGCTGCCGGACCTAGCCAACTTTGGATCGGCGACCAAAACATTTCTCAATCACGCAACTTTAATGGCAAGGAATATGTTTATACAATGTAAAAGAATTTCCACATAATTCATACAAAATATTCCTTGCCATTAAAAAATGTTTGAGTGTTTTGAAAATTATGTTCTTAACATGCTTTTAGAAATGTGTATATGAAGTTAAAAAATGTTCGTGTAGTATAAAAATATTTCACTCATTTAATAAATGTGCAATGTGTATTTAAAAATATTTAACATTTTCTACGAAAAATGTATTCAACATGTACTATTCAAAAGAATGTTCAAAACATTTATTTGAAAAAAATATACATCACATATTTGAAAACTATTCAATGTGTATTCAAAAAGTATAAGTGTCTTGAGAAAAAGAAAACAAAAAAGGGAAAAAACTGAATAAAATCAGTGAAAAAACATAGAAAAACGGAAAAGAGAAAAAATAGACCGCATAGAGGCTTCTAAAACCATTCCAAAACCGGTCATAGAAGCTTCCCAAAATCGCTTCCTGAAACCTATATTGGATCACCTAAAAAATGGAACATATATTGGGTCGGCCCATCTAGCGATCACAACCCCCGTCATTAGAACGGGCTGATGAAGCCTCATGTATCCAGTTGGCCAAGATATATAATGGTTTATGGGCTAAATGCCTTGCCAAAATCGAAATTTATCTTGGAAAGACCAGGGGCATGGTCCTCAAGACTCTCTGCTGGTGCGTGTGAGGGCATCTCCAGCCGCGCCCCCAGGAAGGTCTCCCCAGGCGATTTTTTCGCCGCTACCAAAAAACGCCCAACAAGGCCCCAGAGTCGATTTTACGGCTTGGGCGAAAATAGCGCCGCGGACCCAGCCGAACCCGCGCGCTGGGGCGAAGCTGTTTTAAGCGCGAAAAAGACGCGGGCCAGCAGCGTCGGCGACTTCGGCGCCTCGTCTTCCCCAACGGCCTCGGTTCATGAGAATCAATGGCAAAGCCGCCGCCGTCGGCCTTGCCATTGATTCTCATCACGGCGGCGCTTCACGGACGGTCGCGCCGACGCCCTCCTCGCGCGTGTACACACGGGCGCGGCCCGCTATAAAGCCGGTGGCCTCCACTCGCTGTGCCCACACCACCGCCCTACGCCGCCGTCCGGCCCTCCTCTTCTTCCTCCTCGAGGGCGTGCTCACGCACCTCGGCGGAACGACCCGCCGTTGGCGTACCCCGGCGAGGTGGCCGCCCGGCGCAGCAAGCACCGACGCTGTCGGGCCATGGGCGCCAAGGAGGTTCGGCGCTTCCTCTTCTTCCTCCTCATCACGCTCTTCTTCCCTTTCTCCGGCTCTCGGCTGCTGCTTTCGGCGTCAAGGCCGAGCCAGCGGCGAGACGTCGCTTCGGCCGCGCGACTCACAGCGCCGGCATCGTCATCAACGAGGCGGCGGCGCGCCTCGTCCTCGTCGCTCCTCCGCTTCATCAAGCCAAAGACGGGCCGGTCGCGCCGTGAAGACGGGCGAAGCTGGCGCCGGTGAAGGCGGAGTTCGACGACGACGACGCGGCCCTCGAATGGGCGCGCCAGGACTCCATTGCGTTGGAGAAGGCGCGCCGGGAGAAGGAGAAGGAGCGCCAGTTCGCCGCCCTCGCGCCGCCGAGGAGCGCCGACGCCGCCGCGAGGAAGGCGGGTCGTCGTCTTATGCGACAGCGACGACGACGACGACGCGCCGCCGCCTTTTCGCCAAGGCGACGCCGGGCAGGGGTCCAGCAGGGGCACCCGCGTCAAGGAGGAGAAGGCCGACGACGACGATGGCGGCGACGGCGGCGACGACTTCAGCCCCTTTTTTTTTCTAGATTAGGTTAATGTAATGTTTGGACGAATTTCGCCGAAACTTGCCATGGTTGGCCGAAATTTAACTAGTTTTTATCATAACCGCCGAACGGTTTTTTTAAATCTGGCGCTGGGCGGCCACGTAAAAGGTGACGAGGACCGACTTGCCCCAGGGCCATTTTTTGCGCCGGCTCACCCCCAGGCGGCGCTTTTAGACGCCCCCTGGGGGGCCAACGGCTGGAGATGCCCTGAGGCGAGGCATGACGCCAGAGGAGGAACGCCCATCATGTATGTGTCATCATCTTCTTGTGCTCTTAATGGTGTGTGTAAGGCCCAACATTATGTAAGAAAATAGGTAGAGATTGCAGTTGGTTTTCCATAACAATGAACCGATTTGTCGTGCCGGGGACCGCTTTCGTAATCGAGGCGACGAACGATGGAACACCTCTATTTTTCACCATGCAAATAAGTTTCCAGCAGTATTTGCAGGTGATTTTTCATATCAGTTGAGGCCCCAAAACATAAACTCTGCATATACTGAAGAAGGGCGAGACTTCTAGTGTTATACAGGCTTCATATATTGTGCATATGAAGAAGGGCAAGATTTTTGGGCACCTGACACTTCAGCGTGGATGGGTTAATTTCTCAACCAAAATGCATTTGGATGGCATTTAACACAAGACAGAGTTTTTTTTTCCCACATATTGTCGTTTTTCGGGTCCAAAGCAATTACAAGAAAGATAAAGTTGATCTGCAGCTAAAAAAATGTGGTTCCAGATATGTATGTGACGCCTTCTGTACAGGCAAGCAGAGTTGACGCCTTCTTACAGATCATGGGAAGCCTCCCGGTGTTCAACATTCAGAAAGTTAAACAGTACTCCCTTCGTAAACTAATATAAGAGCGTTTAGAATACTAAAATAATGATCTAAATGCTCTTATATTAGTTTACAGAGGGAGTACTAGTTACCGAGTCAAACTGCAAGATACGGATTGATTTTTTTTTTCTTTTGAGAAATAGAATGGTCATTTTTTCTCAACTCTAGAATGCCGTTTTGTCGTGACGGGGAACACTTCTGTAATCAAGGTGATGACGGTCGAACGCCTCTGTTTTTCACCATGCAAATAAGCTTCCAGCAGCAACCTTTTCATATCAGTAGAGACCCCCAAAACATAAACTTTGCATTTAAGCACCAGTTTCTAGTGTTCTACACTTCAGCGTGGTCGGGTTATTTTCTCAACCAAAATGCATTTTGGATCTCAACTAATGCAAAATAATATTAGCTTCGACAAGGCAATTAGATGTGTGTATGTTAACTTGTTTCCAAATATTGTTTTCATTTTCAGGTCCAGAGAAATTACAAGATAAAGTTGATCTACAGCTAACAGAATGGGGTTCAACAAGGTACACCAAGTTCCTGTGACCATTCATCCTACCCACAGCATAACCAAATTTGAACCATGCATTCATGCGCCAAACAACACTCTGAATAATAAAGTAGCTCCTAATCCCATCTGAAGCAGCAACACATGGCACAGACATACATACTAATACTAGGTAGTAGTTGTTTAACAGCTACAAGTCACCTAAATGAACTCAGCATCAAGTTGGTCAACAAGCCAGCTCTCATAGGAGGGCATAAGAGAGTTATTAGAGCCATACTAATTATATTATAGATGATTGATAAGAAACCGCCAAGTCAAGATGCTTGAGCTACAGCTCCTTCTCCGACGACTTGCGAATCAGATAAACCGTCATCGAAAGGCCCTGAGTGCTGTTGCTCTTGTCTGGCTGGAAGAGACAGACGTCTCCTTTCTTCAGGTCATTGTCCGTGACAAATTCCTTCCACCCCGTGGTAAGCCACCTCTGGTTGTTGCTATGCCTACTGCAGGTTACACGCCTCGGCGCCTTCTTTCTGTCCTCCAGCTGAAGATGTATGATTGTTTTATTTGCGTGCGGGAGGCCACATGCCGAGGCAAATTCCTTGCAAAATACCTACTCCATCATAAATGCATAAGTTCAAAGATTCAGATCAATATTTAATTCAGACGAAATAATTTCTAGCCGGTTGTGTAAGTTTTTAGATGAAAAAAAAAATTTCAAACAAGTGCTATTTCTGCAACGTAATGCTGAAATTTCATTGCAAAATCAACAGGAAACTACAAATAATAGGCAAGAGTGTAGCTACGGGTGAAGAGTGCGTAGACTCACCAGAGCACATCCGCCTCGGCCTGTGCCAACAACAGAGTATGTTTTCAACTCTCTCACGAAGATGGGAAGTTCAGATTGAATAGTCTTGACTTTCTCCTTTACTTTTTTCTCCAATTCACTAGGTAGAGTTGTCTTCTTGGGTAGAATATAGGGACGCTGAGAAGGTCCCATGAGATTGTTGGAACAGACTTCAATACCACCGCACTGTTCAGCCCCCATTTGCTGCACTGCTGAAATCTGAAGGCACTGTTGGCCTGTGGTCATCACAACAGAAGATTTCTTCCTTTTAGGATTCTCAGAGGGGAGCTCCATAGGCACACATCCCTCCTTGTCACTGTGCGGTCCTCGACCATGTTCAGTCACCACCACAACCTCTGATCTGCTCCTCTTTTTAACAGTATTGGCGCCGGCAGCTTCACGGATATCAGTCATAACATCAGGCACTGCGGTGGAGTTCAAAACACGTGCAGATACTTCAGTATCAGACACTGCAGCAGTAACCATAATACCATCAGATACTACAGCAGCAGCCAGCACACCTTCAGACACCGTAGCAAATTCCGGCACAGCAACATCAAACATAGAAGTGTCAGACAGTGCAACATCGCCCAACACACTTGAAGACACTGCAGCATCAACCAACACACTTACAGGTTCAGGTGGTAAAGTGCAAGCAGAATTATTCAAGCGCGTAGCATTGGAATGTTCAGACTGAAGAAAAGATTCAAGCATAGTTATGAGCCTGCTCTGGAGCCCAACAGAAATTTCAGCCCATGCACTTTCAGGAATAGTGACCACAGTGCTTCCTGGCCCAAATGGTCCGAAGGGAAAATAAGAGTAGCATCCAACTCCAATGAGCTCATTCATAAACCTGGCAGAAAGGCCTTTGGTTCGCTCTATGTGATGGTATCTAGAGACCCACTGCATATACTCATCATGCTGCCAAGTCAAACCACGCATGTGGACATTCTCATAAAAGCGGCAAAAGAATTGAATAGCCAAGGTGCTCAAGGTCACTTCAAGTTGCATATCAGTATCGCTCGCTGAACCCCCATTTGCTTCACATTGATTAGAGTCAGAAATAGGTTCGTCGTGAGCTACAAGTTTGACAAGATCAGACTCAGGGGTTATATTCGTCAAGTGGTTTCCAAACTCCCCGGGCATACGCTGTTTAAGGACAAAGAAGATACATATTGATTAGAGTCAGACATAAGTTCCGTCATTTGTGCACACAGTTTGCAAGAAATCCAGACATAGTTCAGAATGCATGACTGCCAGCAGACACGGGAGTCAAAGCAAACCAAAAAAAATATCATATTTCCATGTAGGAGAATAAGATCAGGCACACAAAAATACACCAGTGGGTGGTGCACTTATACATGTACAGAGCCTGAACGTCAATGCTGCTACGAACTTGGCTACAAACAAAGCGTAATCAGTAGGACTTAGGCCAAGTATACATCATGGGCAACGTAGAGCAATGTGCATGCTAACAGTCCGGAACACACATTACAGGACGAACAGTTAAATCTCACACTTACACGACTAAAGTTAACTACCAAATTATATCATTCTTGGTGAACACATCAAATAGACAGCACATCATGGTACACCAGCAGTGTACAGTACCAACGCTTATCTCCATAAGAGCTCCACGCACGGGCAGTGTACACTACTAATTATATATCTCGATGGGAGCTTGATTTTAGTATCACGCAACATACGGCACTGTAGCTAAGAATGAAATTAAAACTTTTCTATTCCAGTGGGTTTCTGAAATCTTAGCTCCTTGAAACCCTGGTTCAGTAATCGGAACTAACGGTACAGATTCACAGAAACTGAATGGGGCAATGGGAGGAGATTAAGCAAGTGGGCCTCATGCATCTGAAGCAACAAAATGCATCTGAAGCAACACAATCTGTCGCTGTTTCTGTATCCAGTGAGATCCCCAACACCCTCAAGGCCTTCTCCGAAGATGCCTTTTGGATCATTCTGCAACATCTAACCAGTTGAGGCCAAGAAAGGTGCTGGGATCTCCAATCCAGCAAGAATAGATGAGGCAACAGTCAAGAACTGACTGAGATCTACTTATTGGTACGAATACTACTTATTCAGTTTCAGTCATGGACATTGGCACCCTTCCCTGAGAAAAGTACATGTTGAGCAGCGGAGGCAGTGATGTTTCTCGCACGCTGAAATCTAGCAGGAGGTGCACTGACTTTCTTTCATGCTACAAGCAACACCGGAAGCAACGGCGGTGGTCGAGGCACAATCGACAGGGGAGGGAGGGGGCTTCTCACCGTGTCGTGCCTGAAATCGGCGGAGGCCACGAGATGGAACTGCTTATGGCCGTCGCCCGCGTCGTCCGAGTTGTCGTGCATCCCCCACATCCAGCACCACACCGCGCGCTTGGCGGCGGCGGCGGCGGCGGCGCCGCCTGACCCAACCACCACACACAGCAGTGAGAAATCGAGGAAAAAAGAAGACATTTTTGCCCGGTAATCGAGAAGGATCTAGGTCGTGCGCGTCACCTGGATCCATCGGTCGCCGCCGGCGCCGCTCCTCGCCTCCTCCGCCTGGGAACCCCGCGTGCTGAGTCGATCGTTTTGGGCAATGGAGGTGGTGGCTACTGCACAGTGCGCGGTTGGGCAATGAAGTCCTCAGCCGGAAAGGGAAAAGCTCTAGCTTTGACGCGTGGGACTAGTAACTTCTCTCCTCAATTATTCACCAACCCCATGGAGTGGAGTGTGGGAGGTAGATACACACTCTACTCTCACACTGGTAACTTCTCTCATCAATTATTCATCCAACCATGGAAGACTGCGAGGTAGACTGGCAATCTATATCACTTGGTCCAAATGTAATTGAAACTAATTTTGAATTTGCCAACTAGTAAAAACTGTAACTTACATTTGTTTTTGTAAAAGTGCGGTGTAGGTGACACTTTCGCTAAACTGGTAATACTTCTTGAAAAATGAATTGAGACTTAAGAAAGTTTGAATCGTCTGAGACAAAGACGGACTCTTTCGGTTTACATTATTGTTCATGTGTTCACGGGGAAACTCTAGCCATTCTAGGGGTGGAGTCCGCTGCGGTAATCTAGCCAAGGGTGCGCGTTTGAAAATGGTTCGAGCGCGCACATCTGTTTTGAACCGTCGGCTTGTCTTTGACTAGCTTGGTCCGAATAAGATGGAAGACAATGACTAGTGAGGGTTGCACGCCTCATTCCCCCTTAACCCCCTTTGTCTCTCTCGTTGTAGCGGGTCCATCCCTTCTTGCGTCCCATTCGTGGATGTAAGGGTTGGCTTTGACTGGGTTGTTTATGAACATACAACGATTGGGTCACTGTTTCTATCAGCAAAGTTGTGGTCCTCCTCCTCTCGTGTTCTCTATACCAGGGGTGTGCATCCGTACGTGGGCCCTCTTTTTTGTTTCATTGGACCTCATGACGTCTATGGTCGGGCTCACCAGACTAACTGGTCACCGCCTATGCTGAAGAGCCAGGTGGTCGAGTCGCTCATCTTCGGGTCTGGGTCCGCGTAGAATAGACCATCCGCATCCACGAGTTTCCAGGTCGGCTGCCACGGCGTGTCGCCGCTGCAACGCTCATTATTGAGAGGCATCGGGAAATCGCACCGGGACATCGAGGCATCGGGACATCGAGTGCCCATTAAGCCGACGTTATTGAGTCGCACTCGCACTGGACAGATCCTACCGTCGTCCTCCCAGGAGCGGCGGAGTGCAATGTGGACCGTCATTGCCTCTTCCAACCAGCACGGGATGATACCCCAGTCGACGGATCCATACTGGCCGGAGTCAAATCCGCTGCCCGCCATGTCAGAGATGGCCGAAAATCGTGGAGATGAGTTTGGGGTGGCGGAGGGAGTGGAGGGGAGTGGAGTGTGAAGTGGCTAGGGTTTGGTTCATCTAGCTGATGGGGAAGAACATATGTGGGGTCAGGTGGGCTAGCGTGGGCCGGGTCCGACGTGGCAGACGCCCCCAGGCGCCCCATATCCGCCCATATTTGGGTTGTTTATGAGGTGATAGAGGCAAAGATGTCCCGTCTTTCGATGAGATGGTGGCTATCGTTTTTTATGGAGTAGACTTTGACGATCCGACTATGAACGTGTGAGGACGTCGTGCCTTAGCAATCTCTAAACCAAGTCCGAGAGGTTATTGACCACGCCGGAGCACGATCAACCTGACCATGAGTGTCTGTTTCCTACGCACAAACGAAAAACAAGCAAGAAACTAAAATTACAATCTGGATATTGTGAATATAAGAGAAAAGCTTTATTAATGAAGGTGGGGTTATGTGACGTCTTGGTCTGGTCGTTGAACACAAATGAAGTACGCGAAGTTGCAGCTATGACGAACTTTAATCTAAACAAAACCCAAAGTCTAAACGGTGCCTTAAGGGCTGTATTTGTAGGGGAAAAGAGAGGCGATTTTGTCCCCGTTGGCAAGCTGGGACTAAAACACCTCCTAAGTCATTTCCTCTATAATACAGACTCTAAAAAAATAGCCTATATGTAGTATTTCGAAATTACATAGGCCTGGCCCAAAAATAAGGTGGCGCATCACCTATATTAAGTTATAGACGAAATTTATGAAAGGGCATCTTGTGTATTTCGTCCATGCACTTGTACGTCATCATAGTGGCTCCAAAATGCTGAAAACTACACTAGAAACGTCGTTCTGGTTCCTTTCATGCGCGCCTTCATCTCCATGCTTGTTTCTGCTCCAGTGTTCATCCCTCTTGTCCATGCTAGGCTCTTCATTAATAATTAACACAAATGTATCCAATTTAGGCAGCATCATATTCTCATGAACATCAGAATTGTTACCAAGAAACCAAAGTACCTGATAATTCAATTGGCGTGTCCGAGCTTAGTAATTGGTCCAATATGTATAGCAGCAGGGGCTATGGGTGTAACAATGGTATTGATGTCCTCATCATGAGGGGTGTCGGTCAGCCCGGCGTTTGAGGCCCGTTTGAGGCGCCCGTCTGGGTCGAAATTTCGTGACCGGTCAGTACCGGGCGTGTGAGGCGGGTTTAGGGCGCCCGGCTGTAGATGCTCTTAAAGTGTTGAGCGAGTTAGACTTTCTTTCGACGGAGAGTGGATTTTATTAATTCAATGGAGCATCAAGAGGATAGGACACTAGTAGAAAACATGGCTTTGGTCCTGGCAGGGTAAGCTCATTAATCACGGTTCAGTCACGAACCGGGACCCATGGGGGCATAGGTCCCAATTCGTGAGGCCACGGGGCCGGCCGGGCCTCGTGGGGCATTGGTCCCGATTAAATGCAGCCCCTTTAGTCTGGTTCTGACACTGAATCGGGACCAATGGGCCTGCTCTGCCCACAACCATTGGTCCCGGTTCGTGGCTGGAACCGGGACCAAAGGGTCCTTTGGTCCCGGTTCCAGCCATGAACCGGGACCAATGAGATGCCTATATATACCCCCTCGCTCCCGAGCAGAGAAGTGGAGTGCTTTGTTTTTTTGGTCGGCCGTGCGTGGGAGAGCTTTGTGGTGCTCTAGCTCACCTCCCATGCACATGAGGTTTTCAATGAATTGACCGATGTAGGATCAAAAGTATGTCTAGAGGGGGCTACTTGACCAAATAAAAATCTAGCCTTTTCCAATTTTAAGTCTTGGCAGATTTTAGCAACTTAGCACTAGTCAAGCAACCAACCTACACATGCAAGTCTAAGAGTATAGTAGCGGAATGTAAAACATTGCACATGAAGGTAAATGGAGGAGTTTGGAGGGAGCAAATGCAATGTAGACACGGAGATTTTTGGCATGGTTCCGATAGGTGGTGCTATCGTACATCCACCACTACTAGGGAAAACCTTATACACAAAACTTTAGCAGTAGCGAGGGTCAAAAAAGCACGCCGGTGCTAAGTAGAAGTAGCGCTCATGTGCAAACCGCGCTCCAGATAAAGTTCTAGCAGTAGCGCGTCTTGTTCTAAACACGTTACTACTAAAATTCCCACGGCTTAGCCGATAGGCTACACATAATAGTAGCGACCTATAACGAACCGGGCTACCACTACTTTCTTTGTAGCAGCGCGTTTTAATCTAAACTCGCTGCTGCTAAAGGATATAAAATTAAATGGAAAGCAAATAGAAAGGTAATTGAAAATGAAAGAAATAGAATAAGGTGAAAGAAAAAAAATAAAATGTGAAGAAAACTAAATGAAAAAGGGAAAAAAGAGAAAGGAGTAGTAGTAACGTGTATCCTAGAACGCGCTGTAGCTAACTTAGCATGCCTTTTCTCGAACGCTGCCTCTGCTACTCGACTTTCCACGGGGTTCGTCCTTCCCACGGCCACTTCCCCAAATCCAAATCTCCACTCTCTTGCCGCCGTCAAGTCGGCCAAGGCTCTCCACACACCCTCTCGCCCGACCCCAGATTCAACGCCGCCCGCCCCGACCTCAACGCCCCCCGACCCGACCTCGGCGCCATCCATCCACCAGCGCCCGAGCCCCGACCCCGACCTCGACGCTGCCTGCCTCTCCCTCGTCGCAGGTACCCGAGGTGAGAACGCCTGCTCCTCCCTCTCCCCTACCTCTGCCTAGGGTTTCTTTATATTTTAGTTGCATCAAATTAGTTAGGGTTCATGTAAGGGTGGAAACGAATCGGATGCGGATGCGGTTCAAATGAGTTAGGGTTCATGTAAGGGTGGAAACGAATCAAATTTCTAAGATGAATCATAAAACGAGTAAAATTTGACCACTTATTTCACTTTATAGTTGGATAGTTGGAATATCCGCTACCACTTTCCACCCCTAGGTTCTTCAAATTAGATGGTAATTAGGGCAGTAGTTCCTAGGTACTAATTAGTTAGTAAGAACTAGATACTAATTAGGTACTAGTTTATTTTTATTTATAGTAAGTTTATTTTTAGTAAGAACTAGTTGAATTAATAGAACTAGTTAGTAAGAACTTTGTGCTATTTTTTTAGTTAAAGCAATTTTCCCGCATCGACGTGGGCGATGCCTATCCCGCATCCTCGTAAATCGAGTCGGCGGAGGATCGACACCGCTTGACCAGATGGGCCATGTCCGGACTGGGCTCACTTGGGTGGTACTTGAGAGGCCTCTTGTTGGAAATATGCCCTAGAGGCAATAATAAAAGCATTATTATTATATTTCCTTGTTCATGATAATTGTCTTTTATTCATGCTATAACTGTATCATACGGAAATCATGGTACACGTGTGAATACATAGACCACAATACGTCCCTAGTGAGCCTCTAGTTGACTAGCTCGTTGGTCGACAGATAGTCATGGTTTCCTGACTATGGACATCAGATGTCATTGACAACGGGATCACGTCATTAGGAGAATGGCGTGATGGACAAGACCCAATCCTAAGCATGGCACAAAGATCGTGTAGTTCGTTTTGCTATAGCTTTTCCAATGTCAAGTATCTCTTCCTTGGACCGTGAGATCGTGTAACTCCCGGATACCGTAGGAATACTTTGGGTGTACCAAACGTCCTGGCGTAATGGGTGACTATAAAGGTGCATTACGGTATCTCCGAAAGTATCTGTTGGGTTGACACGGATCGAGACGGATTTGACACGTATGACGGAGAGGTATCACTTGGGCCCACTCGGTAGTGCATCATCATAATGAGCTCAAAGTGATCAAGTGTCCGGTCACGGGATCATGCATTACGATGCGAGTAAAGTGACTTGCCGGTAACGAGACTAAGCGAGGTATTGGGATACCGACGATCGAGTCTCGGGCAAGTAACATACCGTCGACAAAGGGAATAGCATACGGGTTGCTTGAACCCTAGACATCGTGGTTCATCCGATGACATCATCGAGGAGCATGTAGGAGCCAACATGGGTATCGAGATCCGCTGTTGGTTATTGACCGAGGCGTCCCGGTCATGTCGCATGTCTCCCGAACCCGTAGGGTCTACACATAAGGTTCGGTGGCGCTTAGGGTTAATAGGAAGACTTGTATGTGATCACGAATGTTGTTCGAGTCCGGATGAGATCCCGGACGTCACGAGGAGTTCGGAATGGTCCGGAGGTAAAGATTTATATATGGAAGTCATCAAGCGGACACCGGAAAAGTTTGGTCATATCGGTTTATGGAGGTCCACCGGAAAGGTTCCGGAGGACCACGGGAGGAGCCACCCCTTTGGGGGCCACTTGGGCTGCGTGGGAGGCAGCCAGCCCCTGGTGGGCTGGGCGCACCCTCCCTTGGCCCATGCGCCTAGGGTTGAGGGGGAACCCTAAGGGGCGCCTTGCTTGGGGGCAAGCCCTCCCTTGGCCGCCCCCCTCTAGATGGATCTAGAGGGGCGGCCCTCCTCCTTTCCCTATAAATAGAGGGGTAGAGGGAGGGCTGCACACACCATTGAAGGCGCAGCCCTCCCTCCCCAACACCTCTCCTCCTCCGCGTGAGCTTGGCGAAGCCTCTGGGAGAACAGTCCTCCATCGCATCACGCCGTCGTGCTGCCATTGGGTGATCTTCCTCAACCTCTCCTTCCTCCTTGCTGGATCAAGGCGAAGGAGACGCCGTCGTCCCGTCGTGTGTTGAGCGCGGAGGTGCTGTCCGTTCAGCACTTGGTCATCGGTGATCGGAATCACGTTGGGAACGTCTTCATCATCACCACTCCCTCGAGCGCTTCCGTACTCGATCTACAAGTGGTATGTAGATGCAAACTCTCTCTCATGACTCGTTGCTTAGTAGAACTCATAGATGGATCTTGGTGAAACCGTAGGAAAAATTTTAATTTTCTGCAGCGTTCCCCAACAAAGGTATCGAGCTAGGTCTATCGTAGTTCTCTATTGCACGAGTAGAACACAATTTGGTTGTGGGCGTGGATCTTGTCAATTTACTTGCCGCTACTAGTCTTATCTTGCTTCCGCGGTATTGTGGGATGAAGCGGCCCGGACCAACCTTACACGCGCTTCGTGAGACCGGTTCCACCGACTAACATGCACTAGTTGCATAAGGTGGCTGGCGGGTGTCATCTCTCCTACTCTAGTTGGGCGGATTCGATGAAAAGGGTCCTTATGAAGGGTAAATAGAAGTTGACAAGATCACGTTGTGGTTATTCGTAGGTAAGAAAACGTTCTTGCTAGAACCCAATTGCAGCCACGTAAAAGATGCAACAACAATTAGAGGGCGTCTAACTTGTTTTTGCAGCAATTGTATTAATGATGTGATATGGCCAAGTTGTGATGAATGATGAATGACATATTGTGATGTATGAGATCATGTTCTTGTAATAGGAATCACGACTTGCATGTCGATGAGTATGACAACGGCAGGAGCCATAGGAGTTGTCTTTATTTTGTATGACCTGCGTGTCATTGAAGAACGCCATGTAACTTACTTTACTTTATTGCTAAGCGTTAGCCATAGAAGTAGAAGTAGTTGTTGGCGTGACAACTTCATGGAGGCACAATGATGGAGATCATGATGATGGAGATCATGGTGTCATGCGGTGACAAGATGATCATGGAGCCTCGAAGATGGAGATCAATGGAGCTTTATGATATTGGCCATATCATGTCACTACTATATAATTGCATGTGATATTTATTATGTTTATACATCTTGTTTACTTAGAACGACGGTAGTAAATAAGATGATCCTTACAACAATTTCAAGAAGTGTTTCCCTAACGTGCACCGTTGCCAAAGTTAAGTAAGCTTCTAAGCACCACGTGATGATCGGGTGTGATGGATTCTTACGTTCACATACAACGGGTGTAAGACAGATTTACACACGAAAACACTTAGGGTTTACTTGACGAGCCTAGCATGTACAGACATGGCCTCGGAACACGGAGACCGAAAGGTCGAACACGAGTCGTATGGAAGATCGATCAACATGAGAATGTTCACCGACGAGACTAGTCCGTCTCACGTGATGATCGGACACGGGCTAGTCGACTCGGATCGTGTAACACTTAGATGACTAGAGGATGTCAAATCTGGTGGGAGTTCATTTAAATAATTTGATTATATGAACTTAATTATCATGAACTTAGTCTAAATCTTTTGAATGATATGTCTTGTAGATCAAATGGCCAATGCTCATGTCAACTTGAACTTCAACGCGTTCCTAGAAAACCAAGCTGAAAGATGGCGGCAAGCAACTATACGGACTGGGTCCGGAACTTGAGATCATCCTCATAGCTGCCAGAAACAATATGTCCTAGAAGGACTGCTAGGTGGCGCTCCGTCCCTGAGAACCAAGACATTATGAATGCTTGGCAGTCTCGTCTTGACGATTACTCCCTCGTTCGGTGCGGCATGCTTTACTTAGAACCGGGGCTCCAAAAGCGTTTTGAGCATCACGGAGCATATGAGATGTTCGAGGAGCTGAAACTTGTTTTCCAAGCTCACGCTGGGCGAGAGATATGACATCTCCGACAAGTTCTATAGTTGTAAAATGGAGAATACAGTTCATCGGTGGCGCATTACGAAGATATGCAGGTTGCACAACCGTATGACCCAACTGAATATTAACCTCCACGATGAGGCGGTCATTGTGAGAATCCTCGATCGCTCCCACCAAGCTACAAGAGCTTTGTGATGAACTACAACATGCAGGGGATGGTGAAGACCATTCTGAAGTGTTCTCTATCTTGAAGTCACCGAGGTTGAGATCAAGAAAGAACATCAAGTGTTGATGGTCAATAATACCACTAAGTTCTAGAAGGGCAAGGGCAAGAAGAACTTCAAGAAGGACGACAAGGAGGTTGCGCGCGCCGATAAGCAAGTTGCGGGAAGAAGTCAAAGAATGGGCCCAAACCCGAGACCGAGTGCTTTTATTGCAAGGGAGGGTCCTTTGAAGCGGAACTGCCCCAAATACTTAGCGGACAAGAAGGCCGCAACACCAAAGGTATATTTGATATACATGTAATTGATGTGTACTTTGCCGATTACTCGTAGTAACTCCCGGTATTTGATACGGTGCCGTTGCTCATATTTGTAACTCACAGCAGGAGCTGCGGAATAAGCGGAAGTCGGCAAAGGACGAGGTGACGATGCGCGTCGGGAATGGTTCCGAGTCGATGTGATGCGCCGTCGACACGCTACCTCTTCATTTACCTACAGGATTAGTTATGAACCTTAATAATTGTTATTTGGTGCCAAGTTTGAGCATGAATATTGTATCTGGATCTCGTTTAATGCGAGATGGCTATTCATTTAAATCCGAGAATAATGGTTGTTCTATTTATATGAGAGATATGTATTATGGTCATGCTCCGATGGTCAATGGTTTATTCTTAATGAATCTCGGTTTAGTATTACACATGTTTATAGCGTGAATACCAAAAGATGTAAAGTTGATAACGATAGTCCCACATACTTGTGGCACGCCGCCTTGGTCACATTGGTGTCAAGCGCATGAAGAAGCTCCATGCCGATGGACTTTTGGAGTCTTTAGATTATGAATCATTTGACACATGCGAACCATGCCTCATGGGCAAGATGACCAAGACTCCGTTCTCCGGAACAATGGAGCAAGCAACCAACTTGTTGGAAATCATACATACCGATGTGTGCGGTCCAATGGCGTTGAGGCTCATGGAGGATATCGTTATGTTCTCACTCTCACAGATGACTTGAGTAGATATGGGTATGTCTACTTGATGAAACACAAGTCTGAGACCTTTGAAAAGTTCAAGGAATTTCAGAATGAAGTAGAGAATCAACGTGACGAAAGATAAAATTCTTACGATCGGATCGTGGAGGAGAATATTTAAGTCACGAATTTGGTACACACTTAAGAAAATGTGGAATCGTTTCACAACTCACGCCGCTGGAACACCTCGGTAATAACGGTGTGTCCGAGCGTCGTAATCGCACTCTATTGGATATGGTGCGGTCTATGATGTCTCTTACCGATTTACCGCTATCATTTTGGGGATACGCTCTAGAGACAGCTACATTCACTTTAAATAGGGCACCGTCTAAATCCGTTGAGGCGACACCGTATGAATTATGGTTTGGGAAGAAACCTAAGCTGTCGTTTCTAAAAGTTTGGGGATGCGATGCTTATGTCAAGAAACTTCAACCCGAAAAGCTCGAACCCAAGTCGGAAAAATCGTCTTCATAGGATACCCTAAAGAAACCATTGGGTATACCTTCTACTTAAGATCCGAGGGCAAGATCTTTGTTGCCAAGAACGGAACCTTTCGGAAAAAGAGTTTCTCTCGAAAGAAGTAAGTGGGAGGAAAGTAGAACTTCGATGAAGTACTACCTCTTGAACAGGATAGTAGTGCAGGTCGGAAAGTGTTCTGTGATGCCTACACCAACCGAAGAGGAAATTAATGATGATGATCAAGGTACTTGGATCAAGTTGCTCTTGAACCTCGTGGGTCCACAAGGACACGTTCCGCACAGAGTGGTACGGCAACCCTGTCACGGAAATCATGTTGTTAGACAACGGTGAACCTTGAACTATGAAGAAGCGATGGCGGCCCAGATTCCAACAAATGGCTAGAAGCCATGAAATCCGAGATAGAATCCATGTATGAAAACAAAGTGTGGACTTTGGTGACTTGCCGATGATCGGCGAGCGATAGAAAACAAATGGATCTTTAGGAAGAAGGCGGACGCGGATGGTAATGTCACCATCTATAAAGCTCGACTTGTCGCTAAGGGTTATCGGCAAGTTCAAGGGATTGACTACGATGAGACTTTCTCTCCGTGGCGAAGCTTAAGTCCGTCCGAATCATGTTAGCAATTGCCGCATACTATGATTATGAGATATGGCAGATGGGCGTCAAAACAGCGTTCTTAACGGATATCTTAAGGAAGAGCTGTATATGATGCAGCCGGAGGGTTTTGTCGATCCTAAGAGTCTTGACAAAGTCCGCAAGCTCCAATGATCCATTTATGGACTGGTGCAAGCATCTCGGAGTTGGAACATTCGCTTTGATGAAATGATCAAAGCGTTTGGGTTTATCTTGACTTATGGAGAAGCTGCGTTTACAAGAAAGTGAGTGGGAGCTCAGTAGCATTTCTCATATTATATGTAGATGACATACTTTTGATGGGGAATGATATAGAATTCTTGGACAGCATTAAGGCCTACTTGAACAAGTGTTTTTCAATGAAGGACCTTGGAGAAGCTGCTTATATATTAGGCATCAAGATCTATAGAGATAGATCGAGACGCCTCATAGGTCTTTCACAAAGCACATACCTTGATAAGATTTTGAAGAAGTTCATAATGGATCAGTCCAAGAAAGGGTTCTTGCCTGTATTGCAAGGTGTGAGATTGAGCTCAGCTCAATGCCCGACCACGACAAAAGATAAAGAAGAGATGAGTGTCATCCCTATGCCTCAGCCATAGGATCTATTATGTATGCCATCTTTGTGTACCGGACCTGATGTAAACCTTGCCGTGAGTTTGGTAGGAAGGTACCAAAGTAATCCCGGCAAGGAACACCGGACAGCGGTCAAGAATATCCTGAAGTACCGAAAAGGACAAAGGACATGTTTCTCGTTTATGGAGGTGACGAAGAGCTCGTCGTAACAACAGTTACGTCGACGGTAGCTTCGACACAGATCTGGATGACTCTAAGTCACAAACCGGATACGTGTATATGATGAATGGTGGAGCGATGGCTGGTGCAGCTGCAAGCGAAGCGTCGTGGCGGGATCTACATGTGAAGCGGAGTACATGGCAGCCTCGGAGGCAGCGCATGAAGCAATTTGGGTGAAGGAGTTCATCACCGACCTAGGAGTCATACCCAATGCGTCGGGCCAATCAAACTCTTTTGTGACAACACCGGAGCTATTGCACTTGCCAAGGAGCCCAGGTTTCACAAGAAGACAAGGCACATCAGCGTCGCTTCAACTCCATCCGTGAAAATGTTCGGGATGGAGACATAGAAATTTGTAAAGTGCATACGGATCTGAATGTCACAGATCCGTTGACTAAACCTCTTCATGGGCAAAACATGATCAACACCGAAACTCTATGGGTGTTCGATTCATCACAATGTAAACTAGATTATTGACTCTAGTGCAAGTGGGAGACTGTTGGAAATATGCCCTAGAGGCAATAATAAAAGCATTATTATTATATTTCCTTGTTCATGATAATTGTCTTTTATTCATGCTATAAGCGTATCATCACGGAAATCATGGTACACGTGTGAATACATAGACCACAATACGTCCCTAGTGAGCCTCTAGTTGACTAGCTCGTTGGTCGACAGATAGTCATGGTTTCCTGACTATGGACATCAGATGTCATTGACAACGGGATCACGTCATTAGGAGAATGGCGTGATGGACAAGACCCAATCCTAAGCATGGCACAAAGATCGTGTAGTTCGTTTTGCTATAGCTTTTCCAATGTCAAGTATCTCTTCCTTGGACCGTGAGATCGTGTAACTCCCGGATACCGTAGGAATACTTTGGGTGTACCAAACGTCACAACGTAACTGGGTGACTATAAAGGTGCATTACAGGTATCTCCGAAAGTATCTGTTGGGTTGACACGGATCGAGACAGGGATTTGACACGTATGACGGAGAGGTATCACTGGGCCCACTCGGTAGTGCATCATCATAATGAGCTCAAAGTGATCAAGTGTCCGGTCACGGGATCATGCATTCTGATGCAGTAAAGTGACTTGCGATAACGAGACTAAGCGAGGTATTGGGATACCGACGATCGAGTCTCGGGCAAGTAACATACCGTCGACAAAGGGAATAGCATACGGGTTGCTTGAACCCTAGACATCGTGGTTCATCCGATGACATCATCGAGGAGCATGTGGGAGCCAACATGGGTATCCAGATCCGCTGTTGGTTATTGACACGAGGCGTCGGTCATATGCGCATGTCTCCGAACCCGTAGGGTCTACACACTAAGGTTCGGTGGCGCTAGGGTTAATAGGAAGACTTGCATGTGATCACGAATGTTGTTGAGTCCGGATGAGATCCGGACGTCACGAGGAGTTCGGAATGGTCGGAGGTAAAGATTTATATATGGGAAGTCATCAAGCGGACACGGAAAAGTTTGGGTCATATCGGTTTTATGGAGGTCCACGGAAAGGTTCGGAGGACCACGGGAGGAGCCACCCCTTTTGGGGGCCACTTGGGCTGCGTGGGAGGCAGCCAGCCCCAGTGGGCTGGGCGCACCCCTCCCTTGGCCCATGCGCCTAGGGTTGAGGGGGAACCCTAAGGCGCCCCTTGCTTGGGGGCAAGCCCCTCCCTTGGCCGCCGCCCCTCTAGATGGATCTAGGGGGGCCGCCCCTCCTCCTTTCCCTATAAATAGAGGGGTAGAGGGAGGGCTGCACACACCATTGAAGGCGCAGCCCTCCCTCCCAACACCTCTCCTCCTCCGCGTGAGCTTGGCGAAGCCTGCCGGAGAACAGTCCTCCATCGCATCACGCCGTCGTGCTGCCATTGGAGTGATCTTCCTCAACCTCTCCTTCCTCCTTGCTGGATCAAGGCGAAGGAGGCGCCGTCGTCCGTCACGTGTGTTGAGCGCGGAGGTGCTGTCCGTTCAGCACTTGGTCATCGGTGATCGGAATCACGTTGGGAGCGTCTTCATCATCACCACTCCCTCGAACGCTTCCGTACTCGATCTACAAGTGGTATGTAGATGCAAACTCTCTCTCATGACTCGTTTCTTAGTAGAACTCATAGATGGATCTTGGTGAAACCGTAGGAAAAATTTTAATTTTCTGCAACGTTCCCCAACAGCTACCTACCGGGGGACGCAGGTTGGTGAGGAGCCAGCCTGTCATTGACCCGAACCTTCTTTGGTGGCGGTCGTGTGGGCCAGTGACGGTCCAGAGGCTTGAGGACTCCGCGGAGGTGGTGTGTCACCGTGTCGGTGAGGAGGGCGCGCCGTCCGTCGCTACTTGTTTGTGTTGGAGCACAGTTCTCCAATACTGGCGGGTTCTCGAGGGATCTCATTGGAGCTATGATCCGTGATGGTTCCTTCTCTGTGGTGTCCACCGCCCGCGCCGATACCGTCGTGTGCTAGGGTTTTAGTTGTATTAGTGATGTTATATGTATGACACTATTCGGGATGTATTAGTGATAATATTCGATGATGTACGGACGCATGAGATGATTTACTTTTGCTTATTGAATGCATGCTAATTTGAGTCCTATAAGATATTTTGAAATGTATATCTTGTGTTGCTCAATATCCATGTGGCCGGTCATGTTTGCAGGTTACACCTCCGAGTGGCCTATGTTTTGCCTGAGTGTTGATTCATTTCCGTTCCGGCAAATTTCAGGCGCTCGATATGTCCTATTTTAGCAAAGGTCATGCCGGATTTTTCCGTGAATTTTGGCATGACTTGTGCGAAATATGTAGGAAATATCGAGTGCCCCGGTTTGTGCGTTGAGTATCTTGGTAGTTGTCTTGATCGATTTTCAATTAATATTTTAACTATGAACATAGGAAATGTCGACGATGAAAAGGATTTGGTATTTGCAAATACTGCGAAGACGAATAGCGACACATCTTGACGGAATCTTCCTAGATGATGATAGGCGCTTGACATCAAGCTAGGCGAGAACTTGAAGTGGATCTGATGAAGTCACAACGACAAGTCTTTTTTCGTAATTAAGCATGACATCTGCTTCATTTGCTTCAACTTATATTTTTACTATTCTACTAGCGTATCCCCTGCCATGCGAGAGTTTTTGTATTGGATAAGATAGGTTTCAGTCATACTATGGAGGTAAAGAAAGTTTACTTGAAGACCGAGCATGGTTATATTTTCCACGCAAAATTATACAACTCAGATGACTACACCTATTTTGGATGCAAAACATGACGAGCACTATGCAAGACTTATGCATTTGAGCCTGATATGGTTATCACCTTTGATATTCGTCCGGAAGATGATATTGAAGGTAATACCGACATCTGGGTCAATGTGCAGACGCCTCCAGTTATACCATTATGTAAGTTTCTCAACCATATTTATGTCTTTGATATTGTTTATTCAAAATAGTTGACAACTAATTTGTATTGTCACTTATTTGGTGCAAGCAAACATGTCCAGTAGCTTGGTAGACGGGACCTACTACTGTCCGGGGCTGAACTCAACTGCGAGGAGCTAAGTCATTATGTCTCATGGCTTGCGGATCTTGATACTGTCAAGACAAATTTTCTTCCTGCATTTAGAAATGTTAGTACTGAAAACGTGCGACCAATAGTGTTCGTAATGAACTACGATCACATCTATTTAGGAAGGATGGTAATGTTGGAAATATGCCCTAGAGGCAATAATAAATTGGTTATTATTATTATATTTTCTTGTTCATGATAATCGTTTATTATCCATGCTATAATTGTATTGATAGGAAACCCAGATACATGTGTGGGTACATAGACAACACCATGTCCCTAGTAAGCCTCTAGTTGACTAGCTCGTTGATTAATAGATGGTTACGGTTTCCTGACCATGGACATTGGATGTCGTTGATAACGGGATCACATCATTAGGAGAATGATGTGATGGACAAGACAATCCTAAGCCTAGCACAAAGATCGTGTAGTTCAGTATGCTAAAGCTTTTCTAATGTCAAGTATCATTTCCTTAGACCATGAGATTGTGCAACTCCGGATACCGTAGGAATGCTTTGGGTGTACCAAGCGTCAAAAGCGTGGCGAGTGGCTATAAAGGTGCACTACGGGTATCTCCGAAAGTGTCTGCTGGGTTGTACGAATCGAGGCTGGGATTTGTCACTCCGTGTGACGGAGAGGTATCTCTGGGCCCACTCGGTAGGACATCATCATAATGTGCACAATGTGACCAAGGGGTTGATCACGGGATGATGTGTTATGGAACGAGTAAAGAGACTTGCCGGTAATGAGATTGAACAAGGTATCGGCATACCGACGATCGAATCTCGGGCAAGTACAATATCGCTAGACAAAGGGAATTGTATACGGAATTGATTGAATCCTCGACATCGTGGTTCATCCGATGAGATCATCATGGAACAAGTGGGAGCCGACATGGGTATCCAGATCCCGCTGTTGGTTATTGACCGGAGAACGTCTCGGTCATGTCTGCATGGTTCCCGAACCCGTAGGGTCTACACACTTAAGGTTCGATCCCGCTGTTGGTTATTGACCGGAGAACGTCTCGGTCATGTCTGCATGGTTCCCGAACCCGTAGGGTCTACACACTTAAGGTTCGATGACGCTAGGGTTATAGGGAAAGTATGTACGCGGTTACCGAATGTTGTTCGGAGTCCTGGATGAGATCCCGGACGTCATGAGGAGTTCCGGAATGGTCCGGAGGTAAATAATAATATATAGGAAGTGAGGTTTTGGCCACCGGAAGTGTTTCGGGGGTCATCGGTAATGTACCGGGACCACCGGAAGGGTTCCGGGGTCCACCGAGGGGCCACCAGCCGGAGGCTTTCATGGGCCTAGTGTGGAAAGGACCAGCCCAGTGGGCTGGTGCGCCTCCACCAAGTCCCAAGGCGCAGCTAGGAGGGGAGAGGGGAAACCCTAGGCGCAGATGGGCCTAAAGGCCCACCCAAGGGCGCGCCCCCTCTCTCCCCCTCTTGGCCGCCCCCTCCAAGTTGTTGGAAATATGCCCTAGAGGCAATAATAAAAGGATTATTATTGTATTTCTTGTTCATGATAATTGTCTTTTATTCATGCTATAATTGTATTATCCGGAAATCGTAATACACGTGTGAATACATAGACTACAACATGTCCCTAGTGAGCCTCTAGTTGACTAGCTCGTTGATCAATAGATAGTCATGGTTTCCTGACTATGGACATTGGATGTCATTGATAACGGGATCACATCATTAGGAGAATGATGTGATGGACAAGACCCAATCCTAAGCATAGCACAAGATCGTGTAGTTCGTTTTGCTAGAGCTTTTCCAATGTCAAGTATCTTTTCCTTAGACCATGAGATCGTGTAACTCCCGGATACCGTAGGAGTGCTTTGGCTGTACCAAACGTCACAACGTAACTGGGTGACTATAAAGGTGCACTAAAGGTATCTCGAAAGTGTCATTGGGTTATCACGGATCGAGGCTGGATTTGTCACTCCGTATTATGGAGAGGTATCACTGGGCCCACTCGGTAATGCATCATCATAATGAGCTCAAAGTGACCAAGTGTTTGGTCACGGATCATGCATTCTGATGCGAGTAAAGTGACTTGCCGTAACGAGATTGAATGAGGTATTGGGATACCGACGATCGAATCTCGGGCAAGTAACATACCGATTGACAAAGGGAATTGTATCTGGGTTGCTTGAATCCTCGACATCGTGGTTCATCCAATGAGATCATCGAGGAGCATGTAGGAGCCAACATGGGTATCCAGATCCCGCTGTTGGTTATTGGCGGAGAGCTGTCTCGGTCATGTTCGCATGATTCCCGAACCCGTAGGGTCTACACATAAGGTTCGGTGGCGCTAGGGTTATTAGGAAGACTTGTATGTGATTACGAATATTGTTGAGTCCGGATAAGATCCCGGACGTCACGAGGAGTTCGGAATGGTCGGGAGGTAAAGATTTATATATGGGAAGTTGTCATACGGTCACCGGAAAGTTTGAGGGCATATCGGTATTGTACCGGGGCCACCGGAGGGTTCGGGGTCCACCGAGGGGCCACCTCTTCCGGAGGACCTTATGGGCTGTATGGAGAAGGGAACCAGCCCAAGTGGGCTGGGGCGCCATAACCCCTAGGGCCCATGCGCCTAGGGTTTGGGGGGCCTAGAGGCGCCCTTGGGGGGCAAGCCCCTCCCTTGGCCCCCTCTAGATCTCATCTAGAGGGGGCCGGCCCCCTTCCCCCTTCCCCTATAAATAGAGGGGCAAGGGGAGGGCTGCACACACAATCCAAGGCGCAGCCCCTCCCCTCCCCAACACCTCTCCTCCTCCGCGTGTGCTTGGCGAAGCCCTGCCAGAGAACTGCCACTCTATCACCACCACGCCGTCGTGCTGCTGTTGGAGCCTTCTTCCTCAACCTCTCCCTCCTCCTTGCTGGATCAAGGTGCGGAGGCGTCATCCGTTCGTCGTGTGTTGAGCGCGGAGGTGCTGTCCGTTCGGCACTTGGTCATCGGTGATTTGGATCACGACGAGTCGACTCCCTCAACCCCGTTCTCTTGAGCGCTTTAAGCTCATGATCTACAAAATGCGTAGATGCACTCCTATCACTCGTTGCTAGATGAACTCATAGATGGATCTTGGTGAAACTGTAGGAAAATTTTTATTTTCTGCAACGTTCCCCAACACAAGTCCCATCTAGGGCTGCCGCACCCCTAGGGTGGGAACCCTAGATGGGGGCGCAGCCACCTCCCCTCCTCCTATAAATAGTGGGGGTTTTGGGGCTGCATATACATGAGAACCTCTCCCTCTTGGCGCAGCCCTACCCCTTTCCCTTCTCGTCTCTCGTAGTGCTTGGTTAAGCCCTGCTGGAGTACCGCGCTCCTCCACCACCACCACGCCGTCGTGCTGCTGCTGGACGGAGTCTTTCCCAACCTCTCCCTCTCACCTTGCTGGATCAAGGCATGGGAGACGTCACCGGGCTGCATGTGTGTTGAACGCGGAGGTGCCGTCCGTTCGGCACTAGGATCATCGGTGATTTGGATCACGACGAGCACGACTCCATCAACCCCGTTCACTTGAACGCTTCCGCTTAGCGATCTACAAGGGTATGTAGATGCACTCCCCTTTCCCTCGTTGCTAGATTACTCCATAGATTGATCTTGGTGATGCGTAGAAAATTTTGAATTTCTGCTCGTTCACCAACATGGCATCATGAGCTAGGTCTGTGTAGTTTCTATGCATGAGTAGAACACAAGTTGTTGTGGGCGTTGATTTTGTTCAATATGCTTACCGTTACTAATCCAATCTTGTTTGACGGTATTGTGGGATGAAGCGGCCGGACCGACCTTACGTACACTTACGTGAGACAGGTTCCACCGGTGACATGCACTTGTTGCATAAGGTGGCTAGCGGGTGCCGCCTCTCCACTTTAGTCGGATCGGATTCGATGAAAAGGTTCCTTTTGAAGGGTAAATAGCAATTGGCATATCACGTTGTGGTTTTTGCGTAGGTAAGAAACGTTCTTGCTAGAAACCCATAGCAGCCACGTAAAACATGCAAACAACAATTAGAGGACGTCTAACTTGTTTTTGCAGGGTTTGCTATGTGATGTGATATGGCCAAAAGAATGTGATGAATGATATGTGATGTATGAGATTGATCATGTTCTTGTAATAGGAATCTCGACTTACATGTCGATGAGTATGACAACCGGCAGGAGCCATAGGAGTTGTCTTAATTTATGTATGACCTGCGTGTCAACATAAACGTCATGTAATTACTTTACTTTATTGCTAAACCGTTAGCCATAGTAGTAGAAGTAATAGTTGGCGAGACAACTTCATGGAGACACGATGATGGAGATCATGATGATGGAGATCATGGTGTCATGCCGGTGACGATGATGATCATGGAGCCCCGAAGATGGAGATCAAAAGGAGCAAAATGATATTGGCCATATCATGTCACTATTTGATTGCATGTGATGTTTATCATGTTTATGCATCTTATTTTCTTAGAACGACGGTAGTAAATAAGATGATCCCTCATTAAAATTTCAAGAATGTGTTTCCCCTAACTGTGCACCGTTGCGAAAGCTCATTGTTTCGAAGCACCACGTGATGATCGGGTGTGATAGATTCTAACATTCACATACAAGGGTGTAAGCCAGATTTACACATGCGAAACACTTAGGTTGACTTGACGAGCCTAGCATGTACAGACATGGCCTCGGAACACAAGAGACCGAAAGGTCGAGCATGAGTCGTAGAGTAGATACGATCAACATGAAGATGTTCACCGATGATGACTAGTCCGTCTCACGTGATGATCGGACACGGCCTAGTTGACTCGGATCATGTAATCACTTAGATGACTAGAGGGATGTCTATCTGAGTGGGAGTTCATTAGATGAACTTAATTATCCTAAACATAGTCAAAAGCCCTTTGCAAATTATATCATAGCTCGCGCTTTAGTTCTAATGTTTTAGATATGTTCCTAGAGAAAATATAGTTGAAAGTTGACAGTAGCAATTATGCGGACAGTAGAAGGCTTATGTCCTTAATGCACCGCTCGGTGTGCTGGACCTCGAACATGTTCTGTGGATGTTGCGAACATCTGACATACACGTTTTGATGACTACATGATAGTTCAGTAATGTTCAATGGTTTAGAATTGAGGCACCGAAGACCTTTTTGAAATGTCGCGGAACATATGAGATGTTTCGAGGGCTGAAATTGGGATTTCAGGCTCGTGCCCACGTCAAGAGGTATAAGACCTCCGATGAGTTTCTTAGCCTGCAAACAAAGGGAGAAAAGCTCAATTGTTGAGCTTGTGCTCAGATTGTCTGAGTACAACAATCACTTGAATCGAGTGGGAGTTAATCTTCCAGATGAGATAGTGATGTTTCTCCAAAGTCATTGCCACCAAGCTGCTAGAGCTTCGTGATGAACTATAACATATCAGGGATAGATATGATGATCCTTGAAATATTCGCGATGTTTGACACCGCGAAAGTAGAAATCAAGTAGGAGCATCAACTGTTGATGGTTAGTAAAACCGCTAGTTTCAAGAAGGGCAAGGGCAAGAAGGGATACTTCATGAAACGACAAAACAATTGCTAATCTAATAAAACCCCAAGGTTGAACCCAAACCCGAGACTAAGTTCTTCTGTAATGAGAGGAACGGACACTAAAGCAGAACCACCCTAGATACTTGGTAGATAAGAAGGCATGCAAGGTTAATAGAAGTATATTGGATATACATTGAATTAAATGTGTACTTTACTAGCACTCCTAGTAGCACCATGGTAATAGATACCAGTTCGGTTGCTAAGTGTTAGTAACTCAAACTAAAAGGCTACGGAATAAACGGAGACTAGCTAAAGGCGAGGTGACGATATGTGTTGGAAGTATTTCCAAGGTTGATATGATCAAACATCGCACGCTCCGTCTACCATCAAGATTGGTGTTAAACCTAAATAAACTGTTATTTGGTGTTTGCATTGAGCATAGACATGATTGGATTATGTCTATCGCGATACGGTTATTCATGTAAGGATAACAATGGTTACTCTATTTATTTGAATAATACCTTCAATGGTCTTGCACCTAAAAGAATGGTTCATTGAATCTCGATCGTAGTGATACACATTTTCATGCCAAAAGATATAAGATAGTAATGATAGTACCACTTACTTGTGGCACTGCCATGTAAGTCATATTGGTATAAAACACATGAATAAGCTCCATGTTGATGGATCTTTGGACTCACTCGTTTTTGAAAAGTTTGAGACATGCGAACCATGTCTATTGGTGTATACGCATGAAGAAACTCCATGCAGATGGATCGTTTGGACTCACTTGATTTTGAATCACTTGAGATATGCAAATCATACCACTTGGGCAAGATGACTGAAAAGCCTCGTTTTCAATAAGATGGAACAAGAAAGCAACTTGTTGGAAGTAATACATTTTGATGTGTGCAGTCCAATGAGTGCTAAGGCACGCAGTGGATATCGTTATGTTCTTACTTCACGGATGATTTAAGTAGATACTGAGTATATTTACTTGATGAAACACAAGTCTGAATTATTGAATGGTTCAAGTAATTTCAGAGTGAAGTTGAAGATCATCGTGACAAGAGGATAAAAATGTCTATGATATGATCATAGAGATGAGTATCTGAGTTGCGAGTTTGGTACACAATTAAGACATTGTGGAAATTGTTTCACAACTAACACCGCCTAGAACACCATAGAGTGATGGTGTCTCCGAACGTCATAGTTGCACCCTATTGGATATGGTGCATGCCATGACGTCTCTTATCGCATTACCACTATCGTTTATGGGTTAGGCATTAGAGACAACCACATTCACTTTAATAGGGCACCACATAATTCCGTTGAGATGACACCGTATGAACTATGGTTTAGAGAAACCTAAGCTGTCGTTTCTTGAAAGTTTGGGGCTGCGACGCTTATATGAAAAAGTTTCATCCTGATGAGCTCGATCCCCAAGCGGATAAATGCATCTTCATAGGACACCCAAAACAGTTGGGTATACCTCCTATTTCAGATCCGGAAGCAAAAGATTGTTTCTAGAAACGGGTCCTTTCTCGAGGAAAAGTTTCTCTTGAAAGAATTGAGTGGGAGGATGGTGGAGACTTGATGAGGTTGTTGAACCATCACTTCAACTAGTGTGTAGCAGGGCACAGGAAGTTGTTCCTGTGACACCTACACCAATTGAAGTGGAAGCTGATGATAGTGATCATGAAACTTCGGATCAAGTCACTACCGAACCTCGTAGGTTGACAAGGACGTGTACTGCTTCAGAGTGGTACGGTAATCCTGTCTTGGAGGTCATGTTGCTATAAAACAATGAACCTAAGAGCTATGGAGAAGCGATGGTGGGCCCGGATTCCAACAAATGGCTCGAGGCCATAAAAATCCGAGAGAGGATCCATGTATGAAAACAAAGTGTAGACTTTGGCAGAACTACTTGATGGTCGTAAGGCTATTGGGTACAGATGGATTTTAAAATGAAGACGGACAATGATGGTAAGTGTCACCATTAAGAAAGCTCGACTTGTCGTTAAGATGTTTTCCGACAAGTTCAAGGAGTTGACCACGGTGAGGCTTTCTCACTCAGAGCGATGCTAAGAGTCTGTTGGAATTGGATTAGCGATTCTTGCATTATTTATGAAATCTTGCGATAGGATGTCAAAACATTGTTTCCTCGACAATTTTCTTGAGAAAGGTTGTATGTGATACAACCGAAGGTTTTGACAATCTGAAAGACGCTAACAAGTATGCAAAGCTCCAAAGAACCCTTCTAAGGACTGGAGTAAGCATCTCGGAGTTGGAATGTACGCTTTGATGAGATGATCAAAGATTTTGGGTTTATACAAAGTTCATAAGAAACTTGTATTTCCAAAGAAGTGAGTGGGAGCACTATAGAATTTCTGATGAGTATATGTTGTTGACATATTGTTGATCAGAAATAATGTAGAATTTCTGGAAAGCATAAAGGGTTATTTGAAAAGTGTTTTTCAATAGAAAACCTGGATTAAGCTGCTTGAACATTAAGCATCAAGATCTATGAGGATAGATCAAAAAAACGCTAAATGGTACTTTCAAATGAGCACATACCTTGACATGATCTTGAAGGTGTTCAAGATGGATCAGTCAAAGAAGGAGTTCTTGCCTGAGTTGTAAGGTATGAAGTTAAGAGTTAGAGCTCGACCACGGCAGAAGAGAGAGAAAGGACGAAGGTCGTCCCCTATGCTTCGACGTAGGCTCTATGGTATGCTATGCTGTGTACCGCACCGGAAGTGTGCCTTGCCATGAGTCAGTCAAGGGGTACAAGAATGATCCAGGAATGGATCATTGGACAGCGGTCAAAATTGTCCTTGGAGTAAATAAGGACATGTTTCTCGATTATGGAAGTGATAAAGAGTTTGGCGTAAAGGGTTAAGTCGATGCAAGCTTTAACACCTATCCGAATGACTCTGAGTAGCAAACTGGATACGTATAGTGGAGCAACCATTTGGAATAGCTCCAAGTGGAGCGCGGAAGCAGCATTTACAATATGACCTAGAGATTTGCGAAGTACATACGGATCTGAAGGTTGTAGACCCGTTGACTAAAACCTCTCTCACAAGCAAAACATGATAAAACCCCAGAACTCATTGAGTGTTAATCACATAGTGATGTGAACTAGATTATTGATTCTAGTAAACTCTTTGGATGTTGGTCACATGGCGATGTGACCTATGAGTGTTGATCACATGGCGATGTGAACTAGATTATTGACTCTAGTGCAAGTGGGAGACTGTTGGAAATATGCCCTAGAGGCAATAATAAATTGGTTATTATTATTATATTTCCTTGTTCATGATAATCGTTTATTATCCATGCTATAATTGTGTTGATAGGAAACTCAGATACATGTGTGGGTACATAGACAACACCATGTCCTAGTAAGCCTCTAGTTGACTAGCTCGTTGATCAATAGATGGTTACGGTTTCCGACCATGGACATTGGATGTCGTTGATAGCGGGATGACATCATTAGGAGAATGATGTGATGGACATGACCCAATCCTAAGCCTAGCACAAAGATCGTGTAGTTAGTATGCTAAAGCTTTTCTAATGTCAAGTATCATTTCCTTAGACCATGAGATTGTGCAACTCCGGATACCCTCTGAATGCTTTGGGTGTACCAAGCGTCACAACGTAATCGGGTGGCTATAAAGGTGCACTACGGGTATCTCGAAAGTGTCATTGGGTTGGCACGAATCGAGATGGGATTTGTCACTCCGTGTGACGGAGAGGTATCTCTGGGCCCACTCGGTAGGACATCATCATAATGTGCACAATGTCACCAAGGGGTTGATCACGGGATGATGTGTTACGGAACGAGTAAAGAGACTTGCGATAGCGAGATTGAACAAGGTATCGGCATACCGACGATCGAATCTCGGGCAAGTACAATATCGCTACACAAAGGGAATTGTATACGGGATTGATTGAATCCTCGACATCGTGGTTCATCCGATGAGATCATCGTGGAACATGTGGGAGCCAACATGGGTATCCAGATCCCACTGTTGGTTATTGACCGGAGAACGTCTCGGTCATGTGCGCATGGTTCCCGAACCCGTAGGGTCTACACATAAGGTTCGATGGCGCTAGGGTTATAGGGAAAGTATGTGCGCGGTTACGAATGTTGTTGAGTCCGGATGAGATCCCGGACGTCACGACGAGTTACAGGTGGTCGGTAAAGAATAATATATAGGAAGTGAGGTTTTGGCCACCGGAAGTGTTTGAGGGTCACGGTAATATCTGGGACCACGGAAGGGTTCGGAGGTCCACCGGGAGGGCCACCAGCCGGAGGCTTGCATGGGCCTAGTGTGGAAAGGGACCAGCCCAGTGGGCTAGTGCGCCTCCACCAAGGCCCAAGGCGCAGCTAGGAGGGAGAGGGAAACCCTAGGCGCAGATGGGCCTAAAGGCCCACCCTAGGCGCGCCCTCTCTTCCCTCTTGGCCGCCCCTCCAAGTCCCATCTAGGGCTGCCGCACCCCTAGAGTGGGAACCCTAGATGGGGGTGCAGCCACCTCCCCTCCTCCTATAAATGGTGGGGGTTTTGGGGCTGCCATATACATGAGAACCTCTCCCTCTTGGCGCAGCCCTACCCCTTTCCCTTCTCGTCTCTCGTAGTGCTTGGCGAAGCCCTGCTGGAGTACCGCGCTCCTCCACCACCACCACGCCGTCGTGCTGCTGCTGGACGGAGTCTTCCCCAACCTCTCCCTCTCACCTTGCTGGATCAAGGCATGGGAGACGTCACCGGGCTGCATGTGTGTTGAACGTGGAGGTGCCGTCCGTTCGGCACTAGGATCATCGGTGATTTGGATCACGACGAGCACGACTCCATCAACCCCGTTCACTTGAACGCTTCCGCTTAGCGATCTACAAGGGTATGTAGATGCACTCCCCTTTCCCTCGTTGCTAGATTACTCCATAGATTGATCTTGGTGATGCGTAGAAAATTTTGAATTTCTGCTACGTTCACTAACAGGTAAGATTTTTACTATTTGTCCTCAGTGCATCTTTTCCATACATTATTTTTGAAGCTAAACTTCATTGCTAAGTATCCATACGATGCTCTTCAACAGGGACTCCCGATGAATGTTGTGCCTTATGGGATCGAGACTAAAGGTACCATGAGTATTATTAGCTTACAGCCAAGATATCCTACAGATTACTTTAGTGCATTCAAGATCAGCGACGGATGCTTAATAGTGCAAGACTGGACCAAATATGTGATGGGGAGCGAGAGAAGTACTAGGGGCAGCAAGCAGATCGCTACCCATGATTAGGAGACAGGTTCATCTGCATGCTCCAACTTGATTAAGGAGGAGAGCTACACATGTTTTATGTTATTTTACCTAAGAGAGAGCAGCAGGAGTGATTAGCTAGCTAGAAATGAGTTTGAGGATGATGATGTGCTACACTATTACTATGATGATAAAATAGCTAGTGTTGGTGGTAATGACTATGATGATTATTATTAGCTAGTGTTAGTGGTGATTAAATAAATACTGTTGGTGGTAATGACTATGATGATGATTAAATAGCTTGTGCTGGCGGATTAGATTCAAGTGGAGGCAACATGGGGTGCACATCGAAAGTACTACTAGTCCAAACTAGATCAAGTTTGGATTAGTAGTATACTTTTGACATGCACCACATATTGCCTCCACTTGAACCTAATCCACCTTCATTAACGACTTGTTATGGACATAATGATGTAAACCTCATAACTGGTATTGTACCAATATTTATGCGATGGCGCATAAATACACTAAAAATAAAAAAATAAAAAAGAATACTAGTAGCGATGGAGAAAACACGCTGCCAGTAGTTACATTAGCGATGGCGTGGGATTGAACAAACACTGCAGCTATTTGTCCTAACAAGATGGCGCCCGCGCTGCTCTTGCTAAGCAATAGCTGTAGCGCCTTATTAGTAGCGCGCCTGCCCGCGCTACTGATACACCTAAAACCCGCGCTGCTGCTAGCCTTTTCCCTAGTAGTGCACGTTGATGGAGACTTCAACCCACGAAGGGTAATGGTTGCGCGAGTCCATGGAGGGCTCCACCCACGAAGGGTCCACGAAGAAGCAACCTTGTCTATCCCACCATGGCCATCGCCCACGAAGGACTTGCCTCACTAGGGTAGATCTTCACGAAGTAGGCGATCTCCTTGCCCGTACAAACTCCTTGGTTCAACTCCACAATCTTGACGGAGGCTCCCAAGTGACACCTAACCAATCTAGGAGACACCACTCTCCAAAAGGTAATAGATGGTGTGTTGATGATGAACTCCTTGATCTTGTGCTTCAAATGATAGTCTTCCCAACACTCAACTCTCTCTCACAGATTTGGATTTGGTGGAAAGATGATTTGAGTGGAAAGCAACTTGGAGAAGGCTAGAGGTCAAGATTCATATGGTTGGAATGGAATATCTTGACTTCTACACATGAGTAGGTGGTTCTCTCTCAGAAAATGTATGATGGAAGTGTAAGCATGTTCTGATGGCTCTCTCCACGAGTGAAGAGTGGGTGGAGGGGTATATATAGCCTCCACACAAAATCTAACCGTTACACACAAATCACCAAACTCGGTGGGACCGAATAATGAAACTCGGTCAGACCGATTTAGTTCAAAATGTGAGCGTTAGGCTTTTTGGTGGGACCGACATGTCAACTTGGTGGGACCGATTTCATTAGGGTTAGGGCATAACGTAATCTCGGTAGACTGATTACACAAACTCGGTGGGACCGATTTTTGTAATAAGCTAACCAGAGAATTGGTCAGGCAAACTCGGTGGGACCGATTTGCTCATCTCGGTGAGACCGAAACGTTACGAAAGGGAAATAGAGAGTTTGCATTACGAACTCGGTGGGACCGATCGCTCATCTTGGTTGGACCGAAACATTACGAAAGGAAACAGATAGTTTGCAATCCCATCTCGGTGAGACCGAGATCCCTATCGGTAAGACCAAATGACTAGGGTTTTGTGGCAGTGGCTATGTCAACTGAACTCGGTGGCACCAGATAGAAAGTTTCGGTGGGGCTGAGTTTGACTTTTGGTTTGGGACATATGTGGATATGAGAGAGTGGTTGAGGGTTTTTGGAGCATATCACTAAGCACTTTGAGCAAGTGACCCATTAAGCAACACCTCATCCCCTTTTAATAGTATTGGCTTTTCCGATGGACTCAATGTGATCTTGGATCACTAAAAGTAAAGTGTAGAGTCTTGAGCTTTGAAGCTTGAGCCAATTTTTTGTCCTTAGCATTTTGAGGGGTCCACATTCCTAATCCATGCCATGCCAATCATTGAGCTTTCCTGAAATATTTATCTTGAAGTAGCATTAGCTCAATGAGCTATATGTTGTTAATAATTACCAAAACCACCCAGGGATAGTTGCACTTTAAATCTCCCCCTTTTTGGTAATTGATGACAACATATAGATCAAAGCTTCGACAAATGATAATAAAATTGAAATACATCGTCGCTTTGAGAAGTATGTGATAAGCAAGAGCTCCCCCTAAATTTGTGCACTATTTAAGATTTGCTTTTGAATGCAAATGCACAATCGATTAGGATCATGGGTCACTCTTCCATGTCACATACATCTTGGTGGAGCGCTCAAAATGATGAAAAATTAAAAGAATGCACTCATCACCAAGCAAAGTGAATGATCATATAAGAGGTGTAAGAGATAATATCATCCAAGCAAGCATTAAAGTAGCATATGATCAATCACATGATCAAGCAAGTATCTCACACAGACATAGAGTATCAACCAAGCACAGAAAACGTTCAACCAAAAGCAAGAGAGACAAAGAAGCAAAACACTCTCTCTCGAAGCCTATGATCTATACACTTCTCCCCCTTTGGCAACAAGTTACCAAAAAGTTCGAAAATGCATAGTGATATGCTTCTCTCAGGCTTGGTCTTTGGGAGGTGGTGTAGAGAGAACTCCAAGGACGAAGGCATCTGTTGATGTAGTTGGAGCTGGTGGAGTGGCTGCTGGAGGTGGCACTGAAACTGTAGCTGTTGGTGCTGACGTTGTAGCTCTAGTATCTGGTACTGGCACTGCAGCAGACCTCTGACCTCTAGGCACTCGCTGAAAAGCATCAGTTGTTGCCTACCCTTTCCTCTCTTCTGCTTCCTCCTGGAGCTGCTCAACTGTTGTTTGTATCTCAGTAACCTTCAGATCAAGATCATAAAATTTTGTCTCTATGATCCTCTCCAAGCTCTCCTGGTTTTGAGTCAGGGTGGCCAAGCCCTTCTGAATTCTCAAAGTAGATTGGATCAGATATGCAAGCTGATCTTGCTTGCTCTTTAGGAAAACTTGAGATGTGATACGTCCATTTTGCATCATGCTTTTATATCGATATTTATTGCATTATGGGCTGTTATTACATGTTATATCACAATACTTATGCCTTGTCTCTCTTATTTTACAAGGTTTACATAAGGAGGAGAATGCGGCAATGGAATTACGGGTGGAAAAGGAGCAAACATTAGAGACCTATTCGCACAACTCAAAAGTCCCAAACTCCATGAAAGTCATTTTTGGAAAATATAAAAATATTGAGCGAGAAGAAGTTCATCGAGGGACCCACTGCCCACGAGGGTGGGGCGCGCCTACCCCTGTGCGCCCCGCATCGTGAGACCCCTGTTGGCTCTCCGATGGCCATATTCTGCTATATGAGGTCTTTCGTCGAGGAAAAATCATAAGCAACCTTTCGGACGAAACTCCGCCGCCACGAGGCGGAACCTTGGCGGAACCAATCTAGGGCTCGGTGAGAGCTGTTCTGTCGGGGACACTTCCCTCCGGGAGGGGGGAAATCATCGCCGTCATCACCACCGACGCTCCTCTCATCGGGAGAGGGCAATCTCCATCAACATCTTCACCAGCACCATCTCCTCTCAAAACCCTAGTTCATCTCTTGTATCCAATTCTTGTCTCCAAGTCCGGGATTGGTACTAGTAGGTTGCTAGTAGTGTTGATTACTCCTTGTAGTTGATGCTAGTTGGTATATTTGGTGGAATATCATATGTTCAGATCCTTTATGCATATTAATACCCCTCTGATTATGAACATGAATATGCTTTGTGAGTAGTTACGTTTGTTCCTGAGGACATGGGAGAAGTCTTGCTATTAGTAGTCATGTGAATTTGGTATTCGTTCAATATTTTGATGAGATGTATGTTGTCTAGCCTCTAGTGGTGTTATGTGAACATCGACTACACAACACTTCACCATTATTTGGGCCTAGAGGAAGGCATTGGGAAGTAATAAGTAGATGATGGGTTGCTAGAGTGACGAAGCTTAAACCCTAGTTTATCGTTGCTTCGTGAGGGCTGATTTGGATCCATATGTTTCATGCTATGGTTAGGTTTACCTTAATACTTTTGTTGTAGTTGCGGATGCTTGCAATAGAGGTTAATCATAAGTGGGATGCTTGTTCAAGTAAGAACAGCACCCAAGCACCGATCCACCCACATATCAAATTATCAAAGTACGAGCGAATCATATGAGCGTGATGAAAACTAGCTTGACGATATTCCCATGTGTCCTTGGGAGCGCTTTTCCTTATATAAGAGTTTGTCCAGCCTTGTCCTTTTCTACAAAAAAGATTGGGCCACCTTGCTGCACTTTATTTACTTTTGTCACTTGTTGCTCGTTACAAATTATCTTATCACAAAACTATTTGTTACCACTTATTTCAGTACTTGCAGAGAATACCTTGCTGAAAACCGCTTATCATTTCCTTCTGCTCCTCGTTGGGGTCGACACTCTTACTTATCAAAAGGACTACGATAGATCCCCTATACTTGTGGGTCATCAAGACTCTTTTCTAGCGCCATTGCCGGGGAGTGAAGCGCCTTTGGTAGGTGGAATTTGGTAAGGAAAAATTTATATAGTATGCTGAAATTAACTGTCACTTGTTACTATGGAAAGTAATCTTTTGAGGGGCTTGTTCGGGGTATCTTCACCCCATCCAGAAGAGCAAAGAGTTGCTCCTCAACCTACCGAACCTACTAAAAATGAAAATGTCTACTTTGAAGTTCCTTCGGATATGTTAGAAAAACTGCTAGCTAATCCTTTTGCAGGAGATGGAACAATACATCCTACTGAGCACCTAATATATGTGGATGAAGTATGTGGATTATTTAAGCTTGCAGGTATGCCCGATGATGTTATCAAGAAGAAGGTTTTCCCTTTATCTTTGGAGGGAGACGCATTGACATGGTATAGGCTATGTGATGATACTGGATCTTGGGATTATAAGCGATTGAAATTGCAATTTCACCAGAAGTTTTATCCTATGCATCTTGTTCATCGTGATCGCAATTATATATATAATTTTTGGCCTCGCGAAGGAGAAAGCATCGCTCAAGCTTGGGGGAGGCTTAAATCAATGTTATATTCATGCCCCAATCATGAGCTCTCAAGAGAAATGATTCTTTAAAAATTTTATGCTCGGCTTTCTTATAATAATCAAACCATGCTCGATACTTCTTGTGCTGGCTCTTTTATGATGAAGACTATTGAATTCAAATAGAATTTATTGGATAGAATTAAACACAACTCTGAAGATTGGGATCTCGACGAAGGTAAGGAGTCAGGTATACCACCTAAGTTTGATTGTGTTAAATCTTTTATGGATACCGATATTTTCCGTAAGTTTAGCACTAAATATGGACTTGACTCTGAGATAGTAGCTTCTTTCTGTGAATCCTTTGCTACTTATGTTGATCTCCCCAAGGAGAAGTGGTTTAAATATCATCCTCCCATAGAAGTAAAAGTAGCTGCACCTATTAAAGTTGAAGAAAAGATTGTCACTTATAATGATCCTGTTGTTCCTACTTCTTATGTTGAGAAACCACCTTTCCCTGTTAGAATAAAGGATCATGCTAAAGCTTCAACTGTGGTTCGTAAAAGCAATATTAGAACTTATACACCTCCTGAGCAAATTAAAGTTGAACCTAATGTTGCTATTGTTAAAGATCTCTTAGCTGATAATATTAATGGGCATGTTATTCAATTATGCGGTGAAACTGCTAGAATTGCCAAACCCTATGCTAAAGATAAACATAGACCTGTGGTAGGCGTGCCTGTTATTTCTGTTAAAATAGGAGATCATTTTTATCATGGCTTATGTGATATGGGTGCTAGTGCTAGTGTTATACCTTATGACTTGTATAAAGAAATTATGCATGATATTGCACCCGCTGAGATAGAAGGTATTGATGTTACAATTAAACTTGCCAATAGAGATACTATATCAGCAATGCGAATTGTTAGAGATGGAAGTCTTGTGTGGGAAAACTAAATATCCTACTGATTTTCTTGTTCTTAGTTCCCCACAAGATAGCTTTTGTCCCATTATATTTGGTAGACCCTTCTTGAACACTGTCAATGCTAGAATAGATTGCGAAAAGAATGTTGTTACTATTGGTTTGGGTGATATGTCTCATGAGTTTAATTTCTCTAAATTTAGCAGACAACACCGTGAGGAAGAATTGCCTAGTAAGTATGAAATTATTGGTCTTGCTTCTATTGCCGTACCTCCTAGCGATCCTTTAGAACAATATTTGCTAGACCATGAAAATGATATGTTTATGAATGAAAGAAGGGAAACAGATAAACTATTCTTTAATCAGGAACCCATTCCGAAACACAATTTGCGTATTGAAATCCTAGGGGATCCTCCTCCACCCAAGGGTGATCCCGTGTTTGAGCTTAAACCGTTGCCTGATAATCTTAAATATGCTTATCTTGATGAAAAGAAAATATATCCTGTTATTATTAGTGCTAACCTTTGGAGAATGAAGAAGAGATTATTGAAAACTCGAAGAAGCATTTGTCTGCTATTGGATATACTCTTGATGATCTTAAGGGCATTAGTCCCACTCTATGTCAACGTAAAATCAATTTGGAAGAATATGCCAAACCGGTTCGTGATCATCAACGACGGCTGAATCCTAAGATGAAAGAAGTAGTAAGGAAAGAAATACTAAAGCTTCTGGAGGCAGGTATAATTTATCCCGTTGCTGATAGTCAGTGGGTAAGTCCTGTTCATTGTGTCCCTAAGAAGGGAGGTGTTACTGTTGTTCCTAATGATAAAGATGAGTTGATTCCGCAAAGAATTATTACAGGTTATAGGATGGTAATTGATTTCCGAGGCTACTAAGAAAGATCATTACCCCTTACCTTTTATCAATCAAATGCTAGAAAGACTTTGCAAACATACACATTATTGCTTTCTAGATGGTTATTCTGGTTTCTCTCAAATACTTGTATCAGCCAAGGATCAATCAAAGACTACTTTTACTTGCCCTTTTGGTACTTTTGCTTATAGACATATGCCTTTTGGTTTATGTAATTCACCTGCTACCTTTCAAAGATGCATGATGGCTATATTCTCTGACTTCTGTGAAAAGATTTGTGAAGTTTTCATGGACGATTTTTCCATCTGTGGATCTTCTTTTGATGATTGCTTGAGAAATCTTGATCGAGTTTTGCAGAGATGTGAAGAAACTAATCTTGTTTTGAATTGGGAAAAGTGCCACTTTATGGTTAATGAAGGTATTGTCTTGGGGCATAAAGTTTCTGAAAGAGGTATCGAAGTTGATAAAGCCAAGGTTGACGCTATTGAAAAGATGCCATTTCCCAAGGACATCAAAGGTATAAGAAGTTTCCTTGGTCACGCCGGATTTTATAGGAGGTTCATTAAGGACTTCTCAAAATTTCTCGACCTCGACTAATTTATTACAAAAAGATATACCCTTTGTCTTTGATGATGATTGTGTAGAAGCATTTGAAATACTTAAGAAAGCATTGATCTCTGCACCTATTGTTCAGCCACCTGATTGGAATTTACCCTTTGAAATTATGTGTGATGCTAGTGATTATGCAGTAGGTGCTGTTCTAGGGCAAAGAGTCGATAAGAAATTAAATATTATCCATTATGCTAGTGAAACTCTAGACAATGCTCAAAGAAATTATGCTACTACTGAAAAAGAATTCTTTGCAGTTGTATTTGCTTGTGATAAGTTCAGACCTTATATTGTTGATTCTAAAGTAACTATTCACACTGATCATGCTGCTATTAAATATCTGATGGAAAAGAAAGATGCTAAACCTAGACTTATTAGATGGGTTCTCTTGCTACAAGAATTTGATTTGCATATTGTTGATAGAAAGGGAGCTGAAAACCCCGTTGCAGATAACTTGTCTAGGTTAGAAAATGTTCTTGATGACCCACTACCTATTGATGATAGCTTTCCTGATGAACAATTAAATGTTATAAGTACCTTTCGTAGTACTCCTTGGTATCCTGATTATGCTAATTACATTGTTGCTAAATTTATACCACCTAGTTTCACATACCAGCAAAAGAAAAAGTTTTTCTATGATTTGAGACATTACTTTTGGGATGACCCACATCTTTATAAAGAAGGAGTAGATGGTGTTATTAGACGTTGTGTACCTAAGCATGAACAGGAACAGATCCTACGCAAGTGTCACTTCGAAGCTTATGGAGGACACCACATTGGAGATAGAACTGCACATAAGGTATTGCAATCCGGTTTTTATTGGCCTACTCTCTTCAAGGATGCCCGTAAGTTTGTTTTATCTTGTGATGAATGTCAAAGAATTGGTAATATTAGTAGACGTCAAGAAATGCCTATGAATTATTCACTTGTTATTGAACCATTTGATGTTTGGGGATTTGATTATATGGGACCTTTTCCTGCCTCTAATGGATATACACATATTTTAGTTGCTGTTGATTATGTTACTAAGTGGGTAGAAGCTATTCCAACTAGTAGTGCTGATCATAACACTTCTATTAAAATGCTTAAAGAAGTTATTTTTCCGAGTTTTGGAGTCCCTAGATATTTAATGACTGATGGCGGTTCACACTTTATTCATGGTGCTTTCCGAAAAATGCTTGCTAAATATGATGTTAATCATAGAATTGCATCTCCTTATCACCCACAGTCTAGCGGTCAAGTAGAATTGAGTAATAGAGAGCTCAAATTAATTTTGCAAAAGACTGTCAATAGGTCTAGAAAGAATTGGTCCAAGAAACTTGATGATGCGTTATGGGCCTATAGAACTGCATATAAAAATCCTATGGGTATGTCTCCGTATAAAATGGTTTATGGAAAAGCATGTCACTTACCTCTCGAACTGGAACATAAGGCATATTGGGCTATTAAAGAGCTCAACTATGATTTCAAACTTGCCGGTGAGAAGTGGTTATTTGATATTAGCTCACTGGATGAATGGAGAACCCTAGCTTATGAAAATGCCAAGTTGTTTAAAGAGAAAGTCAAAAGATGGCATGCCAAAAGGATACAAAAGCGTGAGTTTAATGTAGGTGATTATGTATTGCTATACAACTCTCGTTTAAGATTTTTTGCAGGAAAACTTCTCTCTAAATGGGAAGGCCCTTATGTTATCGAGGAGGTCTATCGTTCCGGTGCCATAAAAATCAACAATTTCGAAGGCACGAATCCGAAGGTGGTGAACGGTCAAAGAATCAAACATTATATCTCAGGTAATCCTATAAATGTAGAAACCAATATTATTAAAACCGTAACCCCGGAGGAATATATAAGAGACAAGGGTTGATGCGTGATGGGTTGATGCACATTCGCGATGTTGAGGGACCCAAGGGGACCGGAAGCATGGAGACGAGGCTCGAAGCAATGGAGCAACAAGTTTTCAAGTGCCAGGGGATGGTGGAACGTGGACTCAACTCCAACCACATGATGATCGCGGAATTTACCAACAAACACAAGATGGATGCCGACAACATCGGGGAGACCATCTTCAAGCTTCATGAGAAGATCGAACACCTTCAAGCCCAAATCTATGACTTGCAAAACCAAAACTGTGAGTATGAATATAGATTCAAAAGGATGAGTTTGGCTGCAGATTTGAGGATCCCGGAGACTCGATCATCCTTCTATGATGGTGAACCCATGCCTTGGAAGATGGACGACAAGCCGCGTCATCAACGGCACCGCCACCTTCTTCACCAGCAAAGGAGACATAATCACATGGGTATGGGCACTCCCCTTGGCAACTGCCAAGCTTGGGGGAGGTGCCCCGGTATCGTATCATAATCACATCTCCTATCTTTACCGTTTTTCTTAGTTTGATCCTATTAGTAGTATCTTGATCTAGTAGAATAAAGTTTATGGCATGATCTAGTTTTGAGTTTTTGCTTTATGATCTCTCTATGTAATCGAGTCCTTGAGCTATATAATAAAGAATAGTGTTGAGTCAAGGGCTTGATTGTTTTTCCATTATCTTGAGTGAATAAAAGAAAAGAGAAAAGAATAAAAAGAAACAAAGAGTTCATATTGATCTTATTGAGAGTGATGACTTCACATAGAAAGAGTATGATGATTAAAAGTTGTTGGGAGTTGGCAAACATAGCTTTGGTCATCATTGCAATTAATAGGAAGTAATAAAGAAAGAGAGATTCACATATAAATATACTATTGTTGACATCTTTTATGATTGGGAGCACTCATTAAAATATGACATGCTAAAGAGTTGACGTTGGACAAGGAAGACAACGTAATGGGTTATGTTTTCTTATATCTGAGATAAAGTATATTGTCATGCATCGTCCAACATGTTGAGCTTGTCTTTCCCCCTCATGCTAGCCAAATTCTCAGCACCAAGTAGAGATACTACTTGTGCTTCCAAAAATCCCTTAAACCAGTTTTGCCATGAGAGTCCACCATACCTACCTATGGATTGAGTAAGATCCTTCAAGTAAGTTGTCATCGGTTCAAAGCAATAAAAATTACTCTCTAAATATGTATGATTGACTGGTGTGGGAGAAATAAGCTTTATACAATCTTGTGATGTGGAAGAAATAAAAGCGACAGACTGCATAATAAAGGTTCATATCACAAGTGGCAATATAAAGTGACGTTCTTTCGCATTAAGATTTTGTGCATCCAACCATAAAAGCGCATGGCAACCTCTGCTTCCCTCTGCGAAGGGCCTATCTTTTATTATTATCCTCTACCTTATGCAAGATTCATGGTGATCTTCACCTTTCCTTTTTACACTTTATCCTTTGGCAAGCACAGTATGTTGGAAGGATCCTGATAGATATATCTAATTGGATGTAGGGGAGCATGAGTTATTACTGTTGACATTACCCTTGAGGTAAAAGGTTGGGAGGCGAAACTATAAGCCCCTATCTTTCTCTGTGTCCGATTAAAACTCCGTAACCACAAGTATTGCGTGAGTGTTAGAGATTATGAAAGACTAAATGATAGTTGAGTATGTGGACTTGCTATTAAGCCCTGACATAGACTCTTTCTGATGTTATGATAAATTGCAATTGCTTCAATGACTGAGATTATAGTTTGTTGGTTCTCAATAAAGTTTATGATTCGTACTCTGCATTGTGAATGGATTATTACTTGAACATAAGAAATCATATGACAATATCTATATATGTTGCTGTTATGAGAATAATCATGATGCTTTCATGTCCGTATTTTATTTTTATCGACACCTCTACCTCTAAACATGGGGACATATTTATCGTTATCGGCTTCCGCTTGAGGACAAGCGAGGTCTAAGCTTGGGGGAGTTGATACGTCCATTTTGCATCATGCTTTTATATTGATATTTATTGCATTATGGGCTGTTATTACATGTTATATCACAATACTTATGCCTTTTCTCTCTTATTTTACAAGGTTTACATAAGGAGGAGAATGCGGCATTTGGAATTCAGGTGGAAAAGGAGCAAATATTAGAGACTTATTCTGCACAACTCAAAAGTCCTGAAACTCCACGAAAGTCATTTTGGAAAATATAAAAATATTGAGCGGAAGAAGTTCACTAGAGGGGACCCAGTGGCCACGAGGGTGGGGTGTGCCCTACTCCCGAGGCACGCCCCTGCCTCGTGGGCCCCTGTTAGCTCTCGATGGCCATCTTCGCTATATGAGGTCTTTCGTCGAGGAAAAAATCATAAGCAACCTTCGGGACGAAACTCCGCCATCCACAGGCGGAACCTTGCAGAACCAATCTAGGGCTCCGTGAGCTGTTCTCTGGGGACACTTCCCTCAGGGGGGAAATCATCGCCATCATCACCACCGACACTCCTCTCATCGGGAGAGGGCAATCTCCATCAACATCTTCACCAGCACCATCTCCTCTCAAAACCCTAGTTCATCTCTTGTATCAATTCTTGTCTCCAAGTCCGGATTGGTACTAGTAGGTTGCTAGTAGTGTTGATTACTCCTTGTAGTTGATGCTAGTTGGTTTATTTGGTGGAAGATCATATGTTCAGATCCTTTATGCATATTAATACCCCTCTGATTATGAACATGAATATGCTATGTGAGTAGTTACGTTTGTTCACGAGGACATGGGAGAAGTCTTGCTATTAGTAGTCATGTGAATTTGGTATTAGTTCGATATTTTGATGAGATGTATGTTGTCTAGCCTCTAGTGGTGTTATGTGAGCGTCGACTACAGAACACTTCACCATTATTTGGGCCTAGAGGAAGGCATTGGGAAGTAATAAGTAGATGAGGGGTTGCTAGAGTGATGAAGCTTAAACCCTAGTTTATCGTTGCTTAAATAAGGGGCTGATTTGGATCCATATGTTTCATGCTATGGTTAGTTTTACCTTAATACTTTTGTTGTAGTTACGGATGCTTGCAATAGAGGTAATCATAAGTGGGATGCTTGTTCAAGTAAGAACAGCACCCAAGCACCGGTCCACCCACATATCAAATTATCAAAGTACCGAACGCGAATCATATGAACGTGATGAAAACTAGCTTGACGATATTCCCATGTGTCCTCGGGAGCACTTTTCCTTATATAAGAGTTTGTCCAGGCTTGTCCTTTGCTACAAAAAGGATTGGGCCACCTTGCTGCACTTTATTTACTTTTGTCACTTGTTGCTCGTTACAAATTATCTTATCACAAAACTATCTGTTACCACTTATTTCAGTACTTGCAGAGAATACCTTGCTGAAAACCGCTTATCATTTCCTTCTGCTCCTCGTTGGGTTCGACACTCTTACTTATCGAAAGGGCTACGATAGATCCCCTATACTTGTGGGTCATCAAGATGCTTCCTCAATACTTGGCATCTTGGCAGCTTTCTCTGCTTTAGCTTTAGCTCTCTTCTCTTGTGCTTGAGCTGATGATGGTTTCATCCTCATTCATCACAACCTTGTTGTCTTCAAATTCAGGATATAGAGGTAGATGCTCCTTGTCCAACAAGTATGTTCCTGTGCCCATCTTAGCATCGATGGGCTCCTGAATATGTGGAGCATACCCACAACTTCTCTTTTGGTCAGCAGTTGTCCCCTTGATTGTCTCTACAATTAGACTCATGACCTTAAACTTTTGAGGGACATCAAAGATCTGCAATAGGTTGATAGAATGTCCCCTAATCATCTTGTGATCTCCTGAATTTGGTAGCAAAGTGTGCCTTAGGATGGTGTTGATGGTAGGCAAACCAGACAACAAGTAATGTACAGACCCAAGCTTGTGTGTCTCCAAAGCTTTATCAGGGATCTCTTTGTACATGTTTGCCATTGAGTTATGGTATTTCTTCTTCTTTGCATACACGTCCAAGTCATCCTCATGTTCTTTTGGAGCATTGATCAATTTAGCCCATTCTTCAGCAGTAGATTGGTAACTTGTACCTTCAGACATCCATACTATCTTTCTATCTGGATAGAAGTGGGCACTGGAGTAAAACTGCATGATTAGCTCATCATTCCACTTTGTGAGCTTCTGCCCAATAAACTTATCTACTCCACAAGCTTCGAAGCTTTCATAAACTCCTGGGAAGTGGTCTTCTTTCTCCTTGATGTAATCCCAATCAACCCATCTCATGTCACAGACAATTGGTTTCTTGTCAAGCAAAATAGTCTCATAGAATTCTTGTTGTTCTTTTGTATGAAACCTGTAGTCAACTGCAGTCCTCCTCACAACATAGGGATCAGACTGTCTCCATAATCTCAGTCCAGCATCTTTTCTGATGTGCATGTTCTCAGCCACTGGATGAGCATCATTGTGGTCTGGAATCTTGGGTTTCATTTTTCTCAAAACAAGAGACTCATCATCCTCTTCTTCAGCTTGAGGCACTGGGGCCTTGTTCTTCTCTTCGGCAGGAATGCTCCTGGTGTTCCTCTTGGGCTTTGGGGGTTTCTGAGCTTGAGCTTTGGGAGCAGACTTGGGCTTAGATGGAGCAGCCCCTGACTTAATAGCATCTCCCATAAGCTTCTGAGCTTTGGGAGCTACTGCAGCATCCCCTTCAGCCCTTCTTCTTCCTCTCCTTCAGAACCTCTTACCATAGTTGATTTTCCAAGAACTTTTGCAGTAGTGGTTCTTGCCCTCTTCTTTTTCTTATCATCTCCTGCTGCTTCACCATCATCTGATTCTATGGTGAATTTCATGGTTTCCCCTGTTGGAACTTTCCTTGGCTTTGACATTGGGATTCTTCTGGCAGGTGCCTTCTTGTTCAAGCATGGCTTTGTTGCAGCAGTTGTGCCATACTCCTTCTTCAAAACTTTCTTCCTTGAGGTGGCCTCATCCTCAACAGCCACATAGTCCTCATCCTCAGAGTTTGAGGTTCTCTTCTTCCTTGCTCTAGTGGTTGCCTTGGGCAAGTTACTAGGTGTGCTCCTGCTGCCCTCATCATAGCTGCTTGAGGGATCTGAACCCTCACTCAATTGCAACTGTTCATCAGATCTGTTCTGACTGTCACTCTGGTCAGACATCTTGGCAAACACACTGACAGCAGTCCTTGTGAATAGATGTAGATGAGGTAGAGTGGATGAGCATCACAAAGTGCAGAGTTTTTGCAAAACAGATGACTTGAAAACTTAGTTTCAGTTCTTCACGGAAAGCATTTCGAAGCTACCGATTTGTTAAACTCGGTGATACCGAAGCAATTTTGGAACCTAAACTAGTGAACTCGGTCAGACCGAGTCACAGTTTGGTGGCACCGAGATTGCTAGGGTTTCACAGAGAGTCAAACTAGGTCGCACCGATTCGTAGTTTTCGGTCAGACCGAAAATGCATGTGCAATGGCCTAAGCCAAATCGGTGAGACCGATTTCTACAACTCGGTCAGTCCGAGATGAGTTCGGCGGAGACCTAACCCTAAATTTTCAAATCAAATCTAACCTAAGGGATGTTTTCTGTGGATAGATTGTTTGCATACGTGGTAAATATCATGGCAAAGCAATGTGCTACGAACCAGAGTTAAGAAATTAGTACATAGAGTCAAACTAATACCCTAGTTCGGCGGGAGTTCGCTATGGCGGCAACGACAGAGCAGATTTCCAGATGGTGATGGAAACCAGCGGCGGGAGGTCGCTGGCGGCAAGGAGACGATCCGGAGACCCGAGGAGGCAGAGCAGGACACACGCATGGGCTGGGGAGTTTGAAGAAATTTCCAAAATCTCACCCGTGGGTTTATATATCCCGACCCTGTCTGTGTGACCGAGTGGAACAACTGGGTGGCACCGAGATGCAGAATCATGGCGGTTCTGCAACTCGGTGTGACCGAAAAGTTCAAATCGGTTGCACCGAGATGGAAAAACCTAGATCAACTTAGTGAACTCGGTGTGACCGAAGTGGATGACTCGGTCATACCGAAATGCACAAAGAGGTTTTGGAAGTTTAAGTCTATGACGAATTGGGGACTCCGAGTGCTCCTCACACAGAGTGGTTCGAATCTGACTTGATCAAACTTTGTGATGTAGCATGAATAGAGTTTGAGACGAGAAAAGCATAGACAGCTAGAGGGAGTTCTTAGGCATTCTTGTCCATCCATTTGGCAAAAGAGAAAAAGCCAAACATTCAAAACAACAAATGGATGTCCTCGAATGAGTAAAATATGCAACCAACATGCTCACACAATAAAATGGCAAATGAAATATGTGACAAAGCATGCACAAACACTCTAGCATCTATCAAGCAATTGGTGATGACTAGGTCATCTATATATGAGTATATTGACTTAGGAGTCAAATGAGAACATTTGACCATAGGTCATACTCATCGTTTAAGCACAAGTGGGGTTACCACTTTTACATAAAGCATTGTTGTGTTCACACCATTAGAGTTGCTTTAGCTCAATTGATTAGAGTAAAACTCCCCTAGATGTGATATCCCCCCTAAGAGGGATGAACTAACCTTGGGTTTTGTCGATGATGACTTCATGTACGTGTCGAAGATGTGGATGCTCAATGTTGATGTACATCGTTTGGAGCAATCCATTCGAGTGAGTTGCACTTTCAATACCTACACGGGTTAGTCTCACAAGGAACAAACAAGGATATCCATAGACATAGAGTGATGTACACATAGATGATGTCCATGAAAGCATTAGGTTACCTTGTCCCTTGTCTTACCAACAAGAGGGTAATGTGACTCCTTGAACTAGCGCAAGGTGTGGAAGTTGTTTGCACATGTCCTCGCCAAAGAATATGAGTGAAGTACGTTGGCGGAGTCACCCTCAAGAACTCTCTAGTTCTTATTATTTGGGATCCACACCATCTTGATGGGAATCCGTGGAGTTTTAGTCGTACTTGATGTAGTCTTGGGAACCCACTTGACCAAGGCCTTGGGAGCTTCTTCAAATGCATCAATCTCCTCTTGAAGCTTGTCCTTACCTTTATGCTTGTGGTCTTGTGGTGGAAGATCATCTTGAGCTTGTGTTCCTTGGAAAGAAGTAGGATCATACTTCTCTTGTTGAGGAACACACTTCGCCTTGGGATATTGATCTTCTTCCCACTCAAATCCATTGGCATTGAACTTCCGTTCAAAACCAACACCTTGATTCTTCCGGTGTCTTCCTTGCTTTCGTACAGTTTCCTCAAATTGCTTACTTCCGGCAAGGCTTTTGTAAGCACCTTTCTCTATAATTCCCTTCAATAAGCTATTTTCTTGCTCATGTGTAACTTGGCTAAGAGAATCATTAGTGGAATCAAGAGAACTACTAGAAGCAACAACATTGGATTTAGCATGATTATTGTTACTACTAGATGAAGAATCTTTCTTACTCTTGTTGCTAGATTTTACTTGTGGCATGTAAGTGTAGCGACCAGACCCGAATGGATCAAGTCTCTGTGCACAGTGTCATCCTGGATCGAATGCTTGACACCACACAAGATTGAAGGATTTATAGCAGAGTAGCAATCACACACTTATTACATCGTTGTCCACAAGGGAACTGAATACAAAAATATGGCTTAAGGCCATCTAATAATAACAGCGGAAGGCTTGGAAGATAAGCGAGTCCATCAACTCCAACGGCATCACCGAGTATAGAACCACGACCTAACACCTTACTGTCGTGCAAAAAAGTGCAAGCGTGAAAAGTTGCAGCCAAAAATTCAAGACTTGGAATATCTTGGCAATGTAACACATAAAGAGCAATGAATGAATAAGCCTATACTACATGCATATATGGCTGGTGGTAAGGCTCTCTGATTACATTTGCATAAAGCTGATTTTCCCTACATCAAAGGAATAATTTTATTTAACTATCATGGTGGTTGTTAAACATTGAGAATGGTTGACAAGATCCTCAATCCCAATTAAAAAGTACTCATCAAAACCCAATAACTTTTATTTAGAAGTAACATGTTGAGATTCACATGATATTCAATTTCAGGATACTCAAATTGTCCATAACCGGGACACGGCTAATCATGATTAGTTTATACACTCTGCAGAGGTTTATGACTTTTCCCCACAAGACTCGATCGCCTCCGCTTGGTTCTCGCACTACATGGTGTTTGAGAAGCGGATGACCGAGACATAGTCTTCGAAGCGCTAGCACCTTACATGTGGGTAGACCGTACCAACCTACATCCCCTACATCAGCTAGCCTACCCGTAAGAGTTCGCACAACTTAGTCAACTACGCCAGAGCCCATAATTGGCTTGTGGCTGCACACGGAAGTTTCAGTTTGAAAAATCTTATGATCCCTTAGAGCACAGGTGGCGGTCCAAGAAATCTGAGCAAGTCTGATGGAAACCAGGTGCCTCAATCCACCCAGATGTGTGTTTAGGTTGCCACCTTAGATAAACCATTAATTAACAATCTCACATCTGTCATGGATATTCACTCACCCAATCCACGTCTACTAGCATAGCAAGGCATGAACAAGCAAGCGTGAAGTAACTCCCAAGGTTTCATAAGTAAAACAGTAATAGGTACTACCTCAATCTACTTCCCAAACCCACAATTTAATTTGATCCTAAACATGCAAGTGTTTGAGGAATAGATCTAATGCATAAAACTGGGTATGAGAAAAGTATGATCAAAGTGTTACTTGCCTTGCGATGATCCATGAGACCTAGGGATTGAAGTAACAAGCGGCGCACTCGGGTGATCTAACGCAGACAAACAACAAGCATACAATAAGTACTCATCTAATGCACGGGAAATCTCGAATAAAAGATCTAACCAGAAAGTTCAACTTAAGAACCCCGGTTGCAAAAGAATCGAATCAAAACAAACTCGAAAGTCGAACTCGAGAGAAACGACTCGGTTTAGCGATCTGAAATTAGGTTAAAATTTCACAGTGGCAAAACTCTGTGAAAGTAGGGTAGTCGGAACGGCGGTTTCGTTACGAAACTCCAGGCGCTTGAATCACCTGATTCCGATAAACGAGCGTGAAATAAAACAGTTTTGAAAATCGGATCGGAAATCAAATCTGAAAAATAACGGATTAAATCCGATTAAAAGAAAAAACGACGAACGGGTTAAATAGCGAATGTTCGTTAACAGAACGAATCCAACGAACGCGTTCATTAAAACGAACGGTTCGGTGAACGTTCCTTAATTAAGAAAACCGAAAAAAATAAAATAAAACCAATCTAGGTTTTTAAAAAAACCGAACATATATTTTTTTTTAAAAAAACCGGATCGGTTCATGGTGGAAAAACCGAATCGGGCGCGGGGCGGCGGTGGCTACCTCCGGCGATCGCCCGGCGGGCTCTCGGGGCTCGGGAGAGGCGGCGGGTCCGAGGCGAGGGCGGCGGGTCGGCGGCCGGGCGGCGGCGGCTGCGCCCACGGCGGCGCGGGCGGCGTCCACGGGCGGCAACATCGGCGTCGGCTCGGGTGGCGGCGGCTCGGGGTGAGGAGAGAGAGAGGGGTCGGGGTTATAAAAGGGGGGGCGGCTCCTTGGGGAGGGCAGGGGCGCTGGTCCCAAGGACTCGGGCGGCGGCCAGGCGTCTGTGCGAGGGGCACATGTGGGAGCGGGAGGGGGAGGGAGAGGAGGTGGGCTGGGGGCTGGGCACAGGGCTGGCTGGCTTGGGCCGGCTGGGCCTCGGTCCAGGGGGGGGGGCGCGAATTTTTTTTTTAAAATAAAATTTAAAACAAAACGAATTAAAAAAAATACCAAACGAACTCGGATTTAAATAAAACAAATTTTCCCGACTCCTAAAATGAGTCGAACAAAATGAACTTTAAAACAGCAAACATGCATAAAATTTTTAAATGCTCATTTTGCCTAAGCAAAATAAATCTTCCAAAACCAAATTTGGTTTATTTATAATATCTTCATTTTTCCTAATTGTTTGGGAAAGTCATATTATTCCCTCTCGAAGTATTTTTATAGGAAAAACTTTATGAAGATAATTTAAATAATCCAATGATCCTATTTTTCAAAATTTGAGAATTCCCAAATATGAAAATTGTGAAACTTCCAACTCTCTCCGAGGGTCCTTGAGTTGCGTGAAATTTCTAGGATCGGAAAAATGCGGGAAAATATGATATGCATGATGACCTAATGTATAACATTCCAAATTGAAAATTTGGAATGTTACAAACCTACCCCCTTAAGATGAATCTTGCCCTCGAGATTCGGGTTGGCTAGAAAATAGGTGAGGGTGGTCCTTTAGCAAAACTTCCTCTCTTTCCCAGGTGGCTTCATCCTCAGTGTGGTGGCTCCTCTGAACTTTGCAAAACTTGATAACCTTGCTGCGGGTAACTCTGCTGGCATAATCGAGAATCTTAACTGGTTTTTCCTCATATGTCAAGTCATCCTTCAGCTGAATTGCTTCCAATGGCACTGTGTCTCTTAACGGTACCTCTGCTATCTCTGGGTGACATTTCTTCAATCGAGAAACATGGAATACATCATGAACTCCTCGACAGTCCTTCCGCAATTCCAACTTATCATAACTTCTCCCATGCGTTGCAAAATCTTATATGGTCCAACGAAGCGGGTGCTAACTTTCCTTTAACTCCAAAACGCTTCACTCCTCGTGGCGGGGATACTCGAGATATACTCTGTCTCCAACTTCATACTCAATCGCTGCGCTTTGAATCGGCATAGCTCTTACATGCAGGTGGGCTACCTTGAGCCTGTCTCGAATCAACTTAACTTTCTGCTTGGACTCCTTAATCAAATCTGGTCCAAATAATCGACGATCTCGGTTTAGTCCCATGACAACGGTGTCCTGCACCTTCTTCCATACAAGGCCTCGAAGGTGCCATCTTCAAGCTGGTTTGGTAGCTGTTGTTGTAGGAAAATTCTGCATCTGACAAATTATCGTCCCAACTAAATCCATAATCTAGTGCACAAGCTCTCGGCATGTCCTCTAAAATCTGATTGACTCTCTCGGTGTCCATCGATCGTGGGTGGAAAGCTGTCTTCAATTCCATCTGGTTCCCAATGTTTCGTGTAAGCGGTTCCAAAATTTCAAGTGAACTGGGTTCCTCTCGTTCGATACAATGCTCCTCGGAACTCCGTGTAAGCATACAATTCTGGTCATGTATATCTTTGCCAACTTAGCACTGCTATAGGTAGTCTTGATTTGGAATGAAATGAGCTACCTTTGTCAAACGATCGACTATGACCCAAATCGAGTCATATCTGAGCGAGTCTTTGGCAAACCTGTGATGAAATCCATGCCTAGTTTATCCCACTTCCATTCGGTATCGACAATGGTTGTAACAATCCTGTTGGCTTCGATGCTCGCCTTTACTTTCGACATACGTCATAAACTGCTACATACTCCGCAATATCCTTCTTCATTCCGGTCCACCGAAAATATTCTTCAAATCCAAATACATCTTGGTATTTCCTGGGTGAATCGAATAGGGTGAATCATGGGCTTCTTGCAAAATCAACTTCCCGATCTACGGGTCATTGGGCACATAAACACGGTCTTCAAACCATAGGGTATCGTGTTCATCCTCACGAAATCCTTTAGCTTTTCCTTTGCTCATTTTCTCCTTTATAGAGGCAACTTCCTTATCGCCTTTTGGGCTTCTCGATTTTGTCCATCGATGTCATTGAATCTCCAATGCTGCTACATAGCCTCTCGGAACTATTTCCAAACATAGCTCTCGAAGGTCCTCGGCTAACTCATTGGGTATTTCTCCCATCAATAGGGTATTGGCGTGGCTCTTACGGCTCAATGCGCTCCGCTACGACATTAGCCTTTCCGGGTGATAATGCAATCTCATATCATAATCCTTGATTAGCTCTAACCATCTCCTCCGTCGAGATTCAACTCATACGTGTGAAGATGTACTTCAAACTCTTGTGATCCGTATATACTTCACAATGATTTCCAATGAGAAAATGTCTCCACGTCTTCAAGGCATGCTGCGGCTGCTAACTCCAAATCATGAGTGGCATAATTCAACTCATGGGGCTTAAGTTGTCGTGAAGCATACGAAACAACTCTTCCTTCTTGCATAAGTACTGCTCCAAGTCCTCGGCGTGAAGCGTGCAATACACCTCATAATCCTTAGTTTGATCGGCAATATCAAAACTGGTGAGGTAACCAATCTTTTCTTCAACTCCTGAAAACTTGCCTCACAGTCCTCGGTCCATATGAATTTGTTTTCCTTCTTCAACAATTCATCATAGGCTTTGCAATCCTCGAGAAATTCTCAATGAATCTTGGTAGTATCCTGCGAGTCCAAGGAAACTCGAATCTCTCCAACTGTCGTTGGTGCTTCCCACTTGGTTCGGTCTCAACTTTTGTGGGGTCAACTGCTATCCCTTCTCCGGATATAACATGTCCGAGAAATCCAACTTCCTTTAGCCAAAACTCACATTTCTTTGAACTTGGCATACAACTGGTGTTCCTCGGTTTCTCAAAACCAATCTCAAATGTTCCTTGTGTTCCTCTTCATTCTTTGAGAAAATCAAAATGTCATCAATGAACACCACGACGAACTTGTCCAAAAACTCCATAAACACTTTGTTCATCGGGTTCATAAAATAGGCTGGTGCGTTAGTCAGTCAAATGACATAACGGTATACTCATATAGTCCATATCTCATGGTAAATGCTGTCTTGGGTATATCTTGCTCCCGAATCTTCAATCGATGGTACCACGATGCAAGTCGATCTTAGAAAACACTTTGGCTCCTTGCAAGCGATCAAACAGATCATTTATCATAGGTAGTGGGTACTTGTTCTTGATTGTTACTTCATTCAATCCACGGTAATCAACAACCATTCTCAAAGATCCATCCTTCTTCTCCACCAATAAAACGGGTGATCCCCAAGGTGAAGAACTTGGGCGAATAAAACCTTTATCCAATAGTTCCTTAATCTGCTTCTTGATTTCCGCCAAATCCTTTGCGGGCATCCTGTCTGATCGTTTCGATATCGGGCCTGTTCACGCAACAGCTCGATCAAAATTCAATGTCTCTATCCGGCGGCATTCACGGCAACTCTTCCGAAATACATCAGGATAATCCTTTACCATCGGTACTTCTTCCCGCACCACCTCGATAAGCAATTAACGTGTGCTCTCCTCGGCTCGTGCCGTGATACGTATTTAATCCTTCTTCCTTCGGTGTGGTGAGCAAAATTGACCTTGTGGTACAATCTATGTTTCCTCCATACTTTGATAACCAATCCATACCTAATATCACATCCAATCCTTGGGATTCCGAACTATTAGGTCCGAGGGAAAACATAGTGTCCAATCCTTAGTGGCGATCGATCACACCATTTACTAGCCATGTACTCTGCTCGGGTGAGGTTACTAGCATGGGTGACCTAAGGGCTTGGGTCGGTAACTTGTACTTATCCACGAATCCCTTGATATGTATGAATGCGATGCACCAAGATCAAAAAGAACAACTGCAGAAATGACTTAACCAAAACTTACCGATTCTTGCATCGGGCTGATCTTCAACCTCCTCCACATCAATGTGGTTCACTTGTCCCCTGTTGAAAGGGTTGGGCTTCTTTCGAGCTTCCATTGCCATTTCCATTCGGCCTTCGGACAGTCATTTGCATAGTGCCCAGTCTTGCGGCACTTAAAGCAAATAATGTGACTCAGTCTACCTTGGATGGTGTAGACGGGTTGGTGCGGTTCTGTCGTTGCTTCCTCCATTCCGTTCCCATTCTTGGTGCCATTATGGTTATCTGAATTACCTCCTCCATGGGTATCTGAAACTGAATTCTGATTTAGGGGTATAACGAGGCTTCTGCTGGGATCGAGTTATACTTCCCTTGTCCATACTTCCGCTTGCAGTTCTCAATTCTGTCTGCTTCTTCCTTCAATCATGAGAGCTCGGTCTACTAACTCCTGATAGTTGTTGAAACTTGCTACCATCAACGGCATCTTGAACTCATCATTCAGTCCTTCTAGAAACTTCTCTGTTTAGCTGCATCTCAGTAGTAACGTCATCCGGGGCATAACGTGCTAATTTGCTAAAGTCATCCACGTCTTGCCAACAGTCCTTCCTCCTTGGCGTAAGTTGCGAAACTCACGCTTCTTCATAGCCATGGCTCCTGCTGAAACATGGGCGTCTGAAAAGCTTGGCTGGTCCCATGTGGCGGTGTCACGGGTAAGTGGCTGTGAAATTATCCCACCATCTTCTGCGGGTCCTTCAAGCTGATGTGCTGCAAACTTCACTCTTTCTCCATCTGTGCATCCTGCAGTGGTCAGCTCCTTCCTATCTTGCGGAGCCACCATCTGCTACAATTGGCTCGGTGCTCTTTGGAATACACCGCGGGTTCATCTAAGGAAGCGAGTCGGATGATCCGCAGTGGTGGTGGTGGCGGTGGGTTGTTGTTGTTGTTGTTGTTCGCACCAATGTTTGAATCAGGGTATTCTGCTGCTGGATCAATTGGGTGATCTCTGGAGGGAAAATGAATCCGGGGTCGCGTCTCGGAGGCATCTGATGGGTTTAGAAAAGACGAGAATTTAGAATAGAATGAGGTCTAAGGGGAATCACTACCCAAATGCACATGAGCAAATGCACACAAAGTCACTTCATTCAATCAAACAAGGGCTTACATCGATCTAACTATCGCAAAAGTGCGTGTACTACAATGTTACATGGAGGGAATACTACTAATATGTGGGGGACTTCTACTAGTTTGAACCGGTGGAAGACTCCATGATGTCTGCTCCAGCTCCGTCTTCAAAGTCGGGTTCACTTGGATCCGAATCTGTGTCGTCGATGTTGATGTAGTCGATTGGGTATTCGACATACTGGTCTTCATTCCTGAGCGCCAACTTCTTCTTGAGCTCTTGATCTCATACTTAAGATCGTTATTGTGTCTTGCCGAGCTACGATCTCGTCCATGTAGTCCTTGCGGTAGTCTTTAGTTCTTCTTCCAGTTCGATGATCCTTCCTTTGTCTTCGCAACTCCAACATGTCATTGCACATTTGGTTCTCTGGCGTCGAATGTGCTGGTTTAACTCTGGATGAAAGCTGCAATGGACCTATCCTTCTTGGTGTTGACGACGTCCCGTTGTCATCTCGGCGTCCGCAAATCTGGTAGATGGTGTCCTTGAGGTCTTCTTGATAAACTTCTCCAATGCGTCCCATGGTGATGTGAGCTGCCATGCTCTTTCCTGGACTCAAGTGGGTGCATCAAAACACTATCTATAGGCTTGGTGATTGGGGCGAATGTCCTTCCCGAACGTGAGCATGAATCTTCCAGCGCTCCTCTTGAGCAGAGTGGCGTTGAAAGTCCGGTGAAGCTTGGTAATCCAATGTTCGGTACTTAGTAACTTCTTTCAAGTGAAATCCAAAAGGTGTGCCTTCATCCGGTTGGGTGTACTTGATCTTCGCGTCCGTCATCCTAAAGAGAGTAGAAAAGATGAGGAGTTAGAAAATGGGAAGAGAGAGTGATCTATGGCTTTAACTTAGTGGTCGTGTCCTCACCATCGGCGTGTGCTCGATACCATTCTCTGTAGAGACCAGACCGAATGGATCAAGTCTCTGTGCGTTGTCATCCTGGATCGAGAATCTTGACACCACACATGATTTGAAGGATTTATAGCAGAGTAGCAATCACACACTTATTACATCGTTGTCCACAAGGGAACTGAATACAAAAATATGGCTTAAGGCCATCTAATAATAACAGCGAAGGCTTGGAAGATAAGCGAGTCCATCAACTCCAACGGCATCATCGAGTAAAGAACCACGACCTAACACCTTACTGTCGTGCGAAAAGTCATAGCGTGAAAAGTTGCAGCCCGAAAATGGGTCAACACTTGGAATATCTTGGCAATGTAACACATAAAGAGCAATGAATGAATAAGCCTATACTACATGCATATATGGCTGGTGGTAAGGCTCTCTGTTACATTTGCATAAAGCTGATTTTTCCCTACATCAAAGGAATAATTTTATTTAACTATCATGGTGGTTGTTAAACATTGAGAATGGTTGACAGCATCCTCAATCCCAATTAAAAAGTACTCATCCAAACCCAATAACTTTTATTTAGAAGTAACATGTTGAGATTCACATGATATTCAATTTCAGGATACTCAAATTGTCCATAACCTGGGACACGGCTAATCATGATTAGTTTATACACTCTACAGAGGTTTGCGCACTTTTCCCCACAAGACTCGATCGCCTCCGTTTGGTTCTCGCACTACATGGTGTTTGAGAAACGGATGACCGAGACATAGTCTTTCAGAAGCGCTAGCACCTTACATGTGGGTAGACCGTACCAACCTACATCCCCTACATCAGCTAGCCTACCCGTAAGAGTTCGCACAACTTAGTCAACTACGCCAGAGCCCATAATTGGCTTGTGGCTGCACACGGAAGTTTCAGTTTGAAAAATCTTATGATCCCTTAGAGCACAGGTGGCGGTCCAAAGAAATACAGAGCAAGTCCTGATGGAAACCAGTGCCTCAATCCACCCAGATGTGTGTTTAGGTTGCCACCTTAGATAAACCATTAATTAACAATCTCACATCTGTCATGGATATTCACTCACCCAATCCACGTCTACTAGCATAGCAAGGCATGAACAAGCAAACGTAGAAGTAACTCCCAAGGTTTCATAAGTAAAATAGGTAATAGGTACTACCTCAATCTACTTCCCAAACCCACAATTTAATTTGATCCTAAACATGCAAGTGTTTGAGGAATAGATCTAATGCATAAAAACTGGGTATGAGAAAAGTATGATCAAAGTGTTACTTGCCTTGCTGATGATCCGCGAGACCTAGGGATTCGAAGTAACAAGCGGCGCACTCCGGGTGATCTAACGCAGACAAACAACAAGCATACAATAAGTACTCATCTAATGCACGGGGAAATCTCGAATAAAAGATCTAACCAGAAAGTTCAACTTAAGAACCCTGGTTGCAAAAGAATCGAATCAAAACAAACTCCGAAAGTCGGAACTCGAGAGAGAACGACTCGGTTTAGCGATCTGAAATTAGGTCAAAATTTCATAGTGGCAAAACTCTGTGAAAGTAGGGTAGTCGGAACGGCGGTTTCGTTAAGAAACTCCAGGCGCTTGAATCACCTGATTCCGATAAACGAGCGTGAAATAAAACAGATTTGAAAATCGGATCGGAAATCAAATCAGAAAAATAACGGATTAAATCCGATTAAAAGAAAAAACGACGAACGGGTTAAATAGCGAATGTTCGTTAACAGAACGAATCCAACGAACGCGTTCATTAAAACGAACGGTTCGGTGAACGTTCCTTAATTAAGAAAACCGAAAAAAAATAAAATAAAACCAATCTAGGTTTTTAAAAAAACCGAACATATTTAAAAAAAAAACCGGATCGGTTCACGGTGGAAAAACCGAATCGGCTGGGCGGCGGTGGCTACCTCCGGCGATCGCCGGGGCTCTCGGGGCTCGGGAGAGGCGGCGGGTCCGGGCGGCGCGGCGGGGTCGGCGTCGGCGGCCGGCGTCCACGGCCCACGGCGGCGTCGGGCTCGGGTGCCTGTGGCGGGCGGCCCGCGGGGTGAGGAGAGAGGGGGGTCCGGGTTATAAAAGGGGGTTCCTTGGGAGGGGGCAGGGCCCGGGTCCCAGCGGGACTCGGGGCGGCGGCGGCTACCCGTCTGGGCGGCGGGACTGCACAGCATGGAGCGGGGCGGGAGGGAGAGGAGGTGGGCAGGGGCTGGGCCTGGGCCTGGCTGGCTTGGGCCGGGGGGCCTCGGTCTAGAAGGGCGCGAATTTTTTTTAAAATAAAATTTAAAACAAAACAATTAAAAAAATACCAAACGAACTCGGATTTAAATAAAACAAATTTTCCCGACTCCTAAAATGAGTCGAACAAAATGAACTTTAAAACAGCAAACATGCATAAAATTTTTAAAATGCTCATTTTTGCCTAAGCAAAATAAATCTTCCAAAACCAAATTTGGTTTATTTATAATATCTTCATTTTTCCTAATTGTTTGGGAAAGTCATATTATTCCCTCTCGAAGTATTTTTATAGGAAAAACTTTATGAAGATAATTTAAATAATCCAATGATCCTATTTTTCAAAATTTGAGAATTCCCAAATATGAAAATTGTGAAACTTCCAACTCTCTCCGAGGGTCCTTGAGTTGCGTGAAATTTCTAGGATCGGAAAAATGCGGGAAAATATGATATGCATGATGACCTAATGTATAACATTCCAAATTGAAAATTTGGGATGTTACAGTAAGTGGACAAGAGTAAACGCTTGGCAATGTAAGAAGAACTTTTCTTGCGAAGATCATCATCGATTGCCTTTAAGAACTCATGCTCTTGCTCAAGGTTGAGCTTTTCAAGCGTAGCTTCTCATGAGTCTTTAAAAGTTCTCGATGATCTTCCAAGGTAGTTTCATGAGCTAACTTAAGAGTGTTTAGTTCTTTAGTTAGAAGTTCAATCTCCTTCTTATCATCGTCATTTGTTTTATCTTGATTAGCATGATTAATAGCAAGTTCATCATAGTTTTCATAACTAGAGTTATCAACAAGTAAATCATCATCTCCTAGCAAATCATCTTCATCACTATTGAAATCAACATACTCGGGGTGTGATACCTTTGGGCCTTTAGCCATGAAGCATCTTCCAATTCCTTCATTTGGTGAATCAAATATGTCATAGGAGTTGGTTGACACAAGTGCTAGACCGGCAACACCTTCATCTTGAGTATATTCGGAGTCGGAGTGATAACTTCTTTCAGAGTGATGGTCGGAATCGGAGCCGGATACCCATTCACCAACATGAGCTTGATGTCTTCACTTTGTGTAGCTCCTTGATGATTTGTCCTTCCTTTCTGAATCCTTGCTTCTCCGAGAGGTTCTACGTTCATAACGATCATTTCTACTCCTTCTCTCTCTTGGTGGTGACTCTTCTCTTCTACTTATTCTTTTAGGAGAATCTTCTCTTCTTTTGTAGGGAGCCGTACACTCGTTTGAGTAGTGTCCGGGTCTTCCACAATTGTAGCAATTTCGTTCGCGACTTGAAGATCTTTTGTCATTGTAGGAACTTGACTTGGAACTTCTTTCCTTGCTTCTACTCTTGTAGAACTTGTTGAAATTCTTCACCATTAGGCTCAATTCTTCATTGAAGGTTTTTTTTCTCACTTGATGATGTGGGAGCATAACATGAGGCTTTGTAAGCACCACTTGACTTGTTGTGAAGCTCTTCCTTATCCTTGAGTGACATCTCATGAGCGACAATTCTTCCAATGACTTCCGTAGGTTTGAGATCTTTGTAATTGGGCATCATTTAGATCAATGTGCATATGGTATCATATTTTCCATCCAAGGCTCTTAGGATCTTCTTGATGATGAATCTATCGGTCATCTCTTCACTCCCTAAGCCGACAATCTCATTTGTGATGAGAGCAAGCCTAGAGTACATTTCAGCGACACCTTCACCATCCTTCATTTTGAACTTGTCAAGTTGAATTTGAAGCACATCCAATTTGGATTCCTTGACGGAGTCGGTACCTTCATGCATATCAATCAAAGTATCCCAAATTTCCTTTGCATTCTCAAGACGGCTGATTTTGTTGAATTCTTCTAGGCACAATCCGTTGAAGAGAATATCACAACCTTGAGCATTGTATTGCAACATCTTCAACTCTTCCGCGGTAGCTCCACGGTTCGGTTCTCTCCCATCAAAGAATTCACCTTACAAGCCAATACATATAATAGCCCAAACAGCGGGGTTATGTCCAAGAATATGCATTTTCATCTTATGCTTCCAACTAGCAAAATTAGTACCATCAAAGTAAGGACCTCTATGGTGGAATTTCCCTCGCTAGACGCCATACTCTCCTAGGTTGTGAAACCAAGGCTATGATCACCAAAAGCTATGGAAATCAAGGCAAATCGAGACCGTAGCTCTGATACCACTTGTAGGATCGAAAGTATGTCTAGAGGGGGTGATTAGACTACTTGACCAAATAAAAATCTAGCCTTTTCCCAATTTTAAGTCTTGGCAGATTTTAGCAACTTAGCACTAGTCAAGCAACCAACCTACACATGCAAGTCTAAGAGTATAGCAGCGGAATGTAAAACATTGCACATGAAGGTAAAAGGAGGAGTTTGGAGGGAGCAAATGCAATGTAGACACGGAGATTTTTGGCGTGGTTCCGATAGGTGGTGCTATCGTACATCCACATTGATGGAGACTTCAACCCACGAAGGGTAACGGTTGCGCGAGTCCACGGAGGGCTCCACCCACGAAGGGTCCATGAAGAAGCAACCTTGTCTATCTCACCATGGCCATCGCCCACGAAAGACTTACCTCACTAGGGTAGATCTTCACGAAGTAGGCGATCTCCTTTCCTGTACAAACTCCTTGGTTCAACTCCACAATCTTGACGGAGGCTCCCAAGTGACACCTAACCAATCTAGGAGACACCATTCTCCAAAAGGTAATAGATGGTGTGTTGATGATGAACTCCTTGCTCTTGTGCTTCAAATGATATTCTCCCCAACACTCAACGCTCTCACACAGATTTGGATTTGGTGGAAAGATGCTTTGAGTGGAAAGCAACTAGGAGAAGGCTAGAGATCAAGATTCATATGGTTGGAATGGAATATCTTGACCTCAACACATGAGTAGGTGGTTCTCTCTCAGAAAATGTATGATGGAAGTGTAGGCATGTTCTGATGGCTCTCTCCACGAGTGAAGAGTGGGTGGAGGTATATATAGCCTCCACATAAAATCTAACAGTTACACACAAATCACCAAACTCTGTGGGACCGAATAATGAAACTCGGTCAGACCGATTTGGTTCAAAATGTGAACGTTAGGCTTTTCGATAGGACCGACATGTCAACTCGGTGGGACCGATTTCATTAGGGTTAGGGCATAACGTAATCTCGGTGAGACCGATTACACGAACTTGGTGGGACCGATTTTGGTAATAAGCTAACCAGAGAGTTGGTCAGGTAAACTCGGTGGGACCGATTCGCTCATCTCGGTGAGACCGAAATGTTACGAAAGGGAACCAAAGTGACTAGGGTTTTGTGGCAGTTTGCAATCCCATCTCGGTGAGACCGTGATCCCTATCGGTAAGACCAAAGTGACTAGGGTTTTGTGGCAGTGGCTATGTCAACTGAACTCGGTGGCACCAGATAGAAAGTTTCGGTGGGGCCAAATTTGACTTTTGGTTTGGGACATATGTGGATATGAGAAAGTGGTTGAGGGTTTTTGGAGCATATCACTAAGCACTTTGAGCAACTGACCCATTAAGCAACACCTCATCCCCTTTTAATAGTATTGGATTTTCCTATGGACTCAATGTGATCTTAGATCACTAAAAATAAAGTTTAGAGTCTTGAGCTTTGGAGCTTGAGCCAATCTTTTGTCCTTAGCATTTTGAGGGGTCCACATTCCTAATCCATGCCATGCCAATCATTGAGCTTTCCTGAAATATTTATCTTGAAGTAGCATTAGCTCAATGAGCTATATGTTGTTAATAATTACCAAAAACCCCCCAGGGATAGTTGCACTTTCACTCGAGCCACACTTAAGCTTTCTCCTCTCGAAGCTCCTTGTCCAAACTCCATTTTCCTCAAGATTTGTCTAGGTTTGGCGGTCTGTCCTGTCCCGTCCCCGTCCTCACCGCCGTCGATCGCCCGTGCCGATATCGTCGCCGGCACCACCGTGGTGAGCCTCTTGATCTTATCTTCTTTCTAAAAGAAAAAAAGGTCTTACTTGTATGATTTATATAGATACTTGTGTAAATTTCTTACTTTTATTATTGTTTGTTATTATATAGTGCGATGGTTTTGGTATTCGCCTCCGACGTTCCTCGTCCTGTCTATGATTCGGATGTGGTATATATTATCTTTTGTAACTATTTGGTTCATTTAGTGTTTATGACAATTATGCCGACCAACATGACATAGATTTTTTTATCTAGGAGGTATGTGAACCGTAAAGTCGAACTAACCCTATTGTCGAGAGGTTAAATTTAGTTGAAGAAGAAAACAATTATTTGAATGAAAAATTGAAAAAAAATGAGGATTAGAAGATGATATTGGAGTTGCATGTTGCGGATGTCGTCGATGATCACAAGATCAAGATGGATGCAATGCGCTTGAAGATTAGAAAGATTAGAAAATATGTCATTCATACTGAGGCTTGGTATCATTATGCCATTGGATCAATTGTTACCTTAGTTGCGATTATGATCGCATTTGTTGTTGCATTGAAATGTTTTACATAGTTTCAATGTATGGTTTAATTAGATGCTCTGGAGAGCTATATGTTGTTCACTGAGAACTATGTATGTACTTTGGTTTTAATGTGATGATGAACTTATATTAATTTGGTCACTTATCTATTCATGATGTTCTGTAATGGTTTTTGACACACTTAATCATATATAATGCACACAGATGAACCGACAATGGATGTACGGTAACAGACGCACCTCCGAGTACATTGAGGGTGTGCATAATTTTCTCGCAGTGGCTGAGGCAAACAAGCAGAATGGTTTTATGTGTTGTCCATGCCCTATATGTGGGAATACAAGGTCTTCCTCTGACTCGAAAACCCTTCACACCCACCTACTTTATAAGGGTTTCATTCCACACTATAATGTTTGGACCAAGCACGGAGAAACAGGGGTTATGATGGAAGACAACGAAGAAGAAGAGGATGATGACAACTATGTGCCCCCTGAATACGGTGATGCTGCAACGGGGGAAGCTGAAGATCAAGAAGAACCAGACGATGTGCCTGATGATGATCTCCGCCAGGTCATTGTTGATGCAAAGAGACAGTACGAAAGTGAAAAGGAGAAGCTGAAGTTCGATCGCATGTTAGAGGATCACAAAAAAGGGTTGAACCCCAATTGTGACATGGCAACACAAAGCTTGGTACCACACTGGAATTGCTGTAGTGGAAGGCAAAGAATGGTGTACCTGACAAAGGATTTGAGAAGCAACTGAAAATATTGAAGAAGAAGCTTCCAAACAATAACGAATTGCCCTATGTACGCAGCAAACAAGGTTGTATGCCCTCTAGGATTGGAGGTGGAGAAAATACATGCATGCCCTAATGACTGCATCATGTACCGCGGTGCGTACGAGGATTTGAACGCATGCCCGGTATGCGGTGCATTGCGGTATAAGATCAGACGAGATGACCTTGGTGATGTTGACGGCGAGCGCCCCAGGAAGAGGGTTCCTGCCAAGGTGATGTGGTATGCTCCTATAATACCACGGTTGAAACGTCTATTCAGAAACAAAGAGCATGCCAAGTTGATGCGATGGAACAGAGAGGACCGTAGGAAAGAGGGGAGTTGAGAGCACCCGCTGACGGGTCGTAGTGGAGAAAAATCGAGAGAAAGTACTGGGAGGACTTTGCAGGTGACGCAAGGAAAGTATGATTTGGTTTAAGCGTTAATGGCATTAATCCTTTTGGGGAGCAGAGCAGCAATCACAGCACCTAGCCTGTGACTCTATGTATCTATAACCTTCCTCCTTGGTGCATGAAGCGGAAGTTCATGATGATGCCAGTTCTTATCCAAGGCCCTAAGCAACCCGGCAACGACATTGATGTGTACCTAAGGCCATTAGTTGAAGAACTTTTACAGCTGTGGAATGGAAACGGTGTACATGTGTAGGATGAGCACAAACAACAGGAATTTGACTACATGCGTTGCTATTTGTAACCATCAATGATTGGCCTGCTCTCAGTAACCTTTCAGGACAGACAAACAAGGGATGCCACGCATGCACACACTATTTAGATGACACTGAAAGTTTATACCTGGACAAATGCAGGAAGAATGTGTACCTGGGGCATCGTCGATTTCTTTCGACCAACCATCAATGTTGAAAGAAAGATAAGCATTTCAAAGGTGAGGCAGATCACCGGAAGAAGCCCGCCGTCCGTACCGGTGATCACATACTTGCTATGGTCAATGATTTACAAGTAATCTTTGGAAAGGGTCCCGTCGGACTATCTGTTCCGAATGACGCTGAGGGACGCGCACCTATGTGGAAGAAGAGATCTATATTTTGGGACCTACCCTACCGGAAAGACCTAAAGGTCCGCTCTTTAATCGACGTGATGCACGTGACGAAGAATCTTTGCGTGAACCTGCTAGGCTTCTTGGGCGTGTATGGGAAGACAAAAGATACACCGAAGGCACGGGAGGACCGGCAACGTGTGCACGAAAAAGACGGAATGCCTCCAAAGCAGTATGAAGGTCCTGCCAAGTACGCTCTTACCAAAAAAGAGAAGGAAATCTTCTTTGAATGCCTGCTCAGTATGAAGGTCCCGTCTGGCTTCTCGTCGAATATAAAGTGAATAATAAATATGCCAGAGAAAAAGTTCCAGAACCTAAAGTCTCATGACTACCACGTGATTATGACTCAACTGCTTCCGGTTGCATTGAGGGGGCTTCTACCGAAAAACGTTTGATTAGCCATTGTGAAGCTATGTTCATTCCTCAATGCAATCTCTCAGAAGGTGATCGATCCAGAAATCCTACCATGGTTAAGGAGTGATGTGGCGCAATGTATTGTTAGTTTTGAGCTGGTGTTCCCACCATCCTTCTTCAATATCATGACGCACGTCCTAGTTCAGCTATTCGACGAGATTGTCATTCTGGGCCCTGTATTTCTACACCATATGTTCCACTTTGAGAGGTTCATGGGAGTCCTAAAGAAATATGTCTGTAACCGTGCTAGGCCAAAAGGAAGCATCTCCATGGGCCATCAAACAGAGGATGTCATTGGGTTTTGTGTTGACTTCATTCCTGACCTTAAGAAGATTGGTCTCCCTCAATCGCGGTTTGAGGGAAGACTGACTGGAAAAGGCAAGCTAGGAGGGGACTCAATAATATCTAGGGACGGGCATTCTTGGTCTCAAGCACACTACACAGTTCTACAGAATTCTACCTTGGTGACCCCATATGTCGATGAACACAAGAATATTGTGCGCTTCAAACACCCGGAGCAGTGTGACGACTATATTACATGTGAACACATCAGAACTTTCAGCAGTTGGTTGCAAACACGTCTCGGGGGTGACAACACTGTTTCTGATGAGCTATACTCATTGGCCAAGGGACCATCTTCGACTGTATTGACTTAAAAGCGTACGAGATAAATGGGAATACATTTTACACAGTCGCCCAAGATCAAAAGAGCACCAACTAAAACAGCGTTGTCCTTCCTGAGGCGAGGGGCGGAGCCGCCGGCTATTGACGGACCCAGGTAACGGGCATGACTCAGATCCTTCCTGATTACTGGGCAAAAACACCTTCTTTCTTCTCGATTTCTCACCGGCCATTGTCTGTGCTGGTGGGTCTCCGGCGACAGGCCGCGACGAGTGCGAGTTGTCGGGGCAGAAGTTCACCCTCGTGGCTGCCGCAGACGTCCGGTACGGCATGGTGAGAGCCTCCCCCTTCCCATTGATTCATTATTACAGTTCCAATGCTACATCTAGCAGGGTCGGTCAGTCAGGCAGTGTAGGTTATGTGTCTCCTCTGCTCTCTGTTCCTCGCTGCTATTCCCCTGCTTCTTGTGTTTGAGTTGCTGGATGCACTCAAACTATTTGCTAGTTTGCCAGCTTCATCAGCTTGTCATGGTGTCCACCGAGACCAACTGAATGAAAAAGATAAAAGAAAAAGGCTCCAGTTTCATTCTTAGCCACAACATGTAGTTTTTGATCCCAAAATCTGCCTTGAAATAGACTGATCTACCTTTATCATATATAAAAACACAAAAATACTTTGCTGCAATTTGTATTTATTTTTATTTATTTTGCAATTTATCTATCTAGCACTACAGTGTTTAATCCTTGCAAGTAACACCCAAGGGGATTGACAACCCTCTTGTTCGCGTTGGGTGCAAGTATTTGCTTTTGTTTGTGCACGTTCTGTTCACGAGGCTTTGCGTGATTCTCCTATTGGTTCGATAAACCTTGGTTCTCATCGAGGGAAATACTTATCTCTGTTGTACTGCATCTCCTCTCCTCTTCGGGAAAAATCCCAACGTAGCTCACAAGTAGCAACTAGTCTCGTGCTTTCTTAGTTGTCTTAATTGTAAATTCATCTTCGACTCATAACTGGGATCGGAGTTTTGCTGTTGTCCCAGTTGTGAGTCTACCTTCGACTCGCAACTGGGCCCATTGTTTGTTGTTGTCATAGTTGCAAGTCCATCCTTGACTCGCAACTGAAACCATAGTTTGTTATTGTCTCAGTTGCAAGTCCACCCTCGACTCGTAATTGGGCATGTTTTTCTGTTTTCATCTCAGTTGCAAGTCCACCCTTGACTCACAACTAGACTCGTAGTTTGTTTTTTCCAAGTTGCAACCCCACCCTTGACTCGTAACTAGACCCGTGTTTTGACTTTCACCCCAGTTGCAAGTCCACCCTTGGCTCACAACCAGGCTCGTTGTTTTGTAGTTGTCCCAATTGTAAGTCCATCCCCGACTCGCAACTCAGCTCGTTGTTTCATAGTTGTCTCAGTTGTAAGTCCATCCTCAACTCACAACTCAGCTTGTAATTCTCTTGGTTCTAAGCCTACCCTTGAATCGCAACTAGGATGCACTTTATTTTTATCCCAGTTGCCAAGTCCACCTTTGACTTGCAACTGTTTCCATAGTTTGTTTCATCCCACTCTCGATTTGAAACAACTAGTGTTGCCCCCTGACTGCATTGCACGCCTTTAATGCAACTGCAACTCGGTGTGGTTGGGTCTGGTTGTGGAATTGGCATTGTTGGTGGGTAACGAAAAGCAGAACATTCTTTCACGAACTTCCACAACAAAATGCCAGTAGCCTTGTAATGCATACACTGGAGCATTTTTTCCATCGACGAAGGCCACTATACACGTTTTCTAGAGAGCAACATTATCCTTTCTTTTCCTCTACAACTTTTTGTTTCACAATGAGTGCAATTTTTTTGAGAAGAGGAAGGCGAAAGCTCTTGAAGGAACCTTTATGATGAATTATTTTAAATACATGATCAACATTTTTAAATACAAGTAAAACATTTTTTAAAAACATGATGGAGTGTCGCATGGGCTGGGTCAAACAAACCAAAATCCCTAAGCCGCTCACTGCTGCTTCATACACGCGACCAGCAAGCAAACCGCAGATAGGTTGGTGCAGGTAGACAGGATACATTTTTTTGCTTTGTTTTCTTCACTATTTTTTGTTTTTTCTTTATTTTTGTTCATTTTTTTCTTTCCTTTTTCTATTTTTTTCCAAAAGTTGATCTTTTTTTTTATTTTCTTGCCTTTCTATTTCTTTTTTCATAATTTCACAATTTTCAAGTCGACCTCGACACGCAATTGGTTTGGGCTGCAACTCTACCCCCAATTTTATCTCAGTTGCAAGTCCACCATCGACACATAACTGGGGCCAACCTATTTTTTGATTAGCTACATGTCCACCCTCGACACGCAAGTTGCCCCCGGCTCCTATCTGGTTGCATGTTTCACCCCTAACTTGCAATTCGCGTGATATAGTTGCATGTTCAACCACAACATGCAACTTGCCCTGACCCCTATCTAGTTCCATGTTTCATCCCTAACTTGCAATTCGCATGATATAGTTGCATGTCCAACCCCAACATGCAACTTGCCCCGACCCCTATCTAGTTCCATGTCCAACCCAAATGTGCAACTCATGCCCGACACAGTTGCATATCCACTCTTGGCACACAACACGTTCCCCAACCTAGTAGCCCTATCTAGTAGTATTTTTTCTGCAAATACATGTGAACTTTTGTAATACACATTGTATATTTTTCTGTATACATGGGGAATATTTTTTTATTTTTTAACATTTAAAAAATTCATGATGAATATTGTTTCAAATACTGTCCCGATCATTTTAAAATACATGGTAAACATTTTCAAAAATCTACTGATCACGTTTCTAAATGGTATGAAACTTTTCAAAAACCTTATGTGATCATTTTTACATTGCATATTTTTTTATAGAAAATGGTGTGATTTTTAAATGCGTGAAGTTTATTTTAAAAATTGCCACAAACATTTCTTTGAATGTGAAACTTTCTTTCATAGTATAATATATTTTAAAAACATCATAAACATTCTTTTGAAATGCATGAACACTTTTCAAATGTCAACATTTTTTAAATGGTGCAATTTGCTTTTAAAACTATATGATTAAAAAATAAACTAAATTATTCATGTTTTTCAGAAAATGCTCGGAATTTTTAGAAGTGCCCACAGTTTAAAAACTCTTCGGGATTTTAAAAATTGTTCATGCTTTCAAAAACAAATCATGAATTTTTTGGAATACCTAATTTTGTTCTTAATTTTCAAGAAATTTTAGGAATTATAAATTTTATTCACATTTGAAAAATATTTTTAGAAAATTTAAAATTGCTTGGGTTTCAAAAATATTCAACATTTCAAATTTGTTCACAATTTGCAAAAAATAGGTTTATTTTTTGTTAGAAAATATCTTCTAGTTTTGATGCTATATTATAGTTCTTTAAAATTTCCACTTTGTAAACAACAACATCAGCTATCAGCCAGACTTGTTGGATCTGTCGTTGCCAAGTATTTGGTCCGCAGTTCGATTCCTATGAACTGCAGTGCATTACCGACAATATTTTTTTGTTGTGCTCTAGTCGGCGAGCCCGAGCAAAAAAAATAATCCTATGAAGTGCAGTGCGTTATCGACAATATTTTTTTGTTGCGCTCTAATCGGCTGACCGAAGAAAAGCCAAACAAACAAGAGAACGGCGTGGTGGGCTGGACGAACGCTGACTTATGCTGATGACACAACTTAGATGTGAGATATTATCATATGTAGATGTGATATAGTCAGACCTTCTAAAAATGCATCATCGCGTCGTGCTATGTTTTCTATCCGTTTGAGTAGTGCTATATATGTTTTCTATCCGTATGCACGACGTGGCCGGATGTTTTCTATCCGTATGTCTTTTCTGCGTTCCGTCGTCTTTATCTTCCGAGTGAAGCGATCGACTTCTCTTCTTCTTCAGAGAAAGGACATGGACGGCAAGGCGACATGCCACGTACTCTTATCTAGTCCTAGTTTGTAGATTGTAGATGTCGACGTCTTCAGAGAAACGTCGGCGGCGAAAGCACAACCATAATAACAAACCCGGCTAGCTACTGTAGGTTATGCTCCCCCCTAAAGAAATATAAAAACATTTAAGAAGTACTACTAGCTTTCCGCACACCAAGAGAAACGAGAAGTAGACTAGACGCGTCGCTTTGATTCTTCAGAGGTGCCACCTTTCTTCACTCTCCGTGTCAAAGTTCTCAGCTACTAGTGTGATTGGGACTTCGATTTCTTTTGAACACCCCAAATCAACCCATCCAGCCCAACTTTTTCAATAAGGCTGCATAAATGAGTCCAGGTTCTTTAATCAAATTCAAATCCACTCGACTGCATTAGCAAGTTTTTCTTCTTCTTTTTTGCTTGGTGAGGGAGGCGGTGGGGTGACCACGTCGGCATTTCTTGCTTCCTTGCTTCTCTGCTACGTTTAACATGCGGGCTACGCAAAGAACAAATTTATGCATTTTAAGAAATCCACGAATTTGTTAACCTACACACAAATTTTTTATGGGTTTTAGTAGTGAATAGTCTAAGCGCTGAAATCAATCATTTTGTTTCTTTTGTAGATCAGATGTTACAATATCTCATAAATGAATTATATGCACATGTAGAATTCATTCATACGTCCATGTGGATCATTTTTCAGATTTTTTTTTGAAGCTTGCGATTTTGATGTTCTTTTTTTTCCGCACAAAACTGACCCAAAGGAGCCCCATCTCTAAAATGATTATTTTTGTAGTGCACTACTACTATTGTCAATAAAACAGGAGACGGTAAGAATTTCAAAGATATTGATCGATATGCATGGTACATATCTGTGTATTTCTTAAGAGGAAAAGAAAGGTCTGGTGTGTTAATTTCTTGCACTGCCCAACAAATCACCACGGGTTCTGCTATGTGGTAGAGGTTAGTTTCAACTTTCAACAAGTCCCTTTCACCGAGAGCAATACTTGGCTGTAGTTCAGGTGGAATTCCAAGATTTTTAGTCTTGATGTGTTGTTCACGCAAGATATTTCCCAACTTTCAACTAATCACTTTCACCGGTAGCAATAGCATGCCATGTGGTTCACAATGAATTGCAAGATTTTAGTCTCTCTCTCAACCAACCCTTTTCTCCAAGAGCAATAGCATGACGCTCGGAATTGAAAAGATTTAATTTTAGTCTCTCTCCCTCTCTCTCCACACATACACACAAAAGAAACGCGAAGAAACATTGAAGATGGAGATGGTTGTCTCTGCGATTGCAGGCGACCTAGTTAATCGGTTCATATCCTTCTTGATAAAGAAGCATGAGAGCCATGCAAATCTAGAGAAGAAGGTGGAAAGGCTACAACAGCTGCTTCGTCGTGTTCACATGGTCGTCGAGGAGGCCGAGGGGTGATACATCACCAATTCCAGACTGTTGCTTGAGCTCAAGAGGCTTGCTGAGGCCATGTACCAAGGTTACCATGTCCTGGACACCATTAAGTACAGGGCCCTTTGCAGCTCAAGTGAAGAAAAGGAGGTTAGCAGCAGCTCCAATGCCTTGTCGCTCACGAATTCTATCAACTGCTTTCGTACCAATTCTATCAACTGCTTTCATGCCACTAGGAGCACTACAATATTTGATCACCTTGAAAGTTCACTGGAGAACTTAGAAACCATGGTTTCTAACATGAAAGAGTTCGTATTTCTTGTGGGAGGATGTGAACGCATGTCCCGAAGCCCTTATGACACGTACCTTTACACCGATAACTTCATGTTTGGACGCCAAGTAGAGCAACAACAAATCATGAGTGTTTTGCTGCAAGAAAATATTCCTCCTTTTGCTCCAACTGTCCTTCCCATCATCAGCACCAATAGAGTGGGCAAGAAAACTCTAGTCGCGCATGTTTGTAACAACGATAGAGTTCAGTCACACTTCTCTTCGATCTTGCGCCTGAATGGAGATAGCATTCGCAGAACTGAACTTCAACAAGATTTCATCCCAGCTGGGAGGACTTTGGTTGTGGTTGAATTTACTTCAGACATAGATGATGAGAGTTGGCAAAAGTTCTATTCCTCAGCCAGGCGTATGGGCGAAGGAAGCAAGATCATAGTCATAAGTAGGATTGAGAGCGTGTCGAGGCTCGGAACTATAAGGCCAATGCACATAAATAGCTTGTCGCTCGAGGAGTACAGTTACCTCTTCAAGGTCCTTGCATTCGGAAGCACGAATCCAGACGATAACCCCCGGCTATCATCGATAGCGAGTGAACTAGCTGTGCTGATGGGAGGTTCGCTCGTGGTAGCAAATGTGTGCGCCGATATCTTCAGAAAGAACCAGAATGTTCAGTTCTGGCAACGTATCCTCAACAAGTACAGAAACGTGGTGGCAAACAACCTCTCAGTGTTCCGTGAACATCCAAAGCTTCTCATGGAGAGAGATCGCCAAGTGGATATAGCAAAACTCATGTCGTCGACCTCTGCGCCGCTTTGCCTCATGCCACCGCACTGTGAAGACGACGATTCTACGAGGGATTTGCCCAAGGTGAGGTTTGGGGACTTGATCGCCGGCTCGGTTGTTCCACCGAAGGAGGAGTTTGAGTTAATAGCATGGGAGTCGCGGATACCGCCGTATAAAAAGTATGTTAACGTTGCTAAATTCTCTGATGAGGTGAATGTTTCTGAACGTGCGGTCTTGCCTAGCAAGAAGCGCAGAAGATTTAATCAGAACAAGTAGTTTTGTTTATGAGATGAAGACAAGAGGACAATGAGCTGTTGTAAATCTGTACAAATTAATCTACCTGTATGACATAATTAAATCGCCAAGCGCATACTATGTAGCGTGATTTTCAAGCTCTTAACAATGAATTTGTTGTCATAGTTATTGTTGGCAGTTGGTGGGCAGTCTACACAAGGGAAAGCCAAGCAAAGTAAGAAAATAAATACCAGGTAACTGTCTTGGTCAAAACAAATAACTCATGTCACTCCGGGGGAAATCAGTCAATGTTTACACCTGCAGCTAGGTATTCATAATTTTTTTAAATGTTTGCACCATTTTAAAAGGTGCTCAACATATTTAGAAATGTTCACATGTTTAAAAAGTTATTCATAATGTTCATAAAATGTAAAAAGTTGTGCACGTAATTCCTAAAAAATGTTCATGAAATTTATTAATTTGTTTGAGCAATTTTTTAAATCATTCATGACATATAATTTCTGCTCACCATGTCTTCAAAAAATGTTCAACGTGTATCTGAAAATGTTTAATGTATATCCACAAAATGTTTTCACTTCTGTTAAAAAATGTTCAACATGTATTAGAAAAATATCCAACGCATACTCAACAAAATGTTCAATGTCTTCTAAAAATATATATTAACAAAGTCCAAAGTGTATTAAAAATGTCCATACACTGAAATCAGGTGAATTTGAAGAGAAAAAAAAAGAGATAAGAAAAATTAAAGAAGAAAAAGAAATATAAAGGATTCTCCCCCCGTCCCATAATATAAGACAACATCTTACATTATGAGACGGAGGGAGTAGAAAACAATTTTCTTTTAGCTTTTGGGTTTGCACTTCTATCTGACACAACATGCGTCTTATAGGTATTGCCATAAATAAATTCCATAACAAAAGCCAGTTTTGAGTCGGGCCACAAACCTAAAGGGCTAGAGCATAGTAGAGGGCCCCATCTTCTCGTGGGCCAGCTCCTTGAACCTTTCTTTTTCTTCTCTTGGCCCACCATTCCATAATATAGTGCGTATATTTTTTTAAAAAAAATCAAACTTTACAAACTTTGACCATGTTTAGTGAGAAAATATTTACATTTAGAATACATATCATTGGATACACTGTGAGTTAAATTTTCGTACTATATAAAAATGGTTGTAGTTCTTAGGCCTCTTTGGGACGCTGTCGAGCTCGACCACCAGTTTGTCCTTCTTGTCCGGCACAATTCCTTGCCCTTGGAGGAGTTTCCCGTAGCACCATTGTCAGTCAGAATCGAACATTATGAACATGAGGTCAATGGAGGGGAAAATTTTAATACACATATGAACAAGAGCAAGGGAGGCATGCAGAAAATCTACTACACTTCATCTTCAACATTGATTCATTCCCGTGACTGATGCATCATTTGAGCGCACTTGAACCTCCAAAAGCCCCTAGGTATCTACAACTGCACTCCTCTACATATTCCACCCATTTCTCTCTTTGTCTTCTATTGTCTCGTCTTCCAAAGCTCTCTCTGTCTCACCTCCGCTCCACCACTCTGTCGCCATGAACCCCTTCGCCACTAGCCCTAGATGGAAGACATTTATCCTTAGGTGCTCGCTCATTGACCATCAAGTTCTTGAAGTCTATGGAGGCTCGAGGCGGCTAGGCTCTAATGCTTGTTGGTTTGCAATGGATTTAAATGAATGCAAGTGGATTGTTCTCCTACTTTTCAAAATACTCGATCCCATTCAAACCACTCAATCCATATTGGATATGCTATGTTCAATGAAAATTGAAGCCTAGAACTAGATTTGATGCGTAAATCATGTTTGCGAACTTTATAATCGATGCATAAATAGAATGCAAGCATGGTTATCAATGCCATTGGGGATACAGGGCTTACCACCATTGACGAACTTTTGCCTGGGCGTGATGAAGTCGATGCTCGCCGTCCAGATCTTGGCTCTGATGCTTGCCATCTAGATCTTTTTCTCGCCGTCGCTGGTATGAGAGTGGAGAGTGAGCGGTGAGAGAAGAGTGAGGGAACTTATGACGCTGCTTTGAGAAACAACGCGCCGCCTCCTGTGTGTTGTAACATCCCAAAATTCAGAATTTTGGAATGTTATCTTAAATAAATAATTTTGATTTTTTTGTTGATTGTTGTATGAATGACCGTGTCAAATTGAGTGGAATTTGAAACTTTTTAAAAGTTGGATGAGAGGGAATAAAAGGACTTTCCCAAACTTTCATTTTTGCATTTGGTTCCATGAATTCAAATTCAATTCAAACACAAAACCCTAGAGTGAAGATGACATGACTCCTTCCATCAAAGAAATGAAAAGGGTTTTTGAAAAGACTTGAATTCCATTTGAAAATATTTCAAATTCAGAAACTTTATGCAACTCAATGATTTTCATGAGAGAAGATAAAATGGCCTCTTCAAGTTAAAAAGAAAGAGAGTTAGAAGTTTAAAAGAATCATTTCGAAAGTCACTTTGAAGTTATCTGAAACCAACTTTCATTTGAAGTTATTTGAATTTCCAAATTTCAAATTCTCTGGAAATATTCTAAATGAGAGAAGGAATAAGACACTTCGAAAATTTAGAGGCATTCGAAATATATTTGGTCAAAAAAACAGAAAAGAATTACAAATGGTTTGAAATTCAAATTCAAATTCATTTGAAGTTTGTATTCAAATTATTTTTCTCCTAAAGACAAATATATGGAAATGAGGGTAAAATGATTCCCTTCAATGAAAAATTCAGAGAAAATCAATTTGAAATAATTTTGGTATTTTAAAAATGATTTTATTACTTTTTATTGCATCAGTAGCACTAATAGAAACTATTATTTGAAGTTTCTATTAGCTTTTCTCCTAAACACATGCAACCACCTCCGCCCACGTGCCTCGAGTTGCATTGCTCAGGGTTGGCTATGAAAAAATTGCCGATTCAATCGTTCCTCTAGAGCCAGGCCCAAAGCCGCTATAAGGTATGTGTAGGCTATGTTTTCGATGCAACTTAATTACACAACCAAATGGCCTGAAATTACATCCAGTGGGCCTGGCTGAGTGTAATGCAGTCTGCTAGGGCCTTTGATTATTTTGTAGTAGTCGCATACATCGTTGTTAGACGTGGATGCACGAGAGAGGGGAGGGGAAACGCGGGCGGCCTGAGCCCAACTGGTAGACTAGACAAGATGCTTCACTTTGCTTCTTCGAAGGTGCTACCTTTATTCACTCTCCATGTAAATGTTCTCAGCTGCTACTAGTGTCAATCGATCCATTCTCCACGTCAATCAATCCATTCTTAATTTCTTACCCACTTTTCAACAACACTGCATAAATAACCAAGCCTCATTTTGCTTCTTTAGTTAATCCATTCTTCTTTAGCGGATTCAAATATTTTTTTGTTGATTTTAAAAAGTTCACATATTTTAAAAAAGCTCATGAACTTAGAAAAAAAAATTATGGATTTGAAAGAATTCGCGTATCTAAGAGGCTCAGGACAATGGAAAAAGAAAAATAAAATAAAACAAAAACGAAAAGGGGAAAGTGAATAGAAAACCAGGGAAAAAAATGGCCAGGAGCTTCTTAAACCTTTGCAAAACCGGTCAGAAGCTTCATAAAACCGGCCGGGAACATTCGCGAAGAAAAAAGGGAACCAGCTACATGGGCCATCCCATTACGCACAAGAGGTGTGCGCCGTGTACCGATTGCCAGGGGCGTTATAAGCGCTAAATGGGAATCGGGGGATTCGAAGCATTGGAGTTTTTTTTTTTCTCATGGAAATTCAAGTTTTGTCCTCTGCTAGAAGGATCGAGTGGCAGTGACGTATCTCCATCTCTAGTTGTAGTTGTGGATGCCACACACCCGCAAAAAAAAAAAAGGATGCCACAGGCAGACGTGGACGCACGAGGAAGAAGGAAGGATATGGAGAGGAGAAACGCCGGCGGCCCGATCCGAACTGCAATAACAGACCCAACTTTGACGTAGTCGCCGAAACGGGAGACCTCCTCCCCGGTGCCTTATGCGCGCGTTCGCTTAGAGCATCTTCAGCCGTCTCCAATAGGCCTTCTCAGGGCATTTTTTAGACGCCGTAAAAAAATCCCGTCGCGATCCCCGTAACGATGAAAATCGTCGGTTGCTCCTTTTTTCGCCCGGCGATCGCAGTCGAACCCGCGACTGGGTAATTGGGCCTCGGCGTAAAGGAAAAGCGCGGCTGGCCCACACCGTCAGGGGAAAAGTTAAGGTTTTCTTCCCCGACTCTCCTCCCACCCCCCGTGCCCTCGGCCGCCACTAGCTATCTCCCGGCGCCGCCCGCCGCCCTTCACCGCTAGATAGCCATTCCCGCGGAAAAATAGCGAGCTTAGCCAGCAGCCCCTCCAACAGCGAAGTTAGGCGTTCCGCCGCCGTTTCCGGCCGCGGAGGGGCAGTTTAGCGGCGGGTACACGCCCACCGGGCGCAAGGTGTTCGGCGATTTGCCTGCCTCGGCAATGGACTCGGATGACGAGGAAGCGCTCGCCGCGCTGCTGGAGGAGGAAGCCGAGGCCGACGTCCAGGAAGAAGAGCTAGCATCTCATGGTGCTCGCCGCCCTCGCCAATTCTTTGGCGAGCAATGAAAAGCATGCGCGAGGTGGCTCGGCGCGGGGCGGTGAAAGCAAAGAATCGGCATTGTCTCGAAGGCTACTGCATACTCTACTCCGACTACTTCGCCGATGCTCCACTTCACGGCGAGAAAACATTTCAATACTGTTATCGGATGAGCCGAAAGCTCTTCCTCAAGATTGTGAATTCCATCCGGAGTTCGACAACTACTTCAAGTGCAAGATGAATTGCACCGCGCCTTTGGATTCACCTCCATCCGTGGTGCAACGACAATGATGAGGATGCTTGCATACGGAGCTCCCCGGTGATTCACTCGACGACTATGGGCGCATGGCCGAGTCCACCAAAGATAGAGTGTTTCTACAAGTTCTGCTGGCAATGGTGGAAGTGTTTGGACCGCAATACTTGAGAATACCCAATGCGGAAGACACCGCCGGATCCTAGCACATAATACAAGAAGAGGATTTCTGGGATGCTTGAAAGCATCGATTGCATGCATTGAAATGGAAGAATTGCCCATTTGCTTGGCGGGGATGTACAAAGGCGCCAAAGGCGGTTGAAGTGTGGTACTTGAGGCGGTGGCCACACAAGACCTCTGGATTTGGCACTCCTTCTTTGGTATGCCAGAACTCACAATGACATCAACCTCTCGCAGGTGCTCTCTGTCTTTGCCAAGCTTGTTGAAGGTCATTCTCCTCCGTGAACTTCGAGATCAATGGGCGGCACTACAACAAGGGGTACTATCTAGTGATGGCATCTATCCAAGATGGTCGACATTTGTGAAGACGATCTCAAACCACATGCCGAGGAGGCAAGAACGCTGGTTTGCGAAGATTCGGGAGGCTTGCGGAAGGGTGTCGAGCGGGCATTTGGTGTGCTCCAATCTCGATTTGTTGTTGTCCGGTACCCGCTCAGACCTGGTCCAAAGATCAAATGTGGGAGATTATGACATGTCAGTGTCATCTTGCACAACATGATCATTGAGAGCGAGCAAGAATACCCAAGTGTTTGACACCGGACCATACTACTGCAGGGGTCCTCTAGCCAAGTTGATCACCACTACCGCAACCTGGATTGCCTATCTCAAGATATCGTCCAGAGATCCGAGACCCACAGGTGCATCATCAACTGCAGAAAGATCTGATTGAGCACCTATGAAGGCTCAAGGGGGACGACGTGTGATGAAATATGAGTTTTTATTTGTTGAACTATATAATTTGTATTGAACTATTTTGTTGAAGTATTTGATTTTTCTGTGATGAAATATGTGATAAGAAAAAATTGTGTTGATAATTGAACACCGAGACACGGCGAACCACGCCGAATATGGGCCTATTCTCGCCCATATGGGCCCTTTATTCGCCGAAATGGGGCTGAGAAGTGGGCCAATTTGGCGCTGGGGCGATATTTCAAAGAAACCGCCTCAGGAGGCGATTTTATGCGTCCCGGGGGGAGGGGCAACGGCTGGAGATGCTCTTAGCGGGCGCTCGCGCGCAGCCTCGCATGGATCGCCCCAGCTAGCACGCTCTCTTCTTTTCTCCGCTTCGATCGCTCGCTCACGTTTCCTTCGTTCGTTGTTTTTTTGCTGTTCGTCCTTTCATTCACAAAACTGAAAACACATGAATCTGAAATTTACGATCTTAAAAGAAGTTCACAAATTTCCGAAAGTTCATCAATTTTGAACACAAAAAAGAGAAAATTTCATCGGATTTGAAAAAAAGTTCAACGGATTTCAAAAAAAGTTCATCGAATTTGAAAAAAAAGTTCATCAAATTTGAAAAAGTTCATCAGATTTGAGAAAAAGTTCATCGGATTTGAACAAAACTTCAACGAATTTGGAAAAAAGTTCATCGGATTTGAAAAAAGTTCATCGAACTTGAAAAAAAAACAGTTCACCCAATTTTGGAAAAGTTCGTTAAAGTTGAAAAATTGTTCGTGAAATCCAGTGAACTTTTTTCATCGAATTAGAAAAAGAAAAAAAGTGTTAAGAAAATGTACTTGATCGCAGAATGGCGCGGTGGTTATGGTGTGGCACAAATAACCGCTAGGGCGCGGATTCGAATCCTCGTCCCCGCACTTGATTTTTTGCATCAGTTTAGAAAAAAAGGGAATGTGGGCTGGCCCGTTGCGCATGGCGCCGGGGGTTGCGCCTGACGGTTAACGCCAGTATTCGGTCTTGGCGCCAAATAGGATCTAGCCCGAAACGGCTCCTTGGCGATCGATCGCGGGAGCGATCGATTCCGACCGCGCGTGGCGCACCTCCTGTTCCCTTTCCCTTTCTAGCTCGTTTCCTTTTTTGGAAAAGAACACCCATCGCGGCCTTCTATTCCCCTTTTCCCTTTCGCCTACCTCCTCGAGCGCGGCCCCGTAGTCGCTTGGCTTTATGCACACCACAACAAATAGATAGAATAGACGCTTCGCTTTGCCATGAAGGCCTTTCCGTAAGAAAAAGTCACCGATAACGCTCACACGGCGTTAAGAGGTCTGACCATACGTTTTGTGTGGTGTCTGAGATAACCAGCCCACACGTCTATGTGTGGGCAAAACAAGTAATGCCTACACGTCTTTTTTTTCGTATCGCGGTCCCTTCCACACGCTTACGTGTGGGTAAAATAGATAACGCGCACACGCCCGTACGTCAGGCCTTCTACCTCATGGTCCCGCACACTACCACGCATCCCCGCAGTTGCCATGGTCCGGACCCTCTTTCTTGTTCGTTTAACTGCAGTTGCCATGTTGCTGAACTACAGTTGCCATGTTGGACAACTACAGTTGCCATGGTTGCTCAACTGCAGTTGCCATATCAGGTCAAGTGCCAGATGACATTTTTGGACAATTGCAGCTGTTGCCATGTGTAGTCTGGTCTACTACAGTTGCCATGATTTGAAAACTTTAGGAGTTGCCACCTACTAACACTAGGCAGTTGCCATGCAGCACTACAAAAAGACATGGAAAAATAACATGTTCGGATAAAGAGAGAGTTGTCATCTGCTTACAAGCACACTAGGGGCAGTCGCCATGTACCCTGCAAAACACATGGCAACTGACAACTTTGGGTGTGGGAAAGGAGACGGGCGTGTGGGCGCGGTGGTATCTTTAGGAGTTGCCATCTACTAAACACTAGGCAGTTGCCGTGTAGCACTACAAAAAGACATGGCAAAATAACATGTTCGGGTAAAGAAAGAGTTGCCATCTGCTTACAAGCATACTAGGGCAGTTGCCATGTACCCTGCAAAACACATGACAACTGATAGTTTTGGGTGTGGGAGAGGAGACGGGCGTGTGGGCGAACTGATAAACGCCCACACCCCAGCCCTTCTGCGTGCGTTGAAAACTGACGTGTGGGCGAACTGCTAAACGCCCACATACCAGCACCTCCGCGTGTGAAAACGGACATGTGGGCTATTGGATAAATGCCCACATACCAGCCCAATTCTACATGACATAAAAAATCTGGCAAAATATGCCAAGACTCGTGCAAAACTCAAACCAATATTAATCCATGCGTGTGAGTGATGATACAAACGTCCATACGTGTGGGCGTTAGTGTTTAAAAAAAAACGCTTCACTTTGCTTCTTCGGACTGAGGTGCTGCCTTTCTTCACTCTCTGCGTCAAAGTTCTCTTTTCTATAGCTCAATTAATCCATTCCCTTTGTAGGGGTAGTTTAATCCATTTGACTACATAGGTATAAGAAAACATGCAAACAGCAATAGTTTTTATATTTACATTCTATGTTCTATAATATAAGATGTTTTTTGCGAACAAATATCCTCTTATATTATAGAACGAAGAAAGGAGTACTAAATAAACCGACCAAACTTTTACAAAAGTAGGATATGCGTATGTGCATTCATATTAAAAATAAACTCCGTTGCCGTTACGCATCATTCGCCTGCCGGCCGTCCATACTTAATCGGGCGAGATTAGTTTAAAGTGCTCACACGCGCACCGGCGCACAGACGCCAACGCGTCAACTAGCTGCCACTACCAACCAAACAAATATCAAACTTCTTTTAACACAATTTATATACATATATATTTATTCTTATGAACGCACACATATATGTATCTTACTTCTATAAGCATCTTTTAAAGGCTGAGTATGCACATCATCTTAACAAAGTCATCATAGATGCCTTCATAGTTGGGAACGTCTTCTCTCATTAAATGCACATCACCGAAAAATCTGAAATAAATTCAGAAAAATGCGAACACCAGTATCAAGTCTAAGACTTGAATCCTAATGGTATGTGAATACCATCTTCTCTTAACCATCCAACCACAGATTGGTTCACAAATCATATCCAACCCTCCTCTTCTCCCTTTTATGGATAAATCCACCTTGTCTTTTTTCCACGACTAAATTGTGTCATAGGATAGGGGGTGGGGCGCGCGGTTGCATGCTTCTTGAGGCGATCATTATCTTAAAGAAAAACTTAATAAAACATGGTGGCTGGTTGGTGGTCTTGTGCGCTCTAAAAGCATCTATAGCAAACCCCGTAAAAAGCCCCGACCCGTAAAATAACCGCTAAAATGTGGGTCGGCGCGGAAAATCCCGCCCGAACAGACCCCGCGAACACAGCCTGCCCATAAAAAACTTTGAGGGGCGCGGCAAAATCTTGACCCCAACCCGCGAATACACGGGCCCCCCCGGTCCGTCGGTGCCCTGCATATAGCGGGAGCGGTTGGTGGGGAGGACATTTTAGCCCGCGCTTTTCCCCACCTACCACCTCCCCTCTCCCCCTCGCCCCGTCGCCGGGCCGCCGCCCACGATTCCGGCAAAAGTAGCCGGCGGGATCACGCTGAAAGGCCGCTACGCGCACGAGGTTGCCCTCCCCCTCCTACGTCGGCGGGCCAGAAAGTTGTAGATCTGCGACCCTTCGTCGCGGGCGGCCGGATTTGGCTTTTCCGGCCGCCGGTGGCTGCGCCAAGCAATGGAATGGTCGGGGAGCACCTCGCGCAGCCCCGACAAAGTCCCATCGCCGCATGCAGGCACGGGTTCGTCCTGTCGCCGCCGCCGCCGGTTTGCCGGCATGGATTCGGCCGGCCGTCTGCCGGGCTCGGCGCTCGCCGATGCCGCTCATACAGTGCGACGACTGCACGCGGACAGTGCTGCGGCTAACTTCGGGAACGCCGAAGCACCCTGGATGGGTAATCTTCAAATGCGAAAACGACGGGGTACGTGTTGTTTCCATTCGGCTTTGGCACCGCATTCTTTGGTTCAATTGCGATAGCTCATTTCGAACATCATCATGTGTTTAGGAAGATGGATGCTCATTTTGGTTTTAGGAAGGCGAATACATTGATTTATTGATAGAAAGAAACTTAATAGACGTTCATGCCCTCCTTAGTAGAATCGAAGGTAATGAAGCGGCTGCATGTGCAACTAGAGGGGAAGCAACGTCTACTTCTTTAGAACCAAATAAGAAGAATGAAGAATGTAAAATCAAGAATCCGCTGATCAACAACGAATGCATCGAGAAGATATTGGTCCAACTAGTGGGAGCAATTATGGAAGTTGAAAATCTTCTAAAATGCATAATTGTGGTTCTTGTTTTCTTTGGTCTTACTATTCTAGCGAAGAGTTGGTGATGTCCTATGTATCCAATGTTGTTGAAAAAGCAAAGAAATGTATTATCTTGTGTCAAATTAAGGTGCAAATTTTGGATTTGCGTGCCGGCGGGAGCGGCGCCAGACCAGACCACACAAAGTCGACCCGTAAAAGGGCATATTCCGCTAATATCCTTTTATACGGGTCCGTTTTGCGGGGTCTGCCTCTGCGGCCGTCCGTGCCAGCCCGCAAAGCCGTTTTTCCGCGAGCTGCAAACGCGTTTTGCGGGTCGGCGTTATGCGGGGTCTGCTAGAGATGCTCTAATCTTATATCAACACACTAGTGTGGCTAGTCCCTAATCTCAGCTTGGTGGTTTTCAGGTTTAGTATTTTATGGTATGTTGCATTGCAATCTCTAACATGGTAAAACCAACAGAAAATCTTAGAGAATTCAAAATTACAACTCATGCAAGGCACTCCTTTTCAGTTTTACTCATATCTTCTATATTTAACATGTAAGCATGACACCTCGTTATTTCACATGCATGGAAAAATAGAGGACCATTGGACCCTTGTGCCTATTTGACCCAAAAAGAGCACATCCTTAGCCATTGATCCAAATTGCACCAGCTTAGTCACACATATACGAATGATTTACTGTAATTTTTTATTTTTTTTCTGACAACTTCTAAACTTCAATCAAAATGTGGTCAAACTAGTTAAGCTCGAAGTTGAAATGCATTTTGTGGTTGAACCAACAATCCAAATTGCATGAAACTTTCCCAGAGTAGCTATACACTAGCGCGCAAAGGCGCGGCGACGCCCGTCAAGAAGTCCATGTCCGTGCCTTTGTCGTTAATCAAAGGGAAGGAGTGCTAGTGTTTTTTAGACTGGATTTTGCAATCTTGTTTGTATAGCAACCTTGCTTTTTGAGTTTGGTTAAACGGGACATTTATTTATTACACACAGCTGCATAGCTCGGAGGAGTACATAAAAGCAAGTGTAGAAGCTCACTGACATGTGGGACCAATGAAACATGTGTCGGTAAGTGCTGGTATACCTCAAGAAACCTGTAAAAAATTCATGATTCTTTTTATGTACTTGCAATTATATATAAAAATGGCATCCATGCCCACAAAGAAAATATCAGTCGCTAAAGCAGTGATAAAATAGTTGGCCTCTACAAACCCGATCTTTCTTAAGATATAATTCAAAATTCTTGTGCATCGTCGTCATCAGCGCGACTCTCATATAGAAATAATCCCCTGCGCTGGCGACCCATGTCTTGACCGGTGATGTCCATAACGTGTGTAGCTCTTCTTTAAGTGGCCCGAGATACAAATTAACATTACTTTCCGGTTATTTCCGCCCTTGAATCAGTATACTCACGTGTATGAACTTTGTCTTCATGCACAACCATGGAGGAGGTTGTACATTTATATAAAGACGGGCCATGTGCTATGGTTGGTATTTTGGTTGTCAAAAGGATGCATTGCCATCTGTACTCGTGCCAAGCACGATGTTCCTTGGATCATCTGTGAAATATCGATATTCAGCGTTGAACGCTCTCCAATGGCATGCACCGCAAGTTGTCTCAGCTTCGGATCATCTCCATCGTCGGGCTTCACCCGATATGCGTGCTAGCGCATGAGCTTTGCTTCCTTAGGATCTACGAGATAACGCTGCAGACGGGGAGTGATCGAAAAGTACCATACAACTTTCTGAGGAGATTTCTTTCTGATCTTCTTGTATCGAGAAGCATTGCACACCGGACAGCTGATTTTTTCCGCGTGCTCCTTCTAATAAATGATGCAATCGTTGATGCATGGGTGGTATCTAATCTGCGGCAGATTATGAGGACACACGATTTTCTTGGCCTGCTCGACACTAGTAGGACACAGGTTCCCCGTCGAAAGAACCTTCTTTGGATACTTGAGAAGCTCATCGAGGCTTCTGTCGGTCCATTTGTTTTTAGCCTTTGTCTTTAGAAGTTCGAGCGTGAAACTCAAGCGGGTCACCTCGGGATCGCAACCATCATACAATGGAGTCTTCGAGTCTACCTCCAGTTGCGCCAGCTTGGCCTCCTCTCTACAAGCAGCTCTGTCACTAGTCTTTTTCTTGCGAAGCAGGTCTCGAACATTAGGGTCCCGCACGATTGAACTTAGTAGCCACGAAGGTTGTGGAGTGTCCGTGTCTTCTCCATCATGTACAGCCTCTTCTCCATCGCCATGCCCGGCCTCTTCTCCGCGTCATCTCTTCGTCTAGCCCCATGTCATTATTGGTTGCCCCGTCAGTGTCCTAATCATCATCATCTTCACTTATTCACTGAGTATAGCCATCCATGAAACCAGTCATGAGCAGGTGCGCCTTCAAATGGCCATCCTTATAGGGGTCGAGCCAGACTCCTCCTTTGCATCTTCGACATGGACTTATAATCGCCTTCCAGTTATTTTCATACATGTCATGCATCGCGGATCGCAACCGTCTTTCCACCATCCTTTCACTGACCTTCATGATCGATGCGCGGTATAATAAGCAAAAGGATTGTAAACGCATGCATGGATGCATCAAAGTCATACAATAATTCGACATGACCTTCACTAAAAATGGGGCATATCGAGTTTGCCCGAAATTCGCCGAAACGAAAATAAATCGACATTTCAGCAAAACATAAGCAACTCATGTCACACACAATTCGGCAAAATACACATATAGGCGACAACTCATGCCCCCCACACACAATATCAATCATATCCTGATTCGGTCATATCGCACACCCCCGCCCCCTCCCACACATATTATTGCAAAGCGCAACTTTTTACTCATCTATCTCGAGAGAGATCAAGCACGGTGATGAGGTTGGTGTCGCTACCTAGGGATCGAAAGTGGATGAGTAGATCTAGTTTGGGAGGTAGATAGGTTACACTTCATTAAGTGGGTAGATCTAGTTGGGGAGGAGATGACTCTAACTAATGGAGAAGGAGAGCTAACTAGTGAGACAAAGCTAGGAGTGTGGAGGGAGAGAAAAGTGAGGAAGAGAAGGGTGTGCATTAATGGAGATGGTGGAGAGGGTATTAAAGAAAAGAGAAGAGAGGTGGGAGAAGGCAGAGAGAACAAAGCTAATAATGGGGGAGAGGTAGGAGAAGCAAGTGAGGGAGAGGATGGGGGAGGGTAAAGGTGGCTGTTGCGCCTTAGTAGCAGCGCGGGTCCAGGGTCAGCGCTACTGCTAAGCGTAGTAGCAGTAGCGCTGGGTCTATATCCGCTGCTAAGCGGGGCTCACCAGTTGGCGGAGTGCAACCATAGTTGCACAGTGGTGCACGGAACCCACGCTACTGCTATCTATTTAGTAGTAGGGGGGTTTCATGGGCCACACTGCTACTATAAGCAGCCCCGATGGGCACCGTGGGGACCACCTATCAGCGCGGTTTGTCGAGCCCGCGCTATTGTTATAGATTTACCTGTAGCGCGTGTTGCACACCCGGGCTGCTGCAAAAGTAGCAGTAGCGCGGAATATTAACCCCGCGCTACTGTTAATCCTCCACCTATAATGCATTTCTTAGTAGTGCAACCAATGCCCTCATTGTGTGTGTGTCCCCTGTTATGACAAACACGCCAACAAAAACACCGCCCTTACGTGCGCGATGTGGCCCACCCGGCCTGTTTCAACACGCACGCCAACCAGTAGCCCGTAGCGTTCGAGCTACGACCCCCCTATTTGATAGGCGCACCAATCAACACCCTCACCCGGCCGCGTGCGTGATGTGGGGCCCCTGCCTAGTTTCGATTGGCGTGCCATCCAACGTCTCGTCTCGGGCATGTCCGTGGGCCCCATGCCTTGTTTCGACATCCAGCTCGGCCAACGCCCCGCTCGTGGTCGCATTGTCCATGCTCACGCGCAACGGTCGGGAGGTCCATCCGCAAAAATAGATGCGAGAAAACGAATGCGCCCGCCCGCCTGCCGTCGATTTTGAGTGCCGTTTCGAAACATCGAAATGTATATAGACACAAAACAAAACAGAATAAAAATAAACACAGTTAATGCTAGCAGCTTAGAGTTGGGCCACGCGAGAGGATGTCTTGCGGATATACCTGGCCAAACCTCGGGCCGGGCCGGGTCTAGCCAAGCCCGACACAAAAACCAGTTCGCCCGCCCGCCCGCCCATCGAACTCGTGTTTCTAGGCCCGAGCCCGCCCGAACACCTAAAATCCGTCAGACCGGGCGCCCGCCCGACCTTCAGAAAACTACAAAAATGACGGGCCCAGGCCCGGCCTTTGGGCTAAAAAACTAGGCCCGAGCCCGGCCCGAGGGCAGGTTCGGGCCGGGCCGGGCCGGGCTTCCCATGGCCAGGACTACTTGCGGATCAACTGCGTAGCCCCCTTTCTCTCTTTACTAGAACCACCAAAGACACGAGTAGCACAAAACAGCTTACCTAACCACATACCACCGATTGCTCAAGAAAAACACACGCACACACGCGCGCGCGCGCCATCGCTGTCGAGTCAAAGCCACGTCGACGACCCCGTTAGCATCACAAAGTCCAACCATCCCAGCCAACCAGCCCCTACCGGGCTACCCCACCCCGAGGCGACTGCCCGCACCTCCCCGGGGCCCGCCGTCAGCGACGCGCCCAGCTCCACGTGTCCCGCCCCCGTGGCACCCCGATCCCTCGACCTCGCCATCTCCCAGCCATTTTTCCCCCTCTCCAGAAAACAAACGGAAAAAGAAAAAAGCCAGCGCGTGACGTCAGAAAGAGGGGCGCCAGCCAGTGCGGGGAGGATCTTATCGGTGTCAGCTAGCACCCGTCCACCCCGCGTGACTTGCGGGCCCGGGCCGCGCCGTGGGCCCACGCACAGTGGGAGGGCGGTAGGTTTGACTGGGTGAGCAGGCATCGTTCCTCGGTCCTCGTCTCCACTCAGGCGCGTTTTGCAGAAAAGCCCCTCCGGACCCCGCAAACCGCCGCGCACCACCCCCGCTCTCCCTCCACACAGGAGAGGAGAGGAGAGGAGCACAGGAGAGCCGGAGCTCGCTCGCTCGGTCCCGGCGGACGGAGAAACCCCAGCCCCAGCAGCAACCCCGCCGGCCACCGCCGGACCTTCCTCCGCTCCCGCCGGTAATCCTTCTCCGGCTCGACCCCGCGCGCGGCCTCTCCCGTGCTCATGCTTTTGGTCGATTCCCCTCCCCTTCCATGGGTTGAATTTCGTTTTTATACTCTCTGCCGCTCGATTTCCCCCCAGGTCCGCTCGAATTCCCGGGCCCTCGCCGCCGCCCGCGCCGGAGGAGGAGGAGGAGGAGGAGGAGGAAGCGGGAGGGGCGTCGGGGTTTTTGCTTGGCTGACTCCGTCGGTACGGTCGCGGGTTTTGCTTCGCGTGCTCGGATTGCTGGAGGTTCGTCGTCTTCCTTGTTCCGCGAGCCCAGATGCCCGCCTGTTCCTCTCGGGGGTAGCTCCGATCCGTCCCGCCGCCCGCGGATTCGGTAGTCCGGCTGTGGTTTTAGCGTAGCGGCCTAGCGTGCTCCACACAAAAGAGGAAGGGGGTTGCGGCTGGCTCACGCCGTCCGCCTGGCCCCTGCAGTCGGCCCAGCGTGAACTGGGTGATGAGGGGTGCGGTGAGCGGCGTTGTGAATCAGCGTGGCTTCCATCGGAATTTAGCTGCCTGGTGACGCCTGGCTGCTCCTGCCGGCGGAATCCAGCGCTTGCTTGCACGCTTTGCGCTGGGGGTTTGGAGTTTGGGGACACTATCCATGTCTTGTTGGTGCTGCAGGCACACTGCGCCCCTGCCCATGCTTTTCTCGCTCGTGAGTTGAAGTGAAGGCTACATGGGGAGTGCACCTGTGTTTTGTGCAAGCCTTGCCTTGTCTGCAGGGGATAAGGGTGCATCTGTAGGTAGCTCCGTGCTCGATTCGTCGATTTGCTATCGGCTAAAAGCTCCGGTGGCACTGCCGGTGTCCATTTGTGAGCTAGAATGCGAAATTATGGAGTATGGTGCATGGTTTAGCATGGCTTGTAGTATGAAGGCATGGTGGTCAGGTCATGTCCACAAGTGATATGTCATTTCTGTGGGTGTTAGATCAGCTCTATTAGAGTAAACCAGAGAATAACAAGGTGCCTGTAGAGGTGTATGGTCGCGTGCCGGTGCACTTTGCCTTATCTTGTGCGGTTGAGCTATATGCTGTATTTCTAGTTCAAATCATGATCCCTGTTCTTTCTTATATCAGTATGGACTTGTTTCTTTGTAGGGTATGAGAGACGAAAACAACAGCTAGAGGATAGCTCAGATTAAGCTCCTTCATCAAGGATAGAATGGGTGGCTGCTGCTGCTGTGCATCAAGAGCGGAAGCGGATAGAGCACCGGTTCATATCTATGTATGTAGACCCTGTTTTATGCTCTGTGAATTCAGTGTTCTCTGATTTGTGTGCCACTGTCAACTATCGAATGACCTGACGTCAGTGTCAGGGTGGTCTCTACCATCTTCCTTGCATTTCTTTTATATGGATATCAAATCAGATTATGCACAATCACGATACTCATATATTTATATTTAAGTTGTTTTATGTTTTTTTGCTACTAATTTAAGTTGCTGTATGCAATACGCTCTGCTCATTTGTTGATCTGGCATGTGCGAGTCAACGGCGGGTGTTCCAGAATTAGCTGATGTTTTACTTGCACATGCTTATAATGGTAGAGTGCTACAAGTTTAACTGCCTTTTTTACAGTTTTTGGTGCAACATGACAAATTATGTTACCTACAGCGTGCATCTCCCATTTGTGTGTCTTCAGTTCTTGATGATTTGGCATTGCAGACTCTGGTCTTTAGGCAATATGATGCTTGCTGTAAACCTGTAATGTTGTCTATGTGATATGTACACACACTTCTGCAAAAATGACAGCCTCCTTTTTGTTGGTAATTTGCACAAATTGTCATGATTAATAATGGCTAGGTGGTACCTCTGTTTTGTCAAGTTCGGCATTATTAGTCATTTGATGTTGCTAAGGCTGTTTGCTTTGCTTTATCCAGCATCAGCAAAACCAAGAGGAGCATGAACCTTTATCTTCTGCCTTTGACGGATCATCTCCAGCTTCTGCTATAGTCGCTGTCGACACAAACCTGGACACATCCACTCCCGACACTTATCGGGCACCCCCTGCACCATTGCCTTATGATGTTAGTTTGCCAGTTACAGAAAACCCAGGTAAAGCTCTTATGGGCTTTGAGGCTGATTAGATTTTTTTATTTTAGGCTTATTATAATTAACCTAGTAATGGTAGTGATGCAAGCTTATAATTTTTCATGTGCAGATCTGGAGAAGTCAGATATTAAAAGCAAAACAGATCAGCAGGAATCTCTGAAGGTGGATGAATACGAATCATGTGAAAAAGGTGCCCCTGAAGACAAGACTGAGGAGGAGGATGTTTGCCCTATCTGCCTAGAAGGTTGTTTTTCTCTTGATCATTTGTTGATACTGTCTTTACTTGGTTGGTTGTGGTACTGGATGGACATGCTTGTGCTACTCTTCCTATAGCCTGCTGATTTCTTGTTAACAGGGTAAATTGGTCAAGAGATTGATCTTATTTAGTTGAAACATAATCATTTGTTATTTCTCTAATGATGGTAGAGGGATATGTTACCCAGAATCTGTCGGTCAAACAAATGCTGGTGTCCAGTTATTTTTCTGCATTTGGTTCAGATGTATGCATTATTAATACATTTATAGCAGTGGATGGATAATTCTGCATGTTAAAAATCTTTCTTTATCGGAGCCTTAAACAGTTCACTTGTTGCTGGATGCATGCAACCTGACATAGTGGACCTTTTTGATGAGAAGTAAGCTAGGAGCTTCCATCATGCTGTAGTTTCTGGTTGCTGATGCGTGCGACACTCCCATTATCCTCCACTGATGCACCAATGGATGTTCTAAATCTAAGCTATATGTTTTGCTGGACCATAAAATTTCTTTATAATAACCTTTCGTTTTGTCCTCTCACCAGAATATGATGAAGAAAATCCCCGCTCTATCACCAAATGCGAGCATCATTTCCATCTTTGCTGCATACTCGAATGGATGGAGCGAAGCGAGACTTGCCCAGTCTGTGACCAGGTTAGTATGGTAAAACCCATATAGCTCACTAAACACACTGCTGTATGTATGTTCATTGTGAGAAACGTTGCATGGAAAGGTATACTTCAATAGGTGTTTATGCACCAAAATTCATCCTGAAAAGGCTTAGATACAAACTTCCTGATGATGCTGATCAATATGAATATAAGAGGACAACCTGTGGACATATCTTTGATTCTATCCATGATGATTTTCTATCAGCTACCGTTTTCTTCAGAATCCCCGATTTGTGACAATTCTGTTTTTGCACAAATTATCTGCAAATAAATATGGTACCTTGCCTTGACGAAAGCTTCTCTTGCTATGTTGCAGATAACTTTGATAGATGAGATGTATGAATAGCATGTTGACCCTGGTGGATCCTCTCTAGGAGCTCGTGCGTGCCTACCGAGGAGGTTTAGTACTAGTCCTTTTCTCTATGGGGAAGTAAAATCAGCAAACTACTCTGCTCCTAATATGATAGTATGATCTGGTGGAGGTGCTACTGGAATGCATCTTGGGAGAACAAATGGGAAATAATGAAAAACACAAGCATCAAGAAATATGTTACCTAAAAAAACATCCATCCCTATGTTTATACTAGCATTTGTGTCGAGCTGTGGCAGTTTATGGTAACAGGAGGATTAGCAGGCTGCATCTGCAATATGCACTTCATACTAGTCGAAACTCTGAATCTAGCTCTTCTTTTTTTCATGCTTTCTGGATTTTGGGTTGTGTTTTTCTGATTCGTCGAGCGTCTGTATAAACCATCACATACTAGATATAGGGTGACAGCAAGTATAAAAGAACTGGTTCTGAATTGTGTCTTCATTTGTATATCCTTACCCCAGAATCTTCTCCTGCGGCGATCCGAGCTGTCTCTGTTCATCTTATGTTTCTTGTTGAGTAATCCATCTCCCGGGGCGGCGCATAGTTTTATCCGCCGGCAGAATTGTTCTTTAGCTGCTGATGTTGCCCTGGTTGACAAATATGTGCGAGCTGAGCTCCATGTCCGGGTATTATGGGCGATGGATTTGTCATAGTTATTGTTGCGTGTAATCCCGTGAAGGTTGACCTTTGAACAGGTCTGGTTGTGACAGCGAAGCCACACTTGAGACTTCATCAAGCGGTTATTGGTAGGAAATGCTGCGCTGCTCTCTTGGGCCACAAGTGGCTGCAGCCCGAGGACATTGACACGGTCCCTCCAAGCACGTTTACTCGGCAATTGTCTTATAAAACAGGGTCATGTATATCTAAGTCAACTGACATTTTCGTATGTCTTACGACAATTTTAGAACGCACAACTTCAGTTGTAAAGTCTTCTCAAAAGAAAAAGAGAACTTCAGTCGCGAAGTCGTAAGAATGAGTTTTTTTTGCCATAATTTAGTCGATTGAGGTATTCTTATGTCTTAAGATGATTCTAAAAAGTTTAACTTCAATTTAGTCTCTCTCTCTCTCCCCCTCTCCCCCTCCCTCCGTAGCACATTGTTTCTCTCACTCCCTCAACTAAGGTCATGTATGACACCATGCCATCGAGCTTACGGCTGTCTAATTTGAGCGGCAATGTAAGCAAAAAGGCTTCTCACCAACACCGATCACCCTCGCCCTTGCCGACGATGTCATGGCCAGACACATTGTTATTGTCTTCAGTGAGGTCGTGGGTTGCCCATCCCCCCTCTCTTCCCGGTCCGCGGAGCTTCGCAGGCATTCCCCGGAAATTGTGTTGCCCTTAAATGTGTTGTCGGTTTAAGTAATATCGTATATGAATTACGGAATATTTATACATAAGTCGCCTAAATTTTTTTGGGGGGTAAGTCAATTTTTGGGCCATTAGATTAAGATCCCACCATTGTCCTTTTTTTCTGCAGCTTTCTTCCTCCTCCAATCACTATTTCTCTCACAAAATTGACTTGCCCAAATTACAAATCCAGTCAACTTACACATAGCTACTGTGCGTAACAAGACATCTCCATTGCTAAAATAATAACAAGTATCTGAAAATGGAACGCGGTTTGAAATTCAGTAAGTCGATACCATTATGTCACAATATTGATGTTGAGTGATACAAATCGTACTCACTCCAATCCATATTACTTGTCTTAAAATTTGTTTAGATATGGATGTATCTAACGTTAGATGCATCTGAATTTAAGACAAATAATATGGATCAGAGGGAGTAATAATATTAATTTGTTACAAGTCAATAAGCCTTGCAAGATATGTTTCTTCTACTAGAAACTTTAATTTGTATGAGTACATCAAGTGTTTAATTACAGTCGCTTGGTTGATGGTCAATTGGCCCATTTGATCAACCAAGTCTTTAAAGCTATATAGTTCACGTGTCGTGCTCCCCAAAATAAAATAAATATTTACAAGAAGAAGGCCAAATCAAACCAAAACTACATCCGGCAGAAATCGCCGGTGGTACTGGCGCTGGAGGAGCTGGCCCGGTCGGAGAAGGCGTCGGCGGCGGCGGCCATGGCGGACACCGTGTCCCTGTACGTCTTCCTGACGGCCCAGAGCGCGCGGCAGCAGTCGTCCATGCTGGGCCTCTCGTCCCGGACGGGCCCCATGCACCGGAACGCCAGCTCCAGCACCGCCTCCACCGCCGTCGCCGCCGCGCCCGTCCGCAGCAGGCACGGGTCCAGCACCTCCTCCGCCGCCTTCCCCTCCACCAGCTTCCGCATCGCCCACCTCGCCGTCAGCCGCTCCTTCATCTCCCGCTTCGGCTCGATGGGGCGGCGCCCGGACACCATCTCCACGAGGAGGACGCCGAAGGAGTAGACGTCGCTCCGGTCCGTGAGCTGGCACGTCTTGAGGTACTCCGGGTCGAGGTACCCCGCCGTGCCCTTGACCTGCGTCGACACGTGCCTCGCTCCCCCGCCGCCGCCCTCGCCGTGCCCGAGGCCGCCGGCGCCGAGGCGCGCGAAGCCGAAGTCGGCCACCTTGGCGCGCAGCGAGGCGGTGAGCAGGATGTTGGACGACTTGATGTCGCGGTGGATGATGGGGTGGTCCGAGTACATGTGCAGGTAGGTGACGGCGTGGGCCACGTCGATGGCGACGTCGAGGCGGGCGGCGAGCTCGAGGAAGCGGCCGTGGCGGCGGTCGAGGTGCTCGCGGAGGGTGCCGTTGGGGACGTGCTCGATGACCACCACCCGCTCCTCGCCCTGCTCCAGGTAGCCGTAGAAGCGGACGAGGCTCTGGTGCTCGATGCGCGCCATGATCTTGACCTCGCTCCGGAACTCCACGTCCACGTGCGGGTTCTGCATCCGCTGCTTGGCGCGCTTCACCGCCACCACCGTGCCGTCCGGGAGCACGCCCTTGTACACGGCCCCGAAGCCGCCCTGCCCGATCTTGAGCGCCGGCGAGAAGTTGCTGGTGGCCTTGAGGATCTCCTCCATGGTGAACACCGAGCTCTGGAACTGGTACTGCTGCTGCGTCTGCGATAAGCTCCTCCGCCTCCCGCCGTACAGCCCTCCTCCTCGCCCGGCGCCGTAGCCGAACGCTGGTTGATTAACGACAACACATCCAAGGTCAAGGGGCCGGAAAAGTAACGAACAGATCGGCCGGCCGTCGAGAAGATCAAAGGGGTGGCAAGCAGGGCAAGGCAAACAGCTTACAAGGCGGCTTCTTGATCGCGTCGTCATGCGCCGGCGCCGGCGGTGGTGGCTGCTTGGACCTCTTCTTCTTGGCGGAGGTGGGCGAGGAGGGCGTGGAGAGGGAGCTGAACCAGACGCCGATGGAGCGGAACAACGACTTGGCCCGGCCGCTGCCGACGGAGAGCTGCTGCGACCACGCGGGGCTGGGCGCCGGCCCGAGCCGCTCCCGCCGGCCGGACGACGACGCCGACAGCCTCCTGCGGTGGTGGTCGCGCCCGTCCATCTCCCACAGGCCACAGCTACGTACACCACTCCAGCCAGCGGACCGGGCGGCGAGGACGACGTGCGGTGCGGTTTATAGAAGAGGACAAGGGCGCGGGCGCGACCACGTCCATCCAAGGAAGGCCGGCCAGCTAGGCAGCGGCCCAGCGCACGTGGGCCCTCCTCGCGCCATACAATGTTTCCCTGCGCGTGGGCCCGAGGCCGTCCCCGGCCCATATCCTGTGTGCTGGACCTGGCAAGCCATCCAGCGAAGAGTGGAAGAGTTCTTTCTTCAAAAATAGAGTGGAAGAGTTCTCTACCAACTACCAAGGGCTCAGCTTGCTCAAGCATTTGAACGGGCAGCGCAGGTGGGCCCGCCTCTCGCCATGGAATTAAACGTGTGCCCCTGCAAGTGGGGCCGGAAAACTTGGGGGCCCACATGCAGTTGATGCAGTGTTTTTTAGGCCACAATATAAGTAGTTGACTGAATTTATAATTTGGGTAAGTCAATTTTGTGATGGAAAGAATGGTTGGAGGGGGAAGAAGGCTGGAGAAAGAAGGAGGATGGGCAATGGTTGGATCTTCTTCATGTAATGGCCCAGAAATCGACTTACAAAAAATAAATTTCCAGGCAACTTACATATAGCCAGTCTGCCAATTACGTGTTTTTTTAACAGTGATGTCTCTGTGAGGCTCTTTCTTTAGCGGATGATACGATGATACAAAGCTTCATAATAACCTCATATCCGAAGCATGTCGTAAATGATATTAAGAAGGGAACTAATGGCCCTTATGGCACCATCCTTACTGAGATAATTAAGAACACGACAACACTATTTAATTGTAAGTTTGCTTTTGAAGGCCGGACTGCTAATAGTGATGCCGATAGGTTAGCTAAGTTTTCCAATACTCTCGATCAGCAGCGACATGTTTAATTGGTCCAACCCCATGATCCTTTTGTAATGTCATTCCAAGTGGTTTTTGAGCAATAAAACTTGGTGATACCCCTAAAAAACAGTGATATCTCCGGGCAAGCCTGAGCACCTATGGCAGTGGCCCTAGGTCTAGTAAAAACAACCCTTGTAATTGCTTCTCACAAAGTCTAGAAAATCACGAGCGTGCATCACTCAAGCTAGCTTAGCCCTAAGCATAACAGAATGCTAGTTCTGCCCTGAACTAAAGGATCACATGTCGACCACTCAAGGCATGTCAACTTTGTGCATGGTTATTTTGCTTAATATCCTTGGCACATGTGACCGCCTCCAATGCATAGCCGTTTGAACCGGTACTAATGATACCATTAGTACCGGGCCAAAATCAAACCGGGACTAATGTGTCTCACATAAGGTCATTTTTCTACTAGTGCAACCAGGCAAGGGAAGGACACTCAAGCTGAGGGCAATCTCAGTCCACTTGCTAATGTTATTTATTTCGTGTTTGCTTTTAGGTCCCGCGAGATTAGATGAATTGCGGCATGTGTCCTAATCTATTTGTTTTCAGTTTTATCATCCAGTTTCTCTATTTGTCCAATACATGACCCAAATTAAAAGACTGAGGCTAACAGGTTCAACAACTATGTGATCTTAGGGTCTACTACTTTCGTCCTGGTTTATTGGTCGTCTTCATACTCTGTGCCAAATTTTAATCTTAAATTTATTAATAAAATATTAATGCATGTCATAAAAAGTAATATCATCAGAAACTATGATCAAATACGAATCCAACGACATATTTTTTTGTCACACGCATTAATATTTTGTTTGTTAAATCGCTAGTCATAATTTGACACAAAATACAAAAAGGACAAATAAATTAGGACGAAGATAGTATAATGCTAACCCCTAAGCGGACATGCAAATGTCCTTTTTTATGTTCGGACTAGTGTCTGGACACGCATGCAAAAGGCGGTCATCCGATCTACTCTAGACACTATTTGATGAATATATCTCAAATATCCGCCTCTATTTAGCTTAACAAAATTGGTAAACACGGCTTCTGCCATGCGCATGGCGCCTTCCGCCAAACGAAGCATGCTAATAATCGCCTTCCGCCAAATACATGCCCCTAATTAAGCATTCTTCTTCGGCCAAATAACAACAACATTCCGCCGACGAATAGGAGAGAAGTTGTTGGCTTGTGGCTCTGTCATGTGGATGTCCAGACTCCCGTAAAGCCTCGTATGCTTGTTTCCAGCTTGCCCAAAAACAGACATCTGGACGCATCTACACTGGATGACAAACTGTGTCTGGACATATTGGTCCGGACGGATGCGAGTGATTTGAGGGTTGGCTTTGGAGATTCCCTTATGCGTTTTCCAAAACCTTGAAAAATCAGGTCTCCATCGAGCAACATCGATGTTAGTTTCAAGGGAGAATTATATGGGTGTGTGAATGCATCATCGGTTGAAGCGCGTAGAAGTTTCGACTATATCAACAGCTTTGTGAAACGCTTCCGTTTATGGTCTACGAAGGTACGTAGACATACCCCCCCTCGTTGCTATGCATCTCCGTGGATAGATCTTGCGTGTGTGTAGATTTTTTTTGTTTTCCATGCAACGTTTCTCAACAAAACTGCTGAATCGGAAGATTTTTTTGAATGGTGGTCTCAAATGAAAAATACACTATAATCGACACCAACACAAATTCACTGTTGTGAGGTCAGTTGTTCCATGCTTTTGTGAATATAAAAAATCCTTTGGATATTTAAATTGATCAATTCTTTATAAACCAACAAATAATATTTCATTTATATATAGTGCTTTATGAATAAAGCTCTTCTTCTTTTCCTTATGTTGGTTTGTGTCTCGAAAGAAAAAGACACTATAATCGATACCAACACAAATTCACTGCTGTGAGGTTAGTTGTTCCATGCTTTGTCGAAAAATACATTACATGGAGAGAGAGAGAGAGAGAGAGAGAGAGAGAGAGAGAGAGAGAGAGAGAGAGAGAGAGTATTTTAGTGATGCAACAAAATATAGTCTTGAGCCATTAGGATAGGGTTTTGTTTTATTTCCCCCTTGCAACGCACGAGCTTTTTTGCTAGTTTATTCCTAGTCATGCCTCTAAGATTAGCTCAACTGTTGCGGTGGTCACATTTTGCTGATCTTTGACATGACTATGCCAACAATTTTGAGGACACAATGTTAGAAGAACACTTGTGTTGAATTGACCCATATTGAAGTTATGCTATGAGATACATTCGTCACAAGTTAATGGTAAATAACATAGAGAAGTTAGTGTTTGCATAATTCCTTATTGAAGGAAATATGCCCTAGAGGCAATAATAAAGTTATTATTTATTTCCTTATTTCATGATAAATGTTTATTATTCATGCTAGAATTGTATTAACCGGAAACATGATACATGTGTGAATACATAGACAAACTTAATGTCACTAGTATGCCTCTACTTGACTAGCTCATTAATCAAAGATGGTTATGTTTCCTAACCATAGACATGTGTTATTATTTGATTAATGGGATCACATCATTAGGAGAATGATGTGATTGACATGACCCATTCCGTTAGCCTAGCACTTGATCGTTTAGTATATTGCTATTGCTTTCTTCATGACTTATACATGTTCCTGTAACTATGAGATTATGCAACTCCCGTTTACCGGAGGAACACTTTGGGTGCTACCAAACGTCACAACGTAACTGGGTGATTATAAAGGAGTACTACAGGTGTCTCCAAAGGTACATGTTGGGTTGGCGTATTTCGAGATTAGGTTTTGTCACTCCGATTGTCGGAGAGGTATCTCTGGCCCTCTCAAGAATGCACATCACTATAAGCCTTGCAAGCAATGTAGCTAATGAGTTAGTTACGGAATGATGCATTACGTAACGAGTAAAGAGACTTGCCAGTAACGAGATTGAACTAGGTATTGGATACCGACGATCGAATCTCGGGCAAGTAACATACCGATGACAAAGGGAACAACGTATGTTGTTATGCGGTTTGACCGATAAAGATCTTCGTAGAATATGTAGGAGCCAATATGAGCATCCAGGTTCCGCTATTGGTTATTGACCAAGAATAGTTCTAGGTCATGTCTACATAATTCTCGAACCCGTAGGGTCCGCACGCTTAAGGTTTCGACGTCAGTTATATTATGAGTTTATGAGTTTTGATGTACCGAAGGAGTTCGGAGTCCCGGATGAGATCGGGGACATGACGAGGAGTCTTGAAATGGTCGAGACGTAAAGATCGATATATTGGACGACTATATTCGAGTTCGGAAAGGTTCCGAGTGATTCGGTATTTTTGGAGTACCGGAGAGTTACGGAATTTGCCGGGAGTATATGGGCCTTATTGGGCTTTAGGGAAAGAGAGAGGAGAGATTGGGCGCCCCCAAGGCCTAGTCCGAATTGGACTAGGGGAGGGCTCGCCCCTCCTTCCTTCTCTTCTCTTCCCCTTTCCTTGACTCCTACTCCTACTACTTGGAAGGGGAATCCTACTCCGGTGGGAGTAGGACTCCTCCTGGTGCGCCCTTCTAGGCCGGCCACCCCTCCCTTGCTCCTTTATATCACGGGGCAGGGGCACCCCATAACACACAAGTTGATCTACGTGATCGTTCCTTAGCCGTGTCGGTGCCCCCTCCACCATATTCCACCTCGGTCATATCGTCATGGAGCTTAGGCGAAGCCCTGCGCCGGTGAAGCATCATCATCGTCACCACGCCGTCGTCTTGTGGAACTCATCCCGACACTTTCTGGATCGAGTCCGGGATCGTCATCGAGTGAGCGTGTCTTGAACTCGGAGGTGCCGTGCGTTCGGTACTTGGATCGGTCGGATCGTGAAGACGTCGACTACATCAACCGCGTTGTTATAACGCTTCCGCTTCGGTCTCACGAGTGCGTGGACATACACTCTCCCCTCTCGTTGCTATACCATCACCATGATCTTGCGTGTGCGTAGGAAATTTTTTGAAATTACTACGTTCCCCAACACTTATATCATGAGAGTATCGAGTTCCTTCATGCTTGCTTCATGAACTTTGGGGTTAGTTAAACGTCATCCGTAGCCGGGTGGCTACTGCGGCGGCTTTCAGGTTCATGGAAAAGTGTGACAAGGGACTTGATAGCTCAAGATTGGGAGTTGCTCCTCCGACGATGGAGATATATTCTTTGGGACCTCTTGGTGTTACAGTATCCATCACAGTCTGGTCAGACACAGCGTGATTTGATCTCGGGGATGATGGAACGCGGGAACGACAAAAGAGAACAAAATCGGTAACGAAGAAACCGGCATGATGAACAAAGTTGTTGCTTCACGGGGATGCCACTAAATCTCACCTCGGGTATTTGTAACATATCGTGTATCAATAGGAACAACATTCGGTAAACTATAGGTTCACTCGAATTTTTATTCATGGGAATAGGGATCAATATGGATGTCCACGTTTTCGTTATTGATCATTGATTAGAAAGTGTTCCGGTCATGTCTATACTTTATCGAACCTATAGGGTAATACACTTAAGGTTCATCTATATGTGAAGTAATAGACAGGGAGTCTGAGAGATTGTTGTCGGAAAAGTTTCGGAGACAATAGAAAAGTTTCAGAGAGAAAAAACAAAAATGTTTCGGTCACAAATCATCATACCGAAAATGTTTCTAACGCGTCCAGAATTATTTTAGGGGGTTCCCGAAATTTTTTTGGACCTTTGGAATTTTTCTAGATTAAACGATTGCGGAAAAATCTTGTCCCAATCTCAGGGGACAAAATCCCATGAATCGTGGGATGACACAAGCAACACTATTGCAATGTCCTACCTTTTGGGGCTTTGTCCCTAAAGTTGTGGAGCATGTTTTGCGGAGGTGGGAGCCCCCATGAGGCATCCCAAACCGTCATGGTGTGGGGGCCCCACCCATGGGGCTTCCTCCCATTTTTTGTGGTTTTTAGGTGGAAAATATCCAAGGTCTCTTTGTTGTTTCCCGGTATCATTTATATCTAGTTCCAACACATAACATTAGTGTTTTATAAATTTATAATTTACAATTTTCTTATTTGTAGACTGTATACACAAGTACATCGATTCTAAAAGATATAAATATGTGTCAACTGAGCTAGGGTACTGAGATATTTGTACCATGTCAGTGGCTAGTCTATCTCCATTAATTGTGACCTTCCTTATGGCCATACTGAATTACACTGTAGGTCGTGCCACTCCTATTTATACATGCACAAATTTGTTGGATTGATACCACGTATAGTAATTACTAGAAGGGTTGTGCGCGCTTTGCTGCGTCGTTCGTGTTGTTGGGTTTCTTAAAAAATAACCACTCTGTTTCAAAATATAAGGTCTATGACTTTTTTGAAATGTCAAACCTTTTAAGTTTGATAAACTTTTTAGACAAATATATCAAAATCAATGATATCAAATCGATATTTTTTATTCATCACGAAATAAATTTCCATACCATTTTTGTTTAATATTGTGGATGTCGATATTTTTGCTCTAAACTTGGTCAAAGTTAAAGAAATTTGATTTTCTAAAAAACTAATACCCCTTATATTTTATAATTGAAGGAATATTTAGTTTGGCGGGTTGTGGTGATGATAGAGTGTGTTTTATTTTATTTATAATGAGGTGATTTGGTGGGCCTTTCATGATGTGATTCTGTTTTATCCGGTAACCAACCTATATTTAAGTGGGGAAATTTCTATGTTGGTGGTTGCATGTACTATATTGATGCTATAATATCATATGGTGGCACTTTTTTCTAGGTGATGGGAGGGTGCGCGGGATTGATATGGTTTTATAAGTCGGTTGCTACTGATTGATTTGAAAAATCATTGGCCCAGTCAAAATCCTAAACAAAATCAAAATTGAATATCTCAGTTGAATGAAAGAGCTTCAAATTTTGGGATCATAATGAATAAATAGATTTGAATGGAAGAGATTGATAGATTGTTGAGCCAGTCAAAATCGAATGCTCCAGTTCTAAACTCAATACTTCAATTAATTGCGAGGCCTTAAAAATTAGGAAGCACAGTGTATAGTATAAAAAAATTGAATGACGAAGCTTTGAGAAATTATAGTCTCGGTCAAAATCGAGTGACTCAATTCTAATTGGTAACCTCAATTGAATGTGGGCTCTTTAAAACTAGGGAGCTTAGTGTTATAGAGGATATACCACCTACAACACAACACATAAGCTATATATCCATTAATTAATCCATCAAATTTTCATCCCAATCACACCATATTAGCAATACATCACCAAAGCAGGCCCTAACCTCTACTAGTAAACATATATATGATCATAAAAAATAAGAAAATCAAATGGGTCAATTAACCATAAATCCAGCAACATTAAGGCCTCCTTTAATAGGATTAGTTTAGGCCTAGACTTGTGACAGCTATGGGTAGCCTGCCTGCCCACTTAGTGCGTCTGCTCGCTGCCGCTCGTGGCGGTCGTTGTAGGTTCGCTCGCTCCGGTTTTCCGTTTTCATTGTTTTTTCTTTTCCTTTTCATTTTTTCATTTTTTTGTTTTTCTCTGGTTTTCTTTGGTTTTTTCTTCATTTAACTTTGATTTTCTTTGTTTTCTCATAGTTTTTTCTTAGCTATACTTTGGTTTTCTTTGTTTATTTATCTTTTTTATTGGTTTTGTTTATCACATCTCTACTTTTTCTCAGTATACAATGCACAGTTTAGAGCACGCCTGAAACATTTTCTCGATATGTGTTGGACGTTTCTCAAATACATGATGTATATTTTTGAAAATACATGTTTCAAACACTTATTTGAATACATGGTAATATTTTCTAAATACACGCTGTACAATTTTTAATGGAAAGAAACAATTTTTAACTAGATGGACATTTTTTACATATGTAAATATTTTTAAGATTTTATGGAAATTTTGTGGAAACACGTGAATATTTCTTTAAAATGTCACGTACATTTTTGAACCTATATGTTTTTTATGTTGTATGTAACATTGTTGTTAAATGTCATGGCCATTTATTTGAAACACGGGAATATTTCCATAAAATTTCATGTATATTTTTTGAATGGTACCAAACATTTTTTACAGTATATACACATTTGTAGAATTTCCATTTTCTTTTTTTGAAACATGGGAACATTTTTCGTTGGGACGAACATTTTGTTTTTAAAAGTTACCAACATTTTAAAAAATTGTGCTAACATTGTGTTTATACTATGTTGATGCCTTTTCAAATTTGCGGGTTTAAGTTACTTAAGTAGATTTAAGCTTTTTAAATATATGCATTTAAAATAAAAATTAAAAAGAGTCAAAAACAAATAAATTTGAATGATGCCAGTATGACATCAGTGTGATGACCAATGACTCTACCAATCCAGCCCACCACGTGCTCCCGTTCAGGCAACGCGAGCTACTATCTCGCTACAAGCGAGACATAGCCACGCCCTACAAATTGCTTTGTAGGAAATGCAGCCCATGCAACTTTGGGAATGTGTCACCTTCGTACTAAGAGAACGACTTGTTGTGTTTGATTAAAAGGGAGTGATTGATACTAAAAAAACTCAAACAAAAAACTGGTCACAACATGTGTAGGGACCACCGGGCCAGGGGCATGGTACCATGCCCCTCTCATCCTTGTTTCTATATCAGCACGCTCGGCGCCACAAGTTGGAATCACCACCCCTTGCGAGCTGCGAGTAACATCCTTTGCCTTTTGAGAATCGCCTTTCTTGGCCATGGTGTGGCTCTCGCCGCTATTGCGTCTCTGTGCATGTCAAATTACCGCTCCGGGTTTTCGCTTTGGCAGCAAACCTGGATCTAAGCGGTTTTGCCGCAAATTTTGAGTAATCACAAGTCATGGGTTAAAACTTGATCTACACATTTGAATATTCTAAGTCAAAAGAAAAAAAAAGAGGAAAAACACATAGGAGGGCTAATTAAGGTACTGCCGCATGGCATAATTCCAAAATGTTGTAATGGAGTGGCATTTCCAGGGCCACATTTGTCACAAGGACAAAATAAATCGATCTCACCTGGCACTTGAGACAGGAGTAGCTAGAAACATTTGACTCAAATCCAGTTGTTGAACCAGTCATGTGTAGTTATATATGCAATGAAATCTATCTTGATTTTCCAAGCACAAGCCTACAAAATGAGGATGACCAAACCTTAACTGGAAAGTTATAGAATCGGTCCTGCTGCAGGCCGGCCGGAGCTAACCAACAAACAACTTGACCAGAAAAACAAGTGTCCCGGCCGGCAGGATGATGGAAAGAATCACTTAACAACAGCATCACACACATCGCCATACAGTAATGTGTAGTAAGTTAGTGACATACTCTTGCATTTCTCCATCGATGCTTGACCTTGGCTACCTTTGCGTCTCCCATCTCCCCAAGACTAGTACTCCACCTGCAATTCCTAAGCACAAACCCTAGTTTTCTCGAGCCGAACGTCGCCTGGTCCGATCGATCGAGTTCAGTCATGGAGCTGGGTGATGAGGGCAGGAAGGAGGAGGTTGGAAGAAGGACCATGCGTAGCGGCGGCGACGGCGACGACGACAGGCAACGCCCCTACGACGGCGACGACGACGATGAGGGGACGAGGCAGCCGTACAAGTGCGCGTTCTGCAGGAGGGGGTTCCCCACGGCGCAGGCGCTCGGCGGGCACATGAACGTGCACCGGAAGGACCGGCCGGCCACTAAGGCGGCGCCAAGGGGCGCGGGCGTCTGCGGTCAGGAGTCGCCGGCGGTCATCGACGCGCTCTTGGCGTACGGGGTGCTGGTTCATCCGGAGGCCAGCGGCGCCGCTGGAGGGAGGTCGAGGATCCGTGCCCAGCGGCCGCCGCGGGAGCTCCGGTTGTTCGGCCATGTCGACGACGCCGGTCGTGGCAAGGAAGATCAAGGCGACCGCGGAACCAGAGATCGAGGAGGGTGCTACGATGCCAGGGACGATGCCGGCGATCACGGCGAACAAAAGGAGGAGGAGGAGGAGTTGGATTTGGAGCTGAGACTCGGTGCTGCGGGTCAGTGACGCCATCGACTTGCTTCCATGCATCTTCTTACTCACCATTTTTTTGCTCGGAAATATGCATGGGTCGGAGCCCGGTCGAGTTCTCGGTTTTGGGTCTGGAAATTTCAGCGCTGAACAAGTTCTTCTGTCAATAATTAAAGCGACTTGTGAAGGTGGTGATGATGAACATATATGTACGACAGCGCAACATTGTGAGGGTTATGCTTATGATCGATGTTTTTTTCTTCATAGAAAAAGATACCCTTTGCACTAGTGATTAGATCTATACGAATGCACACACTATTGTGCATTGAGCTAAATGACTTTTTATCATGTTTGTTGATAACCCGCCGAGTGGGTATCCATCTTATATATTTGCAAGTAGCCATCGATTTTACTAGCATAACTGATTGGATGACTAAAAATATATGAAAACGAAAGTAAGATACACAAAAATGGAAAACAAATGGCCATGTTTAGAAGGAAATCACATGTTTGCATGTATTGCAATGTTGATCTTTGACCATCTTTGCAGCCACTACTACTACTGAGGAGGTATATATCCATCAGCGGTGCCATTATAAAATAAGCCTTTTTCGGTCCTTCGGATCAAATACTTGCAGCGATCTGTGGTCAGGATCACCAAACGATTTCGATAAATTCGTAGTTGAAGGAATTTAGTTATGATTATAATTTATAAAACATTTTTTGTTAAGATTTCCTGAAACCACCCAAATATGATATACATACATACATGAGCAAAATTGTGTTCCCTCTTTATAAAAACTAGTCTTGTTTTGATTCCTTGAGATAATTCCTTGACCTAGAGTTATTGTATTAGCATGTGATTGTCGACACTAGTACCAAAACATCAATTTCGATGGGATAGAAAACATAACATCTTATGGTTTCCCAGCCCATCAATGGGGAATCGTTGGTGATAACAAGTTTCACCATTATCCGATGTGTTGGTCATTTTCTTGCCACAATATGTTGTCTGCTGGAATACTTTATGGGCAATGTTACCATTGACAGCATGTCTCAAGGCACTCGTCAATGGTAACGCTACTAGTGATGGAGTAATTTTGTTACCCTTCACAGTTAACAGTCAAATTCCTCAGTTAGATGGCGAGCACAAGAACCCTATGATACTACCTCCGCTTCATGCATGTCTGGGAACCACATATCACAAAAGGAAGGAGGAAGAAGAGGTCGAGAAGCTTACCAAGACTAGAGTCGAGGTGGCAATTGGTTGTGGTCGATGAAGGTGGATCTTGGGTGGTCAGTTATGATGGCCCCACATCAAGGGTGACGCAAAGAGGCTCGAACTACACAGAAGCAAACATGACTAGGAAGTTGTCGCTGCTCCCGCCCTACCAATCTTGGAGCAGTGGATGCAGGAGCAGACGCGTGCATAGTCGATGGTGGCAGCGGAGAAGGTGGAGGGTTGACATGGCGTGGAGCTGGTGAAGTACACGAGTCAAGTAAGGTCACCCATCAGTACTGATTGCAAGGTTGTGAGAGAATGGGTAGGATTGCCCATCACGAGTGACACTACTACTAGTAACAGGCACCTTTCTCGTCCCTTCAATGGTGGACATGGATTTTTGTCTCTCGGCGCATATCCACCCTAATGAACAATAAAATTCAAAAAATACTATAAAACAAAAAATGGTATGATTTTTTTTGGCAACAAACATGTTGAATATTCTACCCACGCCCAAATTTGAAGAGAAGTATTGATAACACTAGGGAAAAAATCGATGATCTAGTAAGGCTAGTTTTGAAATCATTTTGGGGGAGTGGTTTTTTCGCTCAGACCACCACAAATAGCATTCCTCATGAATTCGAACATAGGTAGAAGACTAAACAATGTTTTGTTAAAAAATGGAATTTTCAATTTTTTACTCTTTTTTTATTTTATTATTTGTGGCAGGTGCTTTTGAGCTCGGAAGGAGGGCACCACTTTTTGTTAGCGACAACTTTCTTAAAAAAATGCATTTGTGACACCATTACCATTGATGGGTTACTGTTGGAAATATGCCCTAGAGGCAATAATAAATTAGTTATTATTATATTTCCTTGTTCATGATAATCGTTTATTATCCATGCTATAATTGTATTGATAGGAAACTCAGATACATGTGTGGGTACATAGACAACACCATGTCCCTAATAAGCCTCTAGTTGACTAGCTCGTTGATCAATAGATGGTTACGGTTTCCTGACCATGGACATTGGATGTCATTGATAACGGGATCACATCATTAGTAGAATGATGTGATGGACAAGACCCAATCCTAAGCCTAGCACAAAGATCGTAGTTCGTATGCTAAAGCTTTTCTAATGTCAAGTATCATTTCCTTAGACCATGAGATTGTGCAACTCCCGGATACCGTAGGAATGCTTTGGGTGTACCAAACGTCACAACGTAATCGGGTGGCTATAAAGGTGCACTACGGTATATCTGAAAGTGTCATTGGGTTGGCACGAATCGAGGCGGGATTTGTCACTTCGTAAAGCGGAGAGGTATCTCTGGGCCCACTCGGTAGGACATCATCATAATGTGCACAATGTGACCAAGGGGTTGATCACGGGATGATGTGTTACGGAACGAGTAAAGAGACTTGCCGGTAACGAGATTGAACTAGGTATCGGCATACCGATGATCGAATCTCGGGCAAGTACAATACCGTTAGACAAAGGGAATTGTATACGGGATCGATTGAGTCCTTGACATCGTGGTTCATCCGATGAGATCATCGTGGAACATGTAGAGCCAACATGGGTATCCAGATCCGCTATTGGTTATTGACCGGAGAACGTCTCGGTCATGTCTCGCATGGTTCCCGAACCCGTAGGGTCTACACATAAGGTTCGATGGCGCTAGGGTTATAAAGGAAGCTTGTATGTGGTTACGAATGTTGTTCGAGTCCGGATGAGATCCCGGACGTCACGAGGAGTTCGGAATGGTGCTGGAGGTAAAGATTTATATATGGAAGTCTGTTTTGGTCACCGGAAGGTTTGGGTTTTTCCCAGAACGTCTGGGACCACCGGAGGGTCGAGGTCCACCAAGTGGGGCCACCAACCCCAGAAGGCTGCGTGGGCCAAGTGTGGGAGGGGACCAGCCCCAGGTGGGCTGGTGCGCCCCCCCATAGGGCCCAAGGCGCAGGGAAGTGGGGAAGGGGGGCAAACCCTAGGGCAGATGGGCCCTAAGGCCCATCTAGTGGGCGCCCCCCTCTCTCCCCTCTTGGCCGCCTCCCGTTTCCCATCTAGGGCTGCCGCCCCCTTGGGGTGGGAACCCTAGAGGCGCGCCCTCCTCCCTCTCCCCTATATATAGTGAGGCACAGGGCTGCCCATAACACGTGATCGATCTCCTTTGTTGGTGCAGCCCTCCTCTCTTTCTCCTCACATCTCGCGGTGCTTGGCGAAGCCTGCTGGATTGCCACGCTCCTCCACCACCACGCCCGTTGTGCTGCTGCTGGATGGAGTCTTCCTCAACCTCTCCCTCTCTCCTTGCTGGATCAAGGCGTGGGAGGCGTCACCGGGCTGTCGTGTGTTGAGCGCGGAGGTGCCGTCCGTTCGGCACTAGGATCTCCGGTGATTTGGATCACGACGAGTCGACTCCTTCAACCCCGTTCTCATGAACGCTTCCGCTTAGCGGTCTACAAGGGTATGTAGATGCACTCTCCTTCCCTCGTTGCTAGTTTCTCCATAGATAGATCTTGGTGACACGTAAGAAAATTTTGAATTTCTGCTCGCTCCCCAACAAAGGTATCGAGCTAGGTCTATTGCGTAGATTCTTTGCACGAGTAGAACACAAAGTAGTTGTGGGCGTTGATGATGTTCAATATGCTTACCGTTACTAGTCCAATCTTGTTTCGACGGTATTGTGGGATGAAGCGGCCCGGACCGACCTTACACGTACACTTACGTGAGGCAGGTTCCATCGACTGACATGCACTTGGTGCATAAGGTGGCTAGCGGTGCCGCCTCTCCACTTTAGTCGGAACGGATTCGATGAAAAGGGTCCTTATGAAGGGTAAATAGCAATTGGCATATCACGTTGTGGTTTTGCGTAGGTAAGAAACGTTCTTGCTAGAAACCCATAGCAGCCACGTAAAACATGCAAACAACAATTAGAGGACGTCTAACTTTTTTTTGCAGGTATGCTATGTGATGTGATATGGCCAAGAAGAATGTGATGAATGATATGTGATGTATGAGATTGATCATGTTCTTGTAATAAGATTCACGACTTGCATGTCGATGAGTATGACAACCGGCAGGAGCCATAGGAGTTGTCTTTATTTATTGTATGACCTGCGTGTCATTAAACAACGCCATGTAATTACTTTACTTTATTGCTAACCGGTAGCCATAGTAGTAGAAGTAATAGTTGGCGAGACAACTTCATGAAGACACGATGATGGAGATCATGATGATGGAGATCATGGTGTCATGCGGTGACGATGATGATCATGGAGCCCGAAGATGGAGATCAATGGAGCTATATGATATTGGCCATATCATGTCACTACTATATAATTGCATGTGATGTTTATTATGTTTATGCATCTTGTTTACTTAGAACAACGGTAGTAAATAAGATGATCCTTACAACAATTTCAAGAAGTGTTCTCCCTAACGTGCACCGTTGCTAAAGTTAAATCGCTTCTAAGCACCACGTGATGATCGGGTGTGATGGATTCTTACGTTCACATACAACGGTGTAAGACAGATTTACACAAAGCGAAACACTTAGGGTTAACTTGACGAGCCTAGCATGTCTTGACATGGCCTCGGAACACGAGACCGAAAGGTCGAGCATGAGTCGTATAGTAGATCGATCAACATGAAGATGTTCACCGATGATGACTAGTCCGTCTCACGTGATGATCGGACACGGCCTAGTTGACTCGGATCATGTAATCACTTAGATGACCGAGGGATGTCTATCTGAGTGGGAGTTCATAAGATGAACTTAATTATCTTGAACATAGTCAAAAGACCTTTTGCAAATTATGTCGTGGCTCGCGCTTTAGTTCCACTGTTTAGATATGTTCCTAGAGAAAATAGAGTTGAAAGTTGAAGGTAGCGATTATGCGGACAGAGAAAGCTTATGTCCTTAATGCACCGCTCGATGTGCTGAACCCCAAACGTCGTTTGTGGATGTTGTGAACATCGGACATACACGTTTGATGACTACGTGATAGTTCGGTTAAGCGGTTTAGAGTTGAGGCACCAAAGACGTTTTGAAATGTCGCGGAACATATGAGATGTTTCGAGGGATGAAATTAGGATTTCAGGCTCGTGCCCACGTCAAGAGGTATGAGACCTCCGACGATTTTCTTAGCCTACAAACTAAGGGAGAAAAGCTCAATCGTTGAGCTTGTGCTCAGATTGTCTGAGTACAACAATCACTTGAATCGAGTGGGAGTTGATCTTCCAGATGAGATAGTGATGTTTCTCCAAAGTCATTGCCACCAAGCTGCTAGAGCTTCGTGATGAACTATAACATATCAAGGATAGAGATGATGATCTTTGAGGTATTCGCGTTGTTTGACATCGCGAAAGTAGAAATCAAGAAGGAGTATCAATTGTTGATGGTTGGTGAAACCACTAGTTTCAAGAAGGGCAAGGGCAAGAAGGGACACTTCATGAAACGGCAAATCAGTTGCTGCTCCGATGAAGAAACCCAAGGTTGAACCCAAACCCGAGACTAAGTGCTGCTGTAATAAGGGAAACAACCACTGGAGCAGATTTACCCTATATACTGTTGGGGAACGTAGTAATTTCAAAAAATTTCCTACGAACACGCAAGACCATGGTGATGACATAGCAACGAGAGGGGAGAGTGTCCGTCCACGTACCCTCGTTAGACCGAAAGCGAAGGCGTTATAACAACGCGGTTGTGTAGTCGTTACGTCTTCACGATCCGACCGATCCAAGTACCGAACGTACGGCACCTCCGTGTTCAGACACGTTCAGCTCGATGGCGATCCCGGACTTCGATCCAGCAAAGTGTCGGGGATGAGTTCCGTCGACCTGACGGCGTGGTGGCGATGATGATGCTCCACCGACGCAGGGCTTCGCCTAAGCTCGCGATGATATGACTTTCACCGGCGCGGGGCTTCGCCTAAGCTCTCGACGATATGACCGAAGTGGAATATGGTGGAAGGGGCACCGCACACGGCTAAGGAACGATCCGTAGATCAACTTGTGTGTTCTAGGGTGCCCCCTGCCCCGTATATAAAGGAGCCAAGGGGATGTGGCGGCCAAGGAGGAGGCGCGCAAGGAGTCCTACTCCCTCCGGGAGTAGGATTCCCCTCCAATCCTAGTTGGATTAGGATTCCTGAGAGGAAAGAGAGAGAGGGGCGGCCCACCTTTCCTAGTCCTAATAGGACTAGGGAAGAAGCGCGCCACCTAGGGCTGGCCCTTTCTCCTTTCCACCAAGGCCCACTATGGCCCATGTAGTTCCCGGGGGGTTCCGGTAACCTCCCGGTACTCCGGTAAATTCCCGATTTCACTCGGAACACTTCCGATGTCCAAATGTAGGCTTCAATATATCAATCTTTATGTCTCGACCATTTCGAGACTCCTCGTCATGTCCGTGATCACATCCGGGACTCGAACAACCTTCGTGCATCAATACTTATAAACTCATAATGAACTGTCATCGAAGCGTTAAGCGTGCGGACCCTACGGGTTCGAGAACTATGTAGACATGACCTAGAACCATTCTCGGTCAATAACCAATAGCGGAACCTGGATGCCCATATTGGTTCCTACATATTCTACGAAGATCTTTATCGGTCAAACCGCATAACGACATACGTTGTTCCTTTGTCATCGGTATGTTACTTACCCGAGATTCGATCGTCGGTATCCAATACCTAGTTCAATCTCGTTGCAGTAAGTCTCTTTACTCGTTCCGTAATACATCATCTCACAACTAACTCATTAGTTGTAATGCTTGCAAGGCTTGAGTGATGTGTATCACCGAGAAGGCCTAGAGATACCTCTCCGACAATCGGAGTGACAAAACCTAATCTCGAAATCGCCAACCCAACAAGTACCTTTGGAGACACCTGTAGTACTCCTTTATAATCACCCGATTCGTTGTGACGTTTGGTAGTACCAAAGTGTTCCTCCGTAAACGGGAGTTGCATAATCTCATAGTTACAGGAACATGTATGGGTCATGAAGAAAGCATTAGCAACATACTAAGCGATCAAGTGCTAAGCTAACGGAATGGGTCATGTCAATCACATCATTCTCCTAATGATGTGATCCCATTAATCAAATGACAACACATGTCTATGGTTAGGAAACATACCCATCTTGATTAATGAGCTAGTCTTGTAGAGGCATACTAGTGACTATCTGTTTGTCTATGTATTCACACATGTATTATGTTTCGGTTAATACAATTCTAGCATGAATAATAAACATTTATCATGGTATAAGGAAATAAATAATAACTTTATTATTGCCTCTAGGGCATATTTCCTTCATCTCCCACTTGCACTAGAGTCAATAATATAGATTACATAGTAATGATTCTAACACCCATGGAGTCTTGGTGCTGATCATGTTTTGCTCGTGGAAGAGGCTTAGTCAACGGGTCTCGCAACATTCAGATCCGTATGTATTTTGCAAATCTCTATGTCTCCCACTTGGACTTGGTCCCGAATGGAATTGAAGCGTCTCTTGATATGCTTGGTCCTCTTGTGAAATCTGGATTCCTTTGCCAAGGCAATTGCACCAGATTGTCACGAGAAGATCTTCATCGGTCCCGATGCACTAGGTATGACACCTAGATCGAAATGAACTCTTTCATCCGACTCCTTCATTTGCTGCTTCAAGCAGCTATGTACTCCGCTTCACATGTAGATCCCGCCACGACGCTTTGTTTAGAATTGCACCAACCGACAGCTCCACCGTTTAATAAAAACACGATCCGGTTTGCGATTTAGAATCGTCCGGATCAGTGTCAAAGCTTACATCGACGTAACCATTTACGACTAGCTCTTTGTCACCTCCATATCGAGAAACATATCCTTAGTCCTTTTCGTATTTCAGGATGTTCTTGACCGCTGTCCATGATCCACTCTGGATTACTTTGGTACCTTCCTGCCAAGCTTACAGCTAAGCATACGTCAGTCTGGTACACAGCATTGCATACATGATAGAGCCTATGGCTGAAGCATAGGAACATCTTTCATTTTCTCTCTATCTTCTGCTGTGGTCGGGCATTGAGTCGACTCAATCTTACACCTTGTAATACAGGTAAAAACCTTTCTTTGCCTGATCCATTTTGAACTTTTTCAAAACTTTATCAAGGTATGTGCTTTGTGAAAGTCCAATCAAGCGTCTTGATCTATCTCTATAGATCTTGATGCCCAATATGTAAGCAGCTTCACCGAGGTCTTTCATTGAAAACTTGTATTCAAGTATCCTTTTATGCTATCCAGAAATTCTATATCATTTCCAATCAATAATATGTCGTCCACATATAATATTAGAAATGCTACTGAGCTCCCACTCACTTTCTTGTAAATACAGAGCTTCTCCAAAAGTCTCAGATAAACCCATATGCTTTGATCACACTATCAAAGCGTTTATTCCAACTCCGAGAGGCTTGCACCGAACATAAATTGATCATTGGAGCTTGCACACTTTGTTAGTACCCTTTGGATCGACAAAACCTTCTGGTTGCATCATATACAACTCTTCTTCTAGAAATCCATTCAAGAATGCAGTTTTACATCCATTTGCCAAATTTCATAATCATAAAATGCGGCAATTGCTAACATGATTCGGACAGACTTAAGCATCGCTCTCGTGAGAAAGTCTCATCGTAGTCAACCCCTTGAACTTGTCGAAAACCTTTCGCAACAAGTCGAGCTTTGTAGACAGTTATATTACCATCGGCGTCTCTTCTTCTTAAAGATCCATTTATTTTCAATGGCTTGCCGATCATCGGGCAAGTCAACCAAAGTCCATACTTTGTTCTCATACATGGATCCCATCTCAGATTTCATGGCTTCCAGCCATTTTGCGAATCTGGGCTCACCATCGCTTCTTCATAGTTTGTAGGTTCGCCATTGTCAAGTAACATGACTTCCGAATAAGATTACCGTACCACTCAGGTGCGTATTTTACTCTGGTTGACCTCTGAGTTCAGTAGTAACTTGATCTGAAACTTCATGATCATCATCATTAGTTTCCTCACTAATTGGTGTAGTCGTCACAGGAACCATTTCTTGTGATGAACTATTTTCCAATAAGGGAGCAGATACAGTTATCTCATCAAGTTCTACTTTCCTCCCACTCACTTCTTTCGAGAGAAACTCCTTCTCTAGAAAGGATCCGAATTTAGCAACGAAAATCTTGCCTTCAGATCTGTGATAGAAGGTGTACCCAACAGTCTCCTTTGGCTATCCTATGAAGACACATTTTTCCGATTTGGGTTCGAGCTTATCTGGTTCAAGTTTCTTTACATAAGCATCGCAGCCCCAAACTTTAAGAAACGACAACTTTGGTTTCTTGCCAAACCACAGTTCATAAGGCGTCGTCTCAACGGATTTTGACGGTGTCCTATTTAACGTGAATGCGGCCGTCTCTAAAGCATAACCCCAAAACGATAGCGGTAAATCGAAATAGACATCATAGATCGCACCATATCTAGTAAAGTACGATTCGATGTTCGGACACACCATTTCTCCGTGGTGTTTGGTGGCGTGAGTTGCTAAACTATTCCACATTGTTTCAAATGTAAACCAAACTCGTAACTCAAATATTCTCCTCCACGATCAGATCGTAGAAACTTTATTTTCTTGTTACGATGATTTTCCACTTCACTCTGAAATTCTTTGAACTTTTCAAATGTTTCAGATTTGTGTTTCATTAAGTAGATATACCCATATCTGCTCAAATCATCTGTGAAGGTGAGAAAATAACGATACCCGCCACAAGTGCCTCAACATTCATTGGACCACAAACATCGGTATGTATGATTTCCAACAAATCAGTTGCTCGCTCCATAGTTCCGAGAACGGCGTTTTGGTCATCTTGCCCATGAGGCACGGTTCATAAGTACCAAGTGATTCATAATCAAGTGATTCCGAAGCCCATCGGTATGGAGTTTCTTCATGCGTTTTACACCGATATGACATAAACGGCGAGTGCCACAAATAAGTTGCACTATCATTATCAACTCTGCATCTTTTGGCTTCAACATTATGAATATGTGTATCACTACCGTCGAGATTCAACAAGAATAGACCATTCTTCAAGGGTGCATGACCATAAAAGATATTACTCATATAAATAGAACAACCATTATTCTCTGATTTAAATGAATAACCGTCTCGCATTAAACAAGATCCAGATATAATGTTCATGCTCAACGCGGCACCAAATAACAATTATTTAGGTCTAAAACTAATCCCGAAGGTAGATGTAGAGGTAGCGTGCCGACCGCGATCACATTGACTTTGGAACCATTTCCCACGCGCATCGTCACCTCGTCCTTTGCGGTGCTCGTCTATTCCGTAGTCCCTGTTTCGAGTTGCAAATATTAGCAATGAACCAGATCAAATACCAGTGCTACTACGAGCTCTAGTAAGGTACACATCAATAACATGTATATCACATATACCTTTGTTCACCTTGCCATCCTTTTTATCCGCCAAATACTTGGGGCAGTTCCGCTTCGAAAGGTCCATCTGCTTGCGGTAAAACACTCGATTTCAGGCTTAGGTCCAGACTTGGGTTTCTTCTCTTGATCAGCAACTTTCTTGCTGTTCTTTTGAAGTTTCCTTCTTCTTCCCTTTGCCCTTTTCTTGAAACTAGTGGTCTTGTTGACCATCAACACTTGATGCTCTTTCTTGATTTCTACCTCCGCTGCTTTTAGCATCGCGAAGAGCTCAGAATTGTCTTAGTCATCCCTTGCATATTATAGTTCATCACGAAGCTCTTGTAGCTTGGTGGCGTGATTGGAGAATTCTGTCAATGACACTATCATCCGGAAGATTAACTCCCAGCTGAATTAAGTGATTGTTATACCCGGACATTTTGAGTATGTGCTCACCGATGAACTATTCTCCTCCATCTTGCAGCTATAGAACTTATTGGAGACTTCATATCTCTCAATCCGGGCATTTGCTTGAAATATTAACTTCAACTCTGGAACATCTCATATGCTCCATGACGTTCAAAACGTCGTTGAAGACCCGTTCTAAGCCGTAAAGCATGGCACACTGAACTATTGAGTAGTCATCAGCTTTGCTTTGCGGACGTTCACAACTTCGGCTCAAGACTCTGCAGCAGGCCTGTCACCCAGCGGTGCTTCCAGGCGTAATTTTTCGTGCAGCAATGAGGATAATCCTCAAGTTACGGACCCAGTCCGTGTAATTGCTACCATCATCTTTCAACTGTGCTTTCTCAAGGAACGCATTAAAATTCAACGAAACAACAGCACGAGCCATCTATCTACATTAAACATAGACAAGCAAAATACTATCAGGTACTAAGCTCATGATAAATTTAAGTTTAATTAATCATATTAAAAAACTCCCACTTAGACAAACAGCTCTCTAGTCATCTAAGAGATCACGTGATCCAAATCAACTAAACCATGTCCGATCATCACGTGAGATGGAGTAGTTTCAATGGTGAACATCACTATGTTGATCATATCTACTATATGATTCACGCCGACCTTTCGGTCTCCGTGTTCGAGGCCATATCTGTTATATGCTAGGCTCGTCAAGTTTAACTGAGTATTCTGCGTGTGCAACTGTTTTGCACCGTTGTAGATGGACGTATAACTTATCACACCCGATCATCACGTGGTGTCCGGGTACTACTGAACTTTGGCAGCGGTGCATACTCGGGAGAACACTTCTTGATAATTTTAGTGAGAGATCATCTTATAATGCTACCGTCAATCAAAGCAAGATAAGATGCATAAAGGATAAACATCACATGCAATCAATATAAGTGACATGATATGGTCATCATCATCTTGTGCTTGTGATCTCCATCGCCGAAGCACCGCCATGATCACCATCGTCACCGGCGCGACACCTTGATCTCCATCGTAGCATCGTTGTCGTCTCGCCAACTATTGCTTCTACGACTATCGCTACTCCTTAGTGATAAAGTAAAGCAATTACATGGCGTTTGCATTTCATACAATAAAGCGACAACCATATGGCTCCTACCAGTTGCCGATAACTCGGTTACAAAACATGATCATCTCATACAATAACATATAGCATCACGTCTTGACCATATCACATCACAACATGCCCTGCAAAAACAAGTTAGACGTCCTCTACTTTGTTGTTGCAAGTTTTACGTGGCTGCTACGGGCTGAGCAAGAACCGTTCTTACCTACGCATCAAAACCACAACGATAGTTTGTCAAATAGACTCCGTTTTAACCTTCTCAAGGACCGGGCGTAGTCATACTCGGTTCAACTAAAGTGAGAGAGACAGACACCGCGGTCACCTTTAAGCAACGAGTGCTCGGGCGGTGAAACCAGTCTCGCGTAAGCGTCTGGCGTAATGTCGGTCCGGGCCGCTTCATCTCACAATACCGCTGAACCAAAGTATGACGTGCTGGTAGGCAGTATGACTTGTATCGCCCACAACTCACTTGTGTTCTACTCGTGCACATGACATCAACGCATAAAACCAGGCTCGGATGCCACTGTTGGGGAACGTAGTAATTTCAAAAATTTTCCTACGAACACGCAAGACCATGGTGATGACATAGCAACGAGAGGGGAGAGTGTCCGTCCACGTACCATCGTAAGACCGAAAGCGGGCGTTATAACAACGCGGTTGATGTAGTCGTACGTCTTCACGATCCGACCGATCCAAGTACCGAACGTTACGGCACCTCCGTGTTCAGCACACGTTCAGCTCGATGACGATCCCCGGACTTCGATCCAGCAAAGTGTCGGGATGAGTTCCGTCGACCTGACGGCGTGGTGGCGATGATGATGCTCCACCGGCGCAGGGCTTCGCCTAAGCTCCGCGATGATATGACTTTCACCGGCGCAGGCTTCGCCTAAGCTCTCTGACGATATGACCGAAGTGGAATATGGTGGAAGGGGCACCGCACACGACTAAGGAACGATCCGTAGATCAACTTGTGTGTTCTAGGGTGCCCCTGCCCCGTATATAAAGGAGCCAAGGGGAGGTGGCGGCCAAGGAGGAGGCGCGCAAGGAGTCCTACTCCTCCGGGAGTAGGATTCCCCTCAATCCTAGTTGGATTAGGATTCCGAGGGGAAAGAGAGAGAGGGGCCGACCCACCTTTCCTAGTCCTAATAGGACTAGGGGAAGGGGCGCGACCACCTAGGGCTGGCCCTTTCTCCTTTCCACCAAGGCCCACTATGGCCCATGTAGTTCCGGGGGTTCGGTAACCTCCGGTACTCGATAAATTCGATTTCACTCGGAACACTTCCGATGTCCAAATGTAGGCTTCAATATATCAATCTTTATGTCTCGACCATTTCGAGACTCCTCGTCATGTCCGTGATCACATCCGGGACTCGAACAACCTTGGTGCATCAATACTTATAAACTCATAATGAACTCATCATCGAAGCGTTAAGCGTGCGGACCCTACGGGTTCGAGAACTATGTAGACATGACCTAGAACCATTCTCGGTCAATAACCAATAGCGGAACCTGGATGCCCATATTGGTTCCTACATATTCTACGAAGATCTTTATCGGTCAAACCGCATAACGACATACGTTGTTCCTTTGTCATCGGTATGTTACTTACCCGAGATTCGATCGTCGGTATCCAATACCTAGTTCAATCTCGTTACGTAAGTCTCTTTACTCGTTCCGTAATACATCATCTCACAACTAACTCATTAGTTGTAATGCTTGCAAGGCTTGAGTGATGTGTATCACCGAGAAGGCCTAGAGATACCTCTCCGACAATCGGAGTGACAAAACCTAATCTCAAATACGCCAACCCAACAAGTACCTTTGGAGACACCTGTAGTACTCCTTTATAATCACCCGATTCGTTGTGACGTTTGGTAGTACCAAAGTGTTCCTCCGTAAACGGAGTTGCATAATCTCATAGTTACAGGAACATGTATGGGTCATGAAGAAAGCATTAGCAACATACTAAACGATCAAGTGCTAAGCTAACGGAATGGGTCATGTCAATCACATCATTCTCCTAATGATGTGATCCCATTAATCAAATGACAACACATGTCTATGGTTAGGAAACATACCCATCTTCGATTAATGAGCTAGTCTTGTAGAGGCATACTAGTGACTATCTGTTTGTCTATGTATTCACACATGTATTATGTTTCCGGTTAATACAATTCTAGCATGAATAATAAACATTTATCATGGTATAAGGAAATAAATAATAACTTTATTATTGCCTCTAGGGCATATTTCCTTCATATACTTGGTAGATGAGAAGGCTGGCAAGGTCGATAGAAGTATATTGGATATGCATTATGTTAATGTGTACTTTACTAGTACTCCTAGTAGCACCAGGGTATTGAGATACTGGTTCAGTTGCTAAGTGTTAGTAACTCGAAATAAAAGAGCTACGGAATAAACGGAGACTAGCTGAAGGTGAGCTGACGATATATGTTGGAAGTGTTTCCAAGTTTGATGTGATCAAACATCGCACGCTCCCTCTACCATCAAGATTAGTATTAAACCAGAATAATTATCATTTGGTGTTTGCGTTGAGCATAGACATGATTGAATTATGTCTATCGCAATGCGGTTATTCATGTAAGGAGAATAATGGTTACTCTATTTATTTGAATAACACCTTCAATGGTCTTGCACCTAAAATAATGGTTCATTGAATCTCGATCGTAGTGATACACATTTTCATGCCAAAAGATATAAGATAGTAATGATAGTACCACTTACTTGTGGCACTGCCATGTAAGTCATATTGGTATAAAACGCATGAAGAAGCTCCATGTTGATGGATCTTTGGACTCGCTCATTTTGAAAAGTTTGAGACATGCGAACCATGTCTATTGGTGTATACGCATGAAGAAACTCCATGCAGATGGATCGTTTGGACTCACTTGATTTTGAATCACTTGAGATATGCAAATCATACCACATGGGCAAGATAACTGAAAAGCCTCGTTTTAAGTAAGATGGAACAAGATAGCAACTTGTTGGAAATAACACATTTTGATGTGTGCAGTCCAATGAGTGCTGAGGCATGCAGTGAATATCATTATGTCCTTACTTCACAGATGATTCGAGTAGATGTTGAGTATATTTACTTGATGAAACACAAGTCTGAATTATGTTCAAGTAATTTCAGAGTGAAGTTGAAGATCATTGTGACAAGAGGATAAAATGTCTATGATATGATCATAGAGATGAGTATCTGAGTTATGAGCTTTGGCACGCAATTAAGACATTGTGGAAATTGTTTCACAATAAATACCGCCTGGAACACCATAGTGTGATGGTGTCCAAACATCATAGTTTCACCCTATTGGATATGATGCGTGACATGATGTCTCTTATCGAATTACCACTATCGTTCATGGGTTAGGCATTAGAGACAACCGCACTCACTTTAATAGGGTACCACGTAATTCTGTTGAGATGACACCGTGAGAACTATGGTTTAGAGAAACCTAAGTTGTCGTTTCTTGAAAGTTTGGGGCTGCGACGCTTATGTGAAAAAGTTTCAGGTTGATAAGCTCGAACCCAAAGCGGATAAAATGCATCTTCATAGGACACCCAAAACAGTTGGGTATACCTCCGATCTCAGTCAGGAAGCAAAAGGATTGTTTCTAGAATTAGGTCCTTTCGAGGAAAAGTTTCTCTCGAAAGAATTGAGTGGGAGGATGATGGAGACTTGATGAGGTTATTGAACCGTCACTTCAACAAGTGTGTAGCAGGGCATAGGAAGTTGTTCCTGTGGCGCCTACACCAATTGAAGTAGAAGCTTATGATAGTGATCATGAAGTTTTGGATCAAGTCACTACCGTACCTCGTAGGGTGACAAGGATGCGTACTACTTCAGAGTGGTACAGTAATCCTGTCTTGAAGGTCATGTTGATGGACAACAATGAACCTGAGCTATGAGGAAGCGATGGTGGGCTCATATTCCGACAAATGGTTAGAAGCCATGAAATTCGAGATAGGATCCATGTATCAGAACAAAGCATGCACTTTGGTGGACTTGCCCGATGATCGGCAAGCCATTGAGATAAATGGATCTTTAAGAAGAAGACAGACATGGACGGCAATGTCACCGTCTATGAAGCTCGACTTGTGGCGAAGAGTTTTTTCACAAGTTCAAGGAGTTGACTACGATGAGATTTTCTCATCCGTAGCGATGCTTAAGTCCGTCTGAATCATGTTAGCATTAGCTGCATTTATGAAATCTGGCAGATGGATGTCAAAACGAGTTTCCTTACCAGTCTTCGTAAGGAAAGGTTGTATGTGATACAATCGAAAGTTTTTGTCGATCCTAAGGATGCTAAAGGTATCTGGCTCCAGCGATCCTTCTAAGGACTGGAGTAAGCATCTCGGAGTTGCAATGTGCGCTTTGATGAGATGATCAAAGATTTTGGGTTTATACAAAGCTTATGAGAAACTTGTATTTCCAAAGAAGTGAGTATTTCTGATGAGTATATGTTGTTGACATATTGTTGATCAGAAATGATGTAGAATTTCTGGAAAGCATATAGGGTTGTTTGAAAAGTGTTTTTCAATGGAAAACCTGGATTAGGCTACTTGAACAATAGGCATCAAGATCTATAAGATAGATCAAAATGTTTAATAATACTTTCAAATGAGCACATACCTTGACATAATCTTGAAGGTGTTCAAGATGGATCAATCAAAGAAGGAGTTCTTGCCTGAGTTGTAAGGTATGAAGTTAAGAGTTAAAGCTCGACCACGGCAGAAGAGAGAGAAAGGACAAAGGTCGTCCCCTATGCTTCAGACATAGGCTCTGTAGTATGCTATGTTGTGTACTGCACTGGAAGTGTGCCTTGCCATGAGTCTGGCAAGGGGGTACAAGAGTGATCCAGGAATGGATCATTGGACAGCGGTCAAAATTTTCCTTGGAGTAAATAAGGACATGTTTCTCGATTATGGAGGTGATAAAGAGTTCGGCGTAAAGGGTTACGTCGATGCAAGCTTTAATACCTATCCGAGTGACTCTGAGTAGCAAACTGGATACGTATAGTGGAGCAACCATTTGGAATAGCTCCAAGTGGAGCGTGGAAGCAGCATTTACAATATGACATAGAGATTTACGAAGTACATACAGATCTGAATGTTGCAGACCCGTTGACTAAAACCTCTCTCACAAGCAAAATATGATCAAACCCCAGAACTCATTGAGTCTTAATCACATGATAATGTGAACTAGTTTACAGACACTAGTAAACTCTTTGGATGTTGGTCACATGGCGATGTGACCTATCAGTGTTAATCACATGACGATGTGAACTAGATTATTGACTCTAGTGCAAGTGGGAGACTGTTGGAAATATGCCCTAGAGGCAATAATAAATTAGTTATTATTATATTTCCTTGTTCATGATAATCGTTTATTATCCATGCTATAATTGTATTGATAGGAAACTCAGATACATGTGTGGGTACATAGACAACACCATGTCCCTAGTAAGCCTCTAGTTGACTAGCTCGTTGATCAATAGATGGTTACGGTTTCCGACCATGGACATTGGATGTCATTGATAACGGGATCACATCATTAGTAGAATGATGTGATGGACAAGACCCAATCCTAAGCCTAGCACAAAGATCGTAGTTCGTATGCTAAAGCTTTTCTAATGTCAAGTATCATTTCCTTAGACCATGAGATTGTGCAACTCCGGATACCGTAGGAATGCTTTGGGTGTACCAAACGTCACAACGTAATCTGGGTGGCTATAAAGGTGCACTACGGGTATATCCGAAAGTGTCATTGGGTTGGCACGAATCGAGATCGGATTTGTCACTTCGTAAACGGAGAGGTATCTCTGGGCCCACTCGGTAGGACATCATCATAATGTGCACAATGTGACCAAGGGGTTGATCACGGGATGATGTGTTACGGAACGAGTAAAGAGACTTGCCGGTAACAAGATTGAACTAGGTATCGGCATACCGATGATCGAATCTCGGGCAAGTACAATACCATTAGACAAAGGGAATTGTATACGGGATCGATTGAGTCCTTGACATCGTGGTTCATCCGATGAGATCATCGTGGAACATGTAGGAGCCAACATGGGTATCCAGATCCGCTATTGGTTATTGACCGGAGAACGTCTCGGTCATGTGCGCATGGTTCCCGAACCCGTAGGGTCTACACACTTAAGGTTCGATGGCGCTAGGGTTATAAAGGAAGCTTGTATGTGGTTACGAATGTTGTTCGAGTCCGGATGAGATCCCGACGTCACGAGGAGTTCGAAATGGTCCAAGGTAAAGATTTATATATGGAAGTCTGTTTTGGTCACCGAAAAGGTTTGGGTTTTTCGATAACGTCTGGGACCACCGGAGGGTCCTGGGGTCCACCAAGTGGGGCCACCAACCCTGAAGGCTGCGTGGGCCAAGTGTGGGAGGACCAGCCCGGGTGGGCTGGTGCGCCCATAGGGCCCAAGGCGCAGGGAAGTGGGGAAGGGGCAAACCCTAGGCAGATGGGCCCTAAGGCCCATCTAGTGGGCGCCCTCTCCCCCTCTTGGCGCCTCCCTTTCCCATCTAGGGTTGCCGCCCCCTAGGGGTGGGAACCCTAGAGGGGGCGCACCCTCCTCCCTCTCCCCTATATATAGTGAGGCCTGGGGCTGCCCATAACACGTGATCTGATCTCTGCCTGTTGGTGCAGCCCTCCCTCTCTTTCTCCTCACATCTCGCGGTGCTTGGCGAAGCCCTGCTGGATTGCCACGCTCCTCCACCACCACCACGTCGTTGTGCTGCTGCTGGATGGAGTCTTCCTCAACCTCTCCCTCTCTCCTTGCTGGATCAAGGCGTGGGAGACGTCACCGGGCTGTACGTGTGTTGAACGCGGAGGTGCCGTCCGTTCGGCACTAGGATCTCCGGTGATTTGGATCACGACGAGTACGACTCCTTCAACCCCGTTCTCATGAACGCTTCCGCTTAGCGATCTACAAGGGTATGTAGATGCACTCTCCTTCCCTCGTTGCTAGTTTCTCCATAGATAGATCTTGGTGACACGTAAGAAAATTTTGAATTTCTGCTACGTTCCCCAACAGTTACTGACATATCAGTGGTCTAAGTTACCACTAATAGTTAAACTATGTCCCCTTAGATATGATCGATCATGAATTATAACTTTTGTAGTAGTTCGATATCACTAATTGAAAATATATTTTCTATTGTGAATCATGCTAACCACATATTAATGAAGTCATTTTTAGTCAATAATTAGTTGTTTATACTTTGATCAAAAAACTAACATCCATTTACTAATTGTCTTAATTTGAAAAGAAAATTGGATCCGCACATCAAGAAAGAAATAAAATATATCATGTCAAATTGTAAGTCCGGGCTGCATAAGAATAGTGGCTTTCAATCCCAAAACAAGATTTGTTCCATTTTCATTGCAAGAGGCATTGCTCGAACTTGGAATTGAAAATGTGGACAACATATTTATGGCTCAAAAATGAAGGAATTATGAACATAGGATTTGGATGTGTTGGTATATCGAATACTTCAATAGATAAAACAAATGAGGCCTCTTTGGCTAGCGGGATTCTAAAAACATGAGTAAGAAAACATGAGATTTCGTGATGGCATGGCACACTGAATCATATGAAAATTGAAAGCACAAATATCTAGAGTTATTTGGTTGCACTGCAGGCAAAACACATTTTTAATGGAAAATCTCCATCAAATATTTGTCACAGAGACAAAAATGATATTTATGATACTGTGGATTATAAATCTTTCCTTTAAAATTGCATGCAAAGTAGAACATAGAAAAACTAATTATATTTTTCAATTTACAAACCGAACATTCACATAGAGAATTTCTAAAGATCAAATCATCCCAATTTCATGTGAAATTTATTTTCCTGAAAGACGCTCATGGTATATATCTCCATGGAGGTACGAGTCTCTCTTCAACACTATTTTACAATGTTCAGATACAATGAATTGAAAATCATTATAGAGGCTGTGAGAAAATATGACACCACTGTAATAACAATCGGTCACCTCCCGATTTAGTTTTTTTTTTAATTTTGAATGCTCGGCGATGACCAAAGTTATTGGACTGCCAACAGCTTTATTTTGTAATTATATTTTCCAATTTATGTGTATACTAAATTGTCATGTATGAAGAGGGTTGCTAATTAGAAATGATTTCACTTATTTATATTAAACTCTTTTACTTCAATGTGATTGAACTTGTCCTTAAATGGATGTTGTTTTAACAATAATTTAATTTATATATTAGAATGTTATTTTTAGGTACATAACAACAATAACATGTCAACATGTTCATGTTTGTCATGGTATAAAGTTTTCATAAATTTATAATATTTATCATTACAAAAACTATGGTGTTATTTTTTTTTATGCAAACACTTTTGTCACAATGGATTTACCATATACCTAAGCAAACTAGAATCACCATGATCATCCACAAATCTATTTATGTCCATCGATTGTACAATAATTTGTTTGTATGTGCCTTTTTCATATTATTATTAAATATCTATAGAACTTGGTACTCTTTTAGTTTATGAGTATATCGTAAATAACATGACACATGTTTTTAGAGTGCATTTGTTTCAAATCCATTTAACTAAATAGATACTTCTAGGATGTATGCCCAACCAGTTGTCTGTCCTATAATCCCTCTTCTAATCTCATTTGTTGGAATACTTCTTGGACGAATTTTACAATGTTTTCTTTGAGGTAATGAGTTAGCCATTCGAATTTTAGGTGCATGTACTTTGTAACAATATCAAATAGTTAGAATATGCATGAGTATTTAGGATACAAAGTGTTGTAAATTGTAATGATAGTCAATTCATTCTTACATTTAATTCACTCTACAAAAACTAGAATGGCCTCCCTAAACTATGTGCCCATTTTACAGATACTCATGACTTGACCTCTCTAAAACTCAATTGAAACCACCTATTCTGATGTTTTCCTACTGTTATTTATGATGTTTTTATGCATAATAATGCTTTATGGAGTAATTCTAATGCTTTTCTCTCATAATATGCAAGGTTTACACAAAGAGGGAGAATGCCGGCAGCTGGAACTCTGGACCTGAAAAAACTACGTCAGAGTTACCTATTTTGCACATATCCAAATAAGCTGAAACTTCACGGAGATTTTTTATGGAATATTTAAGAATTATTGGAGCAAATAACTACCAGAGGGGCCCACCAGGTGGGCACAACCTACCTGGGCGCGCCAGGGCCCCCAAGCACGCCCTGGTTGGTTGTGCCCTCCTCGGCCCACCTCCAGTGCCCATCTTCTGGTATATAGGTCATTTTGACCTAGAAAAATCAAGGGGGCTTTCGGGATGAAGCGTCGCCGTCTCGAGGCGGAACTTGGGCAGGAGCACTTTTTCCCTCCGGCGGAGCGATTTCGCCGGGGGAACTTCCCTCCGGGAGGGGGAAATCATCGTCATCATCATCACCAACAACTCTCTCATCTTTGGGAGGGCAATCTCCATCAACATCTTCAACGCCACCATCTCCTCTCAAACCCTAGTTCATCTCTTGTGTTCAATCTTTGTACCGGAACCTTAGATTGGTACTTGTGGTGACTAGTAGTGTTGATTACATCTTGTAGTTGATTACTATATGGTTTATTTGGTGGAAGATTATATGTTCAGATCCATTATGCTATTTAATACCCCTCCGATATTGAGCATGATTATCATTTGTGAGTAGTTACTTTTGTTCTTGAGATCACGGGAGAAGTCATGTTGCAAGTAATCATGTGAACTTGATATGCGTTCGATATTTTGATGATATGTATGTTGTGATTCCCTTAGTGGTGTCATGTGAACGTCGAATACATGGCACTTCACCTTATTAGCGCCTAAGGGAATGCATTGTGGAGTAGTTATTAGATGATTGGTTGCTAGAGTGACAGAAGCTTAAACCCTAGTTTATGTGCTACTTCGTTAGGGACTGATTTGGATCCAAAAGTTTAATGTCATGGTTAGATTTTATCTTAATACTTTTCTCGTAGTTGCGGATGCTTGCGAGGGGGTTAATCATAAGTAAGAGTTTTGTTCAAGTAAGAACAGCACCTAAGCACTGATCCACCCACATATAAAATTATCAAAGTAGCGAACACGAATCAAGCCAACATGATGAAAGTGACATGATGAAATTCCTGTGTACCCTCAAGAACGCTTTGCTTATTATAAGAGACTTTTTTGGCCTGTCCTTTGCCACAAAAGGATTGGGCTACCTTGCTTCACTTTATTTACCTTTACCGTTACTTGCTCGTTACAAATTATCTTGCTATCAAACTACCTGTTACCGACTATTTCAGTGCTTGCATTTAATACCTTGCAAAAAATCACTTGTCATTTCCTTCTGCTCCTTGTTGGGTTCGACACTCTTACTTATCGAAAGAACTACGATTGATCCCCTATACTTGTCGGTCATCAGCAAGAATGTAAGCAAAGGCAAAGTGTAGTAAGATTACAACATATACTCTACCATTGCTTACTTTAGTTACTTAAAGGTGTATTTTATTTCTACATATCAATCACGATATAAAAGCAATGAGTACGATGAACTAAGAACAATTGCCAGATACTCAAACTTGGTAATTACAAAATAGTAGTGAAGTCAAATAATTAAAGAATAATATACCTCTAAGTAGTAGTTCATTCACTTGAGTCGTCACACATATTCTAGCGCATCTTAATTTAACCAATTATTAAGCACACAATGAATTTATCATAAATTAATGAAAGCAGAATTTGAAGCTATAAGAAATCTCACATAATATGGTGGTACTCCAAAAATAGGGTCAAAATGATTGTACAAGAAATATTTTAGGAAGAAGAAGGATGTTGGGGGCATCCCCAAGCTTAAACTTTTTGCCATTCTTGGTTGCCAAAAGTATTAGTCCTCCAACATAAACATCATCCTAGCTTTAAGTTGTTAGCCAACAATTCATAATGAATAGTTTTTCAATTGTTATAGTAGATACCATCATATAGAAACCTATGGCACGTGTTAAGACTTCACTTAATTATATCCCTACACCATAAAAGGTGCAATTCTATTAATTTTCACTAGCAACGTCATACATATTAATTTCAATAGAGGGCATAGACTTTACGAAATAGTCAGAAAAAATAAGCACAAACATAAGGTAGCAAGTCACACGTTGCGTATTTTTTAGATTTTGATGACTTCTAGTGAACATAGAGAGAGACCCCAAACTCACATTAAAAGAAGGATTACATCATATTTACGGTACCTTTTGGTGTTTTCCTTATGAATTTTGAGTGTCGCCACCCTTTGCCCTTCATTGAAGTCTTTGTTAATAGTACGACGTGCCTACTCAAAGGTGCCAAAAGAACATAGATTCAAAGTGTCAACTTCTTTGGTCAAATCAGTAGTTCAAGTCACACACTTGTATAATTCCCCCTTTTCCTATCATAAAATTGACTTCAAAAACCTTCCATCATTACATTTAATTATATATGAACCTGGTTTGTATGTTATTGTGACCATCCCACATTGATTGCCCGTGGGACCCACTGTCAAGAACTATATCTGTGGATCCTCTCTATGTGTGTGGGGGACGGGGGCTTCGACCACTTTTCCATCATTTCCATTGGACTGTGAGACTAATGTATGTACATATACCTCATGAACATCATTAATCATTTCATCACATGTCCTTGGGGAAAGTATCAGGTGATACCAAGCCTTAGGTGCTCCCATGATACGAGCTTCTTGTCCGTTGGATCTCAGATCCAACGGCTCCTTGGAGGTTTTGACGGCTGCCATACTTGTTCGCAATTTTTAGACTTCAAAAGGTCTTTTTTGCAAAAATGTTCAAAGCCTCCCGGGAGCCGTTGGATCTGCGATCCAACGGCTCCTAGGAGCTCGTATCATGGGAGCATCTAAGGCTCTGTATCACCTGATACTTTCGCCACGCCCTTAATATCAAAAGACGCTTATGGGCAATGGTCTCCTTTTGGCACCTATGCAGTTTTAAATCTTGATTTTTTGTTTCTCATGAAGTATGCTATGAGTGAACCTATGTACCATGTTCCAATCTCTACATAAGAAAACACTTTAAAAATACTTAATTTGTTGTTTCAAAACAATTTATTATTTATTCAGTTATTCTTAAAAGTACAAATTACTTTATCTATTGCTATCTATCCATATCTTGTTGCAAATAAGAAGACTAGTATGATTCGCAACCATGCTAGAATTGTTGAGGGCACAAGGTTCTCTATTTTATTTATTACAGTGTTTCCCATTGCGGTTTCAGGAGAGTTCTACCTGGTTCTCTAAGAGGTCATTAAAGGTGGTAACATGTATTTTTTTCATATTAATCCTTGGAGAAATAATTTTGTTATCAAAATCTGAAAGAGGCAAATCACATTCACGTGGATAGGCGTATGAGTTAATTGTTGGAAATATGCCCTAGAGGCAATAATAAAATGGTTATTATCAGATTTCCCGTTCATGATAAATGTTTATTATTCATGCTATAATTGTATTCACCAGAAACTTAAATACATGTGTGAATACATAAACTACATTGTGTCCCTAGTAAGCCTCTACCTGACTAGCTCGTTGATCAAATATGGTTAAGGTTTCCTAACCATGGACATGAGTTGTCATTTGATAACGGGATCACATAATTAGGAGAATGATGTGATGGACAGACCCAACCGTAAGCTTATCATCAGGTCATTTAGTTATTTGCTATAGCTTTCTTCATGTCAAGTATCAGGCCCTTAGACCATGAGATCATGCCACTCCCGAATATCGGAGGAATGCCTTGTGTGCTATCAAACGTCACTTCATAACTGGGTGATCATAAAGGTGCCCTACAGGTATCCCGAAGGTGTCTGTTGGGTTGCATGGATCGAGATTGGGATTTGTCGCTCCGTGTGACGGAGAGATATATCTGGGCCCTCTCGGTAATACAACATCATAAGAAGCTTCATGTGACCAATGAGTTTAGTCACGGGATCTTGTATTACGGAACGAGTAAAGAGACTTGTCAGTAACGAGATTGAACTAGGTATGGAGATACCAACGATCGAATCTCGGACAAGTAACATATTGCCGGACAAAGGGAATTGCCTACGGGATTGTCTGAATCCTTGACATCGTGGTTCAACCGATAAAGATCTTCGTTGAATATGTAGGAACCAATATGGGCATCCAGGTTCCGCTATTGGTTATTGACTGGAGAGGAGTCTCGGTCATGTCTGCATGTTCCCGAACCCATAGGGTCGCACGCTTAACGTTCGGTAACGCTAGGGTAGTATTGAGATATTAATAGTGGAAAATCCAAAGGTTGTTCGGAGTCCCGGATGGGATCCAGGATGTCACGAGGAGCTCCGAAATGGTCTGCAAGTAAATATTTATATATGGAAAGTTGTTGTCGGGGTTCCGGGAAAAAGTCTGGTTTTTTCTGTATTGTACCGGGAAGCCACCGGAAGGTTCCAGAGGGTTCCGGAAGTCCTCGGAGGGTTCCCCCACGTCCCATACAGTAGCATGGGATGTAGGGGCACCCTGGCCTTAATGGGCCAGAGGCACCAGCCCCTACAAGGCCCATGCGCACGGGGGAGGGGAAACCCTAAGGGGGAGGGCAGTGGCGGAGCTTGGGCTGAATTTATGGAGGGGCAAGTGGCCTGGAGGGGCAAGAAACATGCTTTTAGGCTGATTTTAACTCGACATATGGGCTGAATACTAGGGATATTTGCTAACTTTCTCATGGGTTGGGGGGGCAATGGCCCAGGTTGCTCTCCACAAAGCTCCGCCACTGGGGGAGGGCCTCCACTTGGCTTGGAGGGCACTCCTTCCCCCTTGGCCGCCGCCCCCTGCCTTGGGAGGGGGGCTAGGGCTGCCACACCCCTCCCTCACCCCTATATATAGTGGGGAGGCGCAGGGGGCAGCCAGCCCTTCCTGAAGGAAATATGCCCTAGAGGCAATAATAAAAGTTATTATTTATTTCCTTATTTCATGATAAATGTTTATTATTCATGCTAGAATTGTATTAACCGGAAACATAATACATGTGTGAATACATAGACAAACAGAGTGTCACTAGTATGCCTCTACTTGACTAGCTCGTTAATCAAAGATGGTTATGTTTCCTAACCATAGACATGAGTTGTCATTTGATTAACGGGATCACATCATTAGGAGAATGATCTGATTGACTTGACCCATTCCGTTAGCCTAGCACTTGATCGTTTAGTATGTTGCTATTGCTTTCTTCATGACTTATACATGTTCCTGTAACTATGAGATTATGCAACTCCGTTTACGGAGGAACACTTTGGTGCTACCAAGCGTCACAACGAATCGGGTGATTATAAAGGGTACTACAGGTGTCTCCAAAGGTACATGTTGGGTTGGCGTATTTCGAGATTAGGTTTTGTCACTCCGATTGTCGGAGAGGTATCTCTGGCCCTCTCGGTAATGCACATCATTATAAGCCTTGCAAGCAATGTGACCAATGAGTTGGTTACGGGATGATGCATTACTGAGCGAGTAAAGAGACTTGCGGTGGCGAGATTGAACTAGGTATTGGATACCGACGATCGAATCTCGGGCAAGTAACATACCGATGACAAAGGGAACAACGTATGTTGTTATGCGGTTTGACCGATAAAGATCTTCGTAGAATATGTAGGAACCAATATGGGCATCCAGGTTCCGCTATTGGTTATTGACCGAGAATAGTTCTAGGTCATGTCTACATAGTTCTCGAACCCGTAGGGTCCGCACGCTAAGGTTTCGATGATGCTTATATTATGAGTTTATGAGTTTTGATGTACCAAGGAGTTCGGAGTCCCGGATGAGATCGGGGACATGACGAGGAGTCTCGAAATGGTCGAGACGTAAAGATCGATATATTGGACGACTATATTCGAGTTCGGAAGGTTCCGGTGAAATCGGGATTTTGCGAGTGCCGGAGGTTACGGAACCCCGGGAGGTCCATGGGCCTTAATGGGCCATGGGAGAAGAGGAAGGGCAGGCCAAGGTGGGCTGCGCCCCCCCCTCTAGTCCGAATAGGACAAGGAAGGGGGGCGCGCCTTCCTCTCTCCCTCCTCCAATCCTAGTCCAACTAGGAGAAGGGGGAGTCCTACTCCGGTGGGAGTAGGACTCCTCCTTGGTGCGCCTCCTCTGGGGCCGCCACCTCCCCTTGGCTCCTTTATATCTGGGGCAGGGGCACCCCAAGACACACAAGTTGATCTACGGATCTTGCCTTAGCCGTGTCGGTGCCCCTTCCACCATATTCCACTTGGTCATATCGTCATGAGCTTAGGTGAAGCCCTGCGCGGAGAAGTCATATCGTCGCGAGCTTAGGCGAAGCCCTGCGTCGGTGGAGCATCAACACCGTCCACGCCGTCGTCGACGTGAACTCATCCCGACACTTTGCTGGATCGGAGTCCGGGATCGTCATCGAGCTGAACGTGTAGAACTCGGAGGTGCCGTATGTTCGGTGCTTGGATCGGTCGGATCGTGGAGACGTCGACTACATCAACAGCGTTGTTATAACGCTTCGCTTTCGGTCTCACGAGGGTGCGTGGGCGGACACTCTCCCTCTCGTTGCTATGCCATCACCATGGTCTTGCGTGATCGTAGGAATTTTTTGAAATTACTCGTTCCCCAACAATGGCATCCGAGCCTGGTTTTATGCGTTGATGTCATGTGCACGAGTAGAACACAAGTGAGTTGTGGACGATACAAGTCATACTGCCTACCAGCATGTCATACTTTGGTTCAGCGGTATTGTGAGATGAAGCGCCCGGACCGACATTACGCGTGACGCTTACGCGAGACTGGTTTCACCGCTCGAGCACTCGTTGCTTAAAGGTGACCGGCGGTGTCTGTCTCTCACTTTAGTTGAATCGAGTGTACGCCCGGTCCTTGAGAAGGTTAAACGGAGTCTATTTGACGAAGTATCGTTGTGGTTTTGATGCGTAGGTAAGAACGGTTCTTGCTCAGCCCGTAGCAGCCACGTAAAACTTGCAACAACAAAGTAGAGGACGCCTAACTTGTTTTTGCAGGGCATGATGTGATGTGATGTGGTCAAACGTGATGCTATACTTTATTGTATGAGATGATCATGTTTTGTAACCGAGTTATCGACAATCGGCAGGAGCCATATGGTTGTCGCTTTATTGTATGAAATGCAACGCCATGTAATTGCTTTACTTTATCACTAAGCGATGGCGATAGTCGTAGAAGCAATAGTTGGCGAGACGACAACGATGCTACGATGGAGATCAAGGTGTCGCGCGGTGACGATGGTGATCATGACGGTGCTTGGCGATGGAGATCACAAGCACAAGATGATGATGACCATATCATATCACTTATATTGATTGCATGTGATGTTTATCCTTTATGCATCTTATCTTGCTTTGATTGACGGTAGCATTATAAGATGATCTCTCACTAAAATTATCAAGAAGTGTTCTCCCGAGTATGCACCGTTATGAAAGTTCTTCGTCTTTGAGACACCACGTGATGATCGGGTGTGATAGGCTCTACGTTCAAATACAACGGGTGCAAAACAGTTGCGCACGCGAATACTCAAGTTAAACTTGACGAGCCTAGCATATAACAGATATGGCCTCGAACACGGAGACCGAAAGGTCGAACGTGAATCATATAGTAGATATGATCAACATAGTGATGTTCACCATTGAAACTACTCCATCTCACGTGATGATCGGACATGGTTTAGTTGATTTGGATCACGTAATCACTTAGATAACTAGAGAGATGTCTATCTAAAGTGGGAGTTCTAAAGTAATATGATTAAATTGAACTTTAATTTATCATGAACTTAGTCCTGGTAGTATTTTGCAAATTATGTTGTAGATCAATAGCTCGCGTTGTTGCTTCCCTATGTTTTTATATGTGTTCCTAGAGAAAATTGTATTGAAAATGTTAGTAGCAATGATGCGGATTGGATCCGTGATCTGAGGTTTATCCTCATTGCTGCATGAAGAATTATGTCCTTAATGCACCGCTAGGTGACAAACCTATTGCAGGAGCAGATGCGGCGTTATGAGCGTTTGGCTAGCTCAATATGATGACTACTTGATAATTTAGTGCACCATGCTTAAAGGCTTAGAATCGGGACTTCAAAGACGTTTTGAGCGTCATGGACCATATGAGATGTTCCAGGAATTGAAGTTAATATTTCAAGCAAATACCGAGTTGAGAGATATGAAGTCTCCAACAAGTTCTATAGCTAAAAGATGGAGGAGAATCGCTCAACTAGTGAGCATGTGCTCAGATTGTCCGAGTACTTCAATCGCTTGAATCAAGTGGGAGTTAATCTTCCAGATAAGATAGTGATTGACAGAATTCTCTAGTCACCATCACTAAGTTAGTAGAACTTCGTGATGAACTATAGTATGCAAGGGATGACGAAAAAGATTCTCGAGCTCTTCGCGATGCTAGAATCGTGAAGGTAGAAATCAAGAAAACATCAAGTGTTGATGGTTGACAAGACCACTAGTCTCAAGGAAAATGGCAAAGGGAAGAAGGGGAACTTCAAAAGGAACGGCAAGCAAGTTGCTGCTCGGTGAAGAAGCCCAAGTCTAGACCTAAGCACGAGACCGAGTACTTTTGCTGCAATGGAACTGGTCCTTTGAAGCGGAACTACCCCTGAATATTTGGTGGATAAGAAGGATGGCAAAGTGAACAAGGTTATATTTGATATCTGAGGTATTGATGTGTGCCTTACTAGTGTTTATAGTAGCCCCTGAGTATTTGATACTGTTCGGTTGCTAAGATTAGTAACTCAAACAGGAGTTACTGAGAATAAACAGAGACTAGTTGAAGGGAAGTGACGATGAGTGTTGGAAGTAGTTCCAAGATTGATATGATCATCATCGCACACTCCCTATACTTTCGGGATTAGTGTGGAACCTAAATAAGTGTTATTTGGTGTTGAGCATAAATATGATTTGATCATGTTTATTGCAATACGGTTATTCATTTAAGTAAAAGAATAAATTGTTGTTCTGTTTACATGAATAAAACCTTATATGGTTACACACCCAATGAAAATGGTTCATTGGATCTCGATCATAGTGATACACATATTCATAATATTGAAACCAAAAGATGCAAAGTTAATAATGATAGTGCAACTTATTTATGGCACTGCCGTTTAGGTCATATTGGTGTAAAGCGCATGAAGAAACTCCATGCTGATGGGATTTTGGAATCACTTGATGCTTGCGAACCGTGCCTTTTGGGCAAGATGACTGAAACTCCGTTGTTCGGAACAATGGAACGAGATACTGACTTATTGGAGATAATACATACCGATGTATGCGATCCAATGAGTGTTGATGCTCGTGGCAAGTATCGTTATTTTCTTACCTTCACAAGATGATTTGAGCAGATATGGGTATATCTACTTGATGAAACATAAGTCTGAAATAGTTGAAAGGTTCAAAGAATTTCAGAGTGAAGTGGAAAATCATCGTAACAAGAAAATAAAGTTTCTGCGATCTGATCGTGGAGATGAATTTTTGAGTTACGAGTTTGGTCTTCAATTAAAACAATGTGGAATAGTTTCACAGCTCACGCCACATGGAACACCACAACATAATGGTGTGTCCGAACGTCAGAACCGCACTTTATTGGATATGGTGCAATCTATGATGTATCTTACCGATTTACCACTATCGTTTTGGGTTATGCATTAGAGACAGCTGCATTCACGTTTTAATAGGGCACCATCTAAATCCGTTGAGATGACACCGTATGAACTATGGTTTAGCAATAAACCTAAGCTGTCGTTTCTTAAAGTTTGGAGTTGTGATGCTTATGTGAAAAGTTTTCACCGATAAGCTCGAACCCAAATCGAGAAGTGCGTTTTCATAGAATACCCAAAAGAAACTGTTGGGTACACCTTCTATCACAGATCTAAAAGCAAAACATTTGTTGCTAAAATGGATCCTTTCTAGAGAAGGAGTTTCTCTCGAAAGAAGTGAGTGGGAGGAAGGTAGAAACTTGATGAGGTAATTGTACCTTCTCCCTTATTGGAAAGTAGTTCATCACGTAAATCAGTTCGAAAGTGATTCCTACACCAATTAGTAAGGAAGTTAATGATGATGATCATGAAACTTCAGATCAAGTTGCTACCAAACCTCGTGGGTCTTCGAGTAAGATCCGCACCAGAGTGGTACGGTAATCATGTTCTGGAAGTCATGTTACTAGACCATGATGAACCTACGAACTATGAGGAAGCGATGATGAGCCCAGATTCCGCGAAATGGCTTGAGGCCATAAAATCTGAGATAGGATCCATGTATGAGAACAAAGTATGGACTTTGATTGACTTGCTCGATGATCAGCAAGCCATGGATCTTCAAGAGGAAGACGGACACTGATAGTAGTGTTACTATCTACAAAGCTCGACTTGTCACAAAAGGTTTTTCGACAAGTTCAAGGTGTTGACTACAATGAGATTTTCTCAAGCAGAGCGATGCTTAAGTCTGTCCGAATCATGTTAGCAATTGCCACATTTTATGAAATCGGCAAATGGATGTCAAAACTACATTCTTTAATGGATTTATTAAAGAAGAGTTGTATATGATGCAACCGAAGATTTTGTCAATCCTAAAGAAGCTAACAAAATGTGCAAGCTCCAATGATCCATCTATGGACTGGTGCAAGCATCTCGGAGTTGGAATAAACGCTTTGATAGTGTGATCAAAGCATATGGTTTTATCTGAGACTTTGGAGAAGCCTGTATTTACAAGAAAGTGAGTGGGAGCACGACAACATTTCGATAAGTATATGTGAATGACATATTGTTGATCGGAAATGATGTAGAATTATTCTGCAAAGCATAAAGGAGTATTTGAAAGGAGTTTTTCAAAGAAGGACCTCGGTGAAGCTGCTTACATATTGAGCATCAAGATCTATAGAGATAGATCAAGGCGCTTGATAAGTTTTTCAATGAATACATACCTTGACAAGATTTTGAAGTAGTTCAAAATGGAACAGTCAAAGAAAGAGTTCTTGCCGTGTTTACAAGGTGTGAGATTGAGTAAGACTCAAAACCCGACCACGACGAGAGGATAGAAAGAGAATGAAAGACATTCCCTATGCATCAGCCATAGGTTCTATAAAGTATGTCATCTTGTGTACGGATCTATTGCATACCCTACCACTAAGATTGGCAAGGAGTGCAATAGAGATCTAGGAGTAGATCAATGGACAGCGGTCAAAATTATCCTTAGTAGAATAAGGATATGTTTCTCGATTATGGAAGTGAAAAAGGTTAAATCAGTAAAGAGTTACATCGATGCAAGCATTTTACACGATCCAGATGACTCTAAGTCTCAATCTGGATACATATTGAAAGTGGGAGCAATTAGCTAGAGTAGCTCCGCGAGCATTGTAGACATAGAATATTTGCAAAATAGATACGGCTCTGAATGTGAGACCCGTTGACTAAGCTTCTCTCACGAGCAAAACATAATCATACCTTAGTACTCTTTGGGTGTTAATCACATAGCGATGTGAACTAGATTATTGACTCTAGTAAACCCTTTGGGTGTTGGTCACATGACGATGTGAACTATGGGTGTTAATCATATACAGATGTGAATATTAGTGTTGAATCACATGATGATGTGAACTAGATTATTGACTCTAGTGCAAGTGGGAGACTGAAGGAAATATGCCCTAGAGGCAATAATAAAAGTTATTATTTATTTCCTTATTTCATGATAAATGTTTATTATTCATGCTAGAATTGTATTAACCGGAAACATAATACATGTGTGAATACATAGACAAACAGAGTGTCACTAGTATGCCTCTACTTGACTAGCTCGTTAATCAAAGATGGTTATGTTTCCTAACCATAGACATGAGTTGTCATTTGATTAACGGGATCACATCATTAGGAGAATGATCTGATTGACTTGACCCATTCCGTTAGCCTAGCACTTGATCGTTTAGTATGTTGCTATTGCTTTCTTCATGACTTATACATGTTCCTGTAACTATGAGATTATGCAACTCCCGTTTACCGGAGGAACACTTTGGGTGCTACCAAACGTCACAACGTAATCGGGTGATTATAAAGGGTACTACAGGTGTCTCCAAAGGTACATGTTGGGTTGGCGTATTTGAGATTAGGTTTTGTCACTCCGATTGTCGGAGAGGTATCTCTGGGCCCTCTCGGTAATGCACATCATTATAAGCCTTGCAAGCAATGTGACCAATGAGTTGGTTACGGGATGATGCATTACAGAGCGAGTAAAGAGACTTGCCGGTGACGAGATTGAACTAGGTATTGGATACCGACGATCGAATCTCGGGCAAGTAACATACCGATGACAAAGGAACAACGTATGTTGTTATGCGGTTTGACCGATAAAGATCTTCAGTAGAATATGTAGGAACCAATATGGGCATCCAGGTTCCGCTATTGGTTATTGACCGAGAATAGTTCTAGGTCATGTCTACATAGTTCTCGAACCCGTAGGGTCCGCACGCTTAAGGTTTCGATGATGCTTATATTATGAGTTTATGAGTTTTGATGTACGAAGGAGTTCGGAGTCCCGGATGAGATCGGGGACATGACAAGGAGTCTCGAAATGGTCGAGACGTAAAGATCGATATATTGGACGACTATATTCGGAGTTCGGAAAGGTTCCGGGTGAAATCGGGATTTTACCGGAGTACCGGGAGGTTACCGGAACCCCCCGGGAGGTCCATGGGCCTTAATGGGCCATGGGAGAAGAGGAAGGGCAGGCCAAGGTGGGCTGCGCCCCCTCCCCTCTAGTCCGAATAGGACAAGGAAGGGGGCGGCTTCCCTCTTCCCTCCTCCAATCCTAGTCCAACTAGGAGAGGGGGAGTCCTACTCCCGGGGGAGTAGGACTCCTCCTTGCGCGCCTCCTCTAGGGCCGCCACCTCCCCTTGGCTCCTTTATATACGAGGCGGGGGCACCCCAAGACACACAAGTTGATCTACGGATCTTGCCTTAGCCGTGTGCGGTGCCCCTTCCACCATATTCCACTTCGGTCATATCGTCATGAGCTTAGGTGAAGCCTGCGCCGAGAAGTCATATCGTCGCGGAGCTTAGGCGAAGCCCTGCGTCGGTGGAGCATCAACACCGTCCTGCGCCGTCGTCTTGTGGAACTCATCCCGACACTTTCTTTGGATCGGAGTCCGGGATCGTCATGAGTGAGCGTGTGCGTAACTCGAAGGTGCCGTCGTTCGGTGCTTGGATCGGTCGGATCGTGGAGACGTCACGACTACATCAACAGCGTTGTTATAACGCTTCGCTTTCGGTCTCACAGTGCGTGGACGGACACTCTCCCCTCTCGTTGCTATGCCATCACCATGGTCTTGCGTGATCGTAGGAAAATTTTTGAAATTACTACGTTCCCCAACACTTCCATGCTTGCCCCGTCTCCCTCCTGTTACTCCTCCTCCACGTTCTGTCGGCGCTTGGCGAAGCCCTGCCGGAGTTCCACTGCCGCCACCACCACCACGCCGTCGTGTTGGTTCAGATCTCATCTACCTTCTCTCCCACCTTTGCTGGATCAAGAAGGAGAGGACGCTGCCGAGCCGTACGTGTGCTAAACTCGGAGGTGTCGCACGTGCGGTACTTGGATCAGATTGGATCGCGACACGAGTACGACTATGCCAACCACAATCTCTAGATCGTTAACGCTTTCGGTCTACAAGGGTATGTAGACACCACTCCCCTCTCGTTGCTATACATCTTCTAGATTAGATCTTGGGCGTTCGTATTATTATTTTTTTATTTTCTTATTTTCATGCTTCGATCCCCATCATTAATAGCATCCTCATTTTTGCTTTTGCCAAGGTGGAAAACAACCGGGGTGATAGGATTGTTGGTCACGTGGGGTTCAACACCCTCGGATGGCATTTATGCAACAAGAATATCCAAGATGTGCCACACCCCTTTCAGACTAGTCTTTCGGAATAGAATGGGCTTCCCACTCGTATTGGTGTGTCCGATGCGCACCAAAATCGTCCAAACGTGGAGAGCTGGGCCTGGGACACTAACACAGATTTATCATTCATGATGTAATGTTTTGCTTACCAATTCTAGAGTCAGCTCCTTCGTTTCTGTAAAGCAAAAGATATCTCAATCAACAGTTAACAAAGAAGCGATCTGAGAATAGAGCTATATATAGAGTGAAGTGCACTGTAGGTCTTCGAACTATTTCAGGGGTGTCACGTGGGTCCTCGAACTATGAAAATCGCCATCTAGATCCTCGAAGTGCGATAAGTGTGTCATCCAGGTCCAAAATTTGCTGACCCCATCTGACTTGCCAGCTGGCGTCGTTAACCATGAACAGTAAACCGATGAACAGTAAACTACCACATAGGGACAATACTGTTCCGGTACCATATGAACAGGCGTCGGTGAACAGTAAAAATAAAAAAAGGCGGATATGAAATAGTGTTCTCAATTTTTTTAAATGTTACAAACAATATTTGAAAATATTCGTGGATATGGAAATAATGTTCACGGATATTTTCAAACAATATTCTGAACATTTTCTAAATTAGGAATATTTTTCGCGAACATTTTTAAAGTCATGAAACTTTTTTTAAATCGCAAATATTTTTCCATACCTGCGAACAATATTCAAATTTATCGTTCATGAATATTTTTTCATGAATATTTTTTTAAAGTCGTGAACCTTTTTCAAAGTCACGAATATTTTTTCCATACCCGCGAACAATATTCAAATAAGTCATGAATATTTTTTCGCGAACATCTTTTTAAAGTCGCGAATATTTTTTCCATACCCGCGAACAATATTTGTGGACCATGAACAATATTCAAATTTATCGTTGGTGAACATTTTTTTAAAGTCACGGATATTTATTTCACGAACATTTTTGTAAAGTCATGAATATTATTTCCATACCGTCGAACAATATTTGTGGTCCGCGAACATTTTAAAACAATATTCATGACTTAAAAAAATGTCCGCGAACATTATTTCAACATCCCTGAATTTCTTAAAAATTTTATATATATTACTGTTCATCGAACTACTGTTCACCGAGTACAGAAATTATGCTGTCCCTGGGCGACATTTTACTGTTCACAGGTTCACTGTTCATGGTTGACGACGCCAGCTGGCCGGGTCAGGCAGATTTTGGACCTGGATGACACACATACTATCTTGAGGGCGCGGATGGCGATTTTCATACCGCGACGTGGGCCTGCACACCCTCAAATAATTGAGGGCCTACAGTCAAGACTTCACTCCTATATATATATATATATATCTCGATCGGATGATGCGGGCCTCGTGCTTGGCTTTTCTTGTCACCTCGATCTCACTCACCATCGCACGTGACCGACCACGTGCTCCCGATCCTTAACTCGAGATCAATGTCTGCCTCCCCCTCCACTCTTCTCAGGTCAACCACCTCGCCCACTCACCATTGCGCGCGTGCAGCATTAAGATTAGTTAACCATCTGCTCTTGGTATAATTCTGATGCTAATAGACCCACAAGATCTTTCTACATGCATCATATCTTTCGTCTTCGATCTAAACATTCTTTTACTACTCTATGCTTAAAAAATATATAATTTCTGGACCACATCTTCAGCAAACAATATTTTTTAACGAAAATGATAAATTCCGGACGTCCGGGATTTGACGATGGCAAATCGAACGAATCCGTGCTCGTTGACGTGTCACTAAAATTGCCATCAAAAACATCACTTTGCAACGGTAAAAGAACGAACGTTCAGACATTATCGGGGTCGTTTTTTCAACAACATAACATCTGAAAAAACATGGAAGGAGAACATACGAATTCTTCTTCCTTTGAACTGCAGCAAAAGCGGGGGAGGGGGGGCATGTGGTTGTTCAATCCATTCTCATTGAACATGTTTGAACTGCAGCAGCATCAAAATTAATCAATTCACCATCTGCTAATCTTGGTATAATTCTGATGCTAGTAGGCACCACAAGATCTTCCTGGATGCACCATATCTCCCCTTTTGCATCCAGACATTTGTTTACTACTCCACCCCATGCTTAAAAAACTTACAGAACTTCTGAAGATGCACCACATCTTCAGCAACCACATCTAAAAAAATCATGGAGGGACATAAGAATGGTTCGATCCATTCTCATTGAGCATGCCTGAATACAAAATGTTCCTGCTACATTCTCATACCTACAGCTAGAATCCAATGTTCAAAGGAAAGCTTATGCTTCCTCCACTGGGCATGCAATTGATTAGTCTCTCCTCCACTTTCTAAATACACTTCTGAACCTCTCCTCCTCCTCTCCTGTCAGACAAAATCTTATTGCCACTGGTGATGAGATCATCACATGTATTTCTTCTAGATCTCTATCAAGAATCAATGTATCATCATCAGCAAGGCTCCTCCCCCTCTTACTTGTAACCTCCCATCTACTGCTAGAATATGTGGCACAGTGACATTGCCACTGATATGGAGCCTCCCCAGCAACACTGCAGAAACAGAGCAGCACACCGGGAAACCATCAGTGGCTGGCCAATGCGAGTTTCTTCGCCGTCGCCGCGGCCCCTCTGATCAAAGATTTCACAAGGGCATCGCCCCTTCGGTGGCGCCGACCGGTGATCGATGGCAGTTCCTCGCCATTTCGAGAGTTCTCGGCAGGAAGGCGAAATGACCGGCGAACCACAGCGACATCATGCGCTCTGAAGAATCCGGGTGAGCTCCTCCTTGGCCTCGAGCATGACCACCGGCTTCCTGAGGATGCCGTTGATCCCCGACTGCGCGCACTTCTCCCACGCGTTCTGCTCCGACGTCATGGCCATCACGAACGGCCAGCGGCCGCTCCGGTACTGCTGGACCCTCACCGCGACGTCCAGCGCGTTCACCCGCGTCATCTCAAGGTTCACCAACACCACCTGGTACGCGCCAGACGAGGGGCCGACAGAGTTCAGGAACCCCGACCCCGAGGGTAGGGAGGAGACCACGCACCCCAGCTTCTCCAGGAGCTTCCGAGCGACCACCATGTTGATGTCATCGTCGTCAATGAGCAGGATCTTCAGTCCGGTGAGCTGGCACGACGGCGACACGTATTGCCGCTCGAACGATCCTCCGCTGGTGCTGGACGACATGAGTGGCGCCGGTGGCTGCAGCTGGAACCTCAGCACCAGGGTCATGCTCTCAGGCAGCCCTTGCCCGTCGAGCACTGCCCATATGTTGCCTCTCATCATCTGATGGCATTACAAAATCAAGAACAAGTGAACAAAAAAATACAGTTACTTGTATGCTCTCAGTTGAACTGAATTTGAAATGAGCTTGTCAGAAATGGACAGTTTGACAGTACCTGCACAAGCTTCCTGCACATGCTGAAACTCAGCCTGAGATCGAAGCCCTCACCGCTCGGCTTCCGTTTGAACTGCCCCGGGGGCGGGATCATCGAGCCGGAGCTCTGCTGGCTCTTCACCCCGATGACAAACTTCACCGACGAGTACCCACTGGAGTAGCTAGGCCTCCATGGATCCCACCTCTGTCCAAGCGTGTCCTCCGCCACCTCGTCGTCGGCACGCACCCGGAACGTGACGTGCCCTGAGTCAATCCGGCTGATGAGGTTGCCAACCATATGCAGGATGACATGGAAGATCCTCCTCTCGTCGCCGATGACAAGGTTCGGCAGCGTGTTCTCGACGTGCACGGCGAAGCCGAACCCCCTGAAGTCGCAGAGGCACCGCGAAACGCAGGCGGCATCCCTGATCATGGAGTGCAGCTGGAACGGCCGCGTCTCCAACGGGAACCGCTCCCGGTTGGTGGCCGACATCTCCATGACGTCGTTGATGAGCGTGGAGACCACGGTGGCCGTCCGGCCCATGGTGTCGACAACGAGCTTTTGCTCGGGCGTCAGGTCATCCTCCTGCACCACGGACACGAGGCCGAGGATGGAGTGGATCGGCCTGCGCATCCCCTGGCTCATGACACGCTGGAACGCGTCCCGGGCCTCGTTCGCCATGAGCGTGTCCCGCCGCGCCTGCAGCAGCTCGCGGTTCTGCTCGGCGAGACGGTCGCGCATGGCCTGCGACTCCTCGAGCAGCGACGCGTGCGAGAGCGCGACGGCCACCTGGTCGGCGACCACCTCGACGATCTCCGTCTCGTGGGCGCCCCAGGTCTTGTCTGCGGGAGGCACCAGCACCAGCACGGCATAGCTCGTCTGGATCACCTCCGGCGTGCCGCCCTTGAAGTCCGACACCTTGAGCATCGGCATCCGTATGGCCGCCACGGTACCCGTGTCCTCCTTGCCTCCACCGCTGGCCGCCGCGAGCGCCGAGCCCGGGCCTAGCAGCTTCACGCCGTCGCTCCTCCGGACCTCGACAACATCCACGTCGTCCACCCCAATAACGACGAGCCCCTCGTCGCTGCCCCCGCGCCGGAGCTCGTGAGTAAGGTGCATCGTAACCTTGCCGTCACTGGCAGCCGCGGAGGGCATCCAGACGGCACAGTTGGTGAGGCCGAGCACCCGGGAGAGCTCGATGAGCGTGGTGTAGAGCACGGTGTGCCGGTCGAGCGACTTGCGGATCTCTTGTGTCAACATCCTGACATGCCAGCTCGCCTCCTCCTGCTGCTTCATGAGGTCGACCTCGCGGTCGAGCTCGCGGGCCTTGATCCAGAGCAGGCTCTCGCGGACCTTGACGCGGAGCAGCTGCGGGATGAGCGTGAGCAGCGTGATGGCGGTGAGGAAGGAGACGAGCGCGGTGAGGAACTTGGCGACGGTGAGCAGCAGCACGAGCACGAACGGGTGCGGCTCGTAGGTGAATGCGGCGAGCAGGTGGGTGAGGCCACAGAGCACGATGAAGGCGCCGAACTGCACCAGCACCCACCGGAACGGGAGCAGGTGGCGGAGCCCCGCCACGAAGTAGAGGATCTCGAGCGGGATGCTGAAGTAGGCCGCCGCGATCAGCAGGTCGCTCACCTTCTGCCACCGGAAGATGTTGTCCATGCTCCAGAACCCGCCGCCGCCCCCGCCGTCGCAGCTGCAATGCGGGTACTCCACGTCCCCGCCGCCCGCGGCCGCCACGGTGGCGAAGGGCGCGAGGGCCAGGAGGAGGAGCAGCGGCGGGGCCAGCCGCCGGCGCGCGCCGGCTCCGCATCTGAATCTCGGAGGCACCATCCAGTCCAGCTGCGCCAAATGCAATCTTGTCAGGGACGAGCAGATTGGGCCAAGTTGTTGCCGAGGAAGAAGGCAAAATCGGGGACACACCATGTGATGGTTAGGGGGGGAGCTACAATCTTGGCGGCATTGGAGCTGCAGTGCAGTTAGCGCGCAGGTGGGGAAGCGGGGGGGATTAGTTAGCGCCGCTGAATCCGCCCAGTCTGAAACGGCGGCGGCGGCGGCGGCGTGTCTGACCAACGGAGAAAAGATCCAATCAAGCTCGGCGGCATCCAGAGCGCATCACCTGTATGAACAATCAGACGATTTCAGTTTCTTGGTGCTGGAAATCAGAGCAAGCACGAGGGGACAGGGATGGGGGATGGATGTATCGGCCAGGAGACGGACACTTGTCCTCCTACACCACACTAGCACGAGCAGAGCAGAGACAGAGCAGACAGAGTAGGCGATCTCGGGGGCATTCAATCCGAGCCAGCCCGTGAACGAGAGGGGAACAGAGGGAATCCGGCGGATTCGGGACCGCGGACGGGAGCACGAGACACTACCTCGGGTTCAGCCGCAGTTCCTCAGCGGGAGCTGCTGCCGCCGCGATCGAATCCCGTCCCGCGGGAGAAGAGAGAGCCAGGCCTGCAGCAGCAAGAACATGGATTGGTCACTCCAGGGGCCCGAAACCGCGTGGATCGACCGATCCAGGAGCGAGCGCGTGAACGAATCGGCCGATCAGGCAGAGAGGCCTCGTGCTGCCGGACGAACGTACCTGGGTCTGGGCGGAGAAGAAGTTGAAGAAGCGGAGGGGCCCGGTCAGTGGAGGGCGTCCGGCATGGGTGGGGGGAGTGAGCCGGAGGTTTGGTGGGGGGAAGGCGAAGACGAAGACATTGGACCTGGACCCGGGCTTGGCTTAGTCGCGGAAGAAGCCGGAGGAGCATCGGCAAGTGGGGGCGGAAAGCATCATCGATCGGCGGTGGGATTGGGATTAGATTTCCCACTAATTCTCAACCAATAATCAGATCAAATCTGCACAAGAAGCTGAGCGAAGACTGCTGTAGCCGCACCAAAGACAGGGAAAGGGGTGATTTTTATTTCATTTCTCCGCTCGCACGGCACGGGTGTGCATGCTGGCGGTGGAGCTGTGAGGCTGTCTCCCTGGCAGATGGTCCAACTTTCAGGATGGGCCCAGTCGTCGGCGGCGTGGGTGGGGCCGGGGCAGGCGGTGAGCACGGGTGGGTGGCGTGGGGTTCAAGTGACTGGCACCTTTTGTGTGCCACCACTTTCCACAAATACCTCCAGCTAGTAGAAAAGGTTGAATTTTGGAGCATGGGTGCATTGGAGCACCTTATTTTAAATAGTCCTAAAACAACACTCAAAGTTCTAGAAAATTTCAGAAAGAATTCTACATGCTCATATGGATGGGTATTACACATGTGCAAATTCTGAAGAAACCAAGTAAAAAATGTAAGCGACTAAGTAATAACAAAATGGTAATTTCTAAATGGTGAATGATGCATGCATTGCCATCTTTCCAAAATCGCGATTAATGAAATAAGTAGAGGCGTCTTCGAAGCCGACCCTCAAATCGCCCGCATACGTACATGCAGCGCTGTCCGGACGCATTTTGTCATCCAGCACTATTCCGTGCCGGTCCACGGACTCCGTTTGTCCGTTTCCCGCAAAACAACGGAAGCCGCAAACTAAGGAGGCTTGGGGGAGTACGGGCCGCTGCCACATATGACTCTGACCAACCCAAAAATTGACTCAAAATCCCGCCCGAACCCCACGTCTCCATCCTCCCCTCTTTCTCTACACTCGCTCCCTCCCTCATCAACACCGCGCTCTACCACCCCGGCCGCCCGCCATGCCCTTCCCGGACCTCTGCGGCCTCCACTACTACACCCGGTCGCGACGTTACTTTTCATCCGCCATCGGTCCATACCTCTCGTTCGTCTGCCGCGTAGGTTCATCCGCTCCCGACTAGGGTCACCACACCTGGGAAGTGTTTGGTGAAATACCCATGCTAAATACTTTGTCCCTTCAATCAATGGATCCGGACATGGACATACACGAGCACTATATTGAGTCCTCCAACTAGGATGATTACGCGGACGAAACGGCGATATGCATGCGGTCCTTACAAACATGAAGCGTGTGGAAGAGTGTGTTCTAAGTTTCAAGGGCTCAATCAAGGGTCGTCGAGTGTTGAATCGGTATAGGGCGCAGGGGCATTTGACGTTGATGGACGACTACTTTGCCCCTGTTGCCCTATTCGCGGATAATTTGCGTCCGCTCTTTTGGATGTGCAACAATGTCTTCAGTTGTCTCTACAATGGTGTCCAGTCCTACGATGACTAGTTCATCTTGAAGGATGACGTAGGAAGGATTGGATTCTCTGGTTACTAGAAGTGCACAGTTGCATTGTGGATGCTTGCATATGGCATGGCCGCATATTCATGGGACGAGTACCTCCGGATGTCTGAGAGCACATGTGAAGACACCATGGTCAAATTTGGTATTTGTGGCGGTTGAGGTGTTTGGAACTCCGTACTTGAGAAAACTAACTAGTGTTAACATCGAGAGGCTCTTGACAATGTCTGAAACAAGAGGTTGGTCAGGTTTACTCGGATCTCTTGATTGCATGCACTGAAGATGGAAGAACTGCCCAAAATCTCCACAAGGGCAATACTAGGGACATGTTAAGAAGCCCATCGTCATTCTTGAGGCGGTTGCATCACAGGACCTCTAGATTAGGAACGCTTTCTTTGGCATGCCCGAGTCTCACAGTGACATCAATGCACTGCAGCGGTCTCCATTGTTTCTAGGTTGACTGAAGTGGCAAGCTCCTCCTTGCAACTATATTTTCAATGGACACCGGTACAAGATGGGCTACTATCTGGTTTGCGGTATCTACCCTTCGTGGGCTACCTTCGTCAAGACCTTCTCTAAGCCAATTTGTAAAATGTCTCACTTTGCCCAAAAACAAGAAGGAGCTAGAAAGGATGTGGAAAGGGCATTTGTAGTGCTCCATGCCTATTTTGCAGTTGTTCGTGGACGTGCTAAACAATGGGATCCGGAGACATTGTGGGAGAGGATGACATGTTGTATGATCATGTACAACATGATCGTGAAAGATGAGGGTGTAGATGTTGTCGGAGGTCTGTAGTTTGAGAACATGAGTGATCTTATCCAACTTCCAAATTAAAATCCGGCCATGTTTGATGAGTTTGTTCAAATGCATGAACCAATTTGGCACCGAGTAACTCATCAGCAACTTAAAGGAAGATTTGATTGAGCATCTGTGGGCCAACTAGAACATATGTGCTAGTTGAATTCAAGTTTGAACTATGTTATTTGAAAACTTAGTTGTAATGTAATGTAAATTACAACTACTATCGCATTTGAATATTTTCAATGATCTATGATTTTATATGTTTATATTTTGAGCTCATGGACTTCAAAAAACAACAGAAGCGGAAGTTTTAGGGGATGGGGTTGGATAGCTGGCTCCTGCATCATTATTCATGGACTGGTCCTGACCAGTCAGCAGATGGATACCGTGTCCGTTCTATGGGTCGGTGTTGGAGATGCCCTAAACATGCAACCTATACATGATTAATAAAATGATTATTTCTAAATAGTGAATAGTACATGCATTGTCATCTTTCCAAAATCAAGATTTTATTATTTTTTTATGTAACTCGCAGAGTGGCTTATTTCGTCATTAGAATTTGCACATGTGTAATATTTATCCATATGAACATGTTGAATTTATTTTAAACTTTCTGAAACTACAAACTACCATTTTGATATTATTCAAAATATAGGGCTCACTATTTTTTGCAACTAGACATACTACTGTCGAGATGTAGTAATACTCCCAAACTAAAAAACATTTTTTTGTGGGTACTTTTTTTCATGTAGATCAGATTATGATTTTAAATTGGAAAATACGTGTCTTTTTATGTGCTTGAATTTTTCAGATTTTTTCTTCACAACTTTTGTAGCATTTCTCTCGAAAACAATTTCTTTGGTTTTAGAAGCATGACTCTTTTGGCACAACCAAATAACTCTTTAAAGAAAAAAATCATTAAAGAAAAGCTCTTGGTAGGCTTTAAAATAGAGAAAAGGTTGTTGACAGTTTCTAAAAAAGACTAAACCAATATAATAAGTATCGTAGATCCGTACAAACACAGCCTTACGGAAAAAATAAATTAGAAATTCTGAGAGGTGTCGAAGTCTTCATTCTTGTGCGTCCACCGGTGGCGCATAGTGAGCGTAGTTCGGTGTCGCCTCTAGGCCTCCACCTCGGCGAAGGAAACTTGCTTAAACCTGAGAGCCTGTAAGTGGTGGCGAATCTAAGGGGGCTACTTCGACACGCTCGAGCCCCCCTCCCCCCCCCCCCCTTAAACTTGTAACCTTATTTGAACTAATAAAACTAAGTGTTAGTGGCTTCTGAAAGGATCGATATGGTTGACTAGAGGGGGGTGAATAGGCAACTAACAATTTTTAAGCTTTTCTTTACCAATTTAAACTTTGCAATAATAAAGGTTGTCTAGATGTGCAACTAGGTGGACAACCTATATGATGCAACAACACAAGCACACGAACAAGCAAGGATAAGAACACAAATAAGCTTGCACAAGTAAAGGGATAAGATAACCAAGAGTGGAGCCGGTGGAGACGAGGATGTGTTACCAAGTTCCTTCCTTTTGAGGGAAATGCGTCTCCGTTAGGCGGTGTGGAGGCACAATGCTCCCCAAGAAGCCACTAGGGCCACCGTATTCTCCTCACGCCCTCACACAATGCGAGATCCGTGATTCCACTATTGGTGCCCTTGAAGGCGGCGACCGAACCTTTACAAGCAAGGTTGGGGCAAACTCCACAACAACCGGAGGCTCCCAACAACAACAACAACACCACGAAGCTTCACCACAATGGAGTATGGCTTCGAGGTGACCTCAACCATCTAGGGTGCTCAACACCCAAGAGTAACAAGATCCGCAAGGGATAAGTGGGGGAATCAAATTTCTCTTGGTGGAAGTGTAGATCTGGGCCTTCTCAACCAATCCCGAGCAAATCAACAAGTTTGATTGGCTAGGGAGAGAGATCGGGCGAAAATGGAGCTTTGAGCAACAATGGAGCTTTGGGGGAAAGAGGTAGGTCAACAAGGAGGAAGAAGACCCCTTTATATAGTGGGGGAACACATCCAACCGTTATCCCACTGAGCAGCCCCGCACAGAGCGGTACTACCGCTAGGGAAGGGCGGTACTACCGCTGAGGGCGGTACTACCGCTCCCTACCAAGCGGTACTACCGCGCTGAAGAGAAAGGCAGGCCATCGCCCCAGGCGGTACTACATCATGAGTAGAGCGGTACTACCGCTCAGAGCGGTACTACTGCTTTCTCTGCCGCTACTAGTGCCGCAAAACCCGACACGAGAAAACATCGTCTCGAATCGAGGCGGTAGTAGGCGCGATACTCTTGAGGTACTACAGCCGAAGCCGCGGAGCAAAGACTACCGCTCTCACGGAGCGGTACTACACCGAGGGCTTCGGCGGTACTACCGATGTAGATCGCGGTACTACCGCATGGCACAGCGCGAGCGAACGGAAGAGAAGAGCAGCTCCGAAGAAGCGACAGGAAGACGACGGGTGTGAAAAGGATGTGTACGTGTTGATTCCACCCAAGTCTTACCAAAGCGGATCCCCTCTTAATAGTACGGTGACTTCTACGAAACTAGTCCACCAACAACGAAACGCAGGAGCTACACCGTCTTGAATAAAAACACCGAGGGGAGGAAATCGTCTCGTGCCAATGGATGATCCTCTGAAAGAACTTAACACACGATTAGTCCGCAAAAAGCATTGTCATCAATCACCAAAACCACTAGGGAATAAATATGCCCTTACAATCTCCCCTTTTGGTGGATTGATGACAATCTGATTTGCATAAACACGATATATAGTAAGCATACAAACCCGACGGTCCTAACATGTAGATGGGCTCCCCCTCGATGTGTGCTATTTTAGATAAGTGCTTTGGACTGCACAGACACACATACTCGGATCAAAGCTCCCCTACATTTTAGAGACCAATAAACTAAGCATGGTGTATGAGAGCAAGCATAGATGATATAACAAGGAAAGCACGCAACTCATGAGCTAGATAGACATAGATAATGATCTTGAAAGGGTAAGGTAGCATATGTCTCACACCATATGACTTCGAACTTAAGTCTTACACGAACTTAGGTCTCACAGACAAACCAACCAAAGCAAACCAACAAAACACGAACAAGACAAGACACACGAAGCGAAAGAGACACAACTCATAAATCCTAAGCTCTCTCCCTTTGGCATCGAGACACCAAAAGGAGAGGGAGCGCTACTCTGACAGTGAGAGCAAATGAGGGACACACGCATCGAGCCCAGCAGAATCATCAGCACCACCGTCGTCGATCCGAAGTGCTCGGCCTCGAGAATCGGTCCATGGGCGGTCTTCTGAATCCACTCCTCCTCCTCGATGGTGATCCTCGAGCCACTCGGATCAGGCTAGCACCTAAGCGACGCATGAGCTCCTTGTGGCGACCTCGAGCCTTCTTCTCAGCCACGTGAGCCATGTCTTGACCGTGAGACTCCATCTGAAGAGTTTCTTTACCATGGCCTTGAGCTTCTTGGCCCAAGATGGCTCTGTCCCGGAGGGCACGTAGTCATCATCCTCATCCTCGGCCTCGACCAACTCCTCTTGAGTCTCCATAGCAGCGGCAGATGACGGAACACCAGTCCTAGGGGCTGAGTGCCCCAGTTATCCTTCTTCCTCGGGCGCTTGACATCGTGAGAAACCAAGTCTCCAAGCTCCAATACCTCCTTGGGATAGACATGATCCCGGGCCTTCTCAATGAGCAAAGATAATGAGCGGACCATAAATCGGGCATTTGCGCCGGAGATTGCGAAACCAGCTCGGACCACATAACATGAGAGACTCTCCTGGTGCTCTGCCCTTCTCCGCCGACGGAAGATAAGCATGTCCACAAGATAAGAGTGAACCTGGTCCAGATTCGATCACGAGGGAAAAGAGTTTCTCTGAAGATACGGTGAAGTATATCCAGATAGGCAGGCAGCTCATAGGTCTCCTTCTTTGTCTCAGGGTTGATCTTCAGAGTGCGGTAGGGCCACAGAGCTTTCTTGTGAGTGGCAGTGGCTCGAGGGTGGGGGCGAAAGCCGACAGCAGACTCAAGTCCAAGATCTTCCACCCCAATCAACTGCATGAAAGCTTTCCACTTGACCGACACAAACTTGCCATTTGTCATCCGTGTCGAGTCCCGTCCTCATCAGTCCCAAGGTGAACCGTGGCATAGAACTGAGCCACAACAAAGAAAGATCATAGTCCTTGTTGAATTGCATGATCCCAAGAATGTTCAGCTGAGTGCACATCTCAAGAGCTTCACCAAAGTAGTCAGGATCACTCTTCATATGCTCGATGTCGATGGAGTGCACGTTGACATAGAGATTCTTCTTGGCCATGAGAACATCAAAATAGATGGCAAACTGGAACCTGTTCCAGAACGGACGGTTGACCAAAGTGGGATCTGTTGGGGAACGTAGTAATTTCAAAAAATTTCCTACGCACACGCAAGACCATGGTGATGGCATAGCAACGAGAGGGGAGAGTGAATGTCCACGTACCCTCGTAGACCGAAAGCGGTGTTGGAAATATGCCCTAGAGGCAATAATAAATTAGTTATTATTATATTTCCTTGTTCATGATAATCGTTTATTATCCATGCTATAATTGTATTGATAGGAAACTCAGATACATGTGTGGGTACATAGACAACACCAAGTCCCTAGTAAGCCTCTAGATGGCTAGCTCGTTGATCAACAGATGGTTACGGTTTCCTGACCATGGACATTGGATGTCGTTGATAACGGGATCACATCATTAGGAGAATGATGTGATGGACAAGACCCAATCCTAAGCCTAGCACAAAGATCGTAGTTCGTATGCTAAAGCTTTTCTAATGTCAAGTATCATTTCCTTAGACCATGAGATTGTGCAACTCCCGGATACCGTAGGAATGCTTTGGGTGTACCAAACGTCACAACGAATCGGGTGGCTATAAAGGTGCACTACGGTATCTCCGAAAGTGTCTGCTTGGGTTGGCACGAATCGAGACTGGGATTTGTCACTCCGTGTAAACGGAGAGGTATCTCTGGGCCCACTCGGTAGGACATCATCATAATGTGCACAATGTGACCAAGGGGTTGATCACGGGATGATATGTTACGGAACGAGTAAAGAGACTTGCCGGTAACGAGATTGAACAAGGTATCGGTATACCGACGATCGAATCTCGGGCAAGTATAATACCGCTAGACAAAGGGAATTGAATATGGGATTGATTGAGTCCTTGACATCGTGGTTCATCCGATGAGATCATCGTGGAACATGTGGGAACCAACATGGGTATCCAGATCCCGCTGTTGCTTATTGGCCGGAGAATGTCTCGGTCATGTCTGCATGGTTCCCGAACCCGTAGGGTCTACACACTTAAGGTTCGATGACGCTAGGGTTATAAAGGAAGTTTGTATGTGGTTACCGAATGTTGTTCGAGTCCGGATGAGATCCCGGACGTCACGAGGAGTTCTGGAATGGTCCGGAGGTAAAGATTTATATATGGAAAGTTGTTGTTGGGTTAGGAAAAGTTCGGTTTTTCGGTATTGTACCGGAAGCTTCGTAAGGTTCCGGAGGATTCGGAGGGGTCCGGAGGTCCGGAAATTGTTCCACCACGTCCAATACAGTAGCATGGGCTGTAAGGCGCCCTAGCCTTAATGGGCTAGGGGCACCAGCCCCCAAGGCCCATGCGCATGGGAGGGGGGAACCCTAAGGGAGGGCCTCCACTTGACTTGGGAGGCACTCCTCCCCTCTTGGCCGCCCCAAGTCCCATCTAGGGCTGGCCGCACCCACAGGGCGGGAAACCCTAAAGGGGCGCAGCCCCTTTCCCCTATATATACTTGAGGTTTTGGGCTGCCCAACACACATGAGAACTTCTCCTCTTGGTGCAGCCCCGCCTCCTCCTCCTCCTCTCCCTTGGTGCTTGGCGAAGCCTGCGGGATTGCCACGCCCTCCACCACCACCACGCCGTTGTGTTGCTGCTGGATGGACTCTTCCTCAACCTCTCCCTCTCTCCGTGCTGGATCAAGGCATGGGAGACGCCACCGGCTGTCGTGTGTTGAACGCGGAGGTGCCGTCCGTTCGCACTAGGATCTCCGGTGATTTGGATCACGACAGTCGACTCCTTCAACCCCGTTCTCATGAATGCTTCCGCTTAGCGATCTACAAGGGTATGTAGATGCACTCTCCTTTCCTCTTGTTGCTAGAATCTCCATAGATTGATCTTGGTGATGCGTGAAAATTTTGAATTTCTGCTCGTTCCACAACAAAGGGCATCATGAGCTAGGTCTATTGCGTAGATTCTTTGCACGAGTAGAACACAAAGTAGTTGTGGGCGTTGATGTTGTTCAATATGCTTACCGTTACTAGTCCAATCTTGTTTCGACGGTATTGTGGGATGAAGCGGCCCGGACCGACCTTACGTACTCTTCGTGAGACGAGGTTCCACCGATGACATGCACTTGGTGCATAAGGTGGCTAGCGAGTGCCGATCTCTCCCACTTTAGTCGGAACGGATTCGATGAAAAGGGTCCTTATGAAGGGTAAATAGCAATTGGCATATCACGTTGTGGTTTTATGAGGTAAGAAACGTTCTTGCTAGAAACCCATAGCAGCCACGTAAAACATGCAAACAACAATTAGAGGACGTCTAACTTGTTTTTGCAGGGTATGCTATGTGATGTGATATGGCCAAGAAGAATGTGATGAATGATATGTGATGTATGAGATTGATCATGTTCTTGTAATAGGATTCACGACTTGCATGTCGATGAGTATGACAACCGGCAGGAGCCATAGGAGTTGTCTTTATTTATTGTATGACCTGCGTGTCTTTAAACAACGCCATGTAATTACTTTACTTTATTGCTAACCTGTAGCCATAGTAGTAGAAGTAATAGTTGGCGAGACAACTTCATGGAGACACGATGATGGAGATCATGATGATGGAGATCACGGTGTCATGCCGGTGACGATGATGATCATGGAGCCCCGAAGATGGAGATTAAAAGGAGCAAAATGATATTGGCCATATCATGTCACTATTTGATTGCATGTGATGTTTATCATGTTTATGCATCTTGTTTACTTAGAACGACGGTAGTAAATAAGATGATCCCTTACAACAATTTCAAGAAGTGTTCTCCCTAACGTGCACCGTTGCTAAAGTTCGTCGCTTCTAAGCACCACGTGATGATCGGGTGTGATGGATTCTTACGTTCACATACAACGGGTGTAAGACAGATTTACACACGCGAAACACTTAGGGTTAACTTGACGAGCCTAGCATGTACAGACATGGCCTCGGAACACAGAGACCGAAAGGTCGAGCATGAGTCGTATAGTAGATACGATCAACATGAAGATGTTCACCGATGATGACTAGTCCGTCTCACGTGATGATCGGAGGGATGTCTATCTGAGTGGGAGTTCATAAGATGAACTTAATTATCTTGAACATAGTCAAAAGACCTTTTGCAAATTATGTCGTAAGCTCGCGCTTTAGTTCCACTATTTAGATATGTTCCTAGAGAAAATATAGTTGAAAGTTGACAGTAGAGATTATGCGGACAATAGAAAGCTTATGTCCTTAATGCACCGCTCAGTGTGCTGAACCCAAACGTCGTTTGTGGATGTTGCGAACATCGGACATACACATTTTGATAACTACGTGATAGTTCAGTTAAACGGTTTAGAGTTGAGGCACCAAAGACGTTTTCGAAACGTCGCGGAACATATGAGATGTTTCAAGGGCTGAAATTGGGATTTCATGCTCGTGCCCACGTCAAGAGGTATAAGACCTCCGCCGATTTTCTTAGCCTGCAAACTAAGGGAGAAAAGCTCAATCGTTGAGCTTGTGCTCAGATTGTCTGAGTGCAACAATCACTTGAATCGAGTGGGAGTTGATCTTCCAGAGATAGTGATGTTTCTCCAAAGTCATTGCCACCAAGCTGCTAGAGCTTCGTGATGAACTATAACAAATCAGGGATAAATATGATGATCCTTGAGATATTCGCGATGTTTGACACCGCGAAAGTAGGAATCAAGAAGGAGCATCAATTGTTGATGGTTGGTGAAACCACTAGTTTCAAGAAGGGCAAGGGCAAGAAGGGATACTTCATGAAACACCAAATCAGCTGCTGCTCTAATGAAGAAACCCAAGGTTGAACCCAAACCCGAGACTAAGTGCTTCTGTAATAAGGGGAACAACCACTGGAGCAGAATTACCCTAGATACTTGGTAGATGAGAAGGCTGGCAAGGTCGATAGAAGTATATTGGATATACATTATGTTAATGTGTACTTTACTAGTACTCCTTGTAGCACCAGGGTATTAAGATACCGGTTCGGTTGCTAAGTGTTAGTAACTCGAAATAAAAGCTACGGAATAAATGGAGACTAGCTAAAGAATAGCTGACGATATGTGTTGGAAGTGTTTCCAATTTTGATGTGATCAAACATCGCACGCTCCCTCTACCATCAAGATTAGTATTAAACCAGAATAATTATCATTTGGTGTTTGCGTTGAGCATAGACATGATTGGATTATGTCTACCGCAATACGGTTATTCATTTAAAGAGAATAATGGTTACTCTATTTATTTGAATAATACCTTCGATGGTCTTGCACCTAAATAAATGGTTTATTGAATCTCGATCGTAGTGATACACATTTTCATGCCAAAAATATAAGATAGTAATGATAGTACCACTTACTTGTGGCACTGCCATGCAAGTCATATTGGTATAAAACGCATGAAGAAGCTCCATGTTGATGGATCTTTGGACTCACCCATTTTGAAAAGTTTGAGACATGCGAACCATGTCTATTGGTGTATCGCATGAAGAAACTCCATGCAGATGGATCGTTTGGACTCACTTGATTTTGAATCACTTGAGATATGCAAAACATACCACATGGGCAAGATGACTGAAAAGCCTCGGTAACGAGATGGAACAAGATAGCAACTTGTTGCAAGTAACACATTTTGATATGTGCAGTCCAATGAGTGCTGAGGCATGCAGTGAATATCGTTATGTTCTTACTTCACAGATGATTCGAGTAGATGTTGAGTATATTTACTTGATGAAACACAAGTGTGAATTATTGAATGGTTCAAGTAATTTCAGAGTGAAGTTTGAGATCTTCGTGACAAGAGGATATAATATCTATGATATGATCATAGAGATGAATATCTGAGTTACGAGTTTTGGCACACAATTAAGACATTGTGCAAATTGTTTCACAATTAATACCGCCTGGAACACCATAGTGTGATGGTGTGTCCGAACATCATAGTTGCACTCTATTGGATATGGTGCGTACCATGATATCTCTTATCGAATTACCACTATCGTTCATGGGTTAGGCATTAGAGACAACCGCACTCACTTTAATGGGGCACCACGTAATTCCGTTGAGACGACACCGTTTGGAGAAACCTAAGTTGTCGTTTCTTAAAAGTTTGGGGCTGCGACGCTTATGTGGAAAAGTTTCAGGTTGATAAGCTCGAACCAAAGCGACAAAATGCATCTTCATAGGACACCCAAAACAGTTGGGTATACCTCCTAATTCAGATCCGGAGGCAATAGGGATTGTTTCTTGAATCGGGTCCTTTCTCGAGGAAAAGTTCGTCTCGAAAGGATTGAGTGGGAGGATGGTGAAGACTTGATGAGGTTATTGAACCGTCACTTCAACTAGTGTGTAGCAGGACACGGAAGTTGTTCCGTGGCACCTACACCAATTGAAGTAGAAGCTTATGATAATGATCATGAAGTTTTGGATCAAGTCACTAACGCACCTCGTGGGGTAACAAGGATGCGTACTACTTGAGTGGTACGCAATCCTGTCTTGAAGGTCATGTTGCTAGACAACAATGAACCTCGAGCTATGGAGAAGCGATGGTGGGCCCAAATTCCGACAAATGGTTAGAAGCCATGAAATCGAGATAGGATCCATGTATCGTGACAAAGCATGGACTTTGGTGGACTTGCCCGATGAGCGGCAAGCCATTGAGATGAATGGATCTTTAAGAAGAAGACGGACGTGGGCGGTAATGTCACCGTCTATGAAGCTCGACTTGTGGCGAAGAGTTTTCACAAGTTCAAGGAGTTGACTACGATGAGATTTTCTCATCCGTAGCGATGCTTAAGTCCGTCGGAATCATGTTAGCACGAGCTGCATTTATGAAATCTGGCGATGGATGTCAAAATGAGTTTCCTTACCGTTTTCGTAAGGAAAGGTTGTATGTGATACAATCAGAAAGTTTTGTCGATCCTAAGGATGCTAAAAGGTATGCTAGCTCTAGCGATCCTTCCATGGACTGGAGTAAGCATCTCGGAGTTGGAATGTGCACTTTGATAAGATGATCAAAGACTTTAGGTTTATACAAAGTTTATGAGAAACTTGTATTTCCAAAGAAGTGAGTGGGAGCACTATAGAATTTCTGATGAGTATATGTTGTTGACATATTGATGATCAAAAATGATGTAGAATTTCTAGAAAGCATATAGGGTTATTTGAAAGGTGTTTTTCAAATAGAAAACCTGGATTAAGCTACTTGAACATTGAGCATCAAGATCTATAAGGATAGATCAAAACGCTTAATGGTACTTTCAAATGAGCATATACCTTGACATGATCTTGAAAGTGTTCAAGATGGATCGATCAAAGAAGGAGTTCTTGCACGAGATGTAAGGTATGAAGTTAAGACTTAAAGCTCGACCACGGCAGAAAAGAGAGAAAGGACGAAGGTCGTCCCTATGCTTTAGACGTAGGCTCTATAGTATGCTATCTTTGTGTGCCGCACCGAAGTGTGCCTTGCCATGAATCACAAAGGGTACAAGAATGATCCAGAACGGATCATTGGACAGCGGTCGAAACTATCCTTAGAGGAATAAGGATATGTTTCTCGATTATGGAGGTGATAAAGAGTTCGATGTAAAGGGTTATGTCGATGCAAGCTTTAACACCTATCCGAATGACTCTGAGTAGCAAACCGGATACGTATAGTGGAGCAACCATTTGGAATAGCTTCAAGTGGAGCGTGGAAGCAACATTTACAATATGACATAGAGAATTGCGAAGTACATACGGATCTGAATGTTACAGACCCGTTGACTAAAACCTCTCTCACAAGCAAAACATGATCAAACCCCATAACTCATTGAGTCTTAATCACATGATGATGTGAACTAGTTTAATGACACTAGTATACTCTTTGGATGTTGGTCACATGGCGATGTGACCTATCAGTGTTAATCACATGATGATGTGAACTAGATTATTGACTCTAGTGCAAGTGGGAGACTGTTGGAAATATGCCCTAGAGGCAATAATAAATTAGTTATTATTATATTTCCTTGTTCATGATAATCGTTTATTATCCATGCTATAATTGTATTGATAGGAAACTCAGATACATGTGTGGGTACATAGACAACACCAAGTCCCTAGTAAGCCTCTAGATGGCTAGCTCGTTGATCAACAGATGGTTACGGTTTCCTGACCATGGACATTGGATGTCGTTGATAACGGGATCACATCATTAGGAGAATGATGTGATGGACAAGACCCAATCCTAAGCCTAGCACAAAGATCGTAGTTTGTATGCTAAAGCTTTTCTAATGTCAAGTATCATTTCCTTAGACCATGAGATTGTGCAACTCCCGGATACCGTAGGAATGCTTTGGGTGTACCAAACGTCACAACGAATCGGGTGGCTATAAAGGTGCACTACAGGTATCTCCGAAAGTGTCTGCATGGGTTGGCACGAATCGAGACTAGGATTTGTCACTCCGTGTAAACGGAGAGGTATCTCTGGGCCCACTCGGTAGGACATCATCATAATGTGCACAATGTGACCAAGGGGTTGATCACGGGATGATGTGTTACGGAACGAGTAAAGAGACTTGCCGGTAACGAGATTGAACAAGGTATCGGTATACCGACGATCGAATCTCGGGCAAGTATAATACCGCTAGACAAAGGGAATTGAATACGGGATTGATTGAGTCCTTGACATCGTGGTTCATCCGATGAGATCATCGTGGAACATGTGGGAACCAACATGGGTATCCAGATCCCGCTGTTGCTTATTGGCCGGAGAACGTCTCGGTCATGTCTCAGATGGTTCCCGAACCCGTAGGGTCTACACACTAAGGTTCGATGGCGCTAGGGTTATAAAGGAAGTTTGTATGTGGTTACCGAATGTTGTTCGAGTCCGGATGAGATCCCGGACGTCACGAGGAGTTCCGGAATGGTCCGGAGGTAAAGATTTATATATGGAAAGTTGTTGTTGGGTTCCGAAAAGTTCGGGTTTTTCGGTATTGTACAGGAAGCTTCGGAAGGTTCCGGAGGATTCGGAGGGGTCCGGAGGTCCGGAAATTGTTCCACCACGTCCAATACAGTAGCATGGGCTGTAAGGGCGCGCCCTAGCCTTAACGGGCTAGGGGCACCAGCTCCCAAGGCCCATGCGCATGGGAGGGGAACCCTAAGGGGAGGGCCTCCACTTGACTTGGGAGGCACTCCTCCCCTCTTAACCGCCCATAAGTCCCATCTAGGGCTGGCCGCACCCCTTGGGGTGGGAAACCCTAAAGGGCGCAGCCCCTTTTCCCTATATATACTTGAGGTTTTGGGCTGCCCAACACACATGAGAACTTCTCCTCTTGGTGCAGCCCGCCTCCTCCTCCTCCTCTCCCTTGGTGCTTGGCGAAGCCTGCGGGATTGCCACGCTCCTCCACCACCACCACGCCGTTGTGTTGCTGCTGGATGGAGTCTTCCTCAACCTCTCCCTCTCTCCTTGCTGGATCAAGGCATGGGAGGCGTCACCGGGCTGTCACGTGTGTTGAGCGCGGAGGTGCCGTCTGCTTCGCACTAGGATCTCCGGTGATTTGGATCACGACAGCAACGACTCCTTCAACCCTGTTCTCATGAACGCTTCCGCTTAGCGATCTACAAGGGTATGTAGATGCACTCTCCTTTCCTCTTGTTGCTAGAATCTGCATAGATTGATCTTGGTGATGCGTAGAAAATTTTGAATTTCTGCTACGTTCCCCAACAAGCGGAAGCGTTATAACAACGCGGTTGATGTAGTCGTACGTCTTCACGATCCGACCGATCCAAGTACCGAACGTACGGCACCTCCGAGTTCAGCACACGTTCAACTCGATGGCGATCCCGGGCTCGATCCGATAAAGCGTCGGGATGAGTTCCGTCGGCCGACGGCGTGGTGGCGATGATGATGCTCCACCGACGCGGGGCTTCGCCTAAGCTCCGCGACATTATGACTTCACCGGCGCGGGGCTTCGCCTAAGCTCCACGACGATATGACCGAAGTGGAATATGGTGGAGGGGCACCGCCTGCAGCTAAGGAACGATCCGTAGATCAACTTGTGTCATGGGGTGCCCCCGCCCCAGTATATAAAGGAGCAAGGGGTGCGGCCGGCCCTAGGGAGGCGCTGGAGGAGTCCTACTCCCACCGGGAGTAGGACTCCCCCTTCCTAGTTGGATTAGGTCTTGGGGAAGGGGAAGAGGAGGCGCCGCCCCCTCTCCTTGTCCTATTCGGACTAGAGGGGAGGCGCGCGCGCCTGTCTGGACGGCCCTCCTCTTCTCCCTTATGGCCCATCAAGGCCCATTGATCCCCGGGGTTCCGTAACCCCGGTGTTCCGTAAAATCCGTTTTCATCCGAACCTTCCAAGTCAAACATAGGCTTCCAATATATCAATCTTTATGTCTCGACCATTTCGAGACTCCTCGTCATGTCCGTGATCACATCCGGGACTCAAACAAACTTCGGTACATCAAAACTTATAAACTCATAATAAACATCATCGAAGCGTTAAGCGTGCGGACCCTACGGGTTCGAGAACTAGGTAGACATGACCTAGAACTATTCTCGGTCAATAACCAATAGCGGAACCTGGATGCCCATATTGGTTCCTACATATTCTTCGAAGATCTTTATCGGTCAAACCGCATAACGACATACGTTGTTCCCTTTGTCATCGGTATGTTACTTACCCGAGATTCGATCGTCGGTATCCAATACCTAGTTCAATCTCTTTACCGGCAAGTCTCTTTACTCGTTCCGTAATACATCATCTCACAACTAACTTATTAGTTGCAATGCTTGCAAGGCTTATGTGATGTGTATTACCGAGAAGGCCTAGAGATACCTCTCCGACAATCGGAGTGACAAAACCTAATCTCGAAATACGCCAACCCAAAATGTACCTTTGGAGACACCTGTAGTACTCCTTTATAATCACCCAGTTACGTTGTGACGTTTGGTAGTACCCAAAGTGTTCCTTTGGTAAACGGGAGTTGCATAATCTCATAGTTACAGGAACATGTATAGGTCATGAAGAAAGCAATAGCAATATACTAAACGATCAAGTGCTAAGCTAACGGAATGGGTCATGTCAATCACATCATTCTCCTAATGATGTGATCCCATTAATCAAATGACAACACATGTCTATGGTTAGGAAACATAACCATCTTTGATTAATGAGCTAGTCTAGTAGAGGCATACTAGTGACTGTATGTTTGTCTATGTATTCACACATGTATTATGTTTTCGGTTAATACAATTCTAGCATGAATAATAAACATTTATCATGATATAAGGAAATAAATAATAACTTTATTATTGCCTCTAGGGCATATTTCCTTCAGGATCTTGGTCGACCTCATACGGGTTGCGTCGGCGCCTTGCCCAGAACTCCTTGGGCTGCATTTCTGGCACAGTTTTGCCCGGCTTTGACTTGACCCCAGTCTTCTTCTGCATTTGGGGAGAAGGTGGAGCACTAGAAGATCCTCCGGCAGGCTCAGAGGTGCGGTAGCGCTTGGACGAAGCACGACTGGGGTTGACATGACGAGCTTGATGCTCAGGAACCTCATCACCTGGAACCACACACACGAAACACGCAAACAACCAGAAGAAACGAGTATAAGCCACAAAAATGAACAACGAGGATCACGGAGAGGTAGGAGTAGGATGGAATCCGGTAGAGGGCGGTAGTACCGTGACTCTTGAGCGATAGTACCGCTCCAAGCGGTAGTACCGCTCTAGAGAGCGGTAGTACCGCTCGGGGAGAGCGGTAGTACCGCTCGGGGCGGGGAAACAACCGTTTCCTACTACCGTGGTCAGATCCGGTACTACCGTCCTACCAAATTCAAAAATACTCCAACCAAACACTAATCCAAACTGCCTAGAAGCATTCTCCATCCTACTCAAGCCTAGATTTGGCCAAAAATCTAAGGATGCAACCGCTACTGCCCCTAAGAAGCTAGATTGGAAACCTAGACAAAAATAACAAGAGAACAGGGCAATCTGGCATCCATGGCAAGAGGACGAGGTGGGGATCGACTCCACGAAGGAATGGAGAGGGCGGCCGGAGAGGAGATCATGAGCCCTCCATGGCCTTGATTCTTTGGAGAGAGAGACAGGCGAGGGGGCGTGCGAATGGGTATGGGGGAGAAGAAACTCCCCCTGCCCCTGATATAACCCCCACCCACGCCTCCCAGCGGTAGTACCGCTTACCAGCAGCGGTAGTACCGCCAGCAACCAAAAGAAAGGCCTCTTAGGCAAACAAAAGAAGAAAAAAATACACCGAAAGGAACGGGAAGGCAACGACAAGAGAGAGAGACCAGCAAAACAACACACACGAAACACGAACGGAACCCACTCCTTCAAAGCAAACAACACAAAAGGAGCGAGCTCAGGCCTCTCTCAAGAGAGGGCGGTGGCCGGAGCCACCTATGTTTGAGTCCATTGGTATGGCACCGCGAAGAATTATCCTTGGGTCCATGACCGAAACTCCTCTTTGAAGCACAAGCACCATCAACAATGGCTAAAGTGAAAGAGTTGATCGTTTTATGCATAAAGGGGAGGAGAGTTCATTGAGAGAACAACACTCCCCCTATGTCCATGCCTACACCTAAACTAGACATCACATTGAGTGTGGTGGGGTTGCACGGTTCAAGTCACATTGCTCAAATCAATGATATTTAGCTCATGCCTTAACTTCATGAAATCTTGCTTCATCCAAGGGCTTCGTGAAAATATCTGCAAGGTTATCATGAGTGTTGACATACTTGAGCTCGATCTCCCTCGCCTAATGTGATCCCGATGAAGTGATACCGAATCTCAATGTGCTTCGTCTTGAAGTGTTGCACCGGTTGAGAGAAATCTTGATGGCACTTTCATTATCACACCAAAGAGGCACTTTGTCACAATTGACACCGTACTCCTTTAAAGTTTGCCTCATCCATAGGAGTTGAGCACAGCAACTACCCGCCGCCAAATACTCCGCTTCGGTGGACGAGAGAGACACACAACTTTGCTTTTTGGAAGACCAACTTACCAAAGAGCAACCAAGAAATTGGCACCCTCGGAAGTGGACTTCCTATCCACTTTGTCTCCCGCCCAATCGAATCAGTAAATCCTTCAAGCTTGAAGTTTGCTCCTCTTGGGTACCATAAGCCAAAGTTTGGGGTATGAGCCAAATATCGAAAGATTAAACTTGACCGCCACATAGTGACTTTCCTTCGGTGCGGCTTGAAACCATGCACACATACCCACACTCAACATGATATCCGGTCTAGATGCACAAAGGTAAAGCAAAGATCCAATCATGGAGTGATATACCTTTTGATCCACCGCTTTACCATTGGGATCAATGTCAAGTTGGCACTTGGTGGGCATTGGTGTAGTAGCCGGCTTGACATCACTTAGCTTGAATCTTTTGAGCATGTCTTGAGTGTATTTGGCTTGGTTGATGATGGTTCCTTCTTTTCTTTGTTTGATATCGAAACCAAGGAAGAACTTCAACTCTCCCATCGAAGACATCTTGAACATGGAGGTCATGAGAGCGGCAAATTCCTCATTGAAAGCTTTGTTAGGAGAACCAAAGATAATATCATCAACATATAGTTGGCATACAAACAACTCCCCATTGACCTTCTTAGTAAAAAGAGTGGGATCGATTTGCCCCACTTCAAAGCCACGATCTTGTAGCAACTCGGTAAGGTGGTCATACCACGCACGTGGGGCTTGTTTAAGGCCATAGAGTGCCTTATCGAGTTGATACACATGATCCGGAAAGTAGGGGTCCTCGAACCCGGGGTTGCTTGACATAGACCAACTCATTAATGGGACCATTAAGAAAAGCACTTTTCACATCCATTTGTTGCAACTTAAAGTTGTGATGGGAAGCATAAGCAATCAACAAGCGAATGGATTCAAGGCGAACAACGGGAGCAAAGGTTTCACCGTAGTCGATACCCTCGACTTGGGAGTAGCCTTGTGCTACCAATCTTGCCTTATTGCGAATGATGTTCCCATGAGCATCTTGCTTGTTCTTGAAAATCCACTTGGTTCCAATGACGTTGTGGTTCTCCGATGGCCTTGGCACCAATCTCCACACTTTGTTGTACTCAAAGTTGTTGAGTTCTTCATGCATGGCATTGAGCCAATCCGAGTCTTCAAGCGCCTCATAGACCTTTTGAGGTTCAACACAAGAGACAAATGCGTGATGTTCACAATAGTTTGCCAATTGTCTCTGAGTGCTTACCCTTTTCTTAGGCTTCCAACCACATTCTCCATGAGATGGCCTTTGGTAGTGAGTTTGGAAGCAATCTTGGCGGCACGACGCTCTAATTCCTCCTCGGAGGTGAGATGAGGAGGGGTCAATTGATCATCTTGAGCGCCGTCTTGAGCATGACCTTCATCTTGAGCATGCTCGAGGGAGAGAACTTGACCTTGGGCATCATTTACGGTGATATCATCGTCTTGAGCACGATCTTGCCCTTGGTCTTGTTCTTGAGGTTGAGGGCCTTCACTTTGTTCTTCGGAAGCGTGTGGGCCTTGGGTTGGTGATGGCTCCACTTGAGTGGAGCATTGTCCTTCTCCTTCGGCCACAAGGGGTTCCTCAATGGGTAGGATAAAGCCAACTCCCATTCTTCTTATGGCTTGGGGAGGAATTTCATCACCTACATCACAAGTGCCACTTTGCTCCACTTGGGAGCCGTTATTCTCATCAAACTCCACGTTACACGTCTCCTCAATAAGTCTCGTGGATTTATTGAGGACACGGTAAGCATGAGAGTTTGTAGCATAACCAACAAATATGCCCTCATGAGCTCTAGCTTCAAATTTAGACAAACGAACACCTTTCTTGAGAATGAAACACTTACACCCGAACACCCTAAGTACTTGAGATTGGGCTTGTTGCGGTGAGTATCTCATAAGGAGTCTTGTTCAAGCCTTTGCGGAGATAGAGCCGATTGGATGCATGACAAGCGGTGTTGATGGCTTCGCCCAAAAGTTGTATGGAGACTTGAACTCTGCCATCATGGTCCTTGCCGCATCCATCAACGCCTTGGTTCTTTCTCTCCGCCACACCATTTTGTTGAGGGGGTATATGGTGCAGAGTATTGATGCTTGATTCCCTCATCACTAAGAAACTCATCCAAGGTGTAGTTCTTGAACTCGGTGCCGTTGTCACTTATTATAGTCAAGATCTTTGCATTATGTTGACGTTGAGCTTCATTTGCAAAGTTGATGACGGTTTGTTGGGTCTCACTCTTCCTCTTGAAGAAATATACCCAAGTGTATCTCGAATAGTCATCCACGATCACCAAGCAATACTTTCTTCCTCCAAGACTATCAAATGATGGTGGCCCAAAGAGATCCATGTGAAGGAGCTCCAAGGGTCTCTTTGAGTATATGATAGTTGTGGGAGGGTGAGCCTTCTCATGAAGCTTTCCTTCAATACAAGCACTTGCAAGCACGGTCTTTGGCAAAACTAACATTTGTTAGTCCACGAACATGGTCCCCCTTGAGAAGACTTTGCAAAGATCTCATATTGACATGGGCTAAACGGCGATGCCAAAGCCATCCCACGTCAACTTTAGCCATTAGGCATGTCGCGGTCTTAGTGGGTCGCTCCGAAAAGTTAATCACATAGAGACCATTTTTGACATGCCCAACAAAGGCTACTTTAAGAGTCTTGCTCCACAAGAGGGCCACGGTATCAATGTCAAAGAAAGTAGCAAAACTCATGACTGCAAGTTGACGAACGGAAAGCAAATTGTATGCAAGGGACTCAACAAGCATGACTTTCTCGATTGTAAGATCATGAGAAATGACAACCTTGCCGAGACCCAATACCTTAGAATGTGATGCATCACCCCACTCGACCTCGGTGGGCATAGATGGAATCTCTTGCACGTCCACCACCATGTCCTTGCTCCCGGTCATATGATTTGTTGCTCCACTATCAAGCAACCATGATCCCCCACCGGAAGCAAACCCCTACAAGAGATCAATGCTTGGTTTTAGGTACCCATTTGGTAATGGGTCCTTTGATGTTAGTAACGAGGGTCTTAGGAACCCAGATAGACCATTCAATGTACTCATAAGAAGAACCAACAAATGTAGCATAAACATGCCCATCACTAGCACGGCACAACACATAAGAGGGGTTAAAGTCGCCGGCTATGTTCATGGGGATGACGTTGTCCTTCTTGGCATTGCCACCCTTTGCACGGTTCTTCTTCTTCTTGAAGCACCCTCTCCCTCCCTCACAAAAGTTTGCTTGAGAGGGGAGGTTGCTTGGTCTTGTCATTCTTCTTCTTGCTCTTGGGCTTGGGCGCGAACCCAATCCCCTCCTTGGCCACAACTTCCTTTTGATTACTCAAAAGGTCGTTAAGGTTCTTCTCACCTTGAATGCATGTGACAAGGCCCTTTTCAAGCTGCTCCTTCAACTTAGCATTCTCCTCAACAAGATGCACATGCTCACAACAAGGGTTAGTAGAATTTGCATTATCAATCAATATCATATGAGGAAAGGTGGCTTTCTCCTTGGTTAGCTTCACTTGGAGTTAATCATGAGACTCTTTGAGACTAGCATGAGCACCCTTCAAGACTTTGTGAGCCTTGTCGAGAGTGTCAAAGTCCTCGTTGAGTCTAGCAAGATCAACTCCAAGCTTTGCCTTCTCGGAACTACGCACACGAGACACAACAAGAGCATGATCAAGGTCTTTCTTTAATTTAGCGTGATCATCGTTGTGTGACTCCTCAAGAGCCAAACGAAGGTCACGCTCTTCCTCAAGAGCATTGGAAAGATCCGAAATCTCATCGGCATAGTCACGACTATGCCCTTCCATCTTAGAGATGGTTTCTTCATGAGTCTCGATCATGACATTGGCTTCACCAAGTTGTTCCAAGAGAGCAACGAAGTGCTTCTTGGATTTGCCCTTGAGTTTACTCATAAAGATCTCAAATTCATTTTCCTCTACATTAGTCCCCTCATGTTCATCAATGAAATCCGTCAAAGAAGAATGATTGATGATGGTAGTTTTGATGTTGGGAGTTACCTTGTTGGTGGCTTTAGCCATGAGGCACTTGGCGGTGATGTTTTCATTGGGTGAACCAAGAGAGACACCGAGGAGTCATTGCAATGGCCACGGAGGCCATGGCAACCGGTTCACCATCCTCATCATCATCATCATCCTCATTGTACTCTTCTTGAACCACCAAGGCTTTGTGAGGAGTCTTCTTTGGAAAGTTGCTCTTGTTGGGGAAAGACTTGACCTTTTCCTTACGGATGAGCTTGCCACCATTGTCTTCCCTCTTCTCATATGGGCATTCCGCAACAAAATGACTCACATTGCCACAATTGAAACACGTCCTCACACGTTGCTTGCCCTTAGAGCCACTTGAATTGCTCTTGTTGAAGTTGGGCCTTGAGTTCTTCTTGCTCCAAAATTGTCTTGAAGCAAGGGCCATGTGTTCATGATAATCATACTTAGTATCTTCGAGGTTGCTCTCTTCTTCTTCCTCCTCTCCATCTTCTTCGACACAAGTCTTGGCCTTCAAAGCGAGGTTGGGCTTCTTTGCTCTTTAGGAGCGAAGCACCGCATTGTCGGCGGTCTTGTCCAATATGCTCATAGCCACAAACTCATCCAACACATCACTTGAGGACAAGGTGTGGAAGTCCGGTCGTTGACGGATGACGGAGGACATGGCTTTGTGGTATGGCATCATTGCCTTGAGAAATTTGCGCTTGATCCAGTTGTCATCAGTGTCCTTACTTCCATGATCCCGAGGAGACGGCAAGCTTGGTTACTCTCGATAGAGCTCATGAGGTTCTTCTTCTTCCTTCATTGCAAACTCATCGGCTTCGTCTTGGACCACTTCATAATTGGACGTTGAATGCTTGCGCTTCCTCGATACATGGAAACCACCTTGAGCCAAGCATCTTTGGCACGGATGTAAGGCGGAGATGAGGAGGTCTTCGGAAGGATTGCTTCTTGGATGATGAAGAGAGCATTCTCATTGAATTGATGGTCCACGACCTCTCTAGGAGAAAATTTGCTCGGATCATGCGGATAGAAACCTTCTTCAATGATTCTCCAAAGGTTAGTGTTCACATGATTTAAATGGCGCTTAAAACGATAAACCCAAGAATCAAAATCCTCCTTTTATCAATCTTAGGTGGTGGACCGCATGATTCAAATGAGTGGAAGGAATCGGTCCACCATAAGCGGGAGGTTGCACATGGGCGAAGATGCGGTGCCATTCTTACCACTAGGCGAGGGGCTTTCTCACTAGTAGCTTCCCCTTATCGGAGTTAGCATCCGCTCCCGTGTTGGCGGGATCACCCACTTTCACGGTGCGGTGGAAAGTTTAAGCCCTTCTAGGAATTCCTTAAACATGTCCTTGACCTCGCTCGTCATGGAGTTTTTCAATGTGTCCAACGCCACATTGAATTCCTCACGAGATCGAGGTACTCCCATCTCCGTAGATGATATCGGATTCAAGACGGAGTGCTCCCCACATCATCTACGACGTCAACCATACTCTCTGGACGGTAAAGTCCTTGAAAAGAGACGAGGCTCTGATACCAATTGAAAGGATCGATATGGTTGACTAGAGGGGGGTGAATAGGCAACTAACAATTTTTAAGCTTTTCTTTACCAATTTAAACTTTGCAATAATAAAGGTTGTCTAGATGTGCAACTAGGTGGACAACCTATATGATGCAACAACACAAGCACACGAACAAGCAAGGATAAGAACACAAATAAGCTTGCACAAGTAAAGGGATAAGATAACCAAGAGTGGAGCCGGTGGAGACGAGGATGTGTTACCGAAGTTCCTTCCTTTTGAGGGGAATCGTCTCCGTTAGGCGGTGTGGAGGCACAATGCTCCCCAAGAAGCCACTAGGGCCACCGTATTCTCCTCATGCCCTCACACAATGCGAGATGCCGTGATTCCACTATTGGTGCCCTTGAAGGCGGCGACTGAACCTTTACAAGCAAGGTTGGGGCAAACTCCACAACAACCGGAGGCTCCCAACAACAACACCACCACGAAGCTTCACCACAATGGAGTATGGCTTCGAGGTGACCTCAACCGTCTAGGGTGCTCAACACCCAAGAGTAACAAGATCAGCAAGGGATAAGTGGGGGGAATCAAATTTCTCTTGGTGAAAGTGTAGATCTGGGCCTTCTCAACCAATCCCGAGCAAATCAACAAGTTTGATTGGCTAGGGAGAGAGATCGGGCGAAAATGGAGCTTTGAGCAACAATGGAGCTTTGGGGGAAAGAGGTAGGTCAACAAGGAGGAAGAAGACCCCTTTATATAGTGGGGGAACACATCCAACCGTTATCCCACCGAGCAGCCCAAGACAGAGCGGTACTACCGCTAGGGAAGGGCGGTACTACTACGAGGGTGGTACTACCGCTCCTACCAAGCGGTACTACCGCTACCAAGAGAAAGGCAAGCCATCGCCCCAGAGCGGTACTACTGCATGGAGTAGAGCGGTACTACCGCTCGAGAGCGGTACTACCGCTTCTCGCCGCTACTAGTGCCGCAAAACCCGACACGAGAAAACATCGTCTCGAATCGAGGCGGTAGTAGGCGCAGTACTCTTGAGGTACTACAGCCGAAGCCCATGAGCGGTACTACCGCTCTGAGCGATACTACTACGTGAGCGGTACTACCGTTGAGGGCTTCGGTACTACATCAGAGATCGCGGTACTACTACCGCACAGCGAAGGGAGCGGAAGAGAAGCAGCTCAAAGAAGCGGCAGGAAGACGACGGGTGTGAAAAGGATGTATGCGTGTTGATTCCACCCAAGTCTTACCAAAGCGGATCCCTCTTAATAGTACGGTGACTTCTACTGAAACTAGTCCACCAACAACGAAACGCAGGAGCTACACCGTCTTGAATAAAAACACCGAGGGAGGAAATCGTCTCGTGCCAATGGATGATCCTCTGAAAGAACTTAACGCACACGATTAGTCCGCAAAAGCATTGTCATCAATCACCAAAACCACTAGGGAATAAATATGCCCTTACAGCTTCTCTTCACACAGTTAAATTTGAGCCCTCCCTTCATTTTCTTCCAAGATTCACCACTGCTGGTAGGAGCAACAGCCAGTAGGGGTGTGCCTAGGCAATCCTGCAAAAGCCCGTGCGATGCACCTTGGTGGCGGCAAGGGGGGAGAAAATAGAGTGGATGATGGGGTCACCTACTAAGAGTAGGGTAAAGGACCTCGCATCCTGGGCCCACCTAGAACCCCAAATCTTCATTGGAAGGTCCCAGGAGCTTAACGCCAGGCTTTAAGTATGATTATGACGACAATTACCAGTAATGCATGTAGTAGTTCCCGCCTTCAATCTCCCTTGTAACGTACTCCCTCCGTTCCAAAATAGATTACCCAATTTTATACTAAAGTTAGTATAAAATTGGATCATCTATTTTAGAACGGAGGGAGCAGCTTTAATGGGGCAGTGCACTTTATATAAGCCGCCCTAGCGCCAAGACAAGGGTTGGCAACCCTCATGTAATCAGACACCCCGAAGAAAACATAGCCCCGTGGCTCGAGACATGGGGCTTTTACCACTCCTCGAGGGGCCCGAACTCATGAAATTCGAGTGCAACACATGTGCCGTAGTTAGGTTCCGCCCCTATTCGTACCTCTAGCACTCACTGCCATATCCGTTGCCTCGACAGTGGCGGCTAGGGTTTCAGTCGCCCGCCTCAACCCTCTCCCACGGAGTGTTTTTTTCGCTCTTGATAGTTGATCCCACAAAAATTCATTCAAATTTGAGCATTGCATATCGGTACGCCATGGCGTGTCGAACACCCTCAACGCCTTCTTTGGAATATCAGACGAGGTCATGGGCTCATGGCGTGTTGAAACCCCCACAGCCAACAATGACAAAAACGCACAAGTGGTGCTCAAAAGAATCATTCAGACGTTGTGTACAGAAAACATACTACTAGGCCCATGCATAAGTGGAGTACTGCGGTATAAATTTTGAGAATTGGCTTTACCAATGAGATTATAGCTAGGGAGAAAAGGAAGCCGGTCAACCGGCACCGGTAGCAGCGGTGGTATTGTCTGCACGGCTGGGTGATGCGCGCACAGATCGATCGGGTGAGGAGAACCTGGACATCCATCCCATCCTCCCCGGATCCTCTGCGACGGCAACCTACTAGCCACTTGTGTGACACCTCTCTCTCTCTCTCTCTCTTCCCCGGCCCGTAGAAGTAGCGCCGGTTTTTCCAAAAACGATTGCGCTCCTATCTGAAATGCCTGCAGGAAACTACTATGATTGAAATGAATTAATTTGGTGTGAGTTCAGTTGTACTCCTAGGTGGAGTACTGTACTCGCCGTGCTAGACATGGCACCGCTAGGGCCTAGGATGCTAGGCAGGGTGGCTCGGCTAGATCGGACCAAGAGGCAGCAGGGTGGTCACTCACTCACTCACTGATGATCAGCTCGGGTCGGGTCGGGTCAGGTTCAGTTCATCTCCCCTGGGTGCCTCTCGTACGGTGACTATTAAATGTACAGTACACATTTTTTTTCTGGCGCCTGAAATTTTCTCTCCACGAACTGTTTTCAGGTATTTTTCCGATTTTGGGCTAGCTGTCGAAGATGCTCTTAGGCTAAATTCATACTGTGGATGCGTGTCGCAAACGGTGGCAACCGCGTGAACGGATGGTCGAAGGCAATGTCGCCATCCACGCGATCCGTATCTCATCTTTCCCGTTAGCTCACTGCTAGCTAGCTGACGGAGTAGAAGACACTGCTTCTCTAATTCTGCTTCACTTTTCAGACACTTCAGCCGTCCAGTCAATTAGGATACGGTCCATCGCCGGCTACTACAAGAAAGCGACAACGGTCGACGTGTGTCGCTGTGAGTACAACTGATTGATGATTAGAGCATAATCGCACCGTGACACAGCAGGATGGTTGCTGGATACTCTGTTTGTTGGTTCGACCACGCCAAATAAATGGTGCAGCTCTCATGCCATGCTTCCCACCGTCTCACGCCACACTTTCGGTGGTGAATTGACATCCTCTTTGTGCATGCTGGCCGAACCAGAGTTTTTTTCCTTTGTCATCCTCACCTCGTTACGGCATCGTAATGTTGGGTGTTGGATGGCTCGGGGCTAACAATGGTGAAACCCTGCGTTGGTGATTTTGATGTTGGTGTGCTCTCTTGACGACCTCTGAGTTTGCCCTTCTGTTCAGTGGCGGGGCGTCAGTGCGACAATTCCGAGCATTGGTCCCCCCTTCCTAGAGGAATTTTTGTCAAATATGCTAGCTTATTTATCTACTAATCATTCAGCATCTTTGATCACTCTAACCTTTTCTGTGAATGCACTCATCTGGCCACCTCTATTCGCTCCTGTGGAAGTCAAGTTTGACGGGCTCATGGTCGTCGGCTAATTAGCCGCTTGCAGACTGCGAAGGCGAAGCTTGATTTTCCGGGGCTCATGGCCGGCCGAACATGGGAACTGGGGCGGCAGTCATTTAGACTAGCTAGTTTCGAGTAAACTTTAGTTGAAATATGTCAAAAAGTAAATGGTTTTTCCCTAGTTTAGATGAAAAGCATCCGGTTTTTAAAAAAATTATTAAGTATGAATGAATACCGTTCGGTTTGTTTAAATATCAATCAAATTTGTTCATTTTCGTCAAATTTATTCTGAAATGTAACCGGACATACGTAGATAGTCTTGGATGGCCGGCTCTCGCATCAGTGTTCGCAGACTGGTCCCTCGTCCACGAACGAATACGGTGTCCGTTTTGGGGTCAGAGTTGGAGATGCCTTCATGCGTGTTAAAAAAAACTGAATGAGCTCTTTGGAATATGAGACGAGGTCAATGGCATGGCGTGTTGAATGCTGGAATTTAGTCTATATTGGGGCAGCCCAATAACTATTTAAGAAATTCTTAATAAATTTAGAGGCCCACTTAGCCCATTTGTGCAAGGCAAGGGATACTACTAATAAATCCTGGTTCTTTCCCCACTTGTATGAAAGTGAAAACAAGAGGACATCCACGCTCTCCTCCTCCGCACCGCCTCGGCACGCACGCCATGAGCCGAGCCGAGCCGATGTCTAATTTTGCCACGCACTACGGGTATATGAAAGGGCACGCAGAAGCTGAAACGTTTTCTGTAGTGGAGATTGAATCTGAGCGGCGCACCTCTTCGCTTCGCTGCTGTTCGTTTCATCTCCTCGTTCTCTTCAGCTCCCAATGAAGCCTCTCGCCTCCTTCTCTTGCGCCTATAAAGGAGGTCGCTCCTCCCGAGAGACGCACTGAATCTCTTCCTCCTCTCGCCAAAAGTTCACGAGCACCGAGCTGCTGCTATGTTCTTCCTCATCCCGGCTTGCGGCGTGCATCGCACGTCGGGACGATAGGCCTCGAGACCGCACCTTTTGAGTCTGTCACGGAGAAGGGTGATAAGGTTTTAGGGGCGCTCGGCGCGACTCTTGGCTGTTTCATCACGGACGATCCGTCGCCGACGACTTCTTCCCGGCGTCCATGACCTCCTCGGCGACATGGCGGCGAGGACACCGACCCCAAGTCTAACACTTCTGCTGCTGCTTTCTGCGTGTTGTTCTTCTTTCCTTTCGCTAGAAGTCCTCCTACGGTTCTTGGCTCTAGTTTACGCCCTCGTATGTTGGGTTACATTTCATATAAGCAACTTCATCTAGTGTACATTCTAGATGTGTTTACCTCAAGTTCATATATGCAGACGATGTTTATCTTCTCTCTGTCAGATTGCATGACTTGCTTTATATTTGCTATTTTAGTCATGCTTTATCTAGTATTTTTGTTAATAAAATCATTCGGTAAATTACTCATATTTCCAATATTGAATCTCACAGCAAAGGCAAAAAACTGCGCAAGCGGTGTTGGAAAGAATCGTTCAGTCCCCGCAAAAGAAAAGAAGTGTTCGGATACTGCACAGAGAAAGAAAACCATGGAGGTTTTGAGGTCAGGCATTGGTAATCAGATTAGACAGAGGGACGAGGGGCCGTCGGTCAACTGGCACCAGCAGCGGTGCAGCGGTGGTACCGTCGCATTCTTGACCAGGCATTCAGTGCGACGGGAGCACAAAACTAGTGAGTGATCATGCATGAGTTCATGACACTCGTACGACGTTAAGTAAAGAATGTGTTTAAGTGGCCGGAGCAGCCGAGATCGGGTGAGCAGAACCTGGACTGGACTGCTGGACCTCCTCCTCCGGTTCCTCAGTGACGGCAATCACTAACCTCGATCCCTCTCTGCCCCTGCCCGTAGAGGTAGCGCCAGCATTTCCAAAAGCGATTGTGCTCCATGATTTAATCGAGTTATTAATTGGAAATCAAATGATGTGAGTACAGTTGTTGCACAGTGGTAAGGAGTACGTACTACTCCTGCTGGGCATGGTAGACATGGCACCACGCACTAGGTAGCTAGGTAGGATGGCTCGGCTAGATCGGACCAAGAGGCAACAGGGAGGGTGGTCACTCGCTCACTGAAGATCAGCTCGGCTCGGCTCGGCTCAGGTTTCAGTGCATCGCCCCTGGCTGCACCAGCAGTACACGGCCCCATGAACGCGGGTTCGGCTCCTCTGCAGTCACGTTATTACTGCACGGGTACAGTACCAACCCACATCAGCCATCCATTTAAATCTGACTTAAATCTGACGGCTCTCATTACCCTCACTTGATTCTGTTAATAAATGAAAACAAACAGCTAATTATGTGGTAGAAAATCTTGTACGGCTGCAGGATTGCCGCCAAACAGAACCTGACGCCAAACAAAACACACCCTGATAACTTCCTTGGCGCCAAACAGCGATCTCTTTGCCTTTATCCCGCTCATCTTCCTCGTTCCTCCTGTTAGTCCTTGTAAAATAATATGACAAAGCTACGTTGATCTGTGATCTGTATGTTGACCGGTGATCTGTATGTGGCGCAGATCAACTCCCTTTTGCCCTATCTTTCTTCTGATTGTCCTCCATGTTCCGAGCGCAACCAAGGCAAGCTAAGGAGCCGAACCCCGGCACAGATCAACTCCCTTTTGCCCTATCTTTCTTCTGATCGTCCTCCATGTTCAGAGCGAAACCAAGGCAAGCTGATCTGTAGGCGATAAAGATTCTCCTAGCAACAAAAAAGAAGACAATTAATCTGAAGGTATGTGACATATGCTCTGATTGTATTCATGTTCTCAAGGCACACAATTTGTAGATTGAGTTTGCTATGCTACTATTTTCTTAATGGAGGATGATAAGGGCAAGATGCAAAACTTATTTTCTGCATCTTTTAGATTATGTTAGAGTGAAAAATAATCAATAGAAGTGATCTCAATTGTTTTGGACAAGCTCAAGATAAAATGCATGAATGTATTCAAATATTTGCTTGTAAGACAGATGATTTGCTCATCAAGTCCTAGGATTTCCAAAACATGACAGGAGATTAATGCAGATGGTCTCCCTTTTGTTGTCCTTCTCCTAGCAACAAAAACGAAGAGAAAGTCTAATGGAGAATATGACTAGCTGTAATGAGGATGCTAACAGGTACCGACAATTTTGTTAAATTCTCAGGTTATATCACCTTATGATTGTAGTGTAAACATACAAACAAATAAGTTATGTGTAACTTTTACAGGACAAATGTGGTTCCTAGTTGGATGCCTCAGATTGGTATGAAATTCAATTCCACAAAAGAGGCTTGGAACTTTTGGAAATGTTATGGAGGTCATATTGGTTTTGATGTAAGGATAAATTATGAAAACAAGAGCAAACTCGATGGAGTAATCACCTCAGCAAGATATGTTTGTTCCAATGAGGGCTACAGAAGAAAAGACAAAAGGGATAATAATACAAAGCGTCCTCGTGCAGAAACAAGGACCGGCTGCAATGTTCGAATGGGAATTACTATAGACCGAGAAGCACAAAATTATGAGGTGCATGAGTTAGTTGTTGAACACAACCATGTCTTGCAATTACCTGGGACAAGCCACTTGATGCCATCACAGAGGAAGATTTCAGCCTTGCAAGCATTTGAAATTGAAACATCAGATGATTCAGGAATTGTACCTAGAAAAGCCCATGAGTTAGCAAGTCGACAAGTTGGTGGTCCACTGAACCTTGGCTACACATGTCGTGATCGCAAGAACCACTTGCAAACCAGGCGACAAAGGGACTTGATGTATGGTGAAGCTGGAAGTATGCTCAAGTATTTTAGAGATAAAAAGAATGAGAATCCTGCATTTGAATATGACATGCAACTAGATTGCGATGAAAATATAGCAAATATCTTTTGGGCTGATGCAAGGATGATAAGTGACTATGCTCATTTCGGTGATGTTGTTACCTTCGATACAACATTTGGGACAAACAAAGAGTACAGACCCTTCGGTGTGTTTGTTGGTTTCAACCATTTCAGAGAAATGGTCATTTTTGGTGCTGCACTTTTATATGATGAGACATTTGAATCATTCAAATGGTTGTTCAACACGTTCCTATCAGTGCATAACAAAAAGCAACCAAGAATAATCTTTACTGATCAAGATGTAGCAATGGGTAATGCAATTCAGGCAGTATTTACCGAAGCATGGCATGGATTGTGCACTTTTCACATAATGCAAAATGCCATCAGGCACTTACCTCATAAGAAAAAAGACGAGGATGGACCAAATGTACTTGCTGATTTCAGTGCTTGCATGTACAAGTATGAGGAGGAGGAAGCCTTTGAAGACGCTTTCAATGCCATAAGAAGCAATGTGGAAACACAAACTTGGTTGGACAACATCTACAAAGTAAAAGAGAAATGGGCAAGATGTTACATGAGCTTGAACAGTGACTTGAAAGACCATCTAAAGTCTGGTCTTGACATCCTTCGGTTTTTCAAGCACGTAGAGAGGGTTGTGCAAGGAAAAAGAGATAACGAGGTAAATGAGGAATATGAGTCTAGGAAAAAATTACCTAGAGTCATAATGAGGACTCCTATGGTAATACAAGCAAGCAAAGTTTACACGCCACACATATTTGAAGATTTTCAGAATGAATATGAAAGATCCATCTCAGCATACATCAAGCCATCGGTACAACACAATGTTTATACTGTTGCGATTGCAAGTCTTGACCCAGAATTTTCATATGAAGAAGAGTGCAAAGTTCTTGTAGACTATGAAGAGCAAAAGGTTCTATGCAATTGTGGGCAATTTGAAAGAGTTGGTATATTGTGTAGTCATGCTCTGAAAGCCCTTGACGTCATGAATATTAAATATCTTCCAGGCCAGTATATTTTGAAGCGATGGACTCGAGAAGCACGAAGTGGAACTATTCAAAACAGTCATGGAAACATTGTTTTGGAAGACCCTAGATCGGAAGATAGGCAACAGTTGAAGTTTTTCATGCACGATTTCCATGGCATAGCTTCCCAAGCAGTTGCATCAAAAGAGTGCATCAAACTAGTAGATGATGCTTTGAGGATTCTTAGGAAGCAAGTTGAAGAAAAAGCTCCTACTACTACATGCACAACTGAAAATATATCTAAAGAACCTGAGGATTGTCTACAGGCCGCTTGCCTAAAGAAAAAAGAAATTCCGAAGAAGAATTCGAGACGAAAGAAATCATGGCTTGACAACCAGCACCCCAATAAAAAGAAGAAGGAGACAAATACAGTTGTACCAAAAAATCAAACTCATCCGGTAAATCTCTTGCACCTATCTAACCAGAGTACTTGCTAAAAACACTAATATAGAAACAGCTTAATATAGACTAATATTTGCTCGGTTTTCTTTTCATAGAGAAGAGAGAATGACATTCCACTGGCACAATACCAATCACCTAAAGAGCAAATGGCTGGAACAAGTGCAAATGGATTGCAAGAGTATGGGCACTATGCTCGTTTATTGATGGTATTTCACTTATCATGTCTAAAATTCCTGAAATTCGGTGTTAGGCAATATGATTTCTTGTCTAATCAGTTATGTCTCCCTTTAATTTCAGAGTGAAGCCGGTGATCTTTGGGACTTGCAAAACTATCATGGGATATGACAATAGGTTGATGCATGTGTGTTGTGCTGTCTTGTTAGATCGACAGATGATGCAGAAGGGATAATTGAATCAGCACACATAAGGCGCAATCAGTTGATCGTTGATTGCTCGTCATTTCCAATCAGTTTAATTTCAGTTAACTCTTGGTTTATGAAGACATGCAAAACCAGTTTAATTTCAGTTAGCTGCAACACTGATCTGTTGAGTGCTCATCATTTTTAATATTTCCAGTAACATAGCTACAGATATGTACCGAAGTATGTTTTTTTATCTCCATATAGGGTGTACAATCAGATACAACATGGACTGCTAGTAGCCTAGTACCACTAGTTGATTATAAGCATGGGCACTACTTCTTCAGCTAGTGATATGAATAATTTGATAGAGACGCAAGTGACCACAAAGTTACTGAAATTAAACTCAGTACACATGCATGTACCTCTACTGGCTACTGACTAATCATATGGCCATGAAGAATTAATGGATGATCAAACAATCACATGCTCTCACTTGCTCTGCTTTCACTCTTCTAACATCAAGAAAGCAGCAGTACAAGACGAACAAACAATGAAGAAAGGAAGAAATCAGTTCTAATTAACAGGCTAACATCAAGTAATTCACCTGCTGACCATTGGGTTCTGCTATTGGGGCTTGGTCGCTTGGGCGGGCAGGAGGGCTGTTTTTCCATTGGATTTGACCGGATTTGGCCGGAGACACGCCGCTGCCGCCAGACGCCTCCTGCGGCCGAAGAATCTTGGGGCGCACATCATGGAGGGTGTCGCAGCGGTCGAGGAAGCGCGGCGGCCCAGGCGTGCCCCTCCTCCCCTTCCAGGTCGCTGCTTGCCGTCGTCGTCGGGCTCGTTGAGCTCGCCGTTGTGCGGCAGCAGCGTCCCAGTCGATTCACAAGAGCACCTTCATCCCCCGGCCATTCCTTGCAGCAGCCGGTAGAAGCCATGGGGCATGGGGATGGATAAGAAGCAGCGCAAAGAGGTGAGCCTACGAAGGAAAAGGCATCGCCGGAGCAGTACAAGCTGACCGGATTAGCTTGTGTTGGGGAATAACAGTGGCCAGACCTCTCTAGAGGAAGGAGATAAGACAGAGAGAGGCGAACAGTGTGGCGTGTGGGTCTTTTTTATTTTTTATGAATGGCCGGTGTGAGGTTTGTCACACAGCGATTGAGCCATTCGATTAAAATGAACGATGGATCCTAGCAGCTACAGCACGCGTGCAGTAATAACGTGACTGTAGAGGAGCCGAACCCGATGAACGCGTCCCCTCTGACCGTCACCATTAAATTCCATTTATTTAGTTACTTTTTCTTAGTAAACCTGAAATTGTTAACCAAGTGGCCTATATTTGTTCTTTTCTTTTCTTTCCTGAAACTGCAGTAGCAACAAACCGGCGTGGTGCTATTACTAGTATATTAGATGCGTTCCAAACAGAGGGAAAAGTAAATGGCCACTGATAGTGATAGCTAGCTCATGAAGTAGCTGGAACAATGGCGATGGTCAAAGGGGACGTCGCGATCCATGCGATCTGTATCTCATCCTCCTTCACAGGCACAGCTGCTGGCTGATGGCGTGGACACCTCTCTTATTCTGCTCTTCACTTTTCAGATTTTCCAGCCGTCCAATCAATAATTGATTATTAGGGATGCGGTCGACCGATGGCTACGTACGTACGGTGGTGGTGGAGTGGAGTATAATCGCAACGTTGCACAGCAGGATGGCTGGCTGGATGCTCCGCCTGTTTTGTTCGCCACGCCACATAAAAGGCGCGTCGTGAAAAAAAAAATGTGGTGATGGGATGATGACAGAATAAAACAAAGTAGCAAAATAATAACCACACTGCTATAATGGGAAAGAGGGACCACTGTGGACGTATCTTCTAATTAACTAAGCTCCCACGAAATAATGCCATAAGGAGAGCTCCAATGTGTCTCTTTTTCTTGAAATTGGGTTTGTTTTGTGAGCGGAAGATGTTGCAGACATGTGGACCCATGCTCAATCAGTCGTTTCGTGTCAGTCTCCCCGCAACTCATGTCGCCGTGGCCGTCGTCCCTCCTCCTCCCCACCTCTCTCCTTGCCCCACTCACTACCCTCTTGTGCCCATTTGAGCCGTTGTTGCCGCCCCTCCTCCTCGACGCCTCATGAGCATCTTTCCCTCCTCTTTTTGAGCAAGGACGACTAGTGGTATTGGAGGCGGCAGCTCGGGCGATAGGGGAAGAAATCCTGCGGTGACCCGGCTCGCGTGCTGGAGACGTAGGGTCGCGTCTAGAAGGGATGCCACGAAGTTTGACCACGTAGATAGACGCGGCGACCGGCCGGAACGGAGGTAACAACCGTCAATGGTGACGTCGCTCTGTTTGGACGACCTCACATACGGCAGCCTTGCTGCCGCTGCCTAACCTAGGGTTTGGGCATGTCGACATCTGCCCAGAGGTGATTTGATGGTTCCAATATTGTTTTATTTGTCTTATTTCCTTAATTTTCCCTATTAATTTTGACAAATCCAGTGGAGGGCTCAAGGTTGTTGTCCAATCATGGATGTATGCGATTTCACACACAAAAAGGTGGACCCTGGGTGTCTGAATGCAGGCCAATCAAGGTTGCATTAGATCTGCCACTGGATGTTAGAAAATTGATTTGAAAAGGCCATGGAGGTAGACTGAGCTTCTCTTTTCATCATATATTTTTACACGAATGTCTTTTGGACATACTCATTATTAAGTAAGTTGTTATATCCATCGGCATTTCTTTTGGAGGATGAAGGATTATGGTCATACTACTCGCATACAGACCCTCGCAATACATACAGAGTACAAATGAGAAGAAAGATAGATATATGTTAGTAAGCGCTACTTGCTTAAAGTTATATCGGGCTTGTTGTGCGTTAATTATGTGAGCACACTAATATTACATGATATAATATAATTATATATGCTTTAAAAGGCAGGATGACCAAAAACTAAATTTGCCTAACATGATTGTAGCTTAAGAAGTCATTACGACAGGAGAATATGAATACATACCGGAGTGAAATGCTCTAGCCCATGCTTTGTAGATAGCAGGACGAATGAAAACTGAAACCTCCTACAACATGTAATACAAACTGGACTTCGACGTGTTTTAGCACAGATGGGTACATAGATCAGTTCCCACCGGAAAAAAAAAAGTGTAAAAAGACCAAGCATCGTTCTGGTGGTGCAACCAAATTACTCAATCCATATAATTGTTCTAAAAAAACTTTAAAATAACTCAATCCAAAAAAAGTTCTACAAAACTTTTTGCGAAGGATTTTAAAAAAGAATACGAAGAAATAGAATGCTTAACCTTTAAAAAACATGTCTAACCCCAGGTTCGAACTGGGGACCTTTAGTGTGTGAGACTAACGTGATAACCAACTACACCACCCAGACATTTGTGTTCAACCTGTAGAAGCAGCGAAATATCACGTGGATTCGGAGTTGAATGCTCTTGATAGTTGAATCGGTACAGTTCGACATGGCCATACATACGATGCCATGGCGTGTAGAATAATCATTAAGATGTTACACATGGACATGGCAGGAGAAGAACATACTGTGAATTTTGAGATGAGGCTTTGCCAATCAGACTAGGGAGAAAGAGAAGCCGGTCAACTGGCGCCACTAGCAGTGGTAGCGGTGGTGTTGTTGCATTCTAGACCAGGCATGCGATTGCGATACAACGGGAGCACAAAACTACTCCCTCCGTTCCCAAATAATTGTCTTTCTAGCCATCTCAAATGGACTACAACATACGGATGTATGTAGACATGTTTTAGAGTGTAGATTCACTCATTTTGCTCCGTATGTAGTCACTTGTTGAAATCTCTAGAAAGACAATTATTTAGGAACGGAGGGAGTAGTGAGTAGTAATAACACCCGTACGACGTAACTATAAAAGGAGTTTTGTGGCCGGAGCAGCCACGGGTGCTTTGCTTGGGTGATGCGCTCATAGATCGGGTGAGGAGAACCTGGACTTCCATCCTCTCCCGGATCGTCTGTGGCGGCAACCTAGTTACCATCTGTGTGACCCCTCTGTCTCTCTCCTCCTGCCCGTGGCGGTAGCACCGGTGTTTCCAAAAACGTTGCTGCTCCGTTTTGAACTGATCTGGACAGTCTGATTTTGATCCAACGGTCATGTTACGTCGTGACATGCCATGAACGTGTCACTGGATCCCTATCCCTCCGTCCCATATAATTTTGCACTTCCTCCGTTCGGAATTACTTGTCTCGGAAATGGATGAATCTAGAACTAAAATACGTCTAGATACATCCATTTCCGTGACAAGTAATTTCGAACGGAGGGAGTAGTGAGTAACCTCAATACCTCTCTCTCCAAGCCGTCATGCATCCTTGCCCGGGGCGTGATTCATCCTAAGCCGGTCCAACGTGGCTGTCAACTCTAACCCGCATGGGGCCCTTGATATGAATGGCATGCAGTCTAGCATGGCATCCTGGGTCGGGCCGGCGTCATGTAAATGGGCCGTTTTTCAAAAGGACTAGTTTCGTCGCTTTAAGCCCCTCTCCCCGCCCGTAGAAGTAGCACCAGCATTTCCAAAAACGATTGTTACTCTATGATTTAATTGAATTATTAATTGGAAATAAACTGATGTGAGTACAGTTGTTGTACAGTAAGTACTACTCCTGCTGGGCATGGTAGCCTTGGCACCACGCACTAGGTAACTACGCATGATGGCTCGGCTAGATCGGACCAAGAGCACTACTAGAGCAGAGTGGTCACTCACTCGTTGATCGGCTCAGCTCGGCTCGGCTCAGGTTCTTCATTCCAGCCCTCGCACGTCGCCACTCTGCCTCTCCCCGTTAAATTTCATTTTCCACTTATTTATTTAGTTCATTTCTCTTAATAAAACTGGAATTATTAACCAAGTAGCATATAATAATAATGACTAGGCATCGTTGATTTCGTAAAGGAAGAGACAGTGTTTTTTCTCCGCGCAAAATAAAATGCTTCCCTATCCAAAAAACCAAATCCCACAATATTTTTTTCTTTTCTATATATTCTTTTTCTGAAACTGCAGCAGCAACAAATCAGCGTGGCGCTAGCACTAGATTAGATGCGTTTCAGACAGAGCGGTGGTCATTGACAAGCTAGCTCATGAAGTAGCTGGAACAATGGCGATGGTCAACGGCGACGTCGCGATCCATGTGATCTGTATCTCATCCTCCTTCACAGCTGCTGGCTCATGGCGTAGACACCTCTCTTATTCTGCTCTTCACTTTTCAGATTTTTCAGCCGTCCAATCAACTATTAGGGACGCGGTCGATCGATGGCTACGTATGTAACAGGAGAGTGACCACGGTCGACGTATGTATCTACTTGTGTGAGAATAATATAATCATCACTTCTGCTTCGGTACACCCCCCTTAAACACATCAAGGGCTGAGATTCACCCATACCCCTTCGCTGCCAGGGGCACGATCGTCTTATGTAAAAATATTGCCCCAGCGTCATGGCGATACCCCAGCGCGCTTGTGTATGCGCGCTGCGGATTTGAGCCGAGCGGCTAGGCGAGCGAGCCGAGCCGAGCGGTTAGGGAGCCCCGATGGCGTGTTTTTTAAGTCGGCGTTGACCGGGGGCGTGCGTGTGGGCGTGGCGGCGGCCGTGTCGTCATGTGATAACGCATTGCGATAATGGCGGCGTGCATGCAGCGCCGCCGGCGCTTTCATGAACCATCGCTGCCGGCGTCGCGGCGACCGGCGCGCTCTTGCCGACCTTCCGCCTCGGGCGGCGATGAAACGCGACCGGTCGGCTGCCGCCATCGTCGACCGCCCCGCCTTGAGACGCCACCGACGCGTCGACCGCCGCGCCTTCTCGCGCCTCCGCTTTGCCGCTGCGCGCGCTTTCTCACGCCGCCTCGCTCGCCGCGCCGCGCTTCTCACGCCGCCCGCTTTGCCGCGCCCTTCACACACGCATTGTCGCGCGTGCCGCCAGCCGCCGCCTCTCCTCGGGCGCGCAGCGCCACCGACGGCTCGCCCGCCCACCTCCCTCCGCCTTCTATAAAAAGCGCGCCATGCCGTGCCATTTCCTCGCCCGCCCATCTCTCTTCCTCTCCTCGCCCGCCCATCTCCCTCCTCGCCGCAATGTCTTCCAATGACTCGACGAGGGCGTGGCGACCGGCGTCGGCGGCCGAGCCTCACCATCGCCGACACGGAGCTAATGGCCCGATCGGCGTGTTGGTGCCGCCGGCAGCGAAAGGTGCGAGGGCCATGGCGGATCGGGCGAACGGCATCCCCACCATGGGACCGCCGCCGACGAGGGAGCAGCTCCGCGAGTTCGGCGGCCGTACAACCGGAGGGCCCGCGCAGTTCTCGCGCGGAAGAACTTCGACATCGTCCTCGGCGCGTTCGAGGGACGCGGCGGCGGACGATCGCCGGGGACATTACCGGCGAGGCCGACACTTCCCGCCGCCGCCGCCGCTGCCACCTCCACCGCCCCATCGCCCGACACGGCGAAGCGCCCTGCGCGGTCTTTGGTCGACATCCGCGGCGCGAGCCGCCCTCGCGCAAGACGGAGACCCGACGACACGCCGGGGCTACTTGCGGCGCCTGGCCGGCAGGAGGAGGCGGCGGCGGCCACTCGTGAGGAACGAGAGCGGTGGCGGCCATAGCGGCGGTGCAGGGAGCAGCAGACGCGGGAAGACAAGCGGTGGGATTTAGCGGCGGCGGCGACGGCGACGATAATGGCGGCGACGGCGGCGAAGGAGAGGCGAGCGAGATATGGCGCCGGTCGTCGACCTCACCGGCGGCAGCGACGACGAGTAACTTAGTTTAGGGTTATGTAATAGAAGTGCTCGGTTATGTTTAGGGTTATGTAAAATATTTTGAATTATGAATGAACTCCGAATTGTCTATCTAAAAAATTCGGATGTTTAATTTGATGTTAGTCATGCAACTTAAAAAATAAACGGAAACATGAATTTGAGCAGTGCGAGACGATACTCGACACACAAATTGTAGAAAAATCAGTCGCAAAACGCATGCATGGGTCATGCATGCACAGCAAAAACATAAAAATTATAAAAAAATCTTGAAGCGATAAAAAATATTTAAAACGTGGCATGCATCCTACTGATGATGGTGGAACACTATAACAAAATGTGGGTACATTTGAAGGCTGTCGGAAAAAAAACTGCTATCAGACGGGGCCTTCGGTCCTGCCCGAACGCTCGGGGAGTAGGAGGCCAATTTTTCGACATATTCGAGGACCTCAACTTTTGCAAGAAAATTATAGAAAATTCATAAAATAAAAATTATGGAAAATTCATAAAGTAAAAAACCCAGAAAACTTGTCATGCATCGTCTTGATGGTGGTGGAACAGTATGGAAAGAATTTGAGTTAATTTCAAGGATGACGAAAAAAATTTAGTTGGTATGGTCACCCTGACATTCAATCTAAGAATTGAACGTATTTGAACACCAAAAATATTCATAAAGCGATAAAAATATTTAAAACGTGGCATGCATCCTAGTGATGATGGTGGAACACTATAAACAAAATTATTGAAGGCAAAAAAAATAGTGATGCAAAAAAAGTCCACCTGTGCTTGCACGCCAGAAACTGCGCTTAATCGGTCCGGCCGATCAAGGCGGGTGGCGAAAGGGCGACCTTCGGCCCAGATACAGCCTGCAGCACAGGCCAACGGGACGATGGCGGGCGGGCGGAATCGGGGAGTTCAATAGGTGGTGGACTCGGTATATAAGCCGGTGGCGGCGGCGTTCGGCGGGCGAGGTGGGACTAAACTTTAGTCCTCACCCCGCCGACCCTGCCCCTCAAGACCGCACAAGACACTTAATGGGCGGCCCAGGGCGCCATCACGCAGATCGTTCAATGGGCGAGGTGGGACTAAACTTTAGTCCTGACCCCGCCGACCCTGCCCCAAGACCGCAAGCAGAGTCAATGGGCGGCCCACGCGCGCGCGTCACAAGACTGTCACTGGCCGCCAATGCACGCTGTCGAAGGCTTTTTGTTTTTGTTTTAAAAATAATATTAATAAAAATCCATACGTAATATAGAATTGCTAACTATATTTATTATAATAATAATGAGTTGTTTATTAAAATTTATACAAAAACTAATGAGTTTTTATAATTAATTGCTAAAACAATAATGAGTTTTTGATAATTAATTCATAATGAGTTTTTTGTAATGAATATTTTAATCAGTTATTTCTGTCAATTAGTAATTACATTTTTAATATTTATGTAATGTTAATAAATGTCTAAATAATATTTAAAATATATGCAAAGTTTAGTACTGTAATGTGTTGCATTAACGGCTAAATGTGTTTACATAATAATAATGCGTTGTTTTTTTAATTTATAAGTAAGAATAATGAGTTTTTATTACAATTTATAGGTAAAAATAATCAATATTTTTTAATTTTTATGAGTTTTGTGTAAATGCCTAACATTTTGCAGCTTACTAAAATTATTAATCAGTTTTTTGTAGATTAGTAATTACGTTTTAATATTTTTGTAATGTTAATTAACGTCTCAAAATACTTAACATATATGCAAAGTTTAGTACTGCAATGTGTTGCATTAATGGCTAAGTGTTTATACATAATAACAATGTGTTGTTTTTATAACTTATAAGTAAGAATAATGAGTTTTGTATTACAATTTATAGGTAAAAATAATCAGTTTATATTTTGAAAGGCATAAATCTTGTTAACAATTGTACAATACATAGGGCTTTTCGTTATTGGAAAACCCTAGAAAATGCGCCGAGCGCTGGAAAAAAACGTGAATTAGCGTGGGTGCTGTGGATGGTGATGGCAACGTGTGGAAAAAGTGTCGTGACGTTTGACGGAGAAGAAAAAAATCGTAGTTGGGGACCCTCCGTGCGGGCAGAGAGGTAGGTGGTTGCACCTGGGGCTACGTGATGGCATGCATGCAATTGCACCAGAGTGTGCGTACATGTGGGCACGGCCAACGTGAGCCCCACGCAAGGTTGGAGCAACGGACACAAAACGGACATTGTGTCACATCCGGCGGTGTTTTTGCGATTTTCGACCGAAAAACCCTAGAAAATGCGCCGAGCACCGGAAAAATCTGCGCGAATTGGCGTGGGTGCTGTGGATGGTGATGGCAACGTGTGAAAAAAGTGTCGTGACGTTTGACGGAGAAGAAAAAAACCGTGGTTAGGAACCCCTCCCGGCATCGGTAGAGGTAGGTGGTTGCACTGGGGCTACGTGATGGCATGCATGCAATTGCACCAAAGTGTGCGTACATGTGGGCACGGCCAACGTAGGCCCCCACGCAAGGTTGGAACGAAAACAGACACAAAACGGACGTTGCGTCACGTCCGGGCAGTGTTTTTGCGATTTTCGACCTAGAAAACCCTAGAAAATGCGCCGAGCGCCGGAAAAATACGCGAATTGGCGTGGGTGCTCTGGATGGTGATGGCAACGTGTGGAAAAAGTGTCGTGACGTTTGACGGAGAAGAAAAAACCGTAGTTGGGAACCCCTCCCCAGCGCATCGGTAGGTAGGTGGTTGCACTGGGGCTACATGATGGCATGCATGCAATTGCACCAAAGTGTGCGTACATGTGGGCACGGCCAAAGTAGGCCCCTACGCAAGGTTGGAATGAAAACGAACACAAAACGGACGTTGCGTCACGTCCAGGCAGTGTTTTTGCGATTTTCGACCTGGAAAACCCTAGAAAATGCGCCGAGCGCTGGAAAAATACGCGAATTGGCGTGGGTGCTATGGATGGTGATGGCAACGTGTGGAAGAAAAAGTGTCGTGACGTTTGACGGAGTTAAAAAAAATCGTAGTTGGGAACCATATTTAAAAAAAATTTGTTTTCGGTTTGAAGTTAAAAAATAAACAAAATGACAAAATAAACATATTTAATACTGTGATATGGCTCTACATAACTGCCCGGCAGTACACTGTCTGGCAGTGAACTGCCCGGGCAGTTAGGTAAAGTCACATCACAATATAAGATATGACCATGCATGGACTACCGGAGGCGGCTATATAAACTGGTGTGGACATCATTCGGCTGCCGAGGTGGGACTAAATTAGAATGGCTGCTGCATTGGCCCACACAGTGACAGTGCGCGACGGTGCGCGTGGGCCGTCCCATTGACTCTGCTTGCAGTCTGCGGGGCAGGGTCGGCGGGTGAGGACTAAAGTTTAGTCCCACCTCGCCCGCCGAACGATCAGTCGCGATGGCGCTCTGGGCCGCCCATTAAGTGTCTTGCGCTGTCTTGAGGGGCAGGGTCGGCGGGGTGAGGACTAAAGTTTAGTCCCACCTCGCCCGCCAACGACGCCACGACCGCCTTTATATACCTGCCTCCCACGTCCCTTTCGAACTCCTCGATTCCCGTCCCGTCCCGCCATCGCCCGATTAGGCTGTCTTTGCAGTCCGTAGCTGGGCCGAAGGCCGCCCTTTTCGCTGTCCGGCTTGATCGGGCCGGACCGATTCACGCATGATTCGGCCTGCAACCACGTTGGGCTGTCTTTTTTTGCATCACTAATTTTTTTGCCTTCCATGAGTCACGGCGGCGGGGAGGTGGGAGGGCGCTTTTAGTCCCACCTCAAGCGTCAGGGGTGTGGTATGTGCTGTTTTGACCTAATAAATTATTGAAAATTCATAAAGTAAAAAACCACAAATAATAATGAGTTCTTTATTATACTTTATAATGAATATTATGGTTAGATATTATCATTTATAATGAATAATAATAATGAGTTATTCATTATACTTTATAATGAATAATAATAATGAGTTCTTTATAATTAATTAGTAAAACAATATTGAGTTCTTCATATCGATCGGTGCGGTTGTGTTGGTGGTACGAGGTGGCATGCACGAAACGTAACCCAAGTTTGGGAGGCAGTGGGCATGCCCACCTTAGGGCCCCACGCAAAAGTTGAACGAATTCGGACACCATACGCACGTTGCGTCACGCCCGGTCAGTGTTTTCGGTGCGATTCACGAAGAAAATCATAGGAAATTCATACGGTGCCGGAAAATTATGAAAACTTGCACGCATGATGGACCTGGCGATGGGTGCGTGTCCAAAAAGTTTGGGGTCCACCGGCTGAGTCAGAAAAGAGAACGCAGTACACAGCTGACATGGGCCATATCGGATCGATGCGGTTGTGTTGGTGGTGCGAGTGGCATGCACGAAACGTAACCCAAGTTTGGGAGGCAGTGGGCAAGCCCACCTTAGGGCCCCACGCAAAAGTTGAACGAATTCGGTCCATGTGAACTTTTTGAAATGGTTGCATTAAAAAATGCATGAATAATATCTGAGGTTAAAAAAACATCGAAGATAATGGCTCTCTTTTTGAAGAATATGCATGATCCATGTGAACTTTCACAAGCTCTAAGCAGGTGAAGACTCACATCGATCCTGCATATCCTCAAATAGAGTCCCACGAACTGAGATGTTTGTGCATTGACTAAAAGAAAACTATATAAAGGAGTCAACGGCGCGCCGGCTTAGCGATGTGGTATTAAACTACAGTGCATGTTTTTAATAAATGCATCGTGGGCCAGCCGGCGGTAGTTTCACGGGACGGGCCAAGTGGCCCACTATGGCGTGACCACGTCGATGACACCGTACGTGCGTGCATGGCATGGAAACCAAGCCGCCATTACCTCGCCCCAAGACCGCCTACCCACGCCGCCTCCACGCGCATCCTCACGGTCCCGATCCGACGGTCGCACCGCCGGCCGTCAAACTCCCTTCCCTGCCGGCCTGACGGCGGCCATCTACGCGCGCGACTTGGATCTCAGGCCCGGCCGTGCCGTCTCGGCAAATTCGCCGGCACCCTAAACCCTAGGACGGGCCGTCGGCCAGCGCGCTCGTGTGGGCAGAGGGCGTGCGGCTGCCACGGCTAACCCACACCGGGTGGGGTTTGGCAACGGGGGCTGCCGGTGCTCGTCTAGACGCCGGAAGGTATGGTATTAAACCATATGTAATTTTATTTGAATCTCCTAACTAGTTAGATAACTGGCATCTTATTTAGAATGCAAGAATTGGGAGATGTGTACTGCTCGGTTGAGAAGTGGTGTGAATTGGTGGAAAAATTCACACCTAGACAGCGCATGATGCTACGTGGCACAAGTTTGGACTGTATGTTGAGAATTCCTTCCGTGAAAATGAGGAAAAATTTATTGGAATTTATGATTACAACATATGATAGTACTAGAAAGCGATTTATTATTCGACCAAATACAGACGGCATCAGTGTGCTTAATGAAGATGTTTACGACATATTCGGGCTACGTAACGAGGGTGATGATGTCAGTAGCATGATAGCAACAGTACAACTAGATGCCAAAAAATTGTTCGAATCGGTTTCTAGACAAAAGAACATGCCTAATCCTCATCGATGAGTTGATAAAAATATTGTTGACACTCGGTCATATGATGATGATTTTGTGAGAAGGGTCGACTGGTTCTTATGGGTACAGTCTTAGCACCACAATCCACCAAGTTTGTTCCTTATCGTTATTACAAAATGGTGGAGGGCGTGAACGCTATCAAGTCATACAATTGGAGCGATTTTACGTTGAGGGTGTGCATGGATGCTATTAAAAATCGGTCAAGATCTTGAAAAATTCAAGTGGCCTATCGGGAACTTGTCTCTTCTTCAGGTACAAGAAATTTGTAATAGTTGTATGTACATATATTTTTATGTGATCTATGTGTCCGACTTGTTGTGTTTACTATCATGTAGTATATATACTGGGAAAAAGTTGAGCCAATTGGTGTGGATACATTTGATCCTTTGTCTCGTGAATACCCACTAATGGTTAACTCGCGAAGCGGAAGGGAAAAAGAGAGACGACTATGACAACATGCACGGGCGTGGCACCGGCAATGTAAGTCAATAAGTATAGTCCTTATTGGTTGCAAATAGTAATTAACTATAGTTGTTATTTTATTTATTTATTTTTTTGTTGTACAGCTTGAAAATTGCGTTAGCCAAGAGTACAGACGTGCTAAGGTAGCACGTGAAGGACTGTCCCAGATGAAGAAAAGAAGAAACCTAAGCGGAAAGGTGGTGGCAGGAGTAGAAAGCCAAGCACGTCGGGGGTTTCATCGAACACGACTAACAGTATGGACCGTGTGATGACATACATAAAGCTGCTTCACAAGGAGGTTCTCAATATACCGAAAGATGTGCACAGGTAATGTAGAAGTTATATTAAACATGTTAGTTGTTCAAATGCTGATCGTGTTTCATTTGTGTTTGTAGATGGTAATGGAAAAGTTGAACACGGAAGGTGTGCTGTACAAACCCAATAAGAGGGACAACAATGATGAATTTGTTAATGTCGTCAAGGAGTTGGGATGGAGAATGGCCAGTACAAGTCATCAAAATATTGGCCAGATATTGATTCACCTACCGGCGTGGAGCTAGTAACATCTTTCACGTGTTTCAATGATACGGACGTGCCCGTTGATGACACGGGTGCTCGATGACGACACCGGGTAAAGGTGGCGCTACTGATCCTTTCATTATACACGATAATGAAAAATCCCCATGTTCGCCATCAACTGTACGCATAAAAGAGTTTCCGTCTATGTCCCGAACCCGCAGAATGCTGATATTTCTGATGAGTCTATGGGTGGTTTGTCACCAACAAAGTCTGAAGACATGTCTGAGAGTTTCCGCAAAGAGCAACATAGGTAATGGTGAAGGCAGTCAGGACAATGAAGGTAAACATAAGCGAAATCCGTCGAAATATTGTCAATCCCTCACGACCTTATCATTACCCGCAAGAAACGTGTTAAAAAAGTAAGTCAAGTATTACTTTATAATTCATTCATGCTTTACGTAAATTTTTATTATTTTTAACAACTGTAGCTGCATTGTTTTAGATCTGTTTGCATCGTCACCATCTTCAATTCTGGCAAGTACTCTTAATATGACTCGGATCACATAGAGGCAGCCAGAGTTTTTGTTGAGACTCTCGCATCGACTAAGAAGCATGCACACCGAACCGTGGTCGATATGCCGCCACCAGATGGGGACATATGCACGCCAGCTATGCTTCACGATGTCCTGAAGTTTAAATGGTTGAATGGCGCTGTAAGTATGACTTTGGTTTTAACAAGACTCTCATTTCAACTTCACAAGTTGATAGAATTTTTTTGTTTATGTATGCAGATAATCAATGCATATTGTAAACACCTACAACACCGTGATTTCTCTGACCGTTTCATATCAACAACGTGGTTCCCAAAATTTATGTTGAGTAGGGCTAGGGGAAAGACCAAGTCAATTAATGATTTAGAATCAGAACAAGTTACAAAGAAAGCAAAAGTCGCATGAAGAGTAATGGATGAGTATTTCAGGCGGGACAAGGTATTTCTTTCATATTTATTTGTTTTGTTATTCATTGCTATTTAATTGCGCTAACATCATTTGATTACTATATAGGCGTATTTTCCTATGCACGTTAATGATAATCATTGGATAATCATAGTGATGCACACCGTCAAGGAGGAGTTTCAAGTTCTTGACTCAAATTCTAAAGGCGCAATTAGCCAAAGAATTCGCAATATGATTGGCACCCTGGTGCGCTAAAATTTTTACACTCGCATTCAGAAAATTATTGAGTCATACGTTAAATTCTGGTTTGTTACTTTCTTTCAGAGATCTGAAATATCTAAGGATGTTATGGAGGCCAACTCTATTATTGAATCAAAAAAATTTCCAGATGTCTCATCGTGGCCAATTAATGAGTATAAAATGCCGGCACAACAAGATGGGTAAGTTAAATGAGTACATGATGCCGGCACAGCATGCTATATCCTAAGCTGATCACACATGTTTATTGCAGAGTGTCTTGTGGACTTTTGTGATGTGGTGTATAAAATACTGGGGCGGAGATCGCTGGACACATGAATTTGACCAGCAAGAGATTAATGAGTCAAGGCCACGTGTTGTCGCGAAATCATTTTTCCGAGGTCAACAGATTAGACAAAGTGAAGATGAAAATTGTTAAAATCATGGAGAAGGAGTAGTTATTAGCATTGGTAGGGTTTTTGTCCCGTAGAAGGTTTCCCTACCGTTCTTGGATACTTTGATCGATTGTAATGCGACATGGCACTGGGATAGATTTCGACAATTTTCCACGTTTTATTTATTGCTTTCGTGAGACACTACACATTTAAATGCGTGTGGGCAAATAATATTTTCTGTCCTAAAATGTATCAGTTTGCCTCTGCCATATTACGGACATATTTGGTTCATGACTTAGCTAGCCACGCCAAAGGTGTGCTGTGCCTAAGGTGTGGCGCTTGTTTTAGCCGCCACACTTTGTTGTAGAAATTTGCCCCTAAATGTAGTGTTGTTTTGTTCCTACTCATGGCGGTCATTTTTATTAAAAATATGCCCGCCGTCCTGAGTTGGTGCGGTGAGGATAAAACCTGCACAATATCCCACGTCGATTCTGGTGGCAGCAGCGGCGCTGGATCTCGACGAATATTCCAGGCCGTGCGGTGGGCGCCCGCGAGGCAGTTCTTGGCCCGCGCACTCCAGCTAGTGCGGGTTGGCGCCATTGGCAGTGCGCCACGCGCGGGTCTGCTGGCGCAGCACCCGGCCGACCGACAGGCGCGCACGTCTCGTCCCGCCGCAGCCAGCGGGCACATGCAACGATCCCGAGGGGGAATATGGCGATCTGCCGGCCCATAAACGACGTGCGTTGGGCGCGTCGGGCCTATCCTATTCATCGCCACCTCGCCCGCGGAGAGCGTGCCGACCAGCGTCTTCGCCTTCTCACAAGCTCGCAACAGAATATTAATGAATGCCCTGCTGTGCGCCGTGGCCTCCACGCTTCGTGGCGAAAGGTGTTGTAGTTCTCTGTCTGTGCGCGCAGCCGCCACAGCTGGGTTTTTTTTAAATGGTCACATACATTCATTAAAATTTAAAAATGTCCATAACTTGACTAAGCCATGACACCAGTAACACATTCATACAAATATAAGATGTTTCACACATAAAAATATAAATCGCATGTCTCATAACATTGAACAAGGTGGCATAAATATTATCTCAAAGTGCCATCTCTATTATTCTTAAACAAATAAACTGAAAGTGGTAATGACTTTCATCGAACAAGGTGGTTTAGAGAATAAACTCAAAGTGCCATATATCTTATTCTTAAACAAATAAATTAAAATTGCCACTGGCTTCAATTGATTATGAATACTTCATATTTATGCCCGGTTCCTACATAACAAATTGTAAAGAACTCATCAGACAATTGTGAAGAGAGAACCAGAAAATAATTAAAATTATGGAAAACTTACTTTTCATTCTCAGGCACGCTTGCCGTCTATGGCCCTCTCTCTTACAAATGCCACAAAGAGGACCGGGTTTTTCTCAGAAAATGATATTGGTCTTCCATTTTTGTAACATTTGGATCTTTCTTTGCCCGCCCTGTCTTGCTCTGTTTAGGGCGCCCTTCGTGAAACTTTCACGGGATCACCTATGACATCAACATGTTGTTCCCGCTGACGTGGCTCCTCATGCACATTTCTTGTACTACCAACGCATCATCATCAGGACCTTTTTCTTCGCTATTATGTTCTGCAGACACTGCATCAACTCATCATAGACAAATGGATCATTTGAAGCAACATGAAAAGCTTCAGCTCCTGTTATACTGAGTTGACTATAGCGAGCACGCTGCTCTGCCCTGTCCAACCCCAGCCAAACAAGTCACTCTTTAAGCTGTGCAGGCAGCCCACCTCTCGCAACTTTCGACATCCTCTTAAGGATGCAACACTTAGGTATTTTAGATATTTTAGATGCACCAACACATACAGAATGTGTTTGCAAGGCAATCCTTTCGAAGCATTAGTCCACAACTGCATTCTATCATATTCTCGAGTTTTCAGCTCGATAATTCACGCTGAACTGAAATTTCCGGTTATTCCTCCATGTCACGATGAAGGTGTGGCAGTCAACTCCCACTAGCGTCTCAAAATCTCAAGCTCTCCCATCTTCTTCAGATCTTGTTGAAGAATATAAAATTGGAATGAGTGAATACTTTGGCGGCATGCTTCTCAATATCCTTATATTCTGTGATCGATGGTGGCAATGACTGATTTGAAACACAGTCATCATGCGCCTCGTTCTCACGTAGTCGGACTATGCAATTCTCATAATGCACAACTAGGTCAACAATAGTCATACCGCCGTCCAAGTGCAGGTGAAGACAAGAGTTAAGACTTTCACTCCTCGATTACTGCGCATACCAGAAAAAAACCATCGGACAGATATGATGCTGCCCACAGAGTCCTCTTCCTGTACATCCTACTCAACCACTCTTCTGTTTTATCAGTCTTCCATTTACTGAACAAAGCGTGCCATCTCGCCTCAAAGTTGGCTGGTGAGGTGGAGTAGTACAACAGTGCCCTGAACTCACTTAGCGATTTGTAATTAAGGTGCTTCGCATGTTTTTTCCACGTGCCATGAGCAGAGACGGTGCAACACATCAACCAAAACCAACCGAATAGCTCGTATCATTGCAGCGTCTCCATCTGTGATGATTGACCTTGGCTTTTTCGACAATTGGCCTTCAGGAATGTCGGAGCAGCCACACATATGTCGCCCGGTCTCATCGGACACAATGGCACAACCAAAACTGTGGTGCAACGGTGATTGTTTACACCAACAAAGGGGATGAGCGGCATACCGTATCTGTTCATCTTATATGTGCTGTCGAACACCGTGACATCTCCATACAGTTTATAGTCCCGCCGCGATGCATCGCACTGAACATGCTCTTCAAACGGCCCTCCTTATCGAGCACGTACTCAAAGAAAAACTCTGGATCCTTCTCTTTTCTGCTCCTCATAATCCCAATTGCCGTGTTAGCATCACCCTTCGCAATCAACTTCATTTTTCTCGGCAACATAGGTTGCACACGTCTCGTCTCGAAACCCACACTTATCATACGAGCCATACCTGCTAATGAAGTTGTCAACAATGATATGCTTTCGATCCCAGCTCCTTCCATCGCCAATATCTCAGCTATCCGGTGATCTCCCATCACTCGATGTGACCGCAGAAATACCACCTCATCTGGTCTAGCCAACAAATGGTTGTGATCATCCATAAAAGCTGCCACGAACCAAACTCCACGTTCTTTGTCCAACTTCACGACAAAATGTGCGCCACACTGCATAGCGAGTCTCTGGTCTTAGCCTGCGGGTACGGCCCTCCGGTTTAAAAATTTACTGCGACGCTTTCCTGCCCTCGAGCAAGCGTATCTCCTATACCGAACAGTGGTTGAAAGTCCTTTTCCTCGTTTCACCTTATCTTTTCTGATACTGAATCCACGGTCTTTGGCGTAGTTATTATAGAACATGTGAGCCTCCCATTGTGATGCAAATGTCATACCCATAACCTTCAACTGTGTCTCCAGCGACGTTGCTGGATTTCAGCTTCCTCAATGTCCATATTAGCTCCATCCTCATGCTCATCTCCATCTTCACCACTCCAACCATCAAAGTTAGCCTACAATATTCCATGTAAGCAAGTGTAAGTTGCCATTACCAACTATTTATTATTCAATGACATCTTAAATTGTGGACCGAACCTGGCTTATGTTATCCCGAAAGATTCAACACCATGATTTTCCTCGTTGTGACGTCAATATCCTCCTGCACATTAAAAATCATATGCACGTAAGTACCATATGGTTCTTCATCCGACAAAAAGAATGTACAAGACACTTACGTTTTCACTACAAGCACCCTCCTCCTTCTTATCAAAATCCTCCTCGGGTAAATTATCGCGACGACGACCAGGATTCATTGTCGCTGCCATCATCATCATCTTTACTATCATTACCATTTGTACGATCAACACTATCGCTACCATCCCACTCACTCGTGTCCAAAAACAGATCCGTAAATCCAGTTTCTTTATCCATTATATGATCTCTCAACCTACACTGCAATATTATAATAAAATTTGATCTATCAATTTTAAAACAAATTAAATGTACTACTGAAAAATTCTTATCTAACAAGATATTGCACATAATTATTTACAGATTCAATTTTTTTGACGAACTAAAAGGCTTACATGGCATGCACGTGCACTTCGGCCCGCCTGGCGTGGCTGCGGACGGCGAGGACGTTGCCGGAGAGGTTGATCACGGAGTTGCGGGCGGCGACGGCGTCCCACGTAGGCCACGCCACCGCGACGACCTGCACGGAGGCGACATCACGTCGGCGGCGACTCGAAGATCTGTCCGCGCCGGCCAGATCCCGGGTGAAGACGGGGAGAAGGCGGCGATCGGCCGAACGGGAGGACGTTGGAATTGGCAGCGTGATCACGTCTAGATCGGCGGGGAAAGGCGGCTATCGGTGGGTAAGGGCGGCGATCGGCGGGGCGGGGCGACGTTGGAATGGGCCGCCTGATCAGCGCAGGTCGTGGGTTTTTTTTTTTCGCGCGACGGCGAGAGGGTAGTTGCGAGCCAGCCGTATCGGCTCGAGCCGTGCGCTCGGCTCTACCTGTATGGGTACGCCGCATACGGCGCGGGATACGTTAAGCACCGTATGCCCAAAATGCCCTTATACGTTAAGCGCGGGGAGGGGGGGGTGTACCGAAGCAAGCCTCTATAATCATAATATAGTAGGTGTGGACGTGTGGGATGTAATCTCAACGTTGCACAGCAGGATGGATGGCTGGATGCTCCGCTTGTCTTGTTCGTCGCGCCAAATAAAAGGCGCGTTGAGAAAAAAATGTGGTTATCGAAAAGATACATTCCTACACTGCTACAATGTGGAAGAAAATGCCCAAAAGAAAAAAACTACACTACTATAATGGGAAAGAGGGACCACGTCGACGAACCCTAATTAACTAAGCTCCCTCGAAATAAATCCGTATGAGAGCTCCAATGTGTTTTCTTCGAAACTGGGTCTGTTTGTGAGCAAAAAATAATCCAGACCTATCAGTCGTTTTGTGTCCAGTCTCACGGCAACTCTTCTGGAAGGGATGCCACGAGGGTCGACCACATGGATAGACGCGACGACCAGTTGGAAGGGAGGTAACAGTCGTCAATGGTGATGTCGTTCTGTTGGGACGACCTCACATACGACTGCCTTGCTGCCGCTGCCCGGACTAGGGTTTGGGCATGGCGACATCTGCTCGTGACAGCGTTAAGAATTGAGGCAAGGTTTGTCCTGCCGCTAGAGTGGAGCAAGTAAATTGGTGCTGCTGGTGGTGGTGGGGGGGGTGTGCTAGATTTCACGCCATCCCGCTTTGGTCGTTTTTCGTCTCCCGCCATCTCAGCGACGTTGTGTATGACGTGCCCTCTTTTTGCGCTCGACTCAGCCAGGCTCGCGGGAAACAACGTATTCTAGAATTCCCACCGAGCAAGGATCTGGGATGCTTTTAAAGTTTGTGCGTGCGTGAGCCAGGCCTTCGTGTACGCTACCAAACGTGTTTTTCTTGCACCCAATGGGCCTGTTTGGGGTAATGCAGCCTACCAAACGTCCCTAAGCTCTCTAGGAATGCATCTTTCTGGTGCACCCCGACGACAGGTGGCATATCGGGCTGGTTGTAAGGTAGTGACCCATTTGTGTAGTGGGTTGGGCCCAATTGCTGGTGGACGTCGTGCTTATGGCCATTATGTATCGCGTGTACGCTGCGAGCGCGTGAACATTTGGTTCTCTATGGCTTCCCTCTAGCTAGGGTTTTTCTCCTCCCGGAGGCGATTTTTCGCCGCCGTCGAGAAGTTGGCTTCCCTCTCGTCGTTTTAGCAGGGGCGCTGCCGCGGAGCGATCAAGGGGCGATCATTGGGATCGCTGCCCACTCCTGGTCTGTTCTCCTTGCTTCGACGAGGTTTTTAGGGTTTCTCAAAACACCCGAACTGCTTCGGGCTAGTGATCTCCATGGATTCGACTGGGGCCTCGGGCTCATCTTCGGTCAACGATGTGGATGCAATGATGAAGGAACTGGGGCTGCGAGAGGAGGACCTGGACGATGTTGTGTTCGATGAGAAGGAGGCGCCCCCGGCGGCGGCGAGATGGGTTGCCCTAACTAGGGTTAACACCAACAAGACCTACAGCAGGACATGGTTCTACCGCAACATGAGAGCCGCCTGGGACATTGCACAAGAAGCAAAATTCGGGCCTTTGGAGGACAATTTGTACACGGTGCAATTTTCATGTTTGGGGGACTGGGAGAGGGTCATGCATGAGGGGCCCTGGAACTTTCGGGGAGATGCTGTGATCCTTGTGCCATACGATGGAGTAACCAAACCATCCCTGATCAAGCTGGATTCTGTGGACATATGGATCCAGATACATGATGTGCCTGACCTGTATGTGGATCTTGTCGGACCATTAGCTTCAAAGGTGGGTGAGGTGCTGCATGTTGAGCAGCAATCTCAGGACTTTGCTGGAAATTTCTATCGAGTCTGGGTCCGCATTAATGTAGAAACCGCTGAAGAACGCGGTGTCAATGATCAGAGAAGGCAAGCGCCAGATCTATAGGGTGAAGTACGAAAGGCTGCCGGACTGGTGTGCCGTTTGCGGCATGTTGGGGCACTTATTCAAGGAACATGGCAATGGTATACATCCCCCCTCGGCCCTGGTATTCAAAGATTTGAGAGCTACATGGTACATGCGGTCGGGGAAAGGCCCGGGAGAAGGAAGAGGACGCAGGGGAGGTCGACGTGGGGGCCGATCTGGTGGCCGAGCAAATGCATATGATGATGGCAGCGAGCAGGGAGAAGATGAGTATACAGAAGATGGGGCGGCTGTCGAAGAACAGTAGAACGATGAGGTTATGGAAGAGCACAATAGGAAGAGGGCGAACACGTCAGAAACTGCAGCTGGGACAACCCCACGCTCCTACCAGTTGGCGATTGTTCCTCACAGCGCCGCCCCGTTCAGCCCTCCTCCGAAGAGGGATCCCACGCGCAACAAGGTGCAGGATGGAAAGGATGGTGATGCAACTCCAAAAAACCCATTGGCGGGCTCCCTCGAGGGGCGCCGCCGGGGTCAATGAGTGCCCTGGTCTGGAATTGTCGCGGAGCGGGTAATGCCGCGACAGTACATGAAATTCGCGAGCTCGCGAGAAAGTTTACCCCTACCCTCCTTTGTATTCTTGAAACTCAAATTAATGGTAGTAGGGTAGAAGCATTAGCAGGAACGTTGGGCTTCGACTGTGCTTATGCAGTAGATAGCCAAGGTAGAAGTGGTGGAATTGGCTTATTTTGGAATAATGAAATAAAGATTGAGGTTTTTGGTTACTCGGTGTATCATTTAGATGTTTCTGTTGAGGAGCCGGGAAAGGAAAAATGGCGCATGAAAAGTGTGTACGGGGAAGCTCAGACTCACTTGAGATATCAAATGTGGGACGTTTTAAAAAACATAAGCACAACTAGTGATTTTCCATGGCTTTGTGCTGGAGATTTCAATGAGGTTCTGCGCTCAGAGGAACATGAAGGAATTGGCAGGCGAAGTAACGCCCAGATGCAAGCTTTCAGGGAGACAACAGATGTGTGCGGATTGATTGATATTGGGTATAGAGGACGGTTTTGGACTTTTAAAAAGAAAGTTGCTGGAGGTTCTTTTACCAGATGTAGATTAGATCGAGCAATGGCTAATGCACAATGGACTGCTATGTTCCCTTTGGCCTTCGTGGATCACCTGGAGGGGTCAGCATCCGATCACAATCCTATTCTGCTGCAGTGGGGCGGATCGGACAGAGCTACGGCTAAACGAAGCTTCCGTTATGAAGTAATGTGGGAGACTCATGAGGACCTCAAGGACACAGTAGCTAATGGTTGGGCGGGGCCGCCATGCATGACGGTAGAAGAGATGAGACTGAAGCTTTCTGCCATGTCGAAGAACCTAGAAGTTTGGGGCAGGGATACGTTTGGAAGTGTTCGCAAAGAGATCAAAACACTGCAACATGAACTGAAGAGACTACGAGATGATCCTCTTGTTGGGGAACGTTGCAGAAAATTAAAATTTTCTTACGGTTTCACCAAGATCTATCTATGAGTTCATCTAAGCAACGAGTCAAGAGAAAGAGCTAGCATCTACATACCACTTGTAGATCGAGTACGGAAGCGTTCGAGGGAGTGGTGATGATGGAGTCGTTCCCAACGTGATTCCGATCACCGATGACCAAGCGCTGAAAGGACAGCACCTCCGCGTTCAACACACGTACGGGACGATGGCGTCTCCTCCGTCTTGATCCAGCAAGGATGAAGGAGAGGTTGAGAAGACAACTCCAATGGCAGCACGACGGCGTGGTGCGGTTGGTCTGGCAGTTCTCCGGCAGGGCTTCGCCAAGCTCGCGTGGAGAAAGAGAGGTGTTGGGAGGGAGGGCTGCGCCTTCAATTGTGTTTGCAGCCCTCCCTCACCCCTCTATTTATAGGAGGAGAGGGCAGGGGGCCGTCCATCTAGGGAAACCCTAGATGGGGCGGCGGCAAAGGGAGGAGGAGAGGGTGGCTTGCCCCCAAGCTAGGGGCGCCCCTTTGCCCCTTTAGGGTTTCCCTCCCAAGCCCTAGCCGCATGGGCCTAGGTGGGGGCGCGCCCAGCCACCAGGGCTGGCTCCTCTCCCACAGCCCATGTGGCCCCGGGAGGTGGCCCCTCCCGTGGACCTCCGGAACTCTCCAGTGGCCCCGTACATTACCGTATACCCCGAAACTTTCCGAGTCCGTTTAACCACTTTCCATATATAAATATTTACCTCCGGACCATTCCGAACTCCTCGTGACGTCCGGGATCTCATCCGGGACTCGAACAACATTCGGTAATCACATACTTGTCTTCCTAATAACCCTAGCATCACCGAACCTTAAGTGTGTAGACCCTACGGGTTGGAGACATCTGAACATGACCGAGACGACCTCGGTCAATAACCAACAGCGGGATCTGGATACCCATGTTGGCTCCCACATGTTCCTCGATGTTGTCATCGGATGAACCACGATGTCAAGGGTTCAAGCAACCCGTATTCTATTCCCTTTATCGACGGTATGTTACTTGCCGAGACTTCGATCGTCGGTATCCCAATACCTCGTTCAGTCTCGTTACCGGCAAGTCACTTTACTCATACCGTAATGCATGATCCGTGACCGACACTTGGTCACTTTGAGCTCATTATGATGATGCACTACCGAGTGGGCCCAGTGATACCTCTCCGTAACACGGAGTGACAAATCCTGTCTCGATCCGTGTCAACCCAACAGACACTTTCGGAGATACCGTAATGCACCTTTATAGTCACCCGATTACGTTGTGACGTTTGGTACACCCAAAGCATTCCTACGGTATCCGGGAGTTACACGATCTCACGGTCTAAGGAAGAGATACTTGACATTGGAAAAGCTCTAGCAAAACGAACTACGATCTTTGTGCTATGCTTAGGATTGGGTCTTGTCCATCACGTCATTCTCCTAATGGCGTGATCCCGTTATCAATGACATCGATGTCCATAGTCGAAACCATGACTATCTCGTCGACCAACGAGCTAGTCAACTAGAGGCTCACTAGGGACGTATTGTGGTCTATGTATCCACACGTGTATCACGATTTCCGGATGATACAGATTATAGCATGAATAAAAGACAATTATCATGAACAAGGAAATATAATAATAATGCTTTTATTATTGCCTCTAGGGCATATTTCCAACAGTCTCCCACTTGCACTAGAGTCAATAATCTAGTTACATTGTGATGAATCGAACACCCATAGAGTTCGGTGTTGATCATGTTTTGCCATGGAAGAGGTTTAGTCAGCGGATCTGCGACATTCAGATCCGTATGCACTTTACAAATTTCTATGTCTCCATCCCGAACATTTTCACGGATGGAGTTGAAGCGACGCTTGATGTGCTGGTCTTCTTGTGAAACCTGGGCTCCTTGGCAAGTGCAATAGCTCCAAAGTTGTCACGAAGAGTTTGATCGGCCCCGACGCATTGGGTATGACTCCTAGGTCGGTGATGAACTCCTTCACCCAAATTGCTTCATGTGCTGCCTCCGAGGCTGCCATGTACTCCGCTTCACATGTAGATCTCGCCACGACGCTCTACTTGCAGCTGCACCAGCTTCTCGCTCCACCATTCAACATATACACGTATCCGGTTTGTGACTTAGAGTCATCCAGATCGTGTCGAAGCTAAGCGTCGGCGTAACCCTTCGATGAGCTCTTCGTCACCTCCATAAACGAAAACATGTCCTTTGTCCTTTTCGGTACTTCAGGATATTCTTGACCGCTGTCCGGTGTTCCTTGCGGGATTACTTTGGTACCTTCCTACCAAACTTACGCAAGGTTTACATCAGTCCGGTACACAGCATGGCATACATAATAGATCCTATGGCTAAGGCATAGGGATGACACTCATCTCTTCTTTATCTTTTGCCGTGGTCGGGCATTGAGCTGAGCTCAATTTCACACCTTGCAATCAGGCAAGAACCCTTTCTTGGACTGATCCATTTTGAACTTCTTCAAAATCTTATCAAGGTATGTGCTTTGTGAAAGACCTATGAGGCGTCTCGATCTATCTCTATAGATCTTGATGCCTAATATATAAGCAGCTTCTCCAAGGTCCTTCATTGAAAAACACTTATTCAAGTAGGCCTTAATGCTGTCCAAGAATTCTATATCATTTCCCATCAAAAGTATGTCATCTACATATAATATGAGAAATGCTCTGAGCTCCCACTCACTTTCTTGTAAACGCAGGCTTCTCCATAAGTCTCATAAACTAAACGCTTTGATCATCTCATCAAAGCGAATGTTCCAACTCGAGATGCTTGCACCAGCCCATAAATGGATCGCTGGAGCTTGCATACTTTGTCGACATTCTTAGGATCGACAAAACCCTCCGGCTGCATCATATACAGCTCTTCCTTAAGATATCCGTTAAGGAATGCTGTTTTGGCGTCCATCTGCCATATCTCATAATCATAGTATGCGGCAATTGCTAACACGATTGGACGGACTTAAGCTTCGCTACGGAGAGAAAGTCTCATCGTAGTCAATCCCTTGAACTTGCCGATAACCCTTAGCGACAAGTCGAGCTTTATAGATGGTGACATTACCATCTGCGTCCGTCTTCTTCTTAAAGATCCATTTGTTTTCTATCGCTCGCCGATCATCGAACAAGTCGGTCAAAGTCCACACTTTGTTTTCATACATGGATTCTATCTCGGACTTCATGGCTTCTAGCCATTTGTTGGAATCTGGGCCGCCATTGCTTCTTCATAGTTCGAAGGTTCACCGTTGTCTAACAACATGATTTCCGTGACAGGGTTGCCGTACCACTGCAGTGCGGAACGTGTCCTAGTGGACCCACTGAGTTCATAGCAACTTGATCCGAAGTACCTTGATCATCATCATGAATTTCCTCTTCGGTTGGTGTAGGCATCACAGGAACATTTTCTGAGCTGCACTACTATCCTATTCAAGAGGTAGTACTTCATCGAGTTCTACTTTCCTCCCACTTACTTCTTTCGAGAGAAACTCTTTTCGAAAAGGATCCGTTCTTGGCAACAAAGATCTTGCCCTCGGATCTTAAGTAGAAGGTATACCCTACGGTTTCCTTAGGGTATCCTATGAAGACGCATTTTTCGACTTGGGTTCGAGCTTTTCGGGTTGAAGTTTCTTGACATAAGCATCGCATCCCCAAACTTTTAGAAATGACAGCTTAGGTTTCTTCCCAAACCATAATTCATACGGTGTTGTCTCAGCGGATTTAGGCGGTGCCCTATTTAAAGTGAATGTAGTTGTCTCTAGGCGTATCCCCAAAATGATAGCGGTAAATCGGTAAGAGACATCATAGACCGCACCATATCCAATAGAGTGCGATTCGACGTTCGGACACACCGTTACGCTGAGGTGTTCGGTGGCGTTAGTTGTGAAACGATTCCACATTTTCTTAAGTGTGTACCAAATTCGTGACTTAAATATTCTCCTCCACGATCCGATCGTAAGAATTTTATCTTTCGGTCACGTTGATTCTCTACTTCATTCTGAAATTCCTTGAACTTTTCAAAGGTCTCAGACTTGTGTTTCATCAAGTAGACATACCCATATCTACTCAAGTCATCTGAGAGTGAGAACATAACGATATCCTCCATGAGCCTCAACGCTCATTGGACCGCACACATCGGTATGTATGATTTCCAACAAGTTGGTTGCTCGCTCCATTGTTCGAAGAACGGAGTCTTGGTCATCTTGCCCATGAGGCATGGTTAGCATGTGTCAAATGATTCATAATCAAGAGACTCCAAAGTCCATCAGCATGGAGCTTCTTCATAAGCTTGACACCAATGTGACCAAGGCGGCGATGCCACAAGTATGTGGGACTATCGTTATCAACTTTACATCTTTTGGTATTCACGCTATGAACATGTGTAATACTACGCCGAGATTCATTAAGAATAAACCATTGACCATTGGAGCATGACCATAAAACATATCTCTCATATAAATAGAACAACCATTATTCTCGGATTTAAATGAGTAGCCATCCCGTATTAAACGAGATCCGGATACAATATTCATGCTCAAACTTGGCACCAAATAACAATTATTAAGGTTTATAACTAATCCCGTAGGTAAATGAAGAGGTAGCGTGCCGACGGCGATCACATCGACTCTGGAACCATTCCCGACGCGCGCCGTCACCTCGTCCTTTGCCGCCTCCGCTTATTCCGCAGCTCCCGCTGTGAGTTACAAATATGAGCAACGGCACGGTATCAAATACCGGGAGTTACTACGAGTACTAGTAAGGTACACATCAATTACATGTATATCAAATATACCTTTGGTGTTGCGGCCTTCTTGTCCGCTAAGTATTTGGGGCAGTTCCGCTTCGATGACCCTTTCCCTTGCAATAAAAGCACTTAGTCTCGTGCTTGGGTCCATTCTTTGACTTCTTCCGGCAACTTGCTTACGGGCGCGGCAACCTCCTTGCCGTCCTTCTTGAAGTTCTTCTTGCCCTTGCCCTTCTTGAACTTAGTGGTCTTATTGACCATCAACACTTGATGTTCTTTCTTGATTTCAACCTCGGTGACTTGACATAGAGAATACTTCAGAATGGTCTTTACCATCCCCGCATATTGTAGTTCATCACAAAGCTCTTGTAGCTTGGTGGCAGCGATCGAGGATTCTGTCAATGACCGCCTCATCGGGGAGGTTAATATTCAGCTGGGTCATACGGTTGTGCAACCTGACATCTTGAGAATGTGCTCACCGACGAACTATTTTCCTCCATCTTACAACTATAGAACTTGTCGGAGATGTCATATCTCTCGACCGGCGTGAGCTTGGAAAACCAGTTTCAGCTCCTCGAACATCTCATATGCTCCGTGATGCTCAAAACGCTTTTGGAGCCCGGTTCTAAGCTGTAAAGCATGCCGCCTTGAGCGAGGGAGTAATCATCGACACAGACTGCCAAGCATTCATAATGTCTTGGTTCTGCAGGGACGGAGCGTCACCTAGCGGTCCTTCTAGGACATATTGTTTCTGGCAGCTATGAGGATGATCCTCAAGTTCGGACCCAGTCCGTATAGTTGTTGCCGTCATCTTTCAGCTTGGTTTTCTCTAGGAAGCGTTGAAGTTCAAGTTGACATGGCGTTGGCCATTTGATCTACAAGACATATTATGCAAAAGTTTTAGACTAAGTTCATGATAATTAAGTTCATATAATCAAATTATTTAAATGAACTCCCACTCAGATTAGACATCCCTCTAGTCATCTAAGTGATACGATCCGAGTCGACTAGGCCGTGTCCGATCATCACGTGAGACGGACTAGTCATCGTCGGTGAACATTCTCATGTTGATCGTATCTTCCATACGACTCGTGTTCGACCTTTCGGTCTCCGTGTTCGAGGCCATGTCTGTACATGCTAGGCTCGTCAAGTTAACCCTAAGTGTTTTGCGTGTGTAAATCTGTCTTACACCGTTGTATGTGAGCGTAAGAATCCATCACACCCGATCATCACGTGGTGCTTAGAAGCGACGAACTGTAGCAGCGGTGCACGCTTAGGGAGAACACTTCTTGAAATTGTTGTAAGGGATCATCTTATTTACTACCGTCGTTCTAAGTAAACAAGATGCATAAACATAATAAACATCACATGCAATTATAAAGTAGTGACATGATATGGCCAATATCATATAGCTCCTTTGATCTTCATCTTCGGGGCTCCATGATCATCCTGTCACCGGCATGACACCATGATCTCCATCATCATGATCTCCATCATCGTGTCTTCATGAAGTTGTCACGCCAACGACTACTTCTACTTCTACGGCTAACGCGTTTAGCAATAAAGTAAAGTAAGTTACATGGCGTTCTTCAATGACACGCAGGTCATACAAAAATAAAGACAACTCCTATGGCTCCTGCCGGTTGTCATACTCATCGACATGCAAGTCGTGATTCCTATTACAAGAACATGATTTCATACATCACAATATATCATCATTCATCACAACTTGGCCATATCACATCACATGACAATTGCTGCAAAAACAAGTTAGACGTCCTCTAATTGTTGTTGCATCTTTTACGTGGCTGCAATTGGGTTCTAGCAAGAACATTTTCTTACCTACGAATAACCACAACGTGATTTTGTCAACTTCTATTTACCCTTCATAAGGACCCTGTTCATCGAATCCGCTCCAACTAAAGTGGGAGAGACAGACACCCGCCAGCCACCTTATGCAACTAGTGCATGTTAGTCGGTGGAACCGGTCTCACGTAAGCGTACGTGTAAGGTTGGTCCGGGCCGCTTCATCCCACAATACCACGGAAGCAAGATAAGACTAGTAGCGGCAAGTAAGTTGACAAGATCCACGCCCACAACTAAATTGTGTTCTACTCGTGCAAAGAGAACTACGCATAGACCTAGCTCATGATGCCACTGTTGGGGAACGTTGCAGAAAATTAAAATTTTCTTACGGTTTCACCAAGATCTATCTATGAGTTCATCTAAGCAACGAGTCAAGAGAAAGAGTTAGCATCTACATACCACTTGTAGATCGAGTACGGAAGCGTTCGAGGGAGTGGTGATGATGGAGTCGTTCCCAACGTGATTCCGATCACCGATGACCAAGCGCTGAAAGGACAGCACCTCCGCGTTCAACACACGTACGGGACGATGGCGTCTCCTCCGTCTTGATCCAGCAAGGATGAAGGAGAGGTTGAGGAAGACAACTCCAATGGCAGCACGACGGCGTGGTGCAGTTGGTCTGGCAGTTCTCGGCGGGGCTTCGCCAAGCTCGCGTGGAGAAAGAGAGGTGTTGGGAGGGAGGGCTGCGCCTTCAATTGTGTTTGCAGCCCTCCCTCACCCCTCTATTTATAGGAGGAGAGGGCAGGGGCCGTCCATCTAGGGAAACCCTAGATGGGGCGGCGGCAAAGGGGAGGAGGAGAGGGTGGCTTGCCCCCAAGCTGGGGCGCCCTTTGCCCCTTTAGGGTTTCCCTCCCAAGCCCTAGCCGCATGGGCCTAGGTGGGGGCGCCCAGCCCACCAGGGGCTGGCTCCCTCTCCCACACAGCCCATGGCCCCCCGGGAGGGTGGCCCCTCCCGTGGACCTCCGGAACTCTCCGTGGCCCCTACATTACAGTATACCCCAAACTTTCCGGTCCGTTTAACCACTTTCCATATATAAATATTTACCTCCGGACCATTCCGAACTCCTCGTGACGTCCGGGATCTCATCCGGACTCAACAACATTCGGTAATCACATACTTGTCTTCCTAATAACCCTAGCATCACCGAACCTTAAGTGTGTAGACCCTACAGGTTCGGAGACATCTGAACATGACCGAGACGACCTCGGTCAATAACCAACAGCGGGATCTGGATACCCATGTTGGCTCCCACATGTTCCTCGATGTTGTCATCGGATGAACCACGATGTCAAGGGTTCAAGCAACCCCGTATTCTATTCCCTTTATCAGACGGTATGTTACTTGCCCGAGACTCGATCGTCGGTATCCCAATACCTCGTTCAGTCTCGTTACGGCAAGTCACTTTACTCATACCGTAATGCATGATCCGTGACCGGACACTTGGTCACTTTGAGCTCATTATGATGATGCACTACCGAGTGGGCCCAAGTGATACCTCTCCGTAACACGGAGTGACAAATCCTGTCTCGATCCGTGTCAACCCAATGACACTTTCGGAGATACCTGTAATGCACCTTTATAGTCACCCGATTCGTTGTGGCGTTTGGTACACCAAAGCATTCCTACGGTATCCGGGAGTTACACGATCTCACGGTCTAAGGAAGAGATACTTGACATTGGAAAAGCTCTAGCAAAACGAACTACACGATCTTTGTGCTATGCTTAGGATTGGGTCTTGTCCATCACGTCATTCTCCTAATGGCGTGATCCGTTATCAATGACATCGATGTCCATAGTCGAAACCATGACTATCTCGTCGACCAACGAGCTAGTCAACTAGAGGCTCACTAGGGACGTATTGTGGTCTATGTATCCACATGTGTATCACGATTTCCGGATGATACAGTTATAGCATGAATAAAAGACAATTATCATGAACAAGGAAATATAATAATAATGCTTTTATTATTGCCTCTAGGGCATATTTCCAACACCTCTAAGGGTTGCGCCAAACCATGCTGAACTCAAAATTAATGAGAAGCTTATTGAGTTGTTTCACCGCGAAGAGATCATGTGGAGGCAAAGGGCAAGAGTGCAGTGGCTAGCGGCGGGAGACAAAAACACAAGATTTTTTCATCTGAGAGCTAGTCTAAGGCGAAAGAAGAACATGATAAGAGCACTGCAGAATTCTTTGGGGGTTTTGGTAGAGGACCCGGCTGAGTTGAAAGCGTTGGCAACCGAGTTTTATCAAGATTTGTACACCTCATAGGGGGTGAATGACATGGAGGTTGTCCTACAACATGTGCCGAGGAAGGTAACCGCATATATGAATGCAAACCTCTGTGCTCCATATACTAATGAGGAGGTGAAGACAGCCCTGTTCCAAATGTTCCCTACAAAGGCTCCAGGCCCTGACGGTTTTCCGGCTCATTTTTATCAGCGTCATTGGGACGTTTGTGGAGAGGAAGTCACTCGGGTTGTGCTCAGGATTGTAAGGGGAGAAGAGAGCCCTGAGAGCATAAATGATACGGTGCTTGTTCTTATTCCAAAAGTAACTAACCCATCTCTCTTGTCACAGTACAAGCCATTAGCTTATGTAATGTGCTATACAATATTGCATCCAAGGTGGTGGCTAATCGTTTGAAGCTCATCCTGCCGGATATTATATCAAGGGAGCAATCCGCCTTTGTCCCGGGAAGGTTAATCACTGATAACATTATATGTGCATACAAATGTTTACACTTCATGAAGAGGACCAAGTCAAAGAATAATAGCTTTTGTGCTCTCAAGTTGGATATGATGAAAGCGTACGGTAGACTTGAATGGTCCTACCTGGAAGCCATCATGTCCAAGTTGGGTTTTGAGCAGCGATGGATTGACACTGTTATGGGAATGGTTTCGCCCGTTTCCTTTTCGGTTCTGTTCAACAGAGAAAAGCTTGACAGTTTCAAGCCTACTAGGGGAATCAGGCAGGGAGACCCAATATCCCCCTACCTTTTCTTGATTGCAGCACAGGCCTGTCGTGCCTCCTGAAATCCAGTTCTCAGTCATCCGTGTTGGTCGGTGTGAAGGTGGCTCCTACAGCGCCATCCATTAATCACCTTCTTTTTGCAGATGATAGTCTACTGCTTTTCAAGTCTAGTGTGGAGGGAGCCAATGCGGTGTCAAACCTACTGGGATCTTACTGTAGTGCTTCTGGCCAAAGGATTAACCATGAGAAGTCCTCGATCTTCTTCAGTAAAGGTTGCGGTCAACAGTTGAGAGAAAGCATAAAAAATATCCTTCAGGTTCAGAATGAGTCTTTGACTGATAGGTACTTGGGGATGCCGACGGATGTGGGTCATACAAAAAATGGTACCTTCAAATACCTTGTGGACAGGGTGTGGGATAAGGTTAAGGGATGGATGGAGAAAATCCTGTCAGTAGGAGGCAAAGAAGTTCTGATCGAAGCAGTTGCACAGGCAATCCCAGTATATTCCATGTCATGCTTCCGGCTACCTCGAGGTCTTTGTGATAAAATCACCTCTATCATACGACAGTTTTGGTGGGGCAGTAAACGGGGTAAGAGAAAACCGGCATGGGTTGCGTGGGATGTTATGGTCCGGCCAAAGCATGTGGGAGGCTTGGGGTTCAGAGATATTGAGATTTTCAACTTGGCTTTACTAGCAAGGCAGGCGTGGAGAGTACTCAATGATCCCAATTCTTTAAGTGCTGAAATTTTGAAAGCAGCTTACTTTCCAGACTCAAGCATTCTAGAGGCCAGTTTGGGTTCACATCCCTCTCAAATTTGGCGAGCCATTCTGGATGGGCGAGATATCCTGGCCCAAGGGATCATCAGAAGGATCGGTGACGGTAAGGCAACCTTGATCTGGGAGCAAAATTGGACTCTGCGGGATGGTGTCAAGCGCCCCATTGCTTCTTTGATCCAAAACCCACCGACTCGAGTAGCGGAGCTCATTGACGGCAGCACTGCGAGTTGGAGAGCATACATTGTGAGGAGTACTTTTACACTGTTCGACGCAGAATTTATCTTTCGAATTCCTCTTTGTAACAGAAGGATACATGATTTCTGGGCTTGGAATGAGGAGAAGCGAGGCACATTTTCTGTACGCTCGACATACAGAATGATTGTAAGAATTAAGACGGAGAGGGAAGGATGGCTGGAAGAAAGGGAGGGAACTTCCCATACTTCATTGAGCTCGGAATTCTGGAATGAAATTTGGAGTTTGCATGTCCCGACTAAATTGAAGATATTCATGTGGCGTTTGGCGCAGCACTCAATTCCGTCGCAGGAGCTCCTTCATCACAGGAACATGGCCACGACTCCGGCATGTATCTTATGCGGAGCACATGACAACTGGCGTCATGCCCTGTTAAGTTGCCCTACGTCGCGCTGCACATGGGCTTTGTCTTCTGATCCAGTGCTCAAGCAGATTAGTGTGAATCAAGATGAGAACGCAAGGAGTTGGATCTTCACCATGAGTGAACGATTGGGCAAGGATGACTTCACTCGGTTATCTGTCTCACTATGGGCCATTTGGAGCGCCCGGAGGAAAGCGATCCACGAGGGAATCTTCCAGAGCCCGCATGCGATCAATGGTTTCATCAACTCGTACTTGGCAGAGCTACAGCCTCAGATTATACCGCCGGTGCCAGGAGCGGGACGGGTCCCAACACTTCCTAGGGTTTGGAGGTCACCACCGGAGAACCATGCAAAACTTAACGTGGATGCTGCCGTGAGTCGCAATGGAAGGTACGGAGCAGTCGCAGCAATCAGCCGGAGCAGCGATGGAATTTTTGAAGGAGCGTCCATGGTGGTCTACCCCACGGTGAGCGACCCGCCTACGTTGGAAGCCATGGCAATCAGGGAGGGCATTGCACTCTCGTTGGATCTCAACAACCATAGAATACACATTGCCTCGGATTGCAAGAATGTTGTTCGTGAGATTCAGGAAGGAAGCAGATCAATCTACGGCGCCATTATTGAAGAGATCAAGTTAGGAGTTAATTCCTTTATTTCATGTAATATAGTTTTTGAAAGTAGGAGCTCAAATTTCGAGGCTCACAGTCTAGCGAAGCATGCATTAAGCTTGGGGCCTGGCCATCATGTTTGGCTAGGTCACCCGGAGAACCTTCCCTCCGTCCCTGTAAGTGTGGTGACGATATAATAAAGCTTCGTATGATTGTCTCAAAAAAAATGTCTCACGTGTGTCAGTGATGCATTAGTCGACACGTTCTGGCAGCGCGTGGCGAGAGGGGTGACCGTCATTCTCGCCAAGTCTTGATGTTGGTGTGCCCGTGGGGAGGGGCTGCCTACTGCTTGATCGTCTAAGGGACTGGACGTGTTGCATAGTCGGCCCGTCGCCCTTTCGTGTCCCCCCGGTTTATTCGCTCGGTGGTTGGTTCCCGGGGAGGGGGCATTTGTTGGATATGTGTTGGTTGGTTCTGGGGGTCTATGTTGGTCGTTTCACCTTCTTTTTTTTGCGAGAAAATTTTCGATCTATTCATCTTCAATTATGGCAGTACAACGAATACCAGAAATATAGAAATTACATCCAGATCCGTAGACCACCTAGCGACAACTGCCAAAGATCAAGCGAGCGAAGGCGCGCGCCGTCATCGCCCTTCATCACGGAGTCGGGCACAACTTGTTGTAGTAGACAGTCGGGAAGTCGTCGTGCTAAGGCCCGTGGGACCAGCGCACGAACAGCAAATCGTCGCAGATGAAGAATAACGTAGATCGAAAAAATCCAATCCGAACACACGAACGTGAGCGAACAACGGCGAGATCCGAGCAAATCCATCAAAGATAGATCCGCCGGAGACACACCTCCACATGCCCTGCAACGATGCTAGACGCGCGCCGGACGGGGCTAGACGGGAGACCTTTATTCCATCTTCAGGGAGCCGCCGCCGTCTCGTCTTCCTGAGCAAGACACAAACCCTAGCAAAACTGAAAGAAACGATTAAAAACGGAGCCCTCCCGCCGACTCTTGCCGAGATCCACTGCGCGCCCATGGCCCTAAGGCCATCAGAGAGGAGGCGGACCTGCGGCGGCGGCGGCGGGAGGCAAAAACCCTAACTTTTTGCGGAGGAGAAGGAGGAGGCGGCGGCTACAAAGGTCGACAGATGCTATGTTTAGGAAATTATATGTGGCTTTCGGTCATTTCACCTTCTTAAGTTCCGCGTTAGGTTTTGATTTCTCTTTTCTTCGCTTTACCTGATTTTGGTACATTTGTGGTTTGGTTGTGGAGCTGGGGTTGAGATCAAGGGCATTATATTGTGGGACGCATGAAAACTGAAACCTCCTACAAACTGGACTTCGATGTGTTCTTTTTTTAGGGAACTTCGACTGTTCAGCGTGGATGTGTTAACATACCAATGACATGTTTGGTTCGTCCTAGGTAACGCATTTGTTTTGCTGTAACAGGAAGGAAGTGCTCCTTCGATTAATTTTAAGCAATATGTTCTTTGTTTGGTTGGTGCGGTCAAGTTCCGTTTCTCTAATCCTCTCCGCCGGGCGGTTTAGATTCTCTGAAGCGATGTACTCCCTCTTTCTCTCAGTTTACAGGGCATGCGCGTATCCCTAGGTCGTCAATTTGACCAATCTAATACAAGTCATATATTACAAAAAATATAGCAATATAAAATTCAAATGTTCTATTTTCAAACCGTATAATTTTTATGTTATATATATAGTTTATATTAGGGTGATATAATTTGCAACCTAGGTATACGCACAGGACTTGTAACTGAAATGGAGGGAGTATCAAGAATAACTATTACGGAAAAGTCGTGTGTGAAATAAACGGCAGCTACGGTTTTGAAAATCACCGTAAATCGGAAGACGCACCTTTTTTTGCCGAGCCTAAAAAGACTTTTTGGGAGGGATTTTTTAAAAGAGAAAATACGAACAGAATGCTTAATAAAAAAAAAAGGGGGAAATGTCTAAGCCCAGGATCGAACTGGGGACCTTTAGTGTGTGAGACTAACGTGATAACCAACTACACCACCCAGACATTTGTGTTCAACCTGTAGAAGTAACGTAGATACATCATCAGACTTCGTAGCTGAATGCTCTTGATAGTTGATGTTACTACAATAGATTCAAACCTGAGTACGTACTAAATGTCGGTACAATTCGCCCAAATTCCATGCAATGACAAGCTTTTCTTTTCTCGAAAACGGCATGCCCCAATTCATCCAATATGATGAGTGGCCATCATATTGGTCTCGCCAAAAGAGAGATTTTTTTATTCAAAATCGAAAATCCATGTAGTACTAAAGAAAACTTTATTTTTTGGAGCTGTTGTGGCAACTAGCAACACAATAGTGGTGGTGCCGAGGCCATCTCCAACTGTGGAGTAGGTAGCTGGAATGGTCAAAGGCGACGACGTCTCGATCGATGCAATCTCCGCCGATCGATGGATCGATCGATCTCACCCTCTCCTGTTACCAGTTCATTTGTCTCCGCCTTTTCTCGCTCTAAGTAGAGTGACGGTTCTCTTTTATTCTTTCTGGCCGTTTGCCTTTTCAGATATCTCCGCCGTCCAATCAATTACGTACAAGAAAGAAAGCGACCACTGTCGACGTACACTTGTGAGAGACTAATTATTACTCCCTCCGTTCCACAATGTAGCGCATATAGATTTTTCTAAAAGTCAAACTTTATAAACTTTGACCAAGTTTACAGAGAAAATCATATACATCTAGAATACCAAATACATGTGCTTAGATACATCACAAGACATACTTTCATATTATATACATCTTGTATTGTAGATATAAATAGTTTTCTCTATAAACTTGGTCAAAGTTTATGAAGTTTGACTTTGTAGAAAATTTATATGCGCTACATTATGGAACGGAGGGAGTATTATTATTATTACTCTCAACGCCATATTTTATACATTGATGATGGGAGTATTATATTTGATGTTGGAGCATAATAATCTCAACGTTCAACGACCACGGTTTTGGTTTCCTTTTCCTCCTGCAAACCATGATCACAGTTTGGGTGTTGAATCATTCCAGGTCTAACTTAAGATTATGTGCCTACTAAAGGCAGGATTTGCTCAACAGAAACAAGAAAACAATCGCCGCAAGCACACAAAAAATACATAGCTGCTCAACTTTGATCCAACACGAAAACATTCTGCATACAAACACGAGCGTAGAAACAGATCGACACCAGGAGGGCACACTGTCACAAGGGCTGTTACAAGTACAATCTCTTCCAGTCAAGGATTCCACCCCCACCACATCACTACTCGCTAAGTACTCGGCACCCCACAGAGAGAAAAACAGCCAAACAAAAACTCATCTCGGCCTGGAAGGGGCGAGCGCGCGCTGGGTTTAGGTCGGTTTCCTCATGTTGCGGCCCGCCCTGATCACCTCATCCACTAGCAACAGCTGCGACGCGATGATGGGTCTGCACCACCAGACAACCAAAGACCAACCGTTTGTCAACACACGTCACAAATAATACTCATCTTTTTCTTTTGGAGAATGAACTCAGAAATGAACACTGTATTGTCACATACCCTGAATTCACGATCTGGCGCTTCACCGAGTAGTTGTCGTAGATGCCTTCCATCTCGGGGTCGACCGGCTCGCCACTGTTATGGTTCAGCCCCACCACCAGCCCACGGTCGTGCTCATTCTGTTGTACAGTATGGAACATCAGCCGGCGCATACAGTTACAACTTTTCTGATGCACAAACTCGAGACAAAAGTGCAAGGAAGAGAGAATACAACAAGTGGAAGTGCATACCTCAAGAGAGACAATAACGTCCTGGGTATCTAAGCCCGAATTCTCTGCTAGCGTCTTGGGGATGACGAGTAGAGCATCGGCAAATGCCCCCACCCCAAGTTGGGCTCGCTGTTGTTAAGATTCCAAAGTTAGCACCGGCATACTGATATGGATACGGTAGAAAAGAGGATGTCGATTCTTCAATGCACTTACTCCTTTAACGGTTTTCTTCACATTGTCAATGAGATGCTTCCTTGCAGCCATCTCGAACGCTCCAGCGCCCTACAATTGTCAAATCAAATAGAAAATATAAGCTTACAAAGAAAACAACAGTCAACCAAGATCCAAAGGAAATAAACAAGATCCTCAAGCAAAACAAGACAGCCTGTGATGATAAAGTGGATGCCATAAGCAACCAGTCAGACAGCACCAACGCATGTAAGAAAATAATTAAGAGTAACATAACAATATCAATAAGCATCAACACTATTACCCCTATGAATTATGTCACACCTGACCCCAACAAACAATGCAAGTAATGCCTCTCAACATAAATCAAGTTGAACGCACCAGGATGACAACCAAGGTAAAAATATAATGACAAATTACTATGCTCAAGTAGTTCATGAAGTTCCAGGCACATCATGCAAACTACAAAATCCTAATCAAAGCCACTACCCTTCGAAAATCGAGACCCACATATGATAGCATAAGCTCAGCTATATGATGTTCAAATGTGCATATTTATTTAGCCAAACATTTGTTTAGTTGCTGTCGTGCAGAATAAATTTACAAATCATACCAGCACAACAGCTTCATCCTCAACTGTGTTCTTCACAGATCTTAGACCATCTCGTACGGCATCCTTAATTTGTGCAATGGTGTGATCATTAGGTCCTGAAGAGAGATGAATTTATAGTAAGTTTCCAGCATAGGTAGTTTTGGAAAAGATCCTATTGTTTCTCGAGAATGAACTGACCTTTGATCAAAATTGTACAGGAGTGAGGGTTCTTAACATTCTCCACAAACGTGTATTTTTCTTCTCCAAGAACATGCTCATAGACAAGCCCAGCCCAGCCAAGACAGTCTTCAGTCATGCCTTCAACTGAATTGATGGCTTCGCCGCCACATGCTAGCACAAGTCTCTCCATGTTCCTCCGCTTTGCTCTTCGGAGAGCAATAATCTGCAGCATGCAAATTCTTGAGCTTAAAATGTAACAAGGCCCCCATGCAAGAACTTGCCACTTCAAAATTAACAATGCATGAACTGAAAGTGGAATAATTTATTGCATTGCCATCATTTGAAATATTGATCTTCGTGCTAAGGTTTTAGATAGTTACATCTTGTAGCTTATAGAGTAGCATTGTGTATAATGTCATATCAACTTTCATGTTACAAGTTCAGCTGGTGACACCATGAGACAAATTTTTAACTGGAACCCCAAACAGATCAAGGTTGAATATAAGCAAATTAGAACCATCATGTAGAAACAAGTCAGAATTGGTTACCCCAGCTCTAGCTAGGAGATCGAGGGATGGAGGATCGATGCCCTTTTGGTTGATCACCACAAAATTCTTGTCAGTTCCTGCGCAAACCTGCATGGCCAAGGAAACACGTGAAGACAACATTTTCCAAACACGCGTGCGCGCGCGCGAGAGAGAGAGAGAGAGACGCTAAGCAAATACCTTATTTTTCAATTCAATGATCTTCTGGACACGTTCATCAACTTGACGCCTCTCTGCAGTAACCATCTTTTCTCTTTGTTCTGCGTTTGAGTAGAAGAATCCTGCATTGATTTCACTGAGAAACTTATGCGTCAGTTAAACAGTTCCCTTCACTGACGCATGTAAAACAGGTAAAGACAGACTGCTGCTGTGCACTACTAGTTGCCCCACAACGTGCAAGAAAATAACATAAGCTGACTAAAGTCCATGATTGCAGGTAAGATTCTACATGTTTTTGACAAATATTGAAGCATGAACCTTCTTATATTTGGTGCAGTCAAATTGAAAGAATGTATCTATGGTGATTAATAGAACTAGAGTATGCAAAAGCACCCTATGCAAAAGTATGCACCTTTTCTCGTATTCCAGTGATACATTAGCTGTCAGGATGTAACAATTCTCTGCTCTGCGCTTCATGTCAGGGTGCCGAGAACCATGGTCAAGGACCAGACCCTCAATCTACAAAAAAAACAAAGGAACAGGTGTTCAACCATGTTCACAAGCTTGTGACAGAAAATACATATGAACTATTTAACCAAAGGTCTATGAAGTTCAGAAGGATGTTATACTAGGCAAACTGCAAAGAAAAGAAAAAAAATACATACCAGACGTGTGTCGACATCGAATTTGTGGCGCATATGCATTATTTCCACCATAAAAAGATCAATTGGCTGATCACTTTGGCGGATGCATAGGACCTACAGCATGGACCATACAGAAAATAGAAATATGCTAAGCAATTTTGTGGAATAAAAGCCTCCAAAGGAAACACTGTAAAAGAAATATAACATTACCGCATTCACAACAATATCGGTCAACTGATCAGCCAATGATTCATACAGCTACAAAATATCAAATTTTGTGTAAGCCTTGGTACATATGTGTACATTTGTTTCCAAAGAAAAATGGTGGAATAGAGTGCAATCACCTTTGTCCTAAGAGTTGTTCTTGCTACCATTTTCAAGATCTCCCTGTCGGGTTGATCACCGATAACGACTGGTGTCTTGAATGTCTCGAGAAATTCAAGAGTTGCTTTCTTGGCAACCTCAAAGCCATCAACCAAAAACCGTGGGTGAGTACCTGCAGAAATAACAACCGGTTACTATGAACCTATAGCAAGAAGCCAGCTACCATACAAGCACATGGGTTTTCCCTCTAAGAAACAGCACTGCAATTGTAACACTTTTTCACAAGTTAAGAGCAGAAGGCCCATATTTTTAAGGTTAGCCTTTTGGCTCTAATGTGTAGCAACCAACTGGGAAATGCATGTTCAGAGCACAATATTGTCGACAAAATTCATGTTCCCATGCTGCAAGAGTAGTCTTTATCTTAAAAGTAGTAAAAATTCAAAATTATACTGCATTACTCTCTATCTTCAGTTGGCTATTCATCCAGTCAATTAGTTGTGCTACAGTCACATTCAAATATCTCAAGGAAGCAACACCCATAAACGTTAAACAGTGGCACAGGTCAACTATTATTTATCTTCACTTGCTGTGTAGGCGCTTCTGTTTACATGTGAAGATTGCATTACTAAAAGCAGACATTCGTAATCCTAATCAACTAATTAGATGCATTAAGGTAGAATACCAGCCCATGATCCCCAGCAGAAGAATACAGTTCAGAAAGATTAACAGCAAACATCGCACAAGCGCATATTTGGTCAAAAGGGGATACACACCCTATGAAAAGGATAATCACGTTTAACTTTATAGAGCTCTCATAGATGCCTAAACAGCATTTCAAATGCAAGCAGCAAATTTCATGCAACAACAACCATATCAGTGATTAGAATCATCAAAGTCAGATAAGAGGGACTGGACCCCATGTACAGACCTTCTTCGATGCATCGCTCAGACATCTTCATAAGCTCCCCGATGAAGAGCACCGTGGATGTGGTACCGTCGCCGCTCGTGTCGTCCTGCGCCACCGCCGTTCTCGCAATCATGATTGCCGTCGGGTTCTGGATTTGCTGCGAGTAGCAACAACACAAAAGCCTCAGAAACCGGTCGAGAAAGAGCATGCATCATAAGGTCATCAGTGCGAGCATATATTTGATTAATACCATTTCTTTCAAGAGGGTGTTCCCGTCCTTGGTCAGCTTGATGTCACCAGCTCCACCAACAAGCCTGTGCGTCACAGATCAAAGAAACAGTCAGATATAGCAAACATCACAATCACCATGCCTACAGATCTATCCTTGAACCAACCCTAATTCTATACTTCAACAGCTTTAAAGATTGACAGTAGCCAACTAATTGCCGACCCCGACTTGATCCAATCAGCCAAAAACCCAAAGCGTTGCTGGAAGCAGATTGTTGCCGTGGCATTGTTCCCCCCACATACAGCTCTAAACCTGAACAAGTTAACGACAGTCGACAAGACGAAGGCAGCCTGGATCGAAGTGGGGGGAAAAAAGATCCCCGTCCTACTCTAACAAGCGCGCTCAGGTGAGAGATGGGTCGCGAGGCCCCCAGGGAGACGCGCAGATCACCTGGGCGCCGTCGTTTCCAAATCTGCGTACGCGAGACCTAGGGGGAGGAGGGGGAGTAGGAGGAGCGCGCGATCTGGCGGCCCGCCGTGCGGTGGGGGGAGAGGGGGGAGAGGGGAGGGGAGGGGCGTACATCTTGATGGTGCCCTTGGGGCCGAGGTTGGTCTTGAGGACGTCCTGGAGGCCCTTGGCGGCGCCGATGTTCATGGCGAGCGCCGCCGACTTGTTCATCACCTCCGCGTTCTGGTTCAGCATGCGGATCGACATGGCGGCGGCTGGCCGGCCGGCGGCGGATCGGAGAAACGGCGGGGAGGGAGGGGTGGGGTGTGTGGGGAAGGAAGGATCCGGAAGGAGGGAGGCGGAGGGGAGTAGGGTTTTGGAACCTGCAAGTGCCAAGTAGCCACCGGGGGGAGTGCGGGTGATTGTTTATCGCCAGGCCCGTGGGCTGGCCGGAACGGCCATTCTAATCTCGGCCCTCCGGGCTGCTGCAGGGGCTCTGGCAGGCCCGGTCAACGTTTTTTTTATTTTATTTTGCAGTGTGATTTTTTCATCACTGTTTTCGTTTTCACCTTTTTGTTTTCATTTTCCACTTGTACATATATTCAAAATAATCTGAATATATATATATATATATATATATATATGTTCCGAAAATATTCTAGGTTTAGTTTTTTCTGCGAAAAAAGGATCCAGGTACATTGCTGGTCAAATTGAAAAGGTGTACGTCAGTACGTGTATCAAAATATATGAATATTCATCGTGTATTGCGAAAAACGCCATTGTGTATTTGCAAAAATTGACGCGTGTTTAAAAAATGCCCATTCTGTGTTTTAAAAAAAATGTTCATCTTGGCACTTAATTTGTTCATGTAGTTTAGAAAGTGTTAAGAAATATAAAAACTTGTGAAATTTAAATTTTTTTAAAAAGTTTTTAAATGGCTCACCTACTTAAAAATGTTATTGCAATCTAAAAAGTGTTGATGTCTGATAGAAAAAAATGTTCATCTAGTTTTAAAAGGTGTTCATGGATATTTGAGAAAGCATTTGGGTATTTATCAAAAGTATATTTCTTTAGTGGACGCACACCAAAAAAAGAAACAAAAAATAAATAAAGGGAAAAGAAATGGTCCCTTTTCTTTTATAATGTTTCTGAAGAAAGGGTCCGTCTGATTCTCATCAAAGAGATAGTCAAATACACCGGTGGTCAACAAACAAAGTGTTGCGAAAGCACACTTTGATCCATATACTTTGAAATACGTCCACGGTTATTGAATACGGTTGGTGGTTATGTGGCACTCTTGGCTGGTGAAATAGTTCACGACAAAATAGTCAGCTCGCGCTCTCTCTACTCATACGGCTCCTCGTAGATGGTAGGAAAAAGAAATAAAAGGAACTGTAATTCTACCAAGGAAATTCAAACTCGTGACCTCATGCAACATAGAAGCATCCTGCGAATGCTATCTATTCGGTCCATCGTAGAGCTTTGTATTTTATCTATGTGGCGCTATGTTAGAGCAACTCTAGCAGACCCTGCAAAAACCCCCGACTTGCAAAATAACCGCCAAAATACGGGCTGGCGGCGAAAACCCCACCCGAACAGACACCGCAAACGCGACTGGCCCGCAAAAAAAAATTGAGGGGAGCGGCAAAAGCTCGGCCCCAACCCGCGTATTCGCCCCCCCCCCGGCCCGTCGGTGCCCTGCATATAGCGGGAGCGGTTGGTAGGGGGGACATTTCAGCCCGTGCTTTTCCCCCACTAACCACCTCCCCTCTCCCCCTCACCCCGCCGCATCCCAAGATTCCGGCGAAAGTGGCCGGCGGAGCACGCGGGAAGGCCTCCAGACGCACGAGTAGCCCTCCGCCCCCTCCCCTCCCCCACCTCCTGCGTCGGCGGGCCGGGGCCTTGCGGATCTGCGGTGTTTCATCGTGGGCGGCGGTTGGCTTTCCGGCCGCGCCAGCTGCAAAGCTATGGAATGGTCGGGAAGCACCTCGCGCAGCCCCGGCAAAGGCTCATAGGCGCATGCAGGTGCGAGTTCGTCTGCTCGCCGCCGCCGACAGTTTGCCGGCATGGATTCGGTCGGCCGTCCGCCGGGCTCGGCCCTCGCGCAGAGGCTCTATGGCTCGCCGATGCCGCTCATACAGTGTGACGACTGCACGCCGAAGCACCCCGGATGGGTGTTCTTCAAATGCGAAAACGACGGGGTACGTGTTGTTTTGCATTCGGCTCATTTGGATAGCTCATTATGTTTGCTCATTTGGAACATCTTCATGCGTGTAGGAAGATGGATGCTCATTTTGATTTTGGGAAGGCGAATACATTGATTTATTGATAGAAAGAAAATTGATAGACGTTCATGCACTCCTTAATGCAATCGAAGGCAATGAACCGCATGCATGCGCAACTAGAGGGGAAGCAACGGCTACTTCTTTAGAACCAAAGAAGAACAATGAAGAAGTAAAGATCAAGAATCTGCAGATCAACAATGAGTGCATGGAGATATGTAACATCCCCAGCATCACCCTACAGTGATCTCCTCTTAATCATGACAAGTCAGCATCATTGCAATGCTTGATCACAGTGGTGAAACATCTTATTTCAAAATCCTTATCTGAATTCAAATTCAAATGCAAGTGGAATTTGAAGTTGCTCAAATATTGCTGCAAAAATGTTCATCATTTAGCAATATTCCAAAAACAAATGTTGTTAAGGAAAACAACATCACTATCTACTACAAAATGGTTCTAAGCATTTTAAACAGTGCCAAAACAACACTATTACTGCCATTTCCATTATTGAAAATTCCAAATGGAATCAAAACTTGTCCAAACTTTTATGACAGAGCACAATATTCCATAGTAATTGTTTTGGCTAGTGGCATATTTTTGCAAGGTCAATTGTGGCAAAAAAAACAAAAAAAACAAAAGCTGCTAAAAAAAGAGAGAAGGAAAGAGGTGTGGGAGAGCCCCTGGCCTCCCCCGGGCCTCAGCCCACCTAGCCTGCCCACGCCGCTGAGGGGGATAAGACCGAGTCTCCCCCTCGGCCTCGTCAGCACCCAGGATCTTTTCCCTCCCTTCTCGCTCGTTCCCCTCTCCCTCACGCGCTTGCTCCTCCCGAGCGCCACTGTCGTCGTGCGCCAGTCGATCCCGCGGCCACCGGGCCCCTCCGGCCTCGCCGGCTTGTCCTGGAGCTCCAGCGCCATCGTCCTCTTCGTCTGGTGCCACTGGACCGTGCTAGGGGCCACCAGAGCGCCCGCCTCGACTCCTTCTTCCTCCTCTACTTCGCCGTCGCCATGCTGCATCGCCACCGCGGCCACCGCCACCGCCTTGCCTCGCCACAGTGCCCAATGTCTTCGCCACCGTCTTCCACGTCGCCTGACGCCTTCCGTTGGAGCCGAGGGACCATGCAGCGCCAAGCCCCTTCGTTTGCATCTCCGGTCGCCGCCGATCCCCTCCGACTCTGGCGACCGGTCTGCTGCTACTAAGCTGACCATAGGCCACCATGAGCCGCTCGATGAGCTCCTCCCTCCCTCCATCCCTCTCCTTGCGCCGTGTATATCGCCGTAGTTAGCTCGCCTCCGCGCTATGTTCTGTCCGCTGCCTGGCCTCGTCGCCGGCGTGGCCACAGTGACCATATGGCCCCGTGCGTGCCACCGTTGCACTCCCCGCATCGAGTAGACGTTGTAGCCACCTCGCGCTGCTTGCTTTCCATGCCGTAGCTCCGATCCCGACGACGACCGAACTCCGGCGTTCGCCTCGCCACTCGCCGTTGACGTTACCGACCACCGCAACCTCTGCCGCCGCCCTAGATCTCTTCGCCGTCGTCTGCTCGTTCGAACGAGCCTAGCCACACTCCTCCCCGTGCCCTATGGACGAATCCCGACCGCCTCCCGTGCCGCTCCGCCGCCGGAAAGGTCGCCGACGTCGCTCTGGCCCCGTCTTGACACAGCACTTGGTGGGCCTCGCCTGAAGTCATCGATCATGGGCCTCATGGGCCCCTTTGACCTGTTGAATTGGGTCAACACTGACTGGGCGACCCTGTGTCTATGACATGCGGGCCCCACTCCATTAAACTGTTTAAAATAAATAGATAATTAGGTAATTAATTAATTTAGTTAATTAAATGGCTAAGCACCCACTGACAGTAGGCCCCACACGATTATTAGTCTAATTAGATTAAACTAACCCCACTGTTAGTACACTGTCAATGACATGTGGGTCCTACTAGACCCACCTGTCTGGTTTGACTGGTCAACCGACCAGTTGACCTGCTGATGTCACCTTTTCATCATGCTGACGTCACACAACCATTGTTTTGGATAATGTTGATTTAAATAAATAAAAATAATTCTAGAAAATGTTTAAATCCTTTAAAATCAGTAGAAATTAAACCGTAGCTCAGATAGAAAAACTTTGTACATGAAAGTTGCTCAGAACGACGAGACGAATCTGATCGTGTTGTCTGTTTTCATGCTGGAACCCTCCACGTAGGTGAACCCGTAACTTTTAGCCCGTTTCTGGTAGATGAATGGTTCCTATACACCGGTTATTAAATTCAACTTTAATCCTAAAGTAACTAAATGACTTAGACATATCTTTAGGCAACCCTGCACTGCACGTTAGCATAGCATACTCTGTGTTGCATATGATAATCGTGTATTTATCTGTTTCTTCCCCCTCTTCTCTCCGGAAGACCCCGAGACCGATGTTGTCCCTGTGATCGACTACGTCACCGATGACACCACTAACGACCCTGCCTTTGCTACTGAGCAACCAGGCAAGCACCCCCCTTTTGAACATTTTGATATCGCCTATTCTCTTCTCTCTTATGCTTCCATTAGAAATTGCTGCTGCTACTGCTTTACCTATTTTGATGTATAGCCTGATCTTGTACCCTGCTATTGTTACATACCTGTTTATCCTAAACTGCTTAGTATAGGCTGGTTAGAGACCCATCAGAGACCCCATGTTGACCCAACTGCCCCACTGGATTATCAGAAGACCCGATCAACGGTATTGAAGACCAGGCCCCGGCACCGCACAACACTCCCCTTAGTTGTACGATACCGCATTGTTACTATCGAGTGCCGAGGGTGATACCTCATCAGCACTTTTGATGTTAACCTTGTAGGTTAGTTCATCGGTTATGGTCATCGAGGGTGATTCCTCCTTCTCCACTCCCGATAACGACACTGTCGTGCAACTCCACAAGAGTGGACCTCGAGGGTGATTCCTCCTTCGTTCACCTTGACGATAACATCAGGTGGAATCCCATCGAGGGTGATTCCTCAGGGTTCCCCTTGGTGTTAGACACACGGTTACTATGGTTACTATGACTTTACACTGAACCATGTTACCAAAGACGGGTTGGCCCTGAGGGGTACCCGCGCGAGCTTAATTGCGAGTGATGTGGAGTCGGGCTGATCTAGAAGGTGCCCACGAGATAACTACGTGGCGTGGCCGGGCTTTCTTAGCCCTTGCCGCAAGTCCTCGAGACGGGGCGACGGGGTCACACCGATCCTGAGTCTCTACTCATTACCGCGCGCTCCTAATCCACTACGATTTGGATATTTGATCTGAGGGGCCTCTGGCCTGATAGCACTAACCATCACGTGGGCATAGTATGGGTGTTCTGCGTCGTATGCATCAGCCGAAGCTTAATGGACGTCATGCCTGTGAGCGGCGCGCGCCGGGTTGGACTATGTAAGCACCTGACTTTTTAAGGAGGTAGCTAGGTTTGCTCACCGGCCGCCCACGCAACGTGCAGGAGTTCCTGGGGCGATGGCCCAAGACCCCTGGGGGCATAGGTTTAGTCAGATGTGCTGACCTCTCTATTAAGCCTAGGTCGGGTTGCAGCGTATCGTTTGGCCGAGGCCGGGCATGACCCAGTAAAGTGTGTCCGGCCGGAGTTAAGCGAGCGTGGTAGGTAAGTTGGTGCACCCCTGCAGGGAAGAAAACATCTATCGATAGCATGTCCTACAATAACGGACACTTGGAGTTGTATCCCGATCGATATAACTAGAACTGGATACTTGAGATGTGGATAGTATGGCTCTGGGATTGCTTTCTCGCAGGGAGTCGAGGAAGAATCTCTGGGTGAGGTTGATGACACTTCTACTACTTTACTTTATGCTACTCTTATCTCTTCTGTTGCTGCAAGATGCTTGAAGCTGCTTGAAGATGCTAGTCTTCGATAGGACTAGGCTCTCCCCTCTATTCTGGCATTTTTGCAGCCCAGTCCACATATACAGCCTTCCTTTGATAATGTTGCACATGTAGTATAGATCCTTGCTTGCTGAGTACTTCGGATGAGTACTCACGTTTGCTTTGCTTTCTCCCCCCCCCCCCTATCCGTTTGATGCAACCAGGTGATGGAGCCTCTGAGACCGCTGCCACCGCCGACGACTACTACTACCCCGAGGGTGACTACTACCACTTGACAGACACCGACGACCAGGAGTAGTTAGGAGGCTCCCAGGCAGGAGGCCTTGCCTTTTCGATCGATGTTGGTTTTGTGCTAGCCTTCTTAAGGCAAACTTGTTTAACTCATGTCTGTACTTAGATATTGTTGCTTCCGCTGACTCGTTTGTATTCGAGCCCTCGAGGCCCCTGGCTTGTAATATAAAGCTTATATTATTTTAATTTGTGTCTAGATTTGAGTTGTGATATCTTCCTGTGAGTCCCTGATCTTGATCGTACACATTTGCGTGTATGATTAGTGTACGATTGAATCGGGGGCGTCACAAGATATTGCTTCAACTCGTGGGAGCAGTTATGGAAGTTGGAAATCTTCTAAAATGCATACTTGTGGTTCTTGTTTTCTTTGGGCTTGCTTTTCTAGCAAAAATTTGGTGATGTCCTATGTATCCAATGTGGTTGAAAATGCAAAAAAAAAATGCAAATTGAGGTGCAAATTTACATTTTGCGGGTTGGGGGGAGGACGGCCGCACAGGCAGACCCCGCAAAGCGACCCGTAAAACAGGATGCGTGTCGGCTTTGCGGGGTCTGCGTCTGCGGATTTTCGCTGCGGACTACAAAACAGCTTTTCCGTGAACTGCAAACGTGAAATGCGGGTCGGCGGGATGCGGGGTCTGCTAGAGATGCTCTTACGGGTAAAATAGTTCAAATGGCAAACAATGTTAGCCTTTAGACCATGCTCTCTCTACCCATGCATGTCCTCATAGATGCTAGAAATAACAAATAAAATGAACTGTGCTTCTATCAAGGCAATTCAAACTCGTGACCTCATGCGCGAGTGCTATCTATTCATTCCATCGTAGAGATTTGTATTTATCTATGTGTCACTATGTTAACGGGTTAAATAGTTCAAATGGCAAACAATGTTAGCCGTCGAATCATGCTCTCTCTACCCATGCAGGTCCTGACAACCTGCTTGTCAATGAAAAGATGACACAACTAAAACCCCACACATGGTAGAAGCAGCCCATGCTCGCTAGCCATTTCGTCCCAGATCGATCCACGATTTAACATGTACTAGAGCGTTACTTTATATACACATCTAGCACACAGAAATTAACACACCTTCATCCTCTTCCTACTCGTCGCCGACGATGGCTGCTACCTCGACCGCAAGGCCCACACTTTTGTGATCAAGCACGGCTTCCTCACAAGTGCTTTCCCTTCAACGCGTTACTCTCCATGTTGCACACATCAGCCTCGTCAACGACGCACAGAGTCTCTTCCGCGTTGTCATAACGCTTCCGCTTACGGCCTACGAGGGTACGTGGACGACACTCTCCCCTCTCGTTGCTATGCATCACCATGATCTTGCGTGTGCGTAGGAATTTTTTTGAAATTACTACGTTCCCCAGTAATGGCATCCGAGCCAGGTTTATGCGTAGATGTTATATGCACGAGTAGAACACAAATGAGCTGTGAGCGATACAAGTCATACTGCTTACCAGCATGTCATACTTTGGTTCAGTGGTAGTCTTGGATGAAGCGGTCCGGACCGACATTACGCATACGCTTACGCGAGACTGGTTCTACCGATGTGCGTTGCACACAGGTGGCTAGCGGGTGTCAGTTTCTCCAACTTTAGTTGAATTAGTGTGACTACGTCCGGTCCTTGTGAAGGTTAAAACATCACTAACTTGACGAAATATCATTGTGGTTTTGATGCATAGGTAAGAACGGTTCTTGCTCAGCCCGTAGCAGCCACGTAAAACTTGCAACTACAAAGTAGAGGACGTCTAACTTGTTTTTGTAGGGCATGTTGTGATGTGATATGGTCAAGACATGATGCTAAATTTTATTGTATGAGATGATCATGTTTTGTAACAGAGTTATCGACAATCGGCGAGAAGCCATATGGTTGTCGTTTTATTGTATGCAATGCAATCGCCATGTAATTGCTTTACTTTATCACTAAGCGGTAGCGATAGTCGTAAAGCAATAGTTGGCGAGGCGACAACGATGCTACGATGGAGATCAAGGTGTCGCGCCCGGTGGCGATGGTGATCATGGCGGTGCTTTGGAGATGGAGATCAAAGGCACAAGATGATGATGGCCATATCATATCACTTATATTGATTGCATGTGATGTTTATCTTTTATGCATCTTATTCTGCTTTGATTGACGGTAGCATTATAAGATGATCTCTCACTAAATTCAAGGTATAAGTGTTCTCCCTGAGTATGCACTGTTGCCAAAGTTCGTCGTGTCGAGACACCACGTGATGATCGGGTGTGATAAGCTCAATGTTCACCTACAACGGGTGCAAGCCAGTTTTGCACATGTAGAAATACTCAGGTTAAACTTGACGAACCTAGCATATGCAGATATGGCCTTGGAACACTGGAGACCGAAAGGTCAAGCGTGAATCATATAGTAGATATGATCAACATAGTGATGTTCACCATTGAAATCTACTCCATCTCACGTGATGATCGGACATGGTTTAGTTGATTTGGATCACGTGATCACTTAGATGATTAGAGGGATGTCTATCTAAGTGGGAGTTCTTAAGTAATATGATTAATTGAACTTTAATTTATCATGAACTTAGTCCTGATAGTATTTTGCAAATAATGTTGTAGATCAATAGCTCGCGTTGTTGCTTCCCTATGTTTTATATGTGTTCCTAGAGAAAACTAAGTTGAAAGATGATAGTAGCAATGATGCGGACTGGGTCCGTGATTTGAGGTTTATCCTCATTGCTGCATAGAAGAATTATGTCCTTGATGCACCGCTAGGTGAAAGACCTATTGCAGGAGCAGATGCAGACATTATGAACGTTTGGCTAGCTCAATATGATGACTAATTGATAGTTTAGTGCACCATACTTAACGGCTTAGAATCGGGACTTCAAAGATGTTTTGAATGCCATGGACCATATGAGATGTTCCAGGAGTTGAAGTTAATATTTCGAGAAACTACCCGAGTTGAGAGATATGAAGTCTCCAACAAGTTCTATAGCTAAAAGATGGAGGAGAATAGCTCAAGCAGTGAGCATGTGCTCAGATTATGTGGGTACTACAATCGCTTGAATCAAGTGGGAGTTAATCTTCTAGATAAGATAGTGATTGACAGAGTTCTCTAGTCACAATCACCAAGTTAGTAGAACTTCGTGATGAACTATAGTATGCAAGGGATGACGAAAACGATTCCTGAGCTTTTCATGATGATGAAATCAATGAAGGTAGCACTACAAAAAAAGACACATCCGTGACATTTTGGGCCGAACAAAACTTTTTTCTGTCATACATATGACACTTCTATGATGATAATTGTGACAAAACCCGGTATCATCATAGATGTGGTGGGATCCTACTTCTATGACAAAAAATCATGACCGAAAATGGGCTTTTCGTCCTGGGCGGGCCGGAGACGCAGCTGCATGACATTTTTTGGGCCGTCCATGACGGAAAAAACTGTGGTAGAAGCGAGGGCGAGGAAAATTTCGAGGAGTTACCGGTTACGGTGGGCGGTCGGGGGCCGAGCGATGCGCGTTTCTCTCATACACGTACGCGTGTGTGTGCGAGGCATTGGATCTAACTGAACCCGAGCGAGGCGTTGGGCTCTAATTGAACCCGAGCGATTGCACCGCAGCGAGCTACGTTCACGAACCCGAGCGATCGATCGATGGTACATTAATCGAACCCGATCGGCGATTCGCCGCTCTGCTGCTAATCGAAGCCGATCGATGCTGCCTCTCTGGATGAGCGATGGCGTTGCGGGGGGTTGGATGAGCGGTGGCGGTGGCGTTGCCTGCGGATGAACAGGACCTCGTGGTGTGGAGGGTGGATGAGCAGGGCGACCCGTGGAGGCTGGATGAGCGATAGATGGTGGAGGGTGCCCATGGAGGGTGGTTGAGCGATGGCGGTGGAGTAAGCGGCGGTGGAGGCTAGATGAGCGAGGAGCCCGTGGAGGCTGGAGGAGGTCGATGGTGGAGATGAGCGGTATCCGTGGAGTCCCGTTTTGCGATGCGCCACACCCTCCCGATGAACAGGACCCCGTTTGATAGTGGCGCTCCAACACAAGTCTGTTTACGTCCGTTTTGCGATGCGCCACACCCTCCCGATCAGCGGACCCCGTTTTGATCATAGGAGGTCTGTTTCCTCCGTTTTGCGATCGCGGACCCCTCCCGATGAACAGGATTCTGTTTGAGCGTGGCGGTCGAGCGAAGGCCGTTCTGTGTTTTGCGATGCGCGAGCCTCGTTCCATCGCTTGTTCGTACAAGCCCTCCCGATGAACACGACGACGCATTCCGTCCTGACCCAGCCGGTTGGCTCCCCATGAACACGACGACGGCGCTGTTTCTCCGTTCGACCCAGCCATGTACACGAGCCCTGGCCGTGCGTGTCGCAGTAGGCGTTGAGACCCGCCCGTATGTACACATACGTGGCCATATTTTCTTTCTTGCACACTGGCCATTGTACGTACGTGTACATGCTACGTGCGCGCCTCTACTACGACACGTGTGCGCCTCTACATCGACCAGTATATATGTACGTACATGTTCACGACTAGAATGACAACGCTACGTACGCTTCGACCAGGTGGGTCCCGACTGTCAGGCACTTCCTTACGTGCGAAGATGTAGCTGGTGGGTCCCAGTATCAGGGAGGCGAATCATTTTTTTGCCCGGACGCACTTCCTTGCGTGCGAAGGTGTAGCTGGTGGGTCCCAGCAGTCAGGGGGGAAACGTTTTTTTTTGCAAAATACGGTGGCCCGTCTGGTGGGTCCCTGCTGTCAGGTGGAGGAATAATTATTTTGCGCGTAATAAGGAGGCACTTCCTTGCGGCCGCCGTGGACCCAATCGACCTCTCCACGCACGATACTCTTCGATGGAAGTTGGTCGTTGACCACATTGACCACGCTATGCCGAGAGCACCACAGGCGGTGGACGACGACGCGAGGCCTAGGAAGGGGCGACACGGGCAGGGGAAGAGCAGCAGTGGATGCCGCGAAGAAAAGTCGAGGTTCACCGGTTCACTGCGGTGTGAGGTTGCCGTTGCCTTGAGAATAACGAGGGTGTGGGTGAGTAGAGGGATGGCACAGCTAGGCTGTGGGAGTAGTAGGGGCGGTGAGGCCTCCGCGGTATCACTGACTAGCCACGGGAGGCAGGAGCATGCGACATGACCGGCGCTGCTTTGGGGGGCTGGAGAACGAAGACCAGAGGTTGAAGAAGCACTACGGCCATTGGATGGACATCGTACGATCACTGGAGTATTGACTAAGTTGACAAAGCCTTCGTCCCCATCAACTTAGTAGGCCCACAAGTCAACTGCCACTATCTTTGGGTCCCGGCTAGCGGGGGAGTATTCATTTTTTTTATGTAATAAGGAGGCACTTCCTTGCGTGCGAAGGTATAGCTGGTGGGTCCAAGCTGTCGGTGGCGGTAATGTTTTTAAGTGAAATCTGAGAGGCCCTTCGGTGGGTCCCGGATGTCGGTGGAGGAATCATTATTTTGCGGCGTAATAAGGAGGCATTTCCTTGCGTGCGGCCGTGGACCCAGTATCGGCCTCTCCACGTCTGATCCACTTCAGATGCATGTCGGTCGTTAACCATGTTGACCAGGCAGCGCCGAGAACACCAGGCGGTGGGCGGCGGCAAGGCCTAGGAAGGAACGACACGGAGGCGGGAAGACTTCGGCGATTGTTTTCCACGCGAGGATCTGTTGTCGAGGTTTCTTGGTTCATCTGCGATCGCCAGAGAATAACAACATGTGCGGGTGAGTAGAGGATGGCTAGGCCAGCGATGGGAGTCTGGTGGGGCGGTGAGGCCTACGTGGCAACCTGACCGGCCGCAGGAGGAGGGAGCAGAGCAGTCCACTTGGCGCTTGTTTGAGCGGCCGGAGCGGGAAGAGCAGAGATTGAAGAAGACGACGGCCGTTGGATGGAAATCCAACAATCACTGCTTGTCGTCAACCTTTTTTTAGGAAAGCCTCAAATCTATAGAAAACAGCATACAACTCATCTGCCATTATTTCTAATAATTTACAGCCTTTTGCTAATTCTTAAAGTTTTTTTGGAGCCCATATTCTTTTTGTTAGCATTACAGCCCATATTGTGGCCACGGTTAAAAAATTATATGAAATTTTGCATATTTCGGTGCGGTCCGAACTGTTTTTAATCCCGAAATTTCGAGTCACATTCAAAATGATTTTTAAAATAAATTATATCAATATAAAATACAACAAATTGTCCACGCATAAAAATAAATGCAATTTAAAATCTCGAAATGAAAAAAAAGATATTTGGAACTAATTGCCGGTTTGATGTGTTTTAAAAATGTACAACCCATTTCTCATTACTGATAGGCCATTTTCTCGGCCAGCCGAATGAAGCTCTCCTCGTCTTGAAAGATTTGCAGCCCAACAGGCGACAAAGCGACTTACTTGGCAAATCATAAAAAAGCGGGTTGTGGCGTGGACCCACCGCGACCTCTCCACGTATAGTACTCTTCCGATGGAAGTTGGTCGTTGACCATATTGACCACGTCGCGCCGAGAGCACCAAGGCGGTGGGCGACGGCGAGGCCTAGGAAGGGGCGGCGGGCCGGGAAGATGCGGCGGTGGATGCCCACGCGAGAGGAGTATGAGGTTCCTTGGTTCGGTTGCGGCGTGAGGCAGCCGTCGCCCTTGAAATAACGAGGGTGTGGGTGAGTAGAGGATGCCACAGGCCAGCGGGGGAGTAGTAGGGGCGGTGAGGCCTCCACGGCATCCTGACCCGCCACGAAAGCGGAGAACGCATAACCACGACCGGCGCTGCTTTGGGCGGTGGAGCAAGAAGACTAGAGGTTGAAGAAACACTATGGCGTTGGATGGACATCGTGCGGTCCTTTGGAGCTAGAATCGTTTATATTGACTAAGTTGACAAAGCCCTCCGTCCTTGTCAACTTAGTAGGCCCTAAGTCAGCCACCCACTATGGTGGGTCCCAGCTAGCGAGGGTATTCATTTTTTGTGCGTAATAAGGAGGCACTTCCTTGCGTGCGAAGATATAGCTGGTGGGTCCAACTTTGTCGGCGGGGAACGTTTTTCGCGAAATCGAAGCCCTTCCATATACAGTCCACGTATAGTGCGTAATAAGGAGGAACTTTCCTTGCGTGCGACCATGGACCTCGTGGTTCCCACCGTCGGTACGTCCATATCTGATCCTCTTCCGATGACTCTCGTATGTTGACCACGCCGCGCCGAGCGCACCGAGGCGGTGGACGGCGGTGAGGCCCCAGACTGGAACGACCTGAAGATGGGGAAGACGCGGCAGTGGAGTCGCAGACGGAGAGCAGTGGTAAACTTGACTAGTTCGGGTGTGGGCTGGGCCTACACTCGGCAGAGAATAACAGGAGGTGCGGAGTGGAGGGATGACATGGCCGTCGGCGGGGTAGCGTTTCGCTGAGGAGCGCAAAACAACGCCGCTAGACGCTGAAGGGTGGAGCAGGCAGTTTCGACAGCGCTGGGGGAAGAAGATGAGAGATTGAAGAAGAATGCCGGTTGTTGGATGCAAATCCAATGCCTTCTTAGGCTTCAACCTACTGGCCCACATGTCAGCCAGTCCATTTGTTTTTTTAGTCCATTTGGTGGGCTGGATGAAACAATGATGTAGCATCTCAGCCCGTTTAAATCCCATTTGCATTTTCTCAAAATCCATGAGACTTGCTGGGCTGGGTGAAAATATCATGTTGGGCTAGGCGAGAAATGTTATAAAACATAAACACATGATTGCCGTCTATTACTACATCGGTCGGTAAAATCTTTGCAAGCTTATGTACGCAATCACTAGGAGTTAACTTGCCAAGTTATATATAAACAATTATTATTATTATTTTGTAAGAACTTTCAACTTACAAAATAAAATATCATTTAAATTTGATGAGTTAATAGTACGTGGGGTATTATTATTTTTTAGGCTAGACGTGGGACAGTTGAGTTGGTTCTAGGGAAAAGTACTGGGAGAAAACTCAGTTTACATCAAAAAAGTAAGTGGGAGAAAATTCAGAGACCTGCTGGGTCCACCTGAGGAGGGGAATATGTTGGGAGGAAGGAGATTCAAAGCACGGCAGCCAAGTGAATTAGTTTTTTTAACGGACAAGTGAACTAGTTACATACATAAGCAAATAGCCACTAAAAAAAGCAATCAGGTTAATGGGTTCTTAAAAGAAATATTTCGGTCAAAACAGATAATTACGACACATAGGCTAATGCATGAAACACTCAGATGGTAAAGGTGCTTATAAACAGATAAAGTACAACATTTAGACCTTCCTGGCACGCTTGATCATGACGCTGTGGCTGTCCGTGTACTCGTCGGTTACGGAGCGCGAACCGCCCTCATGTCCAAGATCTGCCTGTACATGTCGTAGCATGCGTATGCTTCCTTGGCCGCGTAGGTTATGTAGGCTAGATTCAGAGGTACGTCCCACGTGTTCAGGTCGTCTTCTTTCATGTTGGCGTATCAGGGGTCGATGATGGTCTTAGCGAGGTCAACCACGGAGTCCTTCTCCTGCCCGCTGCTGATGATCTTGTATTGCTTCTAGATGTTGACAAGCTTGTTGCACCAGATGGTCGAATTGTCGCGTTCTTCCTTCTCTCCACCATAGCGAAGGTGCAGTCGGCGCTGCCGATGAAACGGGCGAATGCTCCAAAACCTGGTGCAGCCATAGGACTGGGCGGCGGCGAGCTTCACGAGTCCGTATCATTGGTGTACATCACATTCAACTTGGTGCAGCCATAGGACTGAACAGCGAACTCAAAGGGAACTCCTTGCTGAAGTCCATATCCAGCGAGCTCACCCTCGGATCGCCATTGGAGTCTCTTGGTGAGCGAGTGTGTGGCGGCGGCGGCAGTTTGTTTTTCAGCTCTGGGGGCTGGATTCAACGATGGTGAGTGTATACATGCGACAACAGATTACTACCCTCCCTCGTCTGCTGCATGACATAAGATGCACCCTCGGCGCATTCAAATGCCTCCATTAAGAAACCTACTCCGACCACACGCCGGTTCTGGCGGGTCTATATTGGTCTTTGTAATAGCAGGAGTTAGTGGTCACTTTACTTAAATTTAATTAGCTTTAATAGAAATTTATACTTAAAACAAGCAATGCATTGGCTTGTTCTATCGATTCCACAGGATCAACATGCACAACAATTAGAATTATTATTCTCGGGGCCTTTTACGATCAGCACATTTGTCGACTTTCACAAAGATAAAACTACCAAGTTTGAACTGTTTGTTATGGTTGTTGTCCTCTGCATCATCATGTCGTGTTTCCCAACTTGCAAGATTCGAACCAACAAATAAGATCCAAATAATAAGTACAACAAAGATGCCTACACATCTCATTGATTCCCGACTTGCAAGATTCGGAACCAACAAATAAGATCCAAATAATAAGTACAACAAAGATGCCTACACATCTCATTGATTCCCAGCTTGCAAGATTCGAACCAACAAATAAGATTCAAATAATAAGTACAACAAAGATGCCTACACATCTCATTGATTCCCACTTGCAAGATTCGTAACCAACCCATTAGAGCCTTTTGATAAAGTGAATATCGGGATTAAATCCATCTTGGCTAGCCATGTCATACAATCGAAGAACTTGGCGAATGCTCTTGACCGTCACAACATCGTAGTTGAGTATTCTGTTTGCACAACAAACAAGGAGCAGGAGAGCATGATTTCGCTTTAATAGCGGCCTCCTTGAACTCAACCTGCGGCTCCACTAGGATGAGGTGCGCACGAGTTCCATGATTCAATTCATGCGCCTTTTTCTGCAGTTCACGAAATGAAGCAAAGATTTCATCATTGACTAGCAAGAAGTACTTGCTCTCGTGAGTGGCGGTGTTCTTCTTTAGTAGTTGCACTAAAATTGAGGAACATTAAGGTTGGCTGTCCGGCTCATGTAAGGTGCAACTATAATTTTCTTATCCTTTTGTGCAGTTCCACTAAAATAAAGTGCATTGTGGTGACAGTGACGACTCCATGTTGCAAAGGCTAATACAATGTTGCACGAGATTACCAAAGAGAACTTGACGGAGATTTTGGAAACTCCAATCACCATTTTGTGCAGTTCCACCAAAATTGGGAGATGTTGCCCACGTGACATTTTAGTTGAACTGCACAAGACACTCATTCCAAAAAAGTGTTACATGCGAGTTCACCAAAAGGTCACAATAGCAACAAGGTGAAATGGATATCCCTATCTGCACAAAAAGATAGAAAGTAAGCGATTCTTTGGTCAATAAGAATATCTGAAACATATACAAAATGAAAAGAAGCATCTTAATTATGTTCATGGAAATCATGCAAGGACGGTAAAAATTTTAAAAGCGTCGGCAATGCTTCATGTTACGGTAAGCATTACGATCAACAATGAGATTCCTCAAATATGGGATTACTTTAATGGTGGCATTGCTTGTTTACGACACAATAAATCAACAACAGCTAAAGAGTTGGTTTAAGGGCATGGGACCGTGGGGACACGGGACACTCAACAACAGTAAAGGAGCAACTTACTTATCATCTTTGGGAAAACAGCAGAGTGCCATTTGTAACACAGTTTAGTTGCATCTTATCACTAGAGGCATTAGATTAACAATAACACTGGTGACATGTCCCCAAGGTAACAGTGTGATCGCTTCATTTTACATGCGCCCTTACATTAACAACAACAAAAGGTTGGTATAAGGACATGCGACAGTGGACGCATCAGCACAATGTACCTACAAGGAGGCATAAAGTGGTGATGCCAAGTTTGTTCATGCTAGTGAGGGAAGCAAACTTAATCCTGGAGACCTTGTACTATGTGAGGGCAGCAAATCTAATCCTGGAGACCTTTTACTATGTGAGGGCAGCAAATATAATCCTGGAGACCTTTTACTATGTGAGGACAGCAAATCTAATCACTCGAGACCTTTTACTATGTGAGGCAGCAAATCTAATCTGAGACCTTTTACTATGTGAGGGCAGCAAATCTAATCCGGAGACCTTTTACTATGTGATGGCAAAAATCTAATCTGGACATACTCATTGACTTGTCCACCACCGCCACTTTTATCCTTTTTCAACCAATAATAGATCTGTTCCTTATCCGGTTTGTACGCGTTTCCCATTATTTCCTTTTCAACCAAGAGACCGGTTGGGTATCCGGTCTCTACTACTTTCACCATATTATTTCCTCTTTGAATCAAGTCCTAGATTCATGCTACAACTTTCCCCCTTTCTTCGTTGTTTGAGCAAAGCCCTAGATTGAATGCATGAAGTAGCTTTACCTCTAATAATACTAAAAATTTAGGTGGCTTTGGAAGAGCTGATGGGAGTAGAAGAAGATGCACATGCAGACACGTGGGGAGTCAGAGGCGATGAGAGCAAGGCCGCTTTGAAGAACTTATACCGAGGGTCGCGGGATGTCGGCGGCGGCAGGTCGGATCTGCGGACAATACGGAAGGGAGGAAGAAGGGTCGGAGGACCTCCAGAGCAGTCTTGTGTCGGAGAGAACGACACGGCGGAGGATCGGCCCATCCGGCAGTGTGGGTTTCCTCCTCGTGGCAATGACCACGTGAACTATGCACCTTTTAGTCCTCTACACACACCGGCCGAAGGGATCCGGCCGGATCTGTGACCAGCGGTGAGTAGAGAGAAAATGTCGCTACCGCTGTCTTGTTTATATCTGGAGAGGAAGAGAGAATGAAGAGCACAAACCTAGTAAAGCAAGCGCTCAGTCCCCTGCGTCCATATATAGTGGAGTGATTATCTTTTTTCTCTCCACAACAAGCGTTTCAATTTGTGTACGTGGCATTAAAGAAAATAAACTCTCTATTTAAGGTGACTCTTTATGCGACTCCTACTTACTACTAGTAGTACTACAGTATTGTTCACTTGTGCTCCCGCCCTCCATTCATTGAACAACCCCAGCGTGAATAAACATCTGATAAGCACTGTATTTATATAGAAACGAACAAGCTCGAACTATTTTCGCGTAGTTAAAAGTTGAGGCGGGGCTTTTCCCGGCGTCTGTGCGTAGTTTTCGGTAGGCGGTTTGTGAGAGGCGAGGAGGGTCGGTGAGTGGCGGATTCTCAAACATCTTCTTTGGAAAGGCGGGCTGTCGATTTAATGGCGATATTCTTCTGGAAAGACTTGTGATATGACCACTCACTATAGTCATGAATTCTGGCGCTCCGACCGGGGTGATGCCCCCCTTCCGTTCAGCGCTCTAATCGGTGCATGACACGTCGACCGGATCTTTGGCTCTCCCACATGTCGGAGTAGTAAGAAGGAGCAAAGAATGATGAGGTATATACTAGTACTACTACTACTCGGGTCGGAGGAGTGCGAACCACGGCAGCCCAGTGAACGGCGGTGCGAACCACGGTAGCCAGTGAACCCGATGGTGCTAAACCACGACAACCCAGTGAACCAGCGGTCACGAACCACGGTAGCCAGTGAACCAGCAGGTGAAAACAATGTGGTGATATGGCCATAAAAACAATGTGCTACGGTCCACACTGTAGCATGTCTGATAACACTCCTCTTTGTTTGGATCCCCGAGTTAGAGCTAGTTTGGGTTGAAATAGCCTCAAATTATCGAAACAAGAGGGTTAGTTTGAGCTAGTTTGCTCTAACCCAGCTAAAAAACTAGCCCGGTGGAGAGGTTCTAATTGGGTTAGTTATCCTCGGGCCCACTAAAAGAGAACTAAAAATTTCCCTGCCAACACACCAGATCGCTCCCCCTCTGCACGACTCCTCTCTGTTCCCCATAGGGCCACCTGCCCCGCTCGCCCTCTCTCTCTCTCCTCGGCCGCCCTCTCCTTTCGGCCTCCGCCGCCTCTCCGCCGCCCTCTCCCTCCGGCCTTGAAGGTCGCCCGCTCCCCTTCACCGGTCGTTTTCTCCCCTTGTCATCTTGTGGCGCATCTACCGGGGAGGTCGTGAGAGGGGTGAGTTTGTTCGTTCCTTCTTTGTCTCACGGCCATATCATTGATCTTGCTTGCTCCAGCGCTAATTCTGATTTGGAAAAGTAGATCCTGATCAAACTTGGTATAGATTTGTGGTGCACGCATGGAATTGTTTGATGTTGCTTGAGGAGGTAATAAATCTTTCTAGAGGCCCAAAGATCCAGTTCACCTTTCTAGGTATTTCAATTTTAGGCTTGCATTATTTCTAGAGGCCCAAAGATTCAGTTCACCTTTCTAGGTATTTCAGTTTCAGGCTTGCATTATTTCTAGAAGCCCAAAGATTTAGTTCACCTTTCTAGGTATTTTAGTTACAGGCTTGCATTATTTCTAGAGGCTCAAAGATTAAGTTCCCAGTTGGCGGCAAGCGGCCCTGCTACCCATGCCGGTGTCGACCTCAACTCGCAAGGGCCAGCGTCGGAGGGGTTCTCGGGGCTTGGGCTCTACAGAGCCTTCCTCCAAAGCGACGATGGTGAGCTCTTCCCTCGGTGCGTGAGGGGCTCTGGGCTCCCTCCCTATCGTGAATGACTTCCGTGATGAGTTAGCTCATGCTTTATTTCATGAAGTGTTTTTTTATTTTGTGAAGCTTGATTGACGACTTGTATGTTTAAGTGGGATATCTCATTTGTATGGACAAAGTAAAAATTATCATGTTTTGCATGCTTGATTTGTATAGATGGTTCGTTTATGTCAATTGTGAGCGGGAGGAGGCCACAGAAGAGCCGGCCACACCAAATCCGGCAGGAAATAGGGTCCAAAGTAGTCAAATGATTGAGAAAGAGCATTTATTGTCAATCTAACCCTGCCATCCATACACCTCTTTGGTTTAGAGTTAGTTCAGGGTTAGAATCTAACTCTAACCTCTAACTGAGTTAGAGTTTTCCTCGTCTCGGTTCATCGCCATCATACTTTCCCCATTCCTGTGTTTTCAGTATCCTGTGAATCAAAGAGGCCCTTTTTTTTGCGGGAAAAAACAAAGAGGCCCTTAGACTGGTTTAGGTCCGGTCATTTTTTATAAACGTGTTATGTCCAAAATTTAATGAACGTGCTCCGGTTTCCACGAAAATAATCCGGTTTCATGTAGTAATTCATTCATTTATTTATTCTTCTGTGGGGGGTTTGCATGTAATTCGTGAGGTCTGAAATGTAAAGTACCCCGGCATATGCTCCGAGTCATGCATTACGACCCAGATGCTCTATGTCCCACATGTCGGCGAATGGGAGCACGTGGAAATAGCCTAGGAGTACATATAGGAGGATAAAAGCGTGAAAAAATATGTACTGTGAAGTGTAGCTGCGGTTCGAAAAGGAGACCTAAAGTGATGACAGCTATAGGTCGCACGCACCCAACTAGTGGTACTAGACATACGACTAATTTTTCCCTCAAAAAAAAGAGGCACGAGTGCTCAGCGTCCGTGCTACAACTAGATCTCCTCCCTCATTTCTCTCTTCTAATTCTAAACTCGGTAGACATAGTTTAGAGTGTAGATTCACTCATTTTGCTCCGTATGTAGTAGTCACTTGCTGGAATCTTTAGAAAGACTTATATTTGGGAACGGAGGGAGTACTATACTAATAAAACATTAAGGCCACGAGGCGATGTAGTGCTGGTTACAGGAGGCAAGAAGAAGATATGCATCCATCGACGACGTCCACCTCCTCGACTTCGATGCCGCCCACCGAAAGCGGCACCTAAGTAGCAGCGGCTTTAAGTGGCCAGCTCGGCGTGCTTCCAACAATGGCGTCCAAAGATTCCAGCCCGGAAGAAGGCCAACGACTTCTGTCCTCGCTTGCCTTGTAGTGGCCTATGTAGACGATTTCCTCGTGACGTGGATGTGCAGGTCAACGGTTTCTTGCATGGCGAGGTGCTGCGTGGCGGCCAGCGCCTCGAGGTGCACATTCTTCGTCGCGACCTCCGACACTGCAGGCCACGAGGGCTTGAAAGAGTTCGTCACCATGGAGGCCGATGAGGGTGGCGAGCAATGAGGAGCACAGGTGCGCGGGTGGAGCGATGACGCAAGGTCGTTCAAGGCTTCTTAACGGCGGTGAACTTGCGGATGGAGTTGACCATCATGTCGTCCATGCGAGAGGAGAAGCCGGTGTCGTCGAGGGCTACGATGCCTGTGGTCGCCAGCACCGTCTGGAAATGCTGCGCGGTGCGGGGCCGCAGGCCGGTGCCTTGGATGATTTGGCACAACTGACTGCCGCTCGCGTCCATCGCCTCCATAGGTGCTTGTGGCTTCTGGTCACTTGGTCTTGGATTGGAGTGAGAAGTGTTGCGCAGAGACTTGGGAGTAGATGGATTGGAGTGGTGGGGTGCCTTTATTATATGAGAGTCCAAACTCTATTGCATTCACATCATGCTGGCTCTATTCTGCTTCTCCAATTAATTCCCTCTGCATGTAATTAAGGATGCATCATTGACCATTCAACGTCTCGGGAACCGCTACCCTCTCCCTCCTTGGCATTCAAGCACCTATGGACCCGTCGACGACGAGGTGCCTATGTCGACTTCGTAAATTTTAAGATGATAGTGCCGTGCGTGTGTGCGTTCATAGGGGTGAGTGTATGCGCGTGTATATGAGCGCTTGCGTCTGTGCTGTGTTAAAAAAATGTAAATGCGTGTCAAAAAGAGACTAGTCAGTATACTCAATATTGTGCACCTCGGAGAGGAAAACGATAGAACTAGTATGTATTTATTCACGGTGCAGATTCACTCATTTTGCTCCATATGTACTCCGTCTCGGTATAGTGTAGTCACTTGTTGAAATCTCTAGAAGGGCAAATACTCCTTTCTGGTTTACAGGGCTATACTAGAAAGTAGTTGTACGTACTAGTACAATAGTGGGCTCACATAGCAATTTTGTCTCATGCAAGAGCCTGGCTATATGCGTGTTCCAATGTTCGCAACTGCAACGTTCGGTTTGCGCTTGGCTCTTCGCCTCTTTGAGAAGACGAACAATGATGTTACTACTACTGCTTCTACAGTGTCGAATCCACTGCTGCATGTCCGTCCACCACGAGCAAGACAGATAGCTTGTTGTAGAAGTACTACCTCCGTCCGGGTTTAAAAGTCCCGCTGGCCAAAATGCGAGGACCAAGGCAGGTTAATAATGCCAATTACCTGAGCCTTTTTAGGATGGCAACTACCAATCAGCTTCCGCTAGATTAGCGCGCCGTTAATTGCAGCGCTATATTCCAAGTCTGTTATGCATGCAACCAATTGTTGCACGGGTCCGCCTCTGCATGCATCCAATCCGGTTAATACTTGCTTTGGAAGGAGAACCAAGTGCTATGATTATCTCTCCATTTAATTCTAGCGGCCCTATAACCCCGTACATGCCCAAATGGCCAAGAGGCCCTTTAAACCCGGACGGAGGTAGTACTACTAAGCAAAAGGCTGTCCTCGTTTGCGAGCAACCGCGCGCATGGGCAAGGGAGAAGGCGTCTAGTAAAATCAAGCTTCTCCTCGCTGTACGAGTTGACGCAACACATCATAGCACTGGCCCCACATGCTTGCCTCTAAACTTGGCTGAATGACCCGCAGTGTACAATATATTTGCTGCAATCTCTAACATTTACCCACCACAAATTAAAATATATGTGGCTGTATGCATCATTCTGATGTAGAGGCCGGGGAGTCCCCCCTTAAAAAAACAAATTAAAATATATATTCCCGTCTTGACCAGATGAGCGTGCAAACTATAATCACCAGGGTGACAGGTAGGGCCAGAAGACTATTTTAATTAAAAAAAAACTTCGAGACGGCCACATAGCATGGAGCCGACCCCAACGATTTTAAGCTTACAGGCACGGTAGACGCTATCCTAGACTACTCTACACATGAAACTGCCACACGAGGGCTGCGCTTGGCTCTTCGCCTCTTGGAGGTCGAACAATGATGGAGTACTACTACATGGAGGAGTACTACAATGCGCTTCGCCAGCCATCGACATCGATTGAACTGCTCCATGTCCACAGCGTGCGGGAGGGAGAGCATGTAGCAGCTTCTCATAGTCTTGCCAGCCACCACGCTCATGGGCGAGGGAGGGCGCTCCCGCGCTTTGCGTGTATGACAGTGGGTCCGGCGGTGTGTGGCCAACTGTCATATAGCCAAAGGCAGGTGCGATTCCGCGATGGAAGGATAATCAAACTTCGTTGATGTGCGAGTTGTGCGACGCATTAAAACGCTGCACTCGATATATTTCAATAATTTGCGTTCTTGATGCATTAATTACAACGCATGCATGCATGCCGTGACTCTCCTTTTGATACTTGCATGTGTTGATTTAATGCACCTTGAAGTAGTATAAAATATGTGACGGTAAATCTTTGTAATGCCCCGGCCCAAGTCGAAAGATGGTTGTGCACGAGGAGGGCAAGATCATGCAGACCGAACAGGACCCGACGATGGAGCTCTCTAAGGTCTCGATGGACCTCACCGTGCTCCACTGCCCCTTGTGCCTCCGCCCCTTGACGCCTCCAATGTATGAGGTTCGAATACACCTCGTCCATTCGGTTGATTGAGCAAGGTGCAGGTTTCTTGATTGATGTGCTGTTCGATTGATTTCTGCAATGCAACGGAGGGCACCTGGCCTGCGCGGACTGCGCGGCGGCGCCGGGAACCAGCGGCGATGCGGTGGTCGCGCAGCGGTGGTGGCTTCGACGCGCTGAACACGTGGTGGACTCCGCCCTTTCATCGGTGAGGGTGGAGTGCCCGCACGAAGGCTGTGGGCTCTCGTCACTTACCACAAGCTCGCCGATCACCATAGCGTGTGTCCGCTTCGCCCACCGCAAATGCCCCTGCGTCTGCGGCTACTATGGCCCGCCGCGGCGCCTACCACCACATCAAGATCGCGCATCCCATGCCCGTGCACAGAGATCCAAGACGGCAGGTGCTCTAGTTGCAAGTGCCCTTGTCCGGACCCACGGCTCTTGCTGTTCGCGGAGGAGGATGGCCGCGCGTTTTTCTTGGTCGGCGGCGTGCTCGACATCGGCGCGCCTATCGCCGTGTCGGTCGTCTACATCGAGCGGGGCGTCCCCACGCCGCACTTTGGCCAAGTTGTGGGCGAACGTTCATTGGGAAGCCTAAAGGCACGACCGACACCGTCAAGGTGGAAATGGAGGTGACAAGCAGCAAGGATCCCGGCGATGTCGACGCGAGAGCTGACCTTCTTCACCGCTCCGCCTAAGCTGGCTGGGCGGGGCTAGCTGGTGTCCTCCACATTCAGATTGACAAGCTCACGCCCTAAATGTTTCTACAAAGGCCTTATGTTTATCTTAGTAATATGCTAATATAGGGATTACCTCGTTCTACTTTAGCTTAAGAAATGGTGGGTTTTGGTGGCGATGCAGCAATTACTTCGACATCGATCAAGAATTTCCAACGATGAACGGATATTTTGTGTCTGTTGGATATAAAGTTCCTTTGGGTAAGAAGTACTACTTGTCATCAAAATGGATAAAAGAAGATGTATGTAGACGTATTTTAGTTCTAGATACGTCCCTTTTTATCCATTTTGATGACAAGCACTCCCTCCATTCCACAATACATGCCTTCCATTTGTCAAAATATAGATATATCTAGACATGTTTTAGTATATAGGTACTTCCATGATAGAGGCAATCGGATGGTTGAGAACACTACAATTCGTAGCTACAGATGCGTGTGTGACTCCCAGATGCAGAGGCCGGGGGTCATCATCCTCCTTTTCGAGAAAAAAAGACGCGTGTGTGAGAGGACGAGTGCGTGCGTGCACCTCTTCTCTTCCTGTATAACGTACTAAACTCGGAGTACAAGTTTTTGTGGGTGGCACGATGGTGCGTGCGAGAAGTCCCGAGAGATAGGTTTAATGCGTCTGAAAAAAAGACTGGCCTAGAGCTCTCCACGCGGCTATTCCTGTCGAACGCCCCATTAACCGTAAGATATGTATACGACGGTGCCAGTTATTGCACGTACACAGCAGTACTCTCTCCTTTCCTGTTTATAGGGCTTAATTCAAAATTTTCACCAACCAAGATGGTGAGTGGTGGTGTCGGGGGTTGGGTGCGACATATGCCAAAGGATGGCTTATCATGGAGGCGCGTAGTAGAACGTCACGGTGCTCGAAACAGGATGAGGCGAAGACATGCACGCCGCTAATCTTACCCAGCTTCGTGGCTCTCCGGGGAGATAACACCCCACTGCTGCTCAAGGGTCTCCGCATGATCACTATGGCAAAGTGGGTACAAGAGGCCCTTGAGCATTCTGGGTGAGGAAGGAGAAGGCACGGCTTGCTCTTTCTCTCCCCTCTATGTGTGTGTCTAAAACTACTAGCTTCCAACCCTTTGCATGGGTGCCCCTGGGTTTATATAGGCCTGCCCCGGGGCACAACGGTAATCCCGGCTGGTGTGGGTCCAAGCCGCCGCCTCTAAGTCGCCGCTTTCTCCGCCTCCACTCGGGCCCGCCGACCAGTGGGCCCTACCGACGGCTCAAAGATGGGGCCGACAGTCGCTTTGTCCGCCCATGGGCGGGTCTTGCCGGCTGCAGTTAACAGTAGCCGTGGTTTCTAATGACGCGAGCTTGGTCATGGGGTTGGCAATAGCAGCCGCTACCGGGGCGACATCACCGCTGCCATTCTCCGCCTTGTTCTGGTTAATGGCGCTGGGGCCCGCGGAGGGGCCGACCGACCCAACGGGTCCGTCTTTGGGCGCTCTTGCCGCTTGGTACACCCGCCGACAAAGGGTCCCGCCGCCTTTTGGGTCGTGCAGACAGCCATCGTGGGTACAGGAATCACCACAGGGCTGATGTCGAGCCGGCGCAGGCAACAAGGTTCTCGCCGGCCGGAGATCTCCGCTTGCACGCCGCCTGTAGCCATACCTGCCTCTTTATGAGCAGGGTAGGGATGGCCGCGAGGCGGCCTTACCCCATCCCGCCGTGAGTCGCCAAATAGGAGGTGGTTGGGGTCGCGGGCTGCCTCCCCCGTAGCCGGCCTCACTGGAGGTCGCTGGCTTGAGTCGGCTTGTCTCGAGGTCGCCGCCTTAAAGTCGGCTTGTCTTGAGGCCGCCTCGACTCGCCCAGGGAGCTGGCGACTACGCCGCCGACTCAAGGCGGCTCTTTGCCTTGGGGTCTTGAGGCGCGAACCGCCCGATGTTTTGAAAGGTTCAGGGCCTTGCTTGCCTACCCGAGTCCATTACTCCGACAGTAGTCCCCAAGCCGGGAGGCACCGAGGGCAGTTCCGAGGGGCCTCGATACTTTCATCCTTTGATGGAAGAAATCGACTCGCCCGCCGCCCTCATCTGAGTCGGCTTTGCGGGGGCCGCCTTGCTCTTCAAAGGTTTCGAAAGTCGCAGCTGGGTCCGGGCGGCGTGCTCGATAAGCTTCCCTGCAGCCGCCCGCCGTGCGGCCCGCCACGCTGGCGAGGCGACCCTGCCACCCACGCTACAGGACAAGACGGGCCACGGTGAGGGCCCGCCATTGTCAGGCCCCGACAGCAGCGGATCCGCTACGCGGTCGTGGCGGGCGGTGGGTTTTACTGCGTTATCGCACGCAGTAACGCCGTGGTTAAATCGTGAGGGCGTGGGACGTGGCGCGAAGCGAATCCCACGCCCGCCGGCCAGAGCCTAGCGCCTATAAGTAGGCGGGGGAGGGGCGGCGACGACGCGCACTCTCTCATCCCCGCCTCGCCTCGCCCTCTTCCTCGCTTCCACCGCATGCCGAGCCTGCTTTTCCTCGCCATGGAGATGAGCCTCATCCGCCTTGGCCTCGCGGCTCTCGGCGTGTGGGGACGGCTCCATCATCGACGACGACATAATCGAATTCTTCCGTCAAACGCGCGCATCCCCCGCAGCCACCTAGTGCGGGCCCGCGCGCACGTGAGGGCGAAATCACGCCGGCGCCTGGAGGAGGGCGAGCGGGTGGTTTTCCGCCGCACCTCATACGCTGGCTGGGAGCTGCCACGAGCGGCTTCTTCCGCTTCTTGGAGTTCTTCGGCTCCACCGCACCACCTCACCCCCAACACGGTGGTGTTGCCGGGGCCCTTCGATCCTTATGCGAAGGTTTTCGGAGTTCTCCCCACCATCGAGCTGTGGGGAATTCTTCCAGCGGCTCGGGACCCACGCCGCTCGCGTGCCGCTCTCAGGCGGACGCTCATCGCCAAGAGGAGGCCGTGCCCGAGAATCCTTTCCCCGCCATCCCCCTCATCAAGTCGGTGAAGATGTGGCAGCGCCGATTTGCTATCGCCAAGAACGCCGCCCCGACAAATGATCAATAACTTGTCGCCCCACGGGCGGCGAATCAAGGGCCGACCCACCACCGTTGGTCCTACAGGCCCCTTGACGCCGACCGCAGCAGGCGCCGCCACGTCACACTTGCTCCGCAGTGAATGATACAATGGAAGGCTGACTGGGCAGACTTGTTGGCCGCCTTTGTGGCGCTACCGAAGTTTCTCCTCTTCAAGGTCGACCTCATTTGATCTCGCCAGATGAGCTGGCCGGGGACCCCAAACGGCTGTGCTCCAAGGACATGCCCCACGCAGAGGTGGTGGACACGGTGAACTTCTGGCGAATCTGCGACCACACAGAGGAATAGCATTTCAAAGAAGGAGCCATACTCGCCCAATCCCCCCGCCATTGGTAAGTTGTCTCTGCTTCTCTGTCCCTTCCTTAGCCAGATCCGGCTCTTACTTTCTTGGTCTCTTCTCGACTCGAGAATCCTCTCATGCCGCCTCGACCGGGCGCCTAGGGCGCTCCATGACTTCGCCCCCGACCGGCAGAGAGCGACGCCGACGACCCCGACTTAGCGTATGGGCGATGGAGGCCCACGCCGAGGAGGGAGGGCCGACGACTTCAGCCCTCGGCCACTTTTGCAGACTGCCCAATGATGAAGTCGCTCGCCGCCAGCCAGAGAGCCGCCATCCAGCGCGAGCCTCCTCCGCCTTGGGGGTCGAGGCGGCGCTGAAGAAACACTGGCCGGGCCGAGTCGCCAAGCGCCGTGCCAAAAAATTCAGGAGCGGCCGCGACACAACGCTGAAAAGCGGTTATGAAGGCTAACCGCTCGCAAGGAGGTGAAGAAACCACCGCTGGTCTCCGCGTAAGTATCTTTTTTTATTCTGCCTTGTTTTCTTACCGTCCGCTCTTGCCCGAGTCTTCTCATGTCCTTTTTTCATCGGCTCCCCTCACTTTGGAGAGGTGCCGCCGCCTCAAGTATGGGGTCGGCGGAGACGCCCGCCAGCCAGCCGGGCGGGTTGACCCTCGCGCCAGCCTCGGGAGGCAACAGAGCGAATGCGCAGGAGAAGCGCGACGAGGAGGAGGCCTGCCGAGAGAAGGCGGAGGCCGAGAAGGTGGTCGGCCGCTGCCGGTAGCAAAAGGCAAGCCGAGGAGGCCGCGCCTTTCTTCGGCCGGCGCGCTGCTCGTCCATTCCGTGAGCTGGCGCCACCACCCGGAGTTCACGGGCAGTCGGAGGGAGTCGGTGGTGAGGTCCCCATCGCAGGGAGGGAAGGCGGCGAGGTCTCTTTCGCCGGGCGCGCCATACACCTCCGCCGGGCCTCCGCCGGGCACCGAGGTCGCATGAGGCAAACAACCGGCGGATCCACCGTGCCGCCGGCCGACGACGGTTGCATACTGCTGCTTCAAGTCGCCGCCAAATGCGGGGCGCCGTTTTGAGAAGGCGACTCGGCGCTGGCTTCTTTGAGACCGGCGCCGCTGCTCGGCCATCCTCGACGCTGAGGCGACAAGCGCCATCTGCCCGTTAGGTGCGCAGGAGGCGCACGGGCTGCTGAACACGGCGCTCTCGACGCCCAAGCGAAGCCTGCGCTGAAGGCGCCGCCCTCGAGATCCTTTCAAGGCGCACTGGCGTCGCGATCCGCCGTCGCGGTATGTTTCATTTTCTAATTTTCTTTGATCTTCTTCGTGGGGCGGCGCTAAGACCCATCGGGTGTAGTCTCGAAGTTTCGGTCGGCCGAGCAAAGTGCCCGGAACTTTATTTGCTTATTTCCAAGTTTTTATCTGGTATGCGGAACTTGTTACAGAATATCACAACCTTCTGCGCTACCGCTTTCAACCGCAACGTTGAAGAACTGAACAAGCTGGTTGCCGACCGGGCGAGGAGCCGAGGTGAGTTTCTTCTTCGAGCGGCGGCTGGCGCACTACTGGCTGTAGTCCTCGAGATTGGGGCGATCGCTGCTAAATCGGCCGGATCTTCCGGTGACCTTCTTAACTGACAACTTTGGCGCCCTTCTTCTTTTTTTATTTTTCAGAGTCCAACGCCGCTCTGGGCGGGCAGCTGGTACGGGCGAGACCGCCTTGGCGCGCGCAAAGAGGAGGAGGCGCAAGCTCGCCACAGCAGAGTGCGACCTGCGGGCTACGCACTGGCGGAGCAGTAGGAGCTGCCTGGCGGCGCGGGCTGAGGCGGAGAAGAAAGAGGCCGCCCTCCTGGCCGAATTTGAGAGCGAAAGGCCCACCGACCGGTCAGGAAGCGCAGCCGACCTCCGACTTCCATGAAATCAAGATATCGCTCGATGGTAAGTTTGCTTTTACTTTCTTTTTTGGGTTGCCGACTATGGGTTAAGCCGGCTCTCGCTTAACTTGCTTTTTTTCTTCTTCTTGGCGACTTCTTCCCGGTCATACACAGCGCCAATCGTGCCATCGAGGCCGAACGCGAGGCGCCGGAGGGCGGTGGTGCCGAGATCGCAGCTAACGCCTCGACCTCGACGGAGCCTACGATTTCAGTCGGGCGCAGTTTCGCCACGACGTGGAGTTGCTCGAGGAGGCCCACGAGGAGGCTTTCCAGCTGCCCTGCGCTGTGTTTGACGCAGTTTCGCCGGAGAGGCAAATCCTCGCCGATAAGTTCGGTGAGGTAACTTCGTTACAAGCAGCAACCTCGGGCGCTTATGCAGCGTTTGCCAAGAAATCTATCCTGGCGTGGCGGGGCTGGCTGCGCCGCCAGGAGGAGAGGGTTCTGTCTGAAAGGGTCTCCTGGACGACGGTGCACCAGTTCTATGGTGGGCGCCAATGTTGGGGTTATGGCGATATGCAAAGGATGGCTTATCATGGAGGGGGCTATAGAACGTCAGCCGTGCTCTGAAACGGATGAGGCGTAAGACATGCACGCTAATCTACCCACCTTCGTGGCTCTCCAGGAGATAACACCCTTATCGGGCCGCTTTCCTCAAGGGTCTCCGCATGATCACTTGCGGTGGTACAGAGGCCTGAGCAGCCCGGGGTGAGGAAGGAGAAGGGCACGGCTTGCTCTTTCTCTCCTATGTGTGTCTAAAACTACTAGCCTAACCCTTTTTTGCATGGGTGCTCCTGGGTTTGAGAGAGAAATTTGCCTTCGGGGTGTACAACGGTAATCCGGTTGTGGTCTGCTGCCGCCTTTGTCGCCATCTTCTCCGGGCCGAATTAGTGGGCCCCGCCGACCATGGGTCTCTGGCCGACGGTTCAAAGATGGGGCCGAGAAGTCCTTGTCCGCCGCTGGCGGGTCTTGCCGGCTGCAGATTAATGTGAGCAGGCTTCTAATGACGCGAAGCTTGTCATGGCGGTTATGGCAAGGCTACCGGCTGGCGAACATCACCGCCATTCTCCGCCTTGTCTGGTTAATGGCGGGGCCCGCGAGGGGCCGCTGACTTCTCGGAGTACGACTCCAACGGGTCCGGCTTTGGGGCGCTTGCCGTTTTTGGTACTCCCCGCCGACAAAGGGTCTCCGCCGCTCGGTCGCATGCATAAAGCATCATGGGTATAGAATTCGCCCACGGAAGTTGATGTCAGGCGCCTAAGGTCAAGCAGCTGCGCCGGGCGGAGATCTCCGCCGGTAGGCCTACTCTGCCCTTTATGAGTTAGGATGGGTCATGAGGCGGGTTTTCACCCCATCCCATCAGTAATGCCTCAAATAGGAGGTGGTTAGGTCATGGGTCAAGCCTCCCGTGAGCCGGCCTCACTGAGGTCGCCGGGCTTGAGTCGGCTTGTCCCGAGGTCGCTGCCTTAAAGTCGGGTTTGTCTTGAGGCCGCCTCCGGGACTCGCTGCCTGGGGCTGTTTGAGCACTGGTCACGACCAAGGCGGTTTCTGTCTTGGGGTCTTGAGGGCGCAATTCACCGATGTTTTGAAGGTTCAGGCCTTTGCTCATACCCATAGTCCACATTCGGCTGTGTGGAATATTTTTTGTAGTTTGCAAAAGCACTAATTAATGCTCTTGTTTTTCTCAAAATTATGTTTATCAATGCATTAATTGCAATGCATGCATGCATAAAGTACATGCATTGCCTAATTTTCTCTTAATACTTGCATGCATGATTTAATGCACCTTGAATCAACATTGATGGGGAACAACTAAAATTGAGCCTTATAAAAAATGGAAAAACTAAAATGTTGGAGATAGCCCCATAAACCGGAAAGGAGGGGTAGAAAAAGAACTACTCCATCCGGGAATAATGCCGCACTTCAAAACTAGAACCGCTAATGAATTTTGAGCTTAAGGCCTCGTCACATTCCAAATTACCCACGCTATATTGAATTGCAAACCTGTTCACACCGATCACAACCTAAACGTGGGTTCCCCACTAGGAGCGTATTAGTACCACGCTATATTGAATTGCAAACCTGTTCACACCGATCACAACTAAACGGTTTCCCACTTAGGAGCGTATTAGTACTCGTTATAAATACTTATGCCAAGATGATGCACATTCTCCTCAACTCCTCATCCACAAAAACAAACAAGTCATTCAAGATCCTTCCTTAAGGCCTCGCCATGGCCAGCGTGAGTTCGGGTCGAGAGATTGCCACCAGGAGAGGCGAGCATGAAGCGGAAGCACGAGAGATGCCTACCGCCGCGAGAGCAGCCGACATGTCCCACACGCTGAAGTAGCAAGACAGAGGTCTGGGCGCTGCTGAAGCCGGGCACGGAGGTCCCGCCACGCCATTCGTGCCAGGATTGGTCCGGCCAAGGCCAAGAAGCAGCAGAGATGTCCCGCCACACAATGCAAAGAGATGTCTTCAGGCCACAAGTGCCCGGGAAAATTTCTCATGGGCAAAGGATGACTGCCAAGCGCATGCATGCGATCGTCCATAGCCAGATGGATCAGATCTCCGCTGGCGAGGTTGCAGATGACATGAAAGCTCGCTTGAACAAAGCAACAAGTGACAACCAAGGGAGGGCAATGAGGCTCCGGCCGAGCGCGACTGCTGAGGAGAAGATCGTCCTCAAGTGACCAGCAGGAGGAGACCAGTGCCTTGTTGAAGAGGACCAAGGCCATCACAAGAAACTTATGGACGAGAATGACATGCTCCGCAACGAGCACCAAAGGCTGGTGGAGGAATCTCGGGATGTTCTCAACACGAAGAGCTCTTATCGCTGGCGGGCCACTAGGGAGACTAGTTCATGCCTGCAGCAACGCATCAAGAAAGTAGAGATCTCATGAGCTGCATCCTGTCTTCCTTCTTCTTTGCCCTTGTGTGTATTTCATGTAGCCGCATGTGGCTTTTTAATTATCTTTCTAATATGTAAGACAATTAATCGCCCCTATATATTCATCAGCCTTGCTATAAGTCGCAGAGATGCTATATAGGTCCGCCGGATTTACATCAAGATCCGTGCTTTCAGATTTTCTTTTTCTCTTTAAATCTCAGTCGAAGAGACATAGCCACGCCATTAAACAGAGGCTTGGGCGCCATTAATGGAGACCTTGGGAGAGAGGTGGACGGCAGATGGAGGTCAGGCTCTCCTCCGATAAGCACGCAGGGTCTGATCGCGCCTCTCAGACTCAAATAGCTACCTCAAGACGCCTCCTAGCTAATAAAAATGGGACGCGTGGCGCACGCGAAATGGTACTAGTAAGTAGAACGCCCACGGTTTCAATAATACTTGTTTCCGATTGTAACGTGACAGCACTTGTTCCAAAATGACTTTGTTGATTGTTAATGTGCGTCAAAATCGGACTGCAAAATTTATTAAAGATGTTGGTGCCATGTCATGGCACCAAGCCAAGTTTCATTATTTTCATGCGTGTTTTGGATTTACAGGAATTAAAAACTAAGTTTCTCAATGTTTCCAACCCAGCCACGACGCCAGAATTTTGAATTTCATTCCCATTTCTTGCATGGAACCTAGAAATTTACCCGAGGACACACATGTGATTTTTCAACCAACTTTGGTGCATGAACATGTGCTTGTATTTCAAATTTGAATTATGCACACAAAGGTGACACGCTCTCCTAGAACCACGAGCCTTCTTGAGAGAAGCTCCATTTGCAAGAAGTTTATACCAAAATTTGTTCCTATTCGCCAATTTTTTTACCACGGCATGGTACTACCATGACATGACACCATGCCAAGTTTCATGATTTTAAACCAAGTTTTCAATGTTCTCGATCGAGCCATTTATGCCCAGATGTTTGAATTTTATTCTCATTTTTTGCATGGGACCTAGAAATTCACCCGAGGACACAAATGTGATTTTTCAACCAACTTTGGTGCACGGGAGCATGTGCTTGTAGTTCAAATTTGAATTATGCACATTAAATGACCAAAACTCAATTAATGTGTAAATAAGGCCAAACGAAGCCGGAATAATTCCAAAATTTAATGGGCACTCATGTAGTTCTATGTTGCCTTTGTAAATAAACTCAAGGGGACAGATATCATTTCAAGATCAAAGGTGTATGCCCTCTCGAACCACGAGCCTTCTTGAGAGAAGCTTCGGTTGCAAGAAGCTTATCGGATAAGAAGGATGGCAAGGTGATCAAAGGTATATGTGATATACATGTTATTGATGTGTACCTTACTAATACTCGCAGAGTACCTGGTATTTGATACGGTTCTCTAATAATATTTGCAACTCAAACAGAACTACGGATTGCGAAGATTGGCTAAGGACGAGGTGACGATGCGCGTGGGAAATGGTTCCAAAGTCGATGTGATCGCGGTCGGCACGCTACCTCTACATCTACCATCGGGATTAGTTTTAGACCTAAATAATTGTTATTTGGTGCCAAAGTAGCATGAACATTATATCCGGATCTTGTTTGATGCAGACGTTATTCATTTAAGACAGAGAATAATGGTTGTTCTATTTATATGAATAATATCTTTATGGTCATGCACCCTTGAAGAGTGGTCTATTTTATTGAATCTCGATAGTAGTAGTATACATATTCATAGTGTTGAAACCAAAAGATGCAGAGTTGATAATGATAATGCAACTTATTTGTGGCACGCCGCTTGGGTCATATCGTGTAAAACGCATGAAGAAACTCCATACCGATGGGCTTCGAATCACTTGATTATGAATCACTTGGTACTTGCGTAACCGTGCCTCATGGGCAAGATGACTAAAACGCCGCTTCCGGAACTATGGAGCGAGCAACTGATTTGTTGGAAATCATACATACCGATGTTTGTGGTCCAATGAATGTTGAGGCACGCATGGTATCGTATTTTCTCACCTTCACAGATGATTTGAGCAGATATGGGTATATCTACTTAATGAAACACAAATCTGAAACATTTGAAAAGTTCAAAGAATTTCAGAGTGAAGTGGAAAATCATCGTAACAAGAAAATAAAGTTTCTACGATCGGATCGTGGAGGAGAATATTTGAGTTACGAGTTTGGTTTACATTTGAAACAATGTGGAATAGTTTCGAACTCACGCCACCCGAACACCACAGAGAAATGGTGTGTCCGAACGTCAGAATCGTGATTTTACTTGATATGGTGCGATCTATGATGTCTCTTACGATTTACCGCTATCGCTTTGGGGATATGCTTTAGAGACGGCTGCATTCACGCTAAATAGGGCACCATCTAAGTCCGCTGAGACGACACCGTATGAACTGTGGTTTGGCAAGAAACCAAAGTTGTCGCTTAAAGTTTGGGGCGATGCTTATGTGAAGAAACTTCAACCAGATAAGCTCGAACCCAAATCGGAGAAATGTGTCTTCATAGGATACCCAAAGGAGACTGTTGGGTACACCTTCTATCACAGATCCAAGGCAAGATTTTCATTGTTAAATCGGATCCTTTCTAGAGAAGGAGTTTCTCTCGAAAGAAGTGAGGGAGGAAAGTAGAACTTGATGAGATAATCAGATTCGCTCCCTTATTGAAGGTAGTTCATCACAAGAAACGGTTCCTGGACAACTACACCAATTAGTGAGGAAACTAATGATGATGATCATGAAGCTTCAGATCAAGTTACTACTGAACTCAGAGGTCAACCAGAGTAAAATACGCACCTGAGTGGTACGGTAATCCTATTCTCGAAGTCATGTTACTTGACCATGGCGAACCTACAAACTATGAAGAAGCGATGGTGAGCCCAGATTCGCAAAATGGCTGGAAGCCATGAAATCTGAGATGGGATCCATGTATGAGAACAAAGTATGGACTTTGGTTGACTTGTCTGATGATCGGCAAGCCATTGAGAATAAATGGATCTTTAAGAAGAAGACCGACGCCGATGGTAATGTAATCGTTTACAAAGCTCGACTTGTTGCAAAAGGTTTTCGACAAGTTCAAGGGGTTGACTACGAGATTCTTTCACCAGAGCGATGCTTAAGTCTGTCCGAATCATGTTAGCAATTGCCGCATTTATATGATTATGAAATTTGGCAAATGGATGTAAAACTGCATTCTTGAATGGATTTCTAGAAGAAGAGTTGTATATGATGCAACCAGAAGGTTTTGTTGATCCAAAGGGTGCTAACAAAGTGCAAGCTCCAACGATCAATTTATGGTCTGTGCAAGCCTCTCGAGTTAATAAACGCTTGATAGTGTGATCAAAGATATGGTTTTATACAGACTTTGGAGAAGCTCAGATTTACAAGAAAGTGAGTGGAGCTCAGAGCATTTCCGATATTATATGTGGACGACATATTATTGATTGGAAATGATATAGAATTTCTGGATAGCATAAAAGGATACTTGAATAAAAGTTTTTCAATGAAAGACCTCGTGAAGTTGCTTATATATTGGGCATCAAGATCTATAGAGATAGATCAAGACGCTTAATTGACTTTCACAAAGCACATACCTTGATAAAGTTTTGAAGAAGTTCAAAATGGATCGTGCAAAGAAAGGTTTTTACCTGTAGACATAAGGTGTAAGATTGAGTCGACTCAATGCCCGACCACAAAGCAGAAGATAGAGAGAAAATGAAAGATGTTCCCTATGCTTCAGCCATAGGCTCTATCATGTATGCAATGTCGTGTACCAGACCTGACGATGCTTAATGTAAGTTTGGCGGAAGGTACCAAAGTAATCCAGAGTGGATCATCGACAGCGGTCAAGAACATCCCGAAATACCTGAAAAGGACTAAGGATATGTTTCGATATGGAGGTGACAAAGAGCTAGTCGAATGGTTACGCCGATGCAAGCTTTTGACATCGATCCGGACGATTCTAAATCGCAAACCGGATACGATTTTTATTAAACGGTGGAGCTGCCATTGGTGCAGTTCTAAACAAAGCGCCGTGGCGGATCTACATGTGAAGCGGAGTACATAGCTGCTTCGAAGCAGCAAATGAAGGAGTCTGATGAAAGAGTTCATTTCCGATCTAGGTGTCATACCTAGTGCATCGGACCAATGAAGATCTTCGTGATAATATCGTGCAATTGCCTTGGCAAAGGAATCCAGATTTCACAAGAGGACCAAGCATATCAAGAGACGCCTAATTCCATTCGACCAAGTCCAAGTGGGAGACATAGAGATTTGCAAAATACATACGGATCTGAATGTTGCGCATCTGCTGACTAAGCTTCTTCCACGAGCAAAACATGATCAGACAAGACTCCATGGGTGTTAGAATCATTACTGTGTAATCTAGATTATTGACTCTAGTGCAAGTGGGAGATCAAGGAAATATGCCCTAGAGGCAATAATAAAGTTATTATTTATTTCTTATATCATGATAAATGTTTATTATTCATGCTAGAATTGTATTAACCTGAAACATAATACATGTGTGAATACATAGACAAACAGATAGTCACTAGTATGCCTCTACTAGACTAGCTCATTAATCAAAGATGGTTATGTTTCCTAACCATAGACATGTGTTGTCATTTGATTAATGGGATCACATCATTAGGAGAATGATGTGATTGACATGACCCATTCCGTTAGCTTAGCACTTGATCGCTTAGTATATTGCTATTGCTTTCTTCATGACCTATACATGTTCCTGTAACTATGAGATTATGCAACTCCCTGCTATCGGAGGAACACTTTGGGTACTACCAAACGCCACAACGAATCGGGTGATTATAAAGGAGTACTACAGTGTGTCTCCAAAGGTACTTGTTGGGTTGGCGATTTCGAGATTAGGTTTTGTCACTCCGATTGCTCTGAGAGGTATCTCGGCCTTCTCGGTAATACACATCACATAAGCCTTTGTAAGCATTACAACTAATGAGTTAGTTGTGAGATGATGTATTACGGAACGAGTAAAGAGATTCTACCAGAACGAGATTGAACTAGGTATTGATACCGACGATCGAATCTCGGTAAGTAACATACCGATGACAAAAGGAACAACGATGTCGTTATGCGGTTTGACCGATAAAGATCTTCAGAGAATATGTAGGAACCAATATGGGCATCCAGGTTCCGCTTATTGGTTATTGACCGAGAATGGTTCTAGGTCATGTCTACATAGTTCTCGAACCCGTAGGGTCCGTGACGCTTAACGCTTCGGCGATGCTTCATTATGAGTTTATAAGTTTTGATGTACCAAGGTTGTTCGAGTCCCGGATGTGATCACGACATGACGAGGAGTCTCAAATGGTCGAGACATAAAGATTGATATATTGGAAGCCTATGTTTGACTTCTGAAAGGTTCCGATGAAAACAGGAAGTTATCGGAACACCGGGGTTACCGAACCCCGGGGGTCAATGGGCCTTGATGGGCCATAGGGAGAAGAGGAAGGGCCGGCCAGGCAGGTCAAGCCCCCTCCCCCTCTAGTCCGATAGGACAAGAGAGGGGGCTCCTTCCCTCTTCCCTCCCCCAATCCTATTCCAACTAGAAAGGGGGGAGTCCTATGGGGAGTAGGACTCCGCCAGCCGCCTTTGGGCTGGCCGCACTTCTTGCTCCTTTATATACGGGCAGGGGGCACCCTGAAACACAAGTTGATCTACGGATCGCCTTAGCTGCAGCGTGCCCCTCCACCATATTCCACTTCGGTCATATCGTCATGAGCTTAGGCGAAGCCCTGCGCGGAGAAGTCATATCGCCGCGAGCTTAGGCGAAGCCCACGCGGTGGAGCATCATCATCGCCACCACGCCGGCTGCGGTTGACGGAACTCATCCCGACACTTTGCCGGATCGGAGTCCGGGATCGCCATCGAAATGAACGTGTAACTCGAGGTGCCAGACGCTCGTGTTTCTTGGATCGGCTCGGATCGTGAAGACGCATTTACCACATCAACCGCTGTTATAACGCCTGCCGTTCACGAGGGTACGTGACGTACACTCTCCTCTCGCTATATGCCATCACCATGGTCTTGCGGTGCGTAGGAAAATTTTTGAAATTACTACGCTCCCCAATGATGAAGACGAGCGAGGACTCGAGACAAGATGGAGGCGCCAGAAGACGGGAGGGCGGCTAGCCCTCGCTCGACCATACCCCAAAGAACGAGCCACGCCCATCTGAGCCAGCCGCTGCCGTGAGACGATCAAACTGAGATCGCTTCTGTACCACCTTTACGCCACGCCGCGCCGCCACGCCTCGCCTTCCAACCCCATCCGCTGCTTCTAGGCTGCTGCCTTGTCTTTATTTTTATCTCTGCTTGTTAGTCTTTCGAAAGAACTTTGTTTATTCGCACAATTCCACCAAGGTGTATTCTCGAACTCTCGTTTCAAGATCCGCCAAGGGCCTAAGTTTGTGTAAATATTATTCTAATTTCATGTTCTTGCTTATTGTTCTTGTGGCTTTTTTCCTTTGCCGCTTTCCTCCTTAGATGCCGCCTGCCCATCGGCAACCGCTTCATGGATTGCCGCTAGGCAGGTCAAGTGCTTGGCTACTTTGGGAAGGCAAGTACTTGGCCATTTTAGAGTCGCTTATGTTGTAGAAAACGACAAATCGCTTCTTAAGAGTCGGTTTTCACCTAAACGGGTTGCGCTTCCGATTTAAACTATGTGTATGCTTTGGATCCTAGCCATTTTTTTGCGTGGGCGCTCGCTTACCTTTTACTCCTGCCCACTAAACAACAAGCCTCATGAGCTGCGTAAGCTTCGACGGAGATTTGCTTGGGCACCGTGACGCTACTTATCGGACTTCGTGAAGCACTTCATAGCTCAGGCGGTGAGTCCCCGGGCCGACTAGTCGAGCCCGTGCCAAACAGCATAATCAATGGGTAACATACTCAAAGGCATAATTTTATCATACAGATAACAAAGAGGGCAGTCCTCGAGTCTGCCCTGGGGGCCCGGAGTCTTGGTATTTCAAAACACAAAGGGTAGCGTGGGTACATACTCGCATCAATCAGAAAATCTTCTTGAGGAGATTCGATTCCATGGCCGCCTGCTTTTTGCCGGAGTCTGCCTTTATGCGTTCTCTGGGCTTCGAAGGCCGATCGTAGTAGGAGTCGCTGCCCAACACTTCATCGATGATGAACGGTCCTTCTACCGATACCAGTGCTGGCCGGTTCGCCGGATCAGTCGGAGCACAAGGTCGCCTCTAGGAAAGATCTTGGCTTCGACCTTCTTGTTGTAGTAGCTGCCAGTAATCTGCCGGTAGATGCCGGACCGGCCGAGTGCTAGCAGTCAAGCCCTCTTCCAGCAGACGACGCCGCCTTTGACGTGGCTTCTTCCGCTTCCTCCTCGGTACACGGTGACTCGCGGGAGTCGAACTCTATATCCGCTAGGGATGATGGCTTCAGCACCGCATACGCAGGAAGAAGGGTGTGAAGGCTGACTTGTTTGGAGTCGTGACGCAGACTTCCGTGAGGACGGTCGGCAACTCTCGCCGCCAGAGCGTCCGAATGCTCCAAAGTGGTTCGACCAGACGCAGGCTGATGCCGCATAAGATGAGGCCGCTCGTTCGCTTCCACCCGGCCGCTTGATCATGGATGGGCAACGGATGCTAAGTCCAATGGATGCCTCGCGCCACGCAGAACGGGCCAGGCGCTCTTGGCGTAAATTTGTGCCGCTGTTTCGTGATGATGCTGTGGTACGCCGCATCGAAGTCATGATGTCGGTGATGAAAGTCACCGCCAGAGACCATTCAACTTTTTGATGGGTTTTGCCTCTATCCACTTGGTGAACTTGTCCACCGTGACAAGTAGGTGAGTTAGGCCACCCAGCGTCCGCCTTGAATGGTCCCACCATGTCCAGTGCCCTGCATAAGAAAGGGCCAAAGCGATGGGGATAGTCTTGAGTTACCGGTTTACTGGCGGCTTGGAGCGAACACCGCACCCTTTGCATTTTTGAACTAATTCTTGGCCTCTTCGCAGGCGGGGCCAGTGTAAGAAACCGTGCTTGAAGGCTTTGGCGACGAAAGTGCTCGAGGCTGCATGATGGCCGCATCACCTCGATGGATGTCTTCAAGGATTGCCCGCCTTGTTCTCGATTCGACGCAGCGCCGGTAGACACCGTGACGCCGCACCTCACCAGCTCTTCTATTGACTATAGTAGGCTGCCGGCCGGGCGCTGTAATTTGCCGAGCCAAGGTTTCACTGCTGGTAGCTCTCCGCTACTAAGAACTTCAAGATGGGCTGGGCCCATGAGGGTGCTGCTATTTCTTCTCGCATGTACCAAGATCGCTACTTGGACGAGGGCGCCTGGCCGGGAGGTGGCGGTTGAGTCCGCAGCAGCTTGTCGAAGTTGAAGAAGTCCCCGCCGATTGGCGCAGCCCCTGTAGCCGAGTATCGAGTCTTTGCAAAGGTCGCCGTAGTCCCCTGGCTGGGTTCAAGTCCTCCGGCCGCTTCGACCGCCGCGTTTGGGGGCGCCTTCAAGGATTCTTGTGTCGCTCGCTGGCGGCTCGAGTCGGATCTGCTTTCTTCGTGGAGCCGCACAAAATGGAGTCTCAATCGTGACGGTTTGATTGGATGGCTTGAGAAGGCGCTCAAGGGCTTACGCCGATGGTATCGCCTGCCGGTGGAACCGATTTGCCAAGGCATCCGCTTGGTCGTTGTCGCTTTCACGTGGAGGAATTCACATCCTCAAAATATCCACTCACCGCTGTACTGTAAAGCGTAGCTCACCATATTTGCATCTTTGGCATCCCAATCGCTTTGGATGACTCGTTGGACCACCAAGTCGGAGTCGCATAGCATGATCCGCGAATGCCGAGCTTCTTTGGCAAGCCGGAGCCCATGGATGAGCGCCAGATTCGGGCGACGTTGTTGGAGGCGGCGAAATGGATCTGCAACGCCAGCATTTGAGCTTGTCGCTTTAGGGAAGTGAGGACCACGCCGACTCAAGCCGGTGCGCATCTTGGAGCTATCAAAGTGCATCCGCCAATGGGTGGAGCCTGGCTGCCGCGGCAGATATCGTCTCGCCCAATCGACGAGGAAGTCGCCGCTGCTTGTGACTTGATGGCGCGGGCTGGTAAAGATAGTGGGGGGCCAACTTATGGCCCATTTGGCCACTCGGCCAAGCATCTCGCCCATGATGATCTCGCTAGTGGGGCCGTAAACCACGGTGATCGGATGCTCTTGAAAGTAAGGCTTCAACTTCTGTATGCAAAGTGCACGCCAGAACACATCTTCGTAGTGAGGTTAGTTCTGCTGGAGGTCGATGCAGACTCGCTCGTAATACACTGTCTCTCGGACAGTAGCGCTTTGCCTTCCTCCTTCATGCTCAACCACAATAATCGTGGCCGACTACCCCCGCCGGTGGCAGTAATATACAGAGCATGGGCCTTTTGAGTCGGAGCCGCCAAAGACCGGGGAGAAGTCAGATTCTCTTCAATCGAGAAAAGTCATTCGCTTTGAGTTCCGCTCAAGAAGGTGGTCTTTCATAAGCCGGTACAGAGGAGCTTTTTCACCCAGCCGATCGATGAATCGGCCGATAGATGCCAAGCAGCCGCTAATTTCTGCACATCTAGTAGTCGCTGGGTACTTCCATCCTCTCGATCTCCTTGATCTTCACGGGTTGCACTTATGCCGCTGCTCGGATACCGTGAAGCCAAGGAGCTGGCCGGTGGTACCAAGACGATTTCTTCGGGTTGAGCTTGATCTCGAATCGGGCGCAGTTCTCAAAGGTCTCTTTGAGGTCTTCCAACAGCGCTCGCTCCCGCTCTTCACCACCACGCCGCCCACGTAAACGTATGCTTCGCCAAGCTGCTTGAGGAGGCACTTCGCATGCAACGCCGAAGGTGGCGCCGCTGCCTCGCCGAACGCCATGGTCGCAGCGTATGGCTCCAAATGGCGTGATGAAGGCGGTCTTCAACTGGCTCCGCGGTTCAGCTTGATCCGATGATATCCTCGAATATGCATCTAAGAAGCTCAACAGCCGTGATCCGGTTGTGGGATTCTATCACCGATCAATTCTGGCAGAGCGTAACAGGTCCTTGGGGCAGGCTTTGTTGAGGCTTGTGTAGTCAATACACATCCGCCATCGCTTGTTCTTCTTTAGTACCAAGACCGGTTCGCCAACCATTCCGTAAAGAAAACTTCCATGATGAAACCGCCGCGAGGAGCCGAGCTATATCTTCTCCAACAACTCTTTTTTTCTTCCGATAGGCGGCGCAAGGCTGCCTCGACGGGCTTCACATCAGATCGGACATGTAACTTGTGCTCGGCGAACTGGCGCAGTACACCTGCATGTCCTTGGGGACCATGCGAAGATGTCCCGATTCTCATGGAGGAAATTGACGAGCTCGCTTTTCTATTTGCCAAGGTTTGCACCTATGACAACAGATTTCTCCTGGGTGCTCCGGTCCAAGGGTATCTTCTGGTCTCTTTGGCTGGCTTGAACGAGCCTCATCAATTTTTGGGTCGGACGATATCTCGGCTGCTTGCCGCCACCGCCACAATCCGATCCAGAGTTGCTTCACCATGATCACTGTGGACTCGCCAGCCGTTGCTTTCACCAAGGCAGCGGACGACTCTCAGAAGTCGCTGCCTACGGCCGAATCCCTTGAACTCCCAAGATCTTCATCTTGAGGTAGGCGAGTGGGGATCACCATGAACTTGGCCAAAGCAGGTCGGCCAAGCAAGGCATGGTAGGGGCTCGAGGTCCACCACTTCGAACCGCATCGCTCGGCGAAGTGATCCTTGTCCCCAAAGAGGACGCCCATCGAATCTTGCCAATCGGGAGCAGGAAAGGCTGTGCATAATTCCGTGGAACACAAACCACTATGTCAAGCTGCCTTTGCTTGATTCCTAGCTCTCCATCGTGATCCTTGTACAGATGTTGATGCTGCTGCCCGCTTATCAAGACTGTGAGAAGCGAAGCGCCCGCCATCCGCGGGCAAGGGTGGCTCCAAGACCAGGTGTAGGAGCCCGGATCTCGCATCACCGGGTGATCGCGACGGCTCCAAATTGATGGGCTTCTGACCAAAGGTATGAATTCGGGGCATCCGATGCTACCGATTCACTTCTTGCCGCTGCCGTCACGCGGCGCGATCATCACCACGCTGTAAACACGACATAGGCGCCAGGTTTCTCCGGGTAATCATCTTGTACTGCGCCGATCGGCTCGGACAACCGCTGCCGGGCGCTGTGGAGGCGGGCGCCCAAGAAAGTGAGGAGGGCAAGGCCGCTCCCTTGGCGATCCCGGTGAGCCAAAGGCACTTCCGGTGGTGTGATTTGACGCTTTCGCGCCGCCGTGGAACTTGCAGGTCCGGCCCAGTTCCGCCAGAAGAGAAGGCCGCAACCGCTTGACTTGCCGCTTTCGCCGCTATGTGAGGCTGCCCTCCGCCGCTGGTTTTGATCATACCCGTCCGGCTATTGGAAGCCGGCGCGGGCCTTGGCGCTTATGATCATTCTCGTTGTTGCCGATCGGGCGCCGCCACCGGAGTTCGGGAGCATGAGGAGCTACTTTGCTTGGTCGTGATCGACTTTGATCTCCGACTTCATGGAGGAGTCGGCAAGGGCGCATTTGTTTCTATGACTAGCAGCTCGCCGAGGGTCTCCGGCTCGCCGCAAAGGAGCTTGTGCTTGAGGAGGGTGCCTTCTCCGCACCCTGCGGTGAAGTACTGACTGCTCGCACTCGTGGCACTCCTTTGCAGAGTTCCGGAGCTCGCCTTCAGCAAGGTGAGGTAGTCGCGAGTGGACTCATAGGCCTTGTACGACAAGGACAGCCGACGAGGCTTGGGAGGTCGCCAGTGTGCTCGTGAAGGCGGACGAAGGCCTCGTGAAGTCGACCCAGCCGCTGATGCCGCAGTGGCTTCAAGTGTTCAACCATGTCCGGCCGCGGCCTCGAGCATGAGGGAATATACTTTACGGCAACGCGCTTTGTTGCCGTCATGAGGCCGACGGCCGTGGAGTAGTCCACTAGCTCAGTCCCGGCCACGGAGCCGGTATTTGGGTGTGTCTCGGGGAGTGTGAATCTCGGGAAGGGCTCGCCTCGATGCGAGGTCCAAACAGGGCGGCCCAACTCGCTTTCTTCTTCTAGCGCCAGGATCGTGGAGTCGCCGATCCGGCGGGCGCCGTTTTCCGACTTCTCGGCGGTTAAGGCGGTCGCCAGAGTCGGATTCTCGACGGTGGTGGGGAGACTTGCCTTTCTATGGGGAGGAGGAGGTTGATAGTCGCCCCGCCGCTTCCATCGCTTTTGGGCGGCCGCTTCGCCGCGCCGATGGAGATGTGGGTCCAGCTATGGCGGTCGACAGCCGGATCTCTGGTTCTTTCTTCACGGACGCCGCCAAGGCGCCCGAGATGTTGCGCTTGATCTCGGCGAGGAGGCAAGTCGCCGTGTTGTCGGGGCGCCTGCGGCGGCAGCCGGGCTTCGCCTTTGCGTATGCCGCCGAGGAGCTACCGACTCGCCCGCTATCAGCGGCGCCTCGCCGGGTTATCCAGCGTCGCGCCGCCACCGGCAGCGCGAATGTTCTCCGCAGCGGGCGATACAGGCGATCGCCCCAAACAGATCGGCGAGGGGCCGCTGGCCGCCGACCACGCTTAGGCGGTTAGGCCTGGGCGGAGCCGGGCGAAAGCCGCCTACGCTGATTCATCTCATTCCGATAGGCTTCCGATAAGCGCCTTTCATGCTTGCTACCGCGCGCTTACTGGAGCTGAAGGCGACGGCTTCCAGCTGCCAAGGCCGGGCGCCTCTCCGAATGGAGGCGGCCAGGTCTTGCGTAACTGCTGCCGAGAGGGTTACGAGCCCCTCACGCCGAGGGCTCCGCCAGGACTCGATGACGGTACTTCGCGGACGGTGTTCCCGCCGCCTCCGCGAGGGAGAGGCTCGTCAGAGATCACCACGCCAGGGGAATGCGCCGAGCGACGTGGTGTCGGAGTCACCAGATCGGGTCGCTGGAGCCTACGGACTTCTGTGTCGGGCGGCAGCTCGCCGTCGACGTGGAGCTGCTCGAGGAGGCCCGCGAGGAGGCTGCCGTCTGCGTGCGGTTCGGACGCAGGCTCGCCGGAGAGGCGAACCTCGCCGACAAGTTCGTGAGGCAACTCGCTGCAGGCAACCTCGGGCGCCATGCAGCGCTGGGCAAGCAAACTCCATCTCATGCAGGGCTGGCTGCGCCGCCAGGAGGAAGAGGGTTCCCGCCCGAAAGCAGTGTCTCCTGGACGACGGTGCACTGTGCCCCATGGTGGGCGCCAAATGTTGGGGTTGGTGCTATATATGCCAAAGGATGGCTTATCATGGAGGGGGCGTAGAACGTCGCCGCGTGCCTCGAAACGGATGAGGCGAAGACATGCACGCCGCGAATCTTACCAGCCTTTCGTGGCTCTCCGAGGAGATAACACCCCATCGCTGCTCATGGGTCTCCGTGATGATCACTATGGAAAGTGGGTACAAGAGGCCTTGAGTTGTTCGGGTGAGGAAGGAGAAGGGCACGCTTGCTTCTCTCTCTCTATGTGTGTGTCTAAAACTACTAGCTTCCAACCCTTTGCATGGGTGCCCCGGGGTTTGAGAGGCCTACCTCGGGGTACAACGGTAATCCGGCTGGGTGTGGGTCCGCCGCCGCCTCCTAAGTCGCCATCTTCTCCGCCGACTAGTGGGCCCCGCCGACCAGGGCTCTCACGACGGCTCCAGATGGGGCCGATAGCTTTTGTCCGGCCATGCAAGGGGTCTTGCTGCCGCAGACATCGAGCCGTGAGCTTCTAATGACGCGAGCTTGGTTATGGTTATAACAACAGTGCCGCCTCGGGCGGGCGATCATCATTTCTCCGCCTTGTTCTGTTAATGGCGCTGGGGCCCGGGAGGGGCCGCCGACTTTCGAGGCCGACTCCAACGGGTCCGCCTTTGGGGCGCCTGCCGTCTTTTGGTACTCCCGCCGACAGCGGGTCCCGCTGCCTTCGGGTCGCATGCATGTGCCATCATGGGTACAGAATCTGCCCACTTGGGTTGATGTCGTGGCCGGGCGTGGCAACAGGTGCGCCGGTCGGAGATCTCCGCTTCGGACGGGCGCTCTCAGAGCTATACTCTGCCTTTTTATGAGTAGGGGGATGGCCGCGAGGCGGCCTTACCCCATCCCGCCTGTAGTCGCCAAATAGGAGGTGGTTGGGGTCGCGGGCCGCCTCCCCAGAGCCGGCCTCGCTGGAGGTCGCCGGGCTTGAGTCGGCTTGTCCCGAGGTCGCCTTAAAGTCGGCTTGTCTTGAGGCCGCCTCGACTCGCCTGAGAAGAGTTGGCGACTCACGCCGATTCAAGGCTGCTTGCCTTGGGGTCTTGAGGGCGAACTCCGCCTCGATGTTTTGAAAGGTTCAGGCTCGGGTTTGCCTACCCATAGTCCATTATCTGGCTGTGTGGAATATTTTTGTAGTTTGCAAAAGCACCTAATTAATGCTCTTGTTTTTCTCAAAAATTATGTTTATCAATGCATTAATTGCAATGCATGCATGCATAAAGTACATGCATTGCTCAATTTTTCTTAATACTTGCATGCAATGATTTAATGCACCTTGGAATCTGAACACGTGATGGGGAACAACCAAATTGAGCCTTATAAAATGGAAAAACTAAAATGTTGAGATAAGCCCTATAAAACCGGAAAGGAGGGGGTAGAAAAAGAACTACTCCATCCGGGAATAATGCCGCACTTCAAAACTAGAACCGCTAATAAATTTTGAGCTTATGCTCTCGTCACATTCCAAATTACTCCACGCTATATTGAATTGCAAACCTGTTCACACCGATCACAACCTAAACGGGTTCCCACTTAGGAGCGTATTAGTACCACGCTATATTGAATTGCAAACCTGTTCACACCAATCACAACCTAAACGGTTTCCCACTTAGGAGCGTATTAGTACTCGGTTATAAACACTAGTATGCCAAGATGACTGCACATTCCTCCTCAACTCCTCATCCACAAAAACAAACAAGTCATTCAGCATCCTTCCCTTGCGTCTGCCATGGCTAGCGTGAGTTCTGGGTCGAGAGATTGCCACCAGGGAGAGGCGAGCATGGAAGTGGAAGAACGAGAGATGCCCCGCCTCGCTGCGAGAGCAACCGACATGTCCCGTCACGCGGAAGTAGCAGCACAGAGGTGCCGCTGCGCTGCTGAAGCCGCACGGAGGTCCCACACGCCGATGCAAGCAGATCGGTCCGGCCGCTACCAAGAAGCAGCAGAGATGTCCTGCCGCACCGCTAATGCAGCAGATGTCTTGCCAGCGCCGCGGGCGGCTCGAAAATTTCGCGGCAAAGCGACGATCGTTATAAAGCGCATGCATGCGATCGTCCATAGCCAGATGGATCAGATCTCCGGCCGGGCGAGGTTGCAGGATGACATGAAAGCCTCGCTTGAACAAAGCTACCGCGCGTTGACAACTAAGGGAGGGCAATGAGAGGCTCCGGCCGAGCGCGACTGTTGAGGGAGAAGATTGTCCGGGTGCGCATCAGCAGGAGGAGACCAGTGCCTTGTTGAAGAGGACCGCGCCATCGCCAAGAAACTTATGGACGAGAATGACATGCTCCGCAACGAGCACCAAAGGCTGGTGGAGGAATCCGTGGATGTTCTCAAGCAGCGCCTTAAGGACACGAAGAGCTTCATCGCCGCCGCCACGGAGACTAGTTCCCGCTGCCTGCAGCAACGATCAAGAAAGTAGAGATCCATGAGCCGATCCTTGTCTTCCTTCTTCTTTGCCCTTGTGTATTTCAAGCGTAGTCAAGATGTGGCTTTTTAATTGTCTTTATAATTATGTAAGACAATTAATCGCCCTTATATATTCATCTGGCCTTGCTATAAGTCGCAGAGATGCTATAGGTCCGCCGGATCTTACATCAAGATCCGTGCTTTCAGATTTTCTTTTTACTCTTAAATCTCACGAGTGAGACATAGCCATGCCATTAAATGAGGCTTGGGCACCATTAATGGAGACCTTGGGAGAGAGGTGGACGGCGATGGAGGTCAAAGGCTCTCCTCCGGATAAGCACGCAGGGGGTCTGATCGCACGCCTCAGACTAAATAGCTACCCTGCACGGCGCCTCCTAGCTAATAAAAATGGGACGCGTATGCACGAAATGGTACTAGTAAGTAGAACGCCCACGGTTTCAATAATACTTGCTTCCAATTGTAACGTGACAGCACTTGTTCCAAAATGACTTTGTTGATTGTTAATGTGCGCTTCGCAAATCGGACTGCAAAATTACCACAGCATGTTGGTGCCATGTCATGGCACCATGCCAAGTTTCATTATTTTCATGCGTGTTTTGGATTTACAGGAATTAAAAAACTAAGTTTCTCAATGTTTCCAACCCAGCCACAACGCTCAGAATTTTGAATTTCATTCCCATTTCTTGCATGGAACCTAGAAATTTACCCGAGGACACACATGTGATTTTTCAACCAACTTTGGTGCATTGGAACATGTGCTTGTTATTTCAAATTTGAATTATGCACACAAAGGTGACACGCTCTCCTAGAACCATTTGAGCCTTCTTGAGAGAAGCTCCATTTGTAAGAAGCTTATACCAAAATTTGTTCCTATCCGCCAATTTTTTACCACGGCATGGTACTACCATGACATGACACCATGCCAAGTTTCATGATTTTAAAACCAAGTTTCTCAATGTTCTCGACCGAGCCACGATGCCCAGATGTTTGAATTTTATTCTCATTTTTTGCATGGGACCTAGAAATTCACCCGAGGACACAAATGCGATTTTTCAACCAACTTTGGTGCACGGGAGCATGTGCTTGTAGTTCAAATTTGAATTATGCACATTAAATGACCAAAACTCAATTAATGTGTAAATAAGGCCAAACGAAGCCGGAATAATTCCAAAATTTAACAGGCACTCATGTAGTTCTATGTTGCCTTTGTAAATAAACTCAAGGGGACAGCGATATCGTCAAGACTCAAAGGTGGCACGCCCTCTCGTAACCACGTGCCTTCTTGAGAGAAGCTTCGGTTTGCAAGAAGCTTATACCAAAATCTGTTCCTATTAGGCCAATTTTTTTTACCACAGCATGGTAGTACCATGACATGACACCCATGCCAAGTTTCATGATTTTCAAACGTGTTTTGGATTTACAAGAATTTTAAAACCAAGTTTCTCAATGTTCTCGGCCGAGCTACGATGCCCAGATGTTTTAATTTTATTCTCATTTCTTGCATGGGACCTAGAAATTCACCCGAGGACACAAATGTGATTTTTCAACCAACTTTGGTGCACGAAAGCATGTGCTTGTAATTCAAATTTCACTTATGCACATTAAATGACCAGAAACTCAATTAATGTCTAAAAATGACAAACGAACCCGGAATAATTCCGAAATTTAACAGGGCACTATGTAGTCCTATGTTGCCTTTGTTAAGAAACTCAAGGGGGGCAGCGATATCATTTCACACTCAAAGGTGGCACGCCCTCTTAGAACCACGAGCTTCCAAATCGCCCAATTTTTACCACAACATGTTAGTGCCATGACATGACACCATGCCAAGTTTCATGATTTCCAAAGAAGTTTTGGATTTACATGAATTTAAAATCTAAGTTTCTCGATGTTCTCGCCGAGTCATGACGCCAGATGTTTGAATTTCATTCTCATTTCTTCCATGGGACCTAGAAATTCAACCAAGGACACACATGCATTTTTTCAACCCACTTTGGTGCACCGAGCATGTGCATGCAATTCATATTTAGATTATGCACATTAAAAGTCCGAAACTCAATTAATGTATAAAAAGGCCAAATGAACCCGAAATAATTCCAAAATTTAACAGGGCACTCATATAGTTCTATGTTGCCTCAGAAGAAAAAATCAAGGGAGGCAGCGATATCGTTTCAAGCACACAAAGGTGACACGCCCTCTGGAACCACGAGGCTTGTTGAGAGAATCTCCGGTTTTGCAAGAAGCTTATACCAAAACTTGTCCCAATTCAGCCAAAAATTATACATATGAAAACAGGGTTTACATTATCCCGAACATCTCGCTACCTAGACCAATAATGTACTGTGATTTGAATTCAACATAAAATGGATACAAATATTTGAATTGGAGAGCGTATGGTACATGTAGTTCATAGTGAAATATGATTACTGCCATATGCATGGTTTTTGTTATCAAGATAATATTTAAATTATTGTATAACTTGACAACAATCGTATTCAAATAAGGAAAATTGATTCAAATTTAGTCCATATGGTAGACGACAATATATATGTTCACATGGTGGAGCAAAATGTTCATATATGATGGAAGATCAAAATGTACGACTACATCAATTATAAACCGCAAGGTCACCTAGCGATATATTCGAATTCAACATAACGTGGATTCAAAAATTGAAATTTGAGATCCTGGCATCTGTAATCATATAAAAAGGGACATTACTCTTTCTTTGGTGGGTATTGATTTGTTTTTTGTTGTTGTTGAGGGAAGTGCGAATCGATTTGGTAATGTGCAGGGTAATCTTGTTCTCCCGATGTTTTTTACATTTTTCTTGTAGTTTTTCAATGGGCATCTATAGCAATATAGTAAAAGGGACATGACTCTCTTGTGTCTTGTATGAATTGTTTTTTACATGTTAAGTTTGTTCTCACGAACAAGGAATCTGCACCTTGTTATCCCGAAATTTTCAAGCTCGAGTATCCTTTGTCTCACCTGCTTTGAAACTCCCCCTTCAACCCAAGCCGCGCCTTTGTTATCCCGAAATTTGGTCGCGCACGAGAACTCCCTCCTCATCTGAAATCGGTCCCGCAGCCCGCATACGGAAATCCCCTTCTACCCTCACCGGAAATGAAGCTCCACGTCATGGGTGTCAAAACCGTGGGGTACGCCGTAACTTACCCTACATTTCAACAAGCGTTGGCCCCTAAGGTTGGCTCCTCCCCTTCGCCCCATTCATACACCGAGGCCGCCAAAACCCGCGAAACCCCACGCCTCCGCCAGCCTCCCGACCGCCGCCTAGCTGAGACTCTTCCTCGACCACGCCGCCCACCGCAACAGCTCGCCGTCCCTCATCCACCGCACCGGATGAGGATCCGCTTGTCGATCTCGCTGCCCCGCCGGATCAGCCGCCTGCCCCTCCACCTCCAAGGAGCTGCCCCGACGCTCGCTTTGTCTATCGCGCCACCTCAATCCCCACATCACCGCCTTGACCTGCCCCACCGAACCGCATCACCTCACCAATTCTCCGATGAAGCCGAGGCCAACTCGCACCACCAAGGAGGTTCTGACTCACCGCTGCATTTTATATTTTATTCGATCTCACGGGCTGCCGGTGCTCGATAATCGAAAGCGACATGGCGGTCTTCATCGACGGCGCCGCCGCCGCCACATCATCCATGGCGCCTTCCCCATGTCGCTTGCTTCTCGGCAGCGATTTCCACAACGCACACTAGCTGCAGCTGCCCGCTCTCGCCGCTATGGCTCGTTTTGTTGTCGGTCATGCTGCCGTGACCGCTTTGCTTTCGTTCGGCTGCTGCTTACTTTGCTCGCTATATTGTCATTGCTGTTGCTGCACGACCTTCGGCAGCTACAGAGTTATCGCTTAGCACTCGTCATGGTGCTATCGCACGACTTGCTCTCCGCTAGTGCATTCCCCGCCGAGCATCCGCTGATTTAGATCATCGCTTTTGCTACTAGTGCTCGAACGCCTAAACATCTATTGCAATGCTCACACTAGTTCAATCAGTTTTACAAGAAAATTCAGTTTCGATCAGAAAGTTCATTTTCTTCGCTAAGTTCGAGTGAACAGTATTTACAACATCTATCGGAGCGGCCGTGGTGCGTTGATGCGCTTTACATCTAGCACTTTTTGGTGATGTATTTTACATCATCTATTGCGATGATATTAGGGTCCCACTTCAGATTAACGTTGTTCCGCCTTGTCCCGCTTCAGCCTCATCGCCAGACACCTTAGCGGAGCTGCTCCAACGACGGAATCATTCCATCACAAAATGAGCAAGACTCGACGCCGCTTCCAGAGGCCTCGGATCTTCTTCCCCGCCCCGACAAATACACCAAAGATCATCACCATCCTCCATGTCCAACCCAATGATGCCGAGGTCCACAAGGCTATGCCAAAGAGGTTGTACACTGTCGCATCACTTTGTTACTCAAGATTCATGTCGATCCTCGTGGATCCTTTGCTATGGAACTACTATTCGCAAATCTGTTAGAAGGAGGAGCAAAGCAAAACTGGAGGATTTTTTTCCTTTGGTGTCTTTTTCAAGAAAAACATAGGAATTTTATTCACTTGGACGCCCTTTTCAAATAAATATGCACGAAGAATGTAACTAATTGCATTATCGGCATAATAAGATTCTTATTTTTTCATTTTCACGTGGTTTGACTTTAATTTGACCACGCTTTCTCCATTCCTTGTTCTTCCAATTCATGTGAGCCAAACACCCAGTGTTGATCGAAATCCTATGTTTCCAAATGCTTTGTTTTGCACGCGCATTCCTATCCTATTCTTGTGTTTTTCTTGTCCCTCGCTTATAGAATCCTCCAATTCTAAGGAGCCCTTACAGATTTACTTCATTTTCAGATAGGCGCCAAAGAAAACTCGTGTGTTACGCCCCGCTCCTGCCAGGTCGCCATCCACCCCACCGAGGTGCACCATCGACAAAAGTTGCTTCATCGCAGCAGTAGATCCCCGCAGACTTTCTTTCGCCGCCGCATCATCTTCTCCCTGTCGGCAGCCACGCCTAACTGCATTACCATCATCGATCGAAAGCAGATGAACCCGTGGACTACATAGCCCTAAGAGAGGTCGCAGTTTTTCGTGTTTGCTTACGCTATACATCGGTTATTATTACCTGCTACTTTATCGCTCAAACTTGAGTTTTGAATTGCCCATGGGTCTCATATCGAGCCAGCAACGAATAGTATATGTCTACTAGCTGGTTCATCCGGGGTCTTCTATGGTTCATGTTGGTGGGCAACAAACAATAGATGATCCATTGTCTATCTTTTTAAATTGAAGCTATAATTCACCTCGCTATCATTAGTTTTGGATCCATCCACTGCTTGCTACCATCAGTCTTGATTTTTGCATGCACCCTTAGGCCTTACAAAATCTAACTATTTTTTTTATTATGCATGTCGATATTGTACACAATCATACCGAACATGTAGAGAAAAGAGAAGATCATATGGGAATATAATGTCATGCGACGCCGGCCCATGGTGGGCGGCGGGCCCCCTCCTGCATTTCTAGATTGTATTCCAGAGGAAGATAACTGCTCAGATGGAGATTCGTATGAGCCACCATGCCTGCTTACCACCCGAGGTGTTTGTTTAACTCGCATGCCGATGTTGGTCATATCATGCATATGGCGCTTGCATTGCTTACATTATACATCTTATATGTCATCACTTTAGTTTAGATTTGCTTTGTGTGAATGCCACCTGCTTGGTTTCTATATCATATCTTCACCATTCTTAATATTTGTCTTTTAGAGATTTCAACAAGTGACTACATACGGAACAAAATGAGTGAATCTCCACTCTAAAATATGTCTATATACATCCGTATGTGGTAGTCCATTTGAAATCTCTAAAAAGACAAATATTTAGGAACGGAGGGAGTATATGGGAATTATGCAATGCCATCTTCTTTAGCGAGGCATCATATACGTGAATCATTGATAGAGGCAAAGGTGTCCCGTCTTTCGATGAGATGATGGATATCGCTTTGGTGGAAGTCGACTTTGACGATCCGACTACGAACGTGCGAGGACGTCGCGCCTTAGCAATCGCTAAACCAACTCCGAGAGGTTATTGACCACGCCGGAGCACGATCATGTTGGAAATATGCCCTAGAGGCAATAATAAATTAGTTATTATTATATTTCCTTGTTCGTGATAATCGTTTATTATCCATGCTATAATTGTATTGATAGGAAACTCAGATACATGTGTGGGTACATAGACAACACCATGTCCCTAGTAAGCCTCTAGTTGACTAGCTCGTTAATCAATAGATGGTTGCGCTTCGACCATGGACATTGGATGTCATTGATAACGGATCACATCATTAGAGAATGATGTGATGGACAAGACCCAATCCTAAGCCTAGCACAAAGATCGTAGTTCAGATGCTAAAGCTTTTCTAATGTCAAGTATCATTTCCTTAGACCATGAGATTGTACAACTCCTGGATACCGTGAGGAATGCTTTGGTGTACCAAACGCCACAACGAATCGGGTGGCTATAAAGGTGCACTACATGTATCTCCGAAAGTGTCTTTTGGGTTGGCACGAATCGAGATCGATTTGTCACCCGCAGACGGAAGAGGTATCTCCGGGCCCACTCGGTAGGACATCATCATATCGTGCACAATGTGACCAAGGGGTTGATCACGGATGATGTGTTACGGAATGAGTAAAGAGACTTGCCGGTAACGAGATTGAACAAGGTATCGGATACCGACGATCGAATCTCGCAAGTGCAATACCGCTAGACAAAGGGAATTGTATACGGATCAATTGAGTCCTTGACATCGTGGTTCATCCGATGAGATCATCGTGGAACATCTGGGAACCAACATGGGTATCCAGATCCCGCTGTTGGTTATTGACAGGAGAACGCCTCGGTCATGTTCAGATGGTTCCCAACCCGTAGGGTCTACACACTTCAGGTTCGGCGACGCTTAGGGTTATAAAGGAAGTTTGTATGTGGTTAACGAATGTTGTTCGGAGTCTCGATGAGATCCCTGACGTCACGAGGAGTTCCGGAATGGTCCGGAGGTAAAGATTTATATATGGAAGTCCTGTTTTGGTCACCGGAAAGTTTCGGGTTTTCCCAGAACGCACGGGACCACCGGAGGGTCCTGGGTCCACCAAGTGGGGCCACCAACCCTGTATATCATGCGGGCCAAGTGTGGAGGGGACCAGCCCTAGGTGGGCTGGGGCGCCCACCAAGGCCCAAGGCGGGAAGAGTGGGAGGGCAACCCCAGGTCCAGATGGGCCTTAAGGCCCACCTAGTGGGCGCCTCTCTCCCCTTGGCCGCCCCTAGATGGGATCTAGGGCTGGCCGCACCCCTTGGGGTGGAACCCCAAAGGGGCGCAACCCCTTCCCCCTATATATACTTGAGGTTTTGGGGCTGCTGCACACATGAGAACTTCTCCTCTGGCGCAGCCCTACCTCTCCCTTCTCCTCTCCCACGGTGCTTGGCGGCCTCGCAGATTGCCACGCCTCCACCACCACCACGCCGCTGTGCTGCTGGATGGAGTCTTCTCAACCTCTCCTCTCTCCTTGCTGGATCAAGGCATGGGAGACGCCACCGGGTTGTACGCGTGTTGAACGCGGAGGTGCCGTCTGCTCGCACTAGGATCTCCGGTGATTTTGATCACGACGAGTACGACTCCTTCAACCCCGCTTCTCTTGAACGCTCGCTTAGCGATCTACAAGGGTATGAAGATGCACTCTCTTCCCTCGCTGCTGGTTTCTCCATAGATAGATCTTGGTGACACGAGGAAAATTTTGAATTTATGCTACATTCCCCAACAAAGGGCATCATGAGCTAGGTCTATTGCGTAGATTCTTTGCACGAGTAGAACACAAAGTAGTTGTGGGCGTTGATGATGTTCAATATGCTTACCGTTACTAGTCCAATCTTGTTTCGACGGTATTGTGGGATGAAGCGCCCGGACCGACCTTACACGTACACTTACGTGAGACAGTTCCACCGATCGACATGCACTTGGTGGATAAGGTGGCTAGCGGTGCCGCCTCCCACTTTAGTCGGAACGGATTCGATGAAAAGGGTCCTTATGAAGGGTAAATAGCAATTGGCATATCACGCTGTGGTTTTATGAGGTAAGAAACGTTTTGCTAGAAACCCATAGCAGCCATCAGAAAACATGCAAACAACAATTAGAGGACGCCTAACTTGTTTTTGCAGGTATGCTATGTGATGATATGGCCAAGAAGAATGTGATGAATGATATGTGATGTATGAGATTGATCATGTTCTTGTAATAGGATTCACGACTTGCATGTCGATGAGTATGACAACCGCAGGAGCCATAGGAGTTGTCTTTATTTATTGTATGACCATGCGGTCATTAAACAACGCCATGTAATTACTTTACTTTATTGCTAACCGTAGCCATAGTAGTAGAAGTAATAGTTGGCTAGACAACTTCATGAAGACATGATGATGGAGATCATGATGATGGAGATCATGGTGTCATGCCGGTGACGATGATGATCATGGAGCCTCAAGATGGAGATCAATGGAGCTATATGATATTGGCCATATCATGTCACTACTAGATAATTACATGTGATGTTTATTATGTTTATGCATCTTGTTTACTTAGAACGATGGTAGTAAATAAGATGATCCTTACAACAATTTCAAGAAGTGTTCTCCCTAACTGCAACCGCTATAAAGTTCGTCGCTTCTAAGCACCACGTGATGATCGGTGTGATGGATTCTTACGCTCACATACAACGGGTGTAAGACAGATTTACACACGCCAAACACTTAGGGTTAACTTGACGAGCCTAGCATGTACGCATATGGCCTCGGAACACAGAGACCGAAGGTCGAGCATGAGTCGATAGTAGATACGATCAACATGAAGATGTTCACCGATGATGACTAGTCCGTCTCACGTGATGATCGGACACGGCCTAGTTGACTCGGATCATGTAATCACTTAGATGACTAGAGGATGTCTATCTGAGTGGGAGTTCATAAGATGAACTTAATTATCCTGAACATAGTCAAAAGACCTTTTGCAAATTATGTCGTAAGCTCGCGCTTTAGTTCCACTGCTTAGATATGTTCCTAGAGAAAATATAGTTGAAAGTTGAAAGTAGCGATTATGCGACAGTAGAAAGCTTATGTCCTTAATGCACCGCCAAGGTGTCAACCCCAAACGCCGCTTGTGGATGTTTCAACATCGGACATACACATTTTGATAACTACGTGATAGTTTAGTTAAATGGTTTAGAGTAGAGGCACCAAAGAAGTTTTCAAACGTCATGAACATATGAGATGTTTCGAGGGCTGAAATTGGGATTTCGGCTCGTGCTCCACGCCAAGAGGTATGAGACCTCCGACGATTTTCTTAGCCTGCAAACTAAGGGAGAAAGCTCAATCGATGAGCTTGTGCTTAGATTGTCTGAGTGCAACAATCACTTGAATCGAGTGGGAGTTGATCTTCCAGATGAGATAGTGATGTTTCTCCAAAGTCATTGCCACCAAGCTGCTTTCGTGATGAACTATAACATATCGTGGATAGATATGATGATCTTGAGGTATTCACGATGTTTGACATCGCGAAAGTAGAAATCAAGAAGGAGCATCAATTGTTGATGGTTGGTGAAACCACTAGTTTCAAGAAGGGCAAGGGCAAGAAGGACACTTCATGAAACGGCAAATCAGTTGTTGCCCAAAGAAGAAACCCAAGGTTGAACCCAAACCCGAGGCTAAGTGCTTCGTAATAAGGGGAACAACCATCGAGCAGAATTACCCTAGATACTTGGTAGATAAGAAGGTCGGCAAGGTCGATAGAAGTATATTGATATACATTATGTTAATGTGTACTTTACTAATACTCCTAGTAGCACCAGGGTATTAGATACCGTTCGGTTGCTAAGTGTTAGAAACTCAAATAAAAGAGCTACGGAATAAAACGGAGACTAGCTAAAGGTGAGCTGACGATATGTGTTGGAAGTGTTTCCAAAGGTTGATGTGATCAAGCATCGCCGCCCTCTACCATCAAGATTTGTGTTAAACCTAAATAATTGTTATTTGGTGTTTGCGTTGAACATAGACATGATTGGATTATGTCTATCGCAATACGGTTATTCATTTAAGGAGAATAATGGTTACTCTATTTATTTGAATAATACCTTCAATAGTATTGCACCTAAAAGGAATTGTTTATTGAATCTCGATCGTAGTGATACACATTTTCATGCCAAAAGATATAAGATAGTAATGATAGTATCACTTACTTGTGGCACTGCCATGTGAGTCATATTGGTATAAAACGCATGAAGAAGTTCCATGTTGATGGATCTTTGGTCTCACTCGTTTTTGAAAAGTTTGAGACATGCGAACCATGTCTATTGGTGCATACGCATGAAGAAACTCCATACAGATGGACCGTTTGGACTCACTTGATTTTGAATCACTTGAGACATGCAAATCATACCACATGGGCAAGATGACTGAAAGCCTCATTTCCAGTAAAATGGAACAAGAAAGCAACTTGTTGGAAGTAACACATTTTGATGTGTGCAGTCCAATGAGTGCTGAGGCATGCAGTGAATATCGTTATGTTCTTACTTCATGGATGATTTGAGAAGATACTGAGTGTATTTACTTGATGAAACACAAGTCTGAATTATTGAATGGTTCAAGTAATTTCAGAGTGAAGTTGAAGATCATCGTGACAAGAGGATAAAATGTCTATGATATGATCATAGAGATGAGTATCTGAGTTACGAGCTTTGGCACGCAATTAAGACATTGTGGAAATTGTTTCACAATTAATATCGCCGAACACCATAGTGTGATGGTGTGTCCGAACATCATAGTTGCACCCTATTGATATGGTGCGTACCATGATGTCTCTTATCGACTACCACTATCGCTCATGGGTTAGGCATTAGAGACAACCGCACTCACTTTAAATAGGGCACCACGTAATTCCGCTGAGATGACATCGTATGAACTGTGGTTTAGAGAAACCTAAGTTGTCATTTCTTGAAAGTTTGGGGTTGCGACGCTTATGTGAAAAAGTTTCGTGTTGATAAGCTCGAACCCAAAGCGGATAAAATGCATCTTCATAGGACACCCAAAACAGTTGGGTATACCTCCTATCTCAAGATCCGAAGCAAAAGTAATTGTTTCTTGAATCAGGTCCTTTCTCGAGGAAAAGTTTGTCTCAAAAGTTGAGTGGGAGGATGGTGGAGACTTGATGAGGTTATTGAACCGTCACTTCAACTAGTGTGTAGAAGGGAACAGAAGTTGTTCCTGTGGCACCTACACCAATTGAAGTAGAAGCTATGATAGTGATCATGAAGTTTCGGATCAAGTCACTAACGCACTCGTAGGGTGACAAGGAGGCGATTACCAAGAGTGGTACGCAATCCTGTCTTGAAGGTCATGTTGCTAGACAACAATGAACCTACGAGCTATGGAGAAGCAATGGTGGGCCCAAATTCGACAAATGGTTAGAAGCCATGAAATTGAGATAGGATCCATGTATCGTAACAAAGCATGGACTTTGGTGGACTTGCCCGATGATCGGCAAGCCATTGAGATAAATGGATCTTTAAGAAGAAGACGGACATGGATGGTAATGTCACCGTATGAAGCTCGACTTGTGGAGAAGAGTTTTTCAAAAGTTCAAGGAGTTGACTACGATGAGATTTTCTCATCCATAGCGATGCTTAAGTCCGCCGGAATCATGTTAGCATTATCTGCATTTATGAAATCTGCAGATGGATGTCAAAATGAGTTTCCTTACCGGTCTTCGTAAGGAAAGGTTGTATGTGATACAATCAGAAAGTTTTGTCGATCCTAAGGATGCTAAAGGTATGCTGCTCCAATGATCCTTCTAAGGACCGGAGTAAGCATCTCGAGTTGGAATGTGCGCTTTGATGAGATGATCAAAGATTTTGATTTTATACAAAGTTTATGAGAAACTTGTATTTCCAAAGAAGTGAGTGGGAGCACTATAGATTTCTGATGAGTATATGTTGTTGACATATTGATGATCAGAAATGATATAGAATTTCTAGAAAGCATATAGGGTTGTTTGAAAAGTGTTTTTCAATGGAAAACCTGGATTAGGCTACTTGAACAATAAGCATCAAGATCTATAAGATAGATCAAAATGTTTAATAATACTTTCAAATGAGCACATACCTTGACATAATCTTGAAAGTGTTCAAGATGGATCACCAAAGAAGGAGTTCTTGCCTGAGTTGTAAGGTATGAAGTTAAGAGTTAAAGCTCACCACGGCAGAAGAGAGAGAAAGGACGAAGGTCGCCCCTATGCTTCGGACGTAGGCTCTATAGTATGCTATGCTGTACCGCACCGGAGTGTGCCTTGCCATGAGTCACTATAGTACAAGAATGATCCAGAATGGATCATTGGACAACGGTCAAAATTGTCCTTGGAGTAAATAAGGACATGTTTCTGTTATGGAGGTGATAAAGAGTTCGGCGAAAGGGTTACGCCGATGCAAGCTTTAACACCTATCCGAATGACTCTAAGTAGCAAACAGGATACGATAGTGGAACAACCATTTGAATATCTCCAAGTGGAGCGTGGAAGCAGCTTTATAATATGACCTAAAGATTTATGAAGTACACACGGATCTGAATGTTGCGCACCGCTGACTAAAACTTCTCTCTCAAGCAAAACATGATCAAACCCCGTAACTCATTGAGTCTTAATCACATGATGATGTGAACTAGTTTAATGACACTAGTAAACTTTTGGATGTTGGTCACATGGTGATGTGACTGTGAGTGTTAATCACATGGCGATGTGAACTAGATTATTGACTCTAGTGCAAGTGGGAGACTGTTGGAAATATGCCCTAGAGGCAATAATAAATTAGTTATTATTATATTTAATTGTTCATGATAATTGTTTATTATCCATGCTATAATTGTATTGATAGGAAACTCAGATACATGTGTGGGTACATAGACAACACCATGTCCCTAGTAAGCCTCTAGTTGACTAGCTCGTTAATCAATAGATGGTTGCAGTTTCCTGACCATGGACATTGGATGTCATTGATAACGGATCACATCATTAGGAGAATGATGTGATGGACAAGACCCAATCCTAAGCCTAGCACAAAGATCGTAGTTCGTATGCTAAAGCTTTTCTAATGTCAACTATCATTTCCTTAGACCATGAGATTGTGCAACTCCCGGATACCGTAGGAATGCTTTGGTGTACCAAACGTCACAACGTAATCGGGTGGCTATAAAGGTGCACTACAGTATCTCCGAAAGTGTCTTTGGGTTGGCACGAATCGAGATCGGATTTGTCACCCGCAGACGGAGAGGTATCTCCGGCCCACTCGGTAGGACATCATCATATGTGCACAATGTGACCAAGGGGTTGATCACGGATGATGTGTTACGGAACGAGTAAAGAGACTTGCCGTAACGAGATTGAACAAGGTATCGGGATACCGACGATCGAATCTCGGCAAGTGCAATACCGCTAGACAAAGGGAATTGTATACGGATCGATTGAGTCCTTGACATCGTGGTTCATCCGATGAGATCATCGTGGAACATGTGGGAACCAACATGGGTATCCAGATCCCGCTGTTGGTTATTGACCGAGAACATCTCGGTCATGTTCAGATGGTTCCCGAACCCGTAGGGTCTACACACTTAAGGTCTGGCGATGCTAGGGTTATAAAGGAAGTTTGTATGTGGTTAACGAATGTTGTTCGAGTCCTGATGAGATCCCTGACGTCACGAGGAGTTCCGGAATGGTCCGGAGGTAAAGATTTATATATGGAAGTCCTGTTTTGGTCACCGAAAAGTTTCGGTTTTTCCCAGACGCACGACCACCGGAGGGTCCTGGGTCCACCAAGTGGGGCCACCAACCCCGTAAGGCTGCGTGGGCCAAGTGTGGAGGGGACCAGCCCTAGGTGGGCTGGGCGCCCCACCAAGGCCCAAGGCGTGGAAGAGTGGAGGGCAAACCCTAGGTCCAGATGTGCCTTAAGGCCCACCTAGTGGGCGCCTCCCCCCCTTGGTCAGCCCCTAGATGGGATCTAGGCTAGCCGCACCCCTTGTGGTGGAAACCCCAAAGGGGCGCAGCCCCTTCCCTTATATATACTTGAGGTTTTGGGGCTGCTGACACATGAGAACTTCTCCTCTTGAGTAGCCCTACCTCTCTCCGCTTCCTCCTCTCAGGTGCTTGGCGAAGCCTCGCAGATTGCCACGCCTCCACCACCACCACGCCATTGTGCTGCTGCTGGATGGAGTCTTCTCAACCTCTCCCTCTCTCCTTGCTGGATCAAGGCATGCAAGACGCCACCGGCTGTACGTGTTGAACGCGGAGGTGCCGTCTGCTCGCACTAGGATCTCCGGTGATTTGGATCACGACGAGTACGACTCCTTCAACCCCGTTCTCTTGAACGCTCCGCTTAGCGATCTACAAGGTTATGTAGATGCACTCTTTCCCTCGCTGTTGGTTTCTCCATAGATAGATCTTGGTGACACGTAGGAAAATTTTGAATTTATGCTACGTTCCCCAACAGATCAACCTGACCACGAGGGTCTGTTTCCTGCGAGCAAACGAAGAACAAGCAAGAAACTGAGATTACAATCTGGATATTGCGAATATAAGATGAAAGCTTTATTGATCAAGGTGGGGTTCTGTGACGCCTTTGTCTGGTCGTTGAACACAAACGATGTACGCGAAGTTGCAGCTATGGCAAACTTTTAATCTAAACAAAACCCAAAGTCTAAACGACGCCTAAGGGCTGTATATATGGAGGAAGAGGGGGAATTTCGTGGTCTTTGGGAAGGGTCCAAACCAACCCTATCTCTTGTTTCCCCACACATACGGACTCTAAAAACAGCCTATACTCAAGTATTTCGAAAATACATGGGCCTGGCCCAATAATAAGGTGACGCAACACCTAGAATAGCCTCTGGATGAAAGGTATGAAGTAGCATCTTGTATATTTCGTCCAAGGCTTCATGCACTCATTATGGTGGCTTCAACGTCCTGAAATCATCACTTGTAACTCCGTTTGTTCCTCTTTGCGCATGCCATCATCTCCATGCTTGTTCTTGCTCCAATGTTCATCCTTCTCCAAGCTAGGCCCTTCATTTGTAAGCAAAACAAATGTATCCAATTTAGGCAGCATCATATTCTCATGAACATTAGAATCATTACCAAGAAACGAAAGTACCTGGTAATTTAATTGGCGTGCGCGAGCTCTAGTAATTGGTCCAGTATGTATAGCAGCAGGGGCTGTGGATGTAACAATGGATTATAAGCAAATTCAATATGAGGCAAGCATTCTTCCCACATTTTCTTATTATTCTTCAAATCAGCAACATTAACAGCATCATCGCTTTTATGACATGGTATAAAGTGTGCCATTTTCGAGAATCTATCCACGACAACAAATATGCTATCCTCCCTTCTTTGTTCGAGGTAAACCTAAAACAAAGTCCATAGATATATCCTCCCAAGGAACACTAGGTACATGCATAGGCATATATAAACCATGAGGATTGAGTCGTTATTTAGCTTTTTGACATGTAGTGTAGCGAGCAACAAAGCGCCAACATCCTGGCCTCATCTTTGGCCAAAAGAAATGTGTAGCAAGTACGCCCTCCATCTTCTTCACGCCAAAGTGTCCCATTAGTCCTCCTCCATGCGCCCCTGCAACAACAAAAGACTAACGGAGGTAGCTGAACGCATAGCTTGTTAGCACGTAAACACAAATCCATCATTAACGATTTAACTTGTTCCATGTTCTTCCTTCTTTACAATTCTGCAATACATCTTTAAAATCAGCATCATACACATATTGATCTTTGATGGTCTCCAAACCAAATATTTTGAAGTCAAGTTGTGAAAGCATAGTATAGCGATTTAGACAATGCATCAACAATAACATTTTATTTACCCTTCTTGTGTTTAATGACATAAGGGAAAGTCTCAATGAATTCAACCCATTTAGCATGTCTACGATTCAGTTTAGCTTGACTTTTAATATGTTTCAGAGATTCATGATCAGAATGTATAACAAATTCTTTGGGCCATAAATAATGTTGCCATGTTTCTAAAGTCCGAACAAGAGCATATAATTCTTTATCATAAGTAGAGTAATTCAGACTAGGCCCACTCAATTTTTTTTTCCAGAAAAGTATGCAACATGTTTGCCATCTTGTTATAACACACCTCCTAATCCAATTCCACTAGCATCACATTCAAGCTCAAATGTCTTATTAAAATCAGGAAGTTGGAGTAAAGGAGCATGTGTCAACTTATCTTTCAACACCGTGAAGGCTTCTTCCTGTGCGGTACCCCAAACAAAAGGCACATCCTTCTTTGTAAGCTCATTGAGAGGTGCAACAATGGTGCTAAAATCTCTCACAAAACGCTTATAGAATCCAGCGAGGCCAAGAAAACTCCTCACTTGTGTGACCGTTTTGGGATGCGGCCAACTCTCAATAGCTTCAATCTTGGCTTTATCAACTTCAGTTCCCTGTGGAGTAACAACATAGCCAAGAAAAGACACTGATCAGGCAAAAGGTGCACTTCCCAAGGTTACCAAACAAACGCATCACGAGAGCAATAAAAGCAACACGAAATGTTCCAAATGTTCCTCCAAAGATCTGCTATAAATCAATATGTCATCAAAGTAAACTACCACAAATCGTCCAATGAAAGCACGAAACTTCGCTCATTAATCTCATGAAAGTACTAGATGCATTAGTTAACCCAAAAGGCATGACTAACCACTCATATAATCCAAACTTAGTTTTAAATGTTGTTTTCCATTCATCCCCAATTTCATACGAATTTGATGGTATCCACTATGCAAATCAACTTTGGAGAATATTGTAGAGCCACTCAATTCATCAAGCATATCATCTAGCCTAGGAATAGGATGGCGATAACTAATAGTAATATTATTAATGCCTCTACAATCAACACACGCACGCGATGTACCATCCTTTTTCGCACTATAATAATAGGAACCACACAAGGACTAAGGGATTCGCAGATATAACCTTTGTCGAGAAGCTCTTGTACTTGACGATAATCTCCTTCGCCTCCTCCGGATTGGTACGGTATGGCGACGGTTTGGCAAAGTGAAGCACCGAATTAAGTCAATCTGATGCTCAATCCTCGAATAGGCGGTAATCCCGTGGCACGCCTTGTGGAAAGACGCCGAGAACTCCTGCAAAATGTTAGTGACAGCAGGAGGCAAAGAGGAAGGCACGTCCTCGAATGAAAATAATGCCTCTTTGCACACAAAAGCATAACAAACAGATTTTCTGAAATCTAGCTCATCAATATCAGATTTGGTGGCAAATAAACATGCACTTTTTAATTTAATTTCAGAAGCAACACTAGATGGTTTATTATTGGGCTTCATTTGTTGCTCATATTCTTTTGCCACAATCTGATTTTCACTCTTATTCTGCTCCTGTTTTGCTTTATTAGCTCTATTAATATCATCTTTCAAAATGGAATCAGGAGTCATAGGAAGCAAAGTAATATTTTTATCCTTATGAACAAGAGTATACTGATTATTTCTACCATGGTGTACAGAATTTTTATCAAATTGCCATGGTCTACCAAATAATAAGGAACATGTTGCATAGGTACCACATCACAATCAACATAATCAGCATATGTAGAGATACTAAAATGCACACTAACAAAGACGTGTTACCTTAACCTTGCCGCTGTTGTTGAACCATTGGATGTAGTAAGGATGTGGATGTGGTCTTGTGGTGAGAGAGAGCTCCACCATCTCCATTCTAGCCAAGTTGTTGCAGATCCTCCGCCTATGATGATGCGCACGTAACGCTCCTTCACAACTCCCTTTGTATGGAACAAATTATGCCACTGATTTTGCTCAGCTTGTGTGACCTGCACACTCAAAACACGTTGAGCAACTAAACATTCATACCTGCTGCCCTTCAGGAGCCATGTATTGTGTCTCATGATCAGAATCATCTCCACCGTGTTCTTCACGTAATAAGAGCCAACGCTCCTCATCATAGTCACTAGCAGACTCATACCCACCATCCTCGAGAGCAAGCATCACACGCTGAGATTTGCATTCTCGCATAATGACCTCTTCCCTTACAACGATTTACAAATAATATCACTTGTGTGCCCAGCTGATGCCATGGAAGAAGAAGAGCTCTGTAGGCTCGGCAGTGCGCCTTGGCGATAGTGGTGGTTGTGCTCGCTTTCTTGTATCACGGTTGAGGTGGCACCTAATGGAGGTGTTGGTTGATAACCCGCAAGTATACGGGATAGTTGTAGCCTCTTTGATAAGTAAGAGTGTCGAACCTAACGAGGAGCTAAAGGTAGAACAAATACTCTCAAGTCCTATCGCCGTTGATACAACTCTATGCATGCTTAGTGTTCGCTTTACCTAGAACAAGTATGCAACTAGAAGTACTTTGTAGGTGTTGTTGGATAGGTTTATAGATAATAAAGAACGCGTAAATAAAAACTAGGGCTGTTTAGATAAAGATGCAATAAAGTAAATAAAGAGGTGTGGAAAAGTGGTGGTAGGAGTTGTGAAAGTGTCCCTAAGCAATTGACTACGCTATTAGACCGGTAATCACTATTGCAATTCTATTTGAGGGAGAGGCATAAGCTAACATGCTTTCTACTTGGATCATATGCACTTATGATTGAACTCTAGCAAGCATCCGCAACTACTAAAGATTCATTAAGGTAAAACCCAACCATAGCATTAAAGTATCAAGTCCCCTTTATCCCATACGCAAAAAACCTACTTACTCGGGTCTGTGCTTTTGTCACCACGCCACCCACCATAAGCAAATCATAAACATATTGCAAACCCTACAGCGGAATCCTCAGCTTGCGCGACACGGAGGGCACAATAGGACAGCACCAATAATAAAACATGCAACTCAAACCAATCATAGCAATTCATCAATCACCGATAGGACAACGAAAATCTACTCAGACATCATAGGATGGCAACACGTCATTGGAAAATAATATGAAGCATAAAGCACCATGTTCAAGTAGAGGGTACAGCGGTTGCGGGAGAGTGGACCGCTGGATATAGATGGGGAAGGTGATGGAGATGTTGGTGAAGATGGCGGAGGTGTTGGTGAAGACCGCGGTGATGATGATGGCCCCCAGCGGCGTTCCGGCGCCACAAGAAGCAAGGGGGAGAGAGCCCCCCTTCTTCTTCTTCTTCCTTGACCTTCTCCCTAGATGGGACAAGGGTTTCCTCCGGTCCTTGGCTCCTATGGCTTGGGAGGGCAAGAGCCCTCCGAGATTGGATCTATCTCTCTGCTTCTCGTTCTCGATTCTGCCCTTCACTGCTTTCTTTTATATTCGAGATTCAGAATCTGATTGGGGTGAATCTTTCACGAGATCTTTCTCATAAAATTAGCTTTCTTGCAGCAAAAGAAGAGCGCCAACTGCTTACGGGGGCCCAGAGAGTCCAGGGCGCGCCTCTTTCTCCTGGCCCCTCGGCACCGCCTCATGCTGATTTTACTTCCCAAAATCACAAATATTTCCAAAATAATTCTCCGCTGCTTTTATCCCGCTTTGGACTGCTTGATATTGGGTTTCAAAACAAAAAATGACAGAACTAGCACTGGCAATCGGATCAATATGTTAGTCCCAAAAATAGTATAAAAGTTGCCAAAAGTATATGAAACTTGAAGAATATTGGCATGGAACAATAAAAATTATAGATACGACAGAGACGTATTAGCATCCCCAAGCTTAATTTCTGCTCGCCCCTAGTAGGTAAATGATAAAAAATAATTTTTGATGTGGAATGCTACCTAGCATAATCTTGATCATATGTCTAATCATGGCATGAATATTAAGACATGAATGATTCAAAGCAATAGTCTATCATTTGACATAAAAACAATAATACTTCGAGCGTACCAATAAAACAATCATGTCTTTTCAAAACAACAAGGCCAAAGCAAGCTTATCCCTACAAAATCATATAGTTTGGCCATGCTTCATTTTCGTCACACAAAATGCCCCCATCATGCACAACCCCGATGACAAGCCGAGCAATTGGTTCATACTTTTTAACGCGCTTCAGCTTTTTCAACCGTCACACAATACATGAGCGCAAGCCATGGATATAGCACTATAGGTGGAATAGAATATAATGATGGAGGTTATGTGGAGAAGACAAAAAAGGAGAAAGTCTCACATCGACGCAGCTAATTAACGGGCTATGGAGATGCCCATCAATTGATGTCAATGCGAGGAGTAGGGATTGCCATGCAACGGATGCACTAAGAGCTATAAGTGTATGAAAGCTCAACAAAAGAAACTAAGTGGGTGTGCATCCAACTTGCTTGCTCATGAAGACCTAGGGCATTTGAGGAAGCCCATCGTTGGAATATACAAGCCAAGTTCTATAATGAAAATTCCCACTAGTATATGAAAGTGACAACATAGGAGACAATCTATATGAAGAACATGGTGCTACTTTGAAGCACAAGTGTGGAAAAAGGATAGTAACATTGCCCCATTTCTTTTCTTTTTTTTATTTTTCGGTGGGCTTCTTTGCCCCCCTTTTTTATTTAGGCTTCTTTGGCCTTTCCTTTTTTCTTTTTTTTTCTTTTTTTATGGGGCAATGCTCTATAATGATGATCATCACACTTTATTTACTTACAACTCAATATTACAACTCGACATCGAACAAAGATATGACTCTATATGAATGCTTCCTAAGCAGTACCAGATGTGCAATGATCTAGCGTAGCAATGACATAAAAAATGGACAAGCCATGAAAACATCATGCTAGCTATCTTACGATCATGCAAAGAAATATGACAATAAATGCTCAAGTCATGTATATGATGATGATGAAAGTTGCATGGCAATATATCTCGAATGGCTATGGAAATGCCATGATAGGTAGGTATGGTGGCTGTTTTGAGGAAGATATAATGAGGCTTATGTGCGATAGAGCATATCATATCATGGGGTTTGATGCACCGCTAAGTTTGCACCAACTCTCGAGGTGAGAAAGGGCAATGCACGGCATCAAGAGGCTAGCAATGATGGAAAGGTAAAAGTGCGATAATCCATGGACTCACATTAGTCATAAAGAACTCATATACTTATTGCAAAATTTTATTAGCCCTCAAGCAAAGTACTACTACGCATGCCCCTAGGGGATAGATTGGTAGGAAAGACCATCGCCGTCCCCGACCGCCACTCATAAGGAAGACAATCAAAGAAACACCCCATGCTTCAAATTTGTAACACAACGGTTACCATACGTGCATGCTACGGACTTGCAAACCTCAACACAAGTGTCTCTACAATCCACAACCACCCACTAGCATGACTCTAATATCACCATCTTTATATCGCAAAACTATTGCAAGGAATCAAACATATCATATTCAGCGATCTACAAGTTTATGTAGGATTTTATGACTAACCATGTGAATGACCAATTCCTGTCATCTCTCTAAATAGATATAAGTGAAGCAAGAGAGTTTAATTCTTTCTACAAAAGATATGCCCACGCTCTAACAATTATAAGTGAAGCAAAAGAGCATTCTACAAATGGCGGTTTTCTATGTAAAGGGAAACAGGCAATCCAAACTTCAAATGATATAAGTGAAGCACATGAAGCATTCTATAAAGCCATACTCAAAAGATTTAAGTGAAGTGCAATGAGCATTCTATAAATCAACCAAGGACATCTCATACCAGCATGGTTCATAAAAGAAAAATGAAAACTAAATGCAAAAGACGCTCCAAGACTTGCACATATCGCATGAACGAAACGAATACGAAAACATACCGATACTTGTTCAAGAAAGAGGGGATGCATTCCGGGGCATCCCCAAGCTTAGACGCTTGAGTCTCCTTGAATATTTACTTGGGGTGCCTCGGGCATCCCCAAGCTTGAGCTCTTTCCTCTCTTCCTTTTCCTCATATCGAGACTTCCTCGTTTAGACACTTCATCCACACAAAACTTCAACAGAAAACTCGGTAAGATCCGTTAGTATAACTAGCACATATGCCCGTGCGTTGCAACAGGAGATAAAATAGTATGCACTTAAGGTCAGCGATAATTATATGTGCAAGCAAAGCCCTGTGTGCACACGAAAAAGGAACATTTAGCTTCTCGGTTTTGCCACGTGTGAAGGAATCAATCCACTATTTTTCCAATCATTGATCAAGGACATTTAATAGTTTTGTTAAGTCATCGTACGCCAGAGAAGGCCCATGAGGTTGAGGGGATTTTCAAGTATGAAGTTTCTGAATATTTTAGGAAACATGAACAAATTTTTTCAATCCTAAACATGTTTAAAAAAATTATGTACACTTTTGAAAAACACGAACAAAATATGAAAGGGAACATCTTTTAAAGTTCACAAACATTTTCGGAAAACACCAATTGTTTTTGAAAGTGCGTTATATCGACTAGAGGGGGGGGGTGAATAGGCGATTTTTATGAATTCTTCACTGAGGAATTTGCCGGTGAGGAAATTCCTTAGCGAAGAACTACTTGCAGCGGAATAAGTACTCAGAAGTAAGCATAAGAGAATGCGGCATGGTCATCATGATGAAATGAAGACAATCAAGAGTACGTAAAGCGAAACACAGGATATCACAAGATGAAGACAAACAGATCAAGAAATTGAACTGAGGAAATTGAGAAAGTCTTCACCAAAGTCTTCAAACACAGATATGAATAAACACTCAACACAAGAATGAGGAAATGAAAGGGTTGAGGAGATAGAACCAGTAAGGTTGGTGAAGACAATGATTTGTAGACCAGTTCCAACTGCTGTCTCAGCTTGTACGCTTGGTTGGAGCGGCTGAGTATTTAAACTCGAGGACACACAGTCCCGGACACCCAAATGCCGAGCACGCAGCTCAGACACCAAGTCCTCACCAGATTCTCCTTGAACTAAGGTCACATGCACTCGCCCAATCACTGTGGTAAGTCTTCAGCGACTTCCAAACCTTCACAGACTTGGTCACTCGGCGATCCACAATTCCTCTTGATGCTCTAGACCATGACGCCTAACCGTCTGGAAGAAGCATGCCTTCAAAGGTAATAAGTGTCGGATCCACACAGATCAATCTCTTCAAAGATGCTCAATCACTTTGGGTTTGTAGGGTTTGGTTTTGGGTTTTTCCTCACTTGATGATTTTCACCAAAGTCCTCAGAGGATGGGTTGCTCTCAAATGACAAGTGTCAAGTTTTTCTGAGCAGCCAATCAGCTAGTGGTTGTAGGGGCGGCTATTTATAGCCTAGGGAGCAGCCCGACATGATAAGACATAAATGCCCTTCAATGATATGACCGTTAGGTGGATAAGATATTTTGGGACAGTCATGCCAAGAAGACAAGAACGGTCGGAAATTTGAATCTCAAATTCCTCGTGGCTATCATGTTCTCATCGTAGGCAATCCGACCGGCGAATTCCTAACTCCTCGCCGAATAAATTCTCAATGACTGTAAGAACTTCGCTCTCACATCAAGAAATTGACTGAACTGTATGAGATTTCCAAAGGCTTCACTCAAGGGATTGGTAGGTGTAGGATTTTGAGTTGAGCATCACATGGAAATTTTTCCTTAGTATTTCTCAATTTCTTTAACAAAGACGGTGTTTCCTATGACTCAAGAAAGAGAAAATGAACCTACGAAAACAAAAGTCTTCACGCTCATGTTCCTCAAATGAATACTAAGTCTTCAAGGTCACACCAATTTCTTCACTTTCAAAGTCTTCGTAAAGTCTTCGTAATATCAAAGTCTTCAACAAGAACTTCATTTTTAGGGTCGATTTTCTCTCAGAAATATCAAACTCCTCATAGACTTATAGACCTGTGTACACTCACAACAAGATTAGTTCCTTAACCTATAAGTCTTCAATACACCAAAATCACTAAGGGCACTAGATGCACTTACAATCTCCCCTTTTGGTGATTGATGACAATATAGGTTAAGTTTTCAATGGGGATAAACATATGAAGTGTAAATACTGATATTGAGGAATTTGATTGCAAGATATAGAAGAACTCCCCTAATATGTGCATAGTGAGGAATTTGCTTTGAGGCAATGCACATTTGAAGAGTTGAATCATGGAGATCTCCCCTATATCTTGTAATTCATACACGATTTGACATATAATATGAAGAATTTGAAATGCATGATGAGATATGGTGCTTGATGAATTCAGCATGCGCAATAACATTAATGAGGAACAAGCATGCAAAGTAACGATCAAGAGTATCGAGCTCAAGAAGCTCAAGAGAATCAGAGCATAGTGCAAGAGCACAATGCATCAAAAGTATCAAAGCACCATCGGGTTTAAGATTACAACTCGATCCAATAAAAGTTTCAGAAGAACGAGAGTTGTAACTTAACAAAAATAAATTGTTGTATATGGGCAATAAAATAGACCCGCTTGAAGACTAACTCAAATTTCTCCCCCTTTGTCATCGAATGACCAAAAGGATCGAAACTGAGGACTAACGCCTGAAGAATTTCAAGTTGAAGAAGGAGCGCCAGCGTTGTTGGGGTCGGTTGTTGTAGTAGGGCCTCGCCGTGTCGCCCAAGTCTTCATTTTCATCGTTGTCGCGATGAAGAATAGGAGCTGGCCACCAAGGAAGGAACTTTGACCTTCTTGTATTTCTTCGAGGAGGTGCGCATCACCAAATTCTTCCTTGAGTCCCATTGTCGCCGCTTCTTCCAAGACCGAGACATGTGAAAGAACAGCCAAAGCGCTTGAAGGTTTCATGGAGGTAGTAGTGGTTTTTCTTCACCGGATTGTGTGTTGAGGTCATGTTGTGAAGAATTGAACCAAACCGACGCTGACCCATTTATGATTGCGATCAACCTTCCGATGAAGACCGAGGAGTAACTCACGATCACCATCACCGGGTGCGAGCTTGAGGACTTTGCTTGACCGAGGTATTTGCGGCAGAGTCATGTGGCGAGTCATCATTGGTGGAGTAGGATGCTGCTTAAACCTGTCCATCCAATGGACGAATGCCTTCATCGATCACAGCAGAGCCTTGCCCTTGTCATCACCGAGGTAAATGTCCGCTTGAGGACTTCAATCGGGGCAAGTAGCTGCAGTGGTTCGAGTATCAGCCTTGTAATTGAGTGAAGACCTTGTCCTGATGAATCTCATAATCCAAGGGCATAAGGCTTCAGCTCAAATGGTGACATAGCAATGTTTGCCAGAGTCCTCATGAAGAAATCATGGAAGTTGAGGGGAACGCCATGGATGATGTTGAAAAGCATATTCTTCATGATGCCAACGACTTCTTCATCATTTGAGTCATGGCCTTTGATAGGACTCATTGTCTTCGTCAGAATCCGATAGACAGTACGAGGAACATACAATAATTCCTTGACGAGGAATTTGGTTCTTGGGGCCTGCCTTGGCTTCAAAGGCTTCATCAGTACTTGCATATAGTGATTTGAAAGTTCTGGTTTGTTGTAGATACAACGAGCACCATCAAGTGGAGGACTGAGTGGTAGAGCACGGCAATTCAGATGTCGGTGCCTTGTAGTGAGTATTTTCGCACATCCAATTAATACCCATGAGTTCACGCCTTCAACGATCCGTGATGTGCAGATTGCATAGAATTGAATAATGAGTTCTTCATTCCACCACAGATATCAAGCAGAAATTCGAAGTCCCGCCGTGAAGAACACCGAGGACCGGCTCAAAGCCCCGGCAGAGACTCCATGTCCACATGAGGAATATGAGCATGATCAAGACTTTGTCTTTATTGAAAAGCACCGAGGAATAGAAATTGGCTTGGCCGGCAGTCCGTAAACGCCTTCCTTATGCGCAGCGTAATCATATGGATTGTAATCGTGAAGAATACGTGCTCGTCAAGAATTCTTCAGCCTTGAACTTTTGCTTAGTTGAGAAGGAATCTTTGGTTTTGGCAAAGGAGTGTCGCTGAGTTGCATCACGACCTCCGAATCGCAATCTCGTGTTTTCAGCCGAGGAATTTCTTGTTCCTCAATAGGTGCACCGAGGATCAGCAAGAAGAGGTTCATCAGCCCTAGTGGCTGGAATTTCTTTAGGATGATGAAGTGGGATGAGTTTCTTCAGAGCCCATTTGAACAAGAGGAGCAGGGACCGAGGTATCTGTTGATTGGGGTGAAGAGTGGAGAATTTGGATGTCGACTTTCCCAAAAGTCATCATTCATCACCGTGTTGTGCTTCCAATATCCACATCTTCTTCAAGTTTGTCAACACCGCCTCTTCACCGTGAACTGAGGCATAGGTGAGGAAATGACCGGGTTGAAGGGATTGCTTCCACTTCAATTTCTTCATCAATCTGCTCCGACGGGCAGCAGAATGATTTTCTTCATCGATCCGCTTTGGGATCACATAATCTTCATCAAAAGGAACAAGGTCCTTTGATGGAATTGAGGAAATTGGAACAGCATCAATTGGATTTTCAAAGGAGCTCATTATTGGCTTCATTTTCTTCGCAGTCAAGAATTTGACGCAGCCGATGCTTTCCGCTTTCTTAACAAAGCAGCTCGCTCAGCAGCCTTGGTTTTCTTCACATCGAGGCGATGGAAGAATTGAGTTGGTGTTGGCGCAGGAGGAGCCGAGGAATCGTTGAATTTCTCAGCGCAATCGATGCAGCTTGCCTCTGCCTTGTTCAGTTTCTTCAGCGCACTACTAGTGATGCCCTCGCAATTTCTTCAAATGCCGAATGGGATCATCAGCCTCGAACTGCATTTTCTTCAGCAGCTCGAACTTCATCACCGGTGTCGCATGTTCTTCGCTTATTGAGCCGAGGCTCCACCGAGGAATTTCATGTTGCGTTAGCAGCAACATTTAGAACTTCTTCGTCAAAGTTGATTTAATCTGACCTTGGCTCCTTGCCAATCAGCATAATAAGCATCAAGTTTTTGCCGAGGTCTTGAATTTCACCGACCTTGAGAAGTTCCTCGTGTCATTTTGACAACGCTTTTTCTTCGTGAACTTATCCTTTCAGATTGAGCCTTCTTGATCTCTCTTGCCTTTTCAAACTTCCATTTCTCTTCAAGATGAAATGGGTCAAGATATGACTTTGTCCAGAGTCGATGAAAATCAGGCAAAGGGTATTTGGATCCTTGTGCCGTAGATCAATATAATCGAGGATTTTCCTGATCCAACAAAGCAGAGGCACAGATGTGCCTTTGGCTCTAGCGGCCCTTTTGTTGGGGAACGAGTAATTTCAAAATTTTCCTACGATCACGCAAGACCATGGTGATGGCATAGCAACGAGAGGGGAGAGGTCCGCCCACGCACTGTGAGACCGAAAGCGAAGCGCTATAACAACGCTGTTGATGTAGTCGACGCCTTCACGATCCGACCGATCCAAGCACCGAACGACGGCACCTCCGAAGTTCTCGCACACGCTCAGCTCGATGACGATCCCTGACCGATCCAGCAAAGTGTCGGGATGAGTTCCACAAGACGACGGCGCAGGACGATGTTGATGCTCCACCGACGCAGGGCTTCGCTTAAGCTCCGCGACGATATGACTTCTCCGCGCAGGCTTCGCTTAAGCTCCGCGACGATATGACCAAGTGGAATATGGTGGAAGGGGCACCGACACGGCTAAGGAAAGATCCGAGATCAACTTGTGTGTCATGGGGTGCCCCTGCCTCAGATATAAAGGAGCCAAGGGGAGGTGGCCGCCCAAGGGGAGGCGACTAAGGAGTCCTACTCCTCCGGAGTAGGATTCCCTCCAATCCTAGTTGGATTAGGATTCTGAGGGGAAAGAGAGAGAGGGGGCCGCCCACCTTCCTAGTCCTAATAGGACTAGGGAAGGGGGGGGCGCGCCACCTAGGGCTGCCCTTCTCCTTTCCTCCAAGGCCCACTATGGGCCCATGTAGTCCCCGGGGTTCCGTAACCTCCCTGATCTCTGCAATTTCTCGATTTCACTCGAACCTTCCGATGTCCAAATGTAGGCTTCCAATATATCAATCTTTATGTCTCGACCATTTCGAGACTCTCGCCATGTCCGTGATCACATCCGGACTCAACAAACTTCGTGCATCAATACTTATAAACTCATAATGAACTGTCATCAAACGTTGTTGCAAGGACTCTACGGTTCGAGAACTATGTAGACATGACCTAGAACCATTCTCGTCAATAACCAATAGCGGAACCTGGATGCCCATATTGGTTCCTACATATTCTACGAAGATCTTTATCGGTCAAACCGCATAACGACATACGTTGTTCCCTTTGTCATCGGTATGTTACTTACCCGAGATTCGATCGCCGGTATCCAATACCTAGTTCAATCTCGCTACGTAAGTCTCTTTACTCGCTCCGTAATACATCATCTCACAACTAACTCATTAGTTGTAATGCTTGCAAGGCTTAAGTGATGTGTATTACCGAGAAGGCCTAGAGATACCTCTCCGACAATCGGAGTGACAAAACCTAATCTCAAATACGCCAACCCAACAAGTACCTTTGGAGACACCTGTAGTACTCCTTTATAATCACCCAGCTTACGCTAGACGCTTGGTAGTACCTAAAGTGTTCCTCCGTAAACGGAGTTGCATAATCTCATAGTTATAGGAACATGTATGGGTCATGAAGAAAGCATTAACATACTAAACGATCAAGTGTTAAGCTAACGGAATGGGTCATGTCAATCAGATCATTCAACTAATGATGTGACCTTGTTAATCAAATAACAACTCCTTGTTCATGGTTAGGAAACATAACCATCTTTGATTAACAAGCTAGTCAAGTAGAGGCATACTAGTGACATACTGCTTGTCTATATATTCACACATGTATTATGTTTCCGTTAATACAATTCTAGCATGAATAATAAACATTTATCATGATATAAGGAAATAAATAATAACTTTATTATTGCCTCTAGGGCATATTTCCTTCAGCCTCCCACTTGCACTAGAGTCAATAATCTAGATTACAAAGTAATGATCCTAACACCCATGGAGTCTTGGTGCTGATCATGTTTTGCTCGTGGAAGAGGCTTAGTCAACGGTCTGCAACATTCAGATCCGTATGTATTTTGCAAATCTCTATGTCTCCCACTTGGACTTGGTCCCAATGGAATTGAAGCGCCTCTTGATATGCTTGGTCCTCTTGTGAAATCTGGATTCCTTTGCCAAGGCAATTGCACCAAGATTGTCACAGAAGATCTTCATCGGTCCCGATGCACTAGGTATGACACCTAGATCGGAAATGAACTCTTTCATCCGCATTCTTCATTTGCTGCTCCAAGCAGCTATGTACTCCGCTTCACATGTAGATCCCGCCACGACGCTTTGTTTAGAACTGCACCAACCGACAGCTCCACCGCTTAATAAAAACACGATCCGGTTTGCATTTAGAATCGTCTCGGATCAGTGTCAAAGCTTGCATCGACGTAACCATTTACGACTAGCTCTTTGTCACCTCCATATACGAGAAACATATCCTTAGTCCTTTTCGTATTTCAGATGTTCTTGACCGCTGTCCAAAGGATCCACCTCGATTACTTTGGTACCTTCCTGCCAAGCTTACAGCTAAGCATACGCCAGTCCGGTACACAGATTGCATACATGATAGAGCCTATGGCTGAAGCATAGGAACATCTTTCATTTTCTCTATCTTCTCATTGTGGTCGGGCATTGAGTCCGACTCAATCTTACACCTTGTAACACAGTAAAAACCTTTCTTTGCTCGATCCATTTTGAACTTTTTCAAAACTTTATCAAGGTATGTGCTTTGTGAAAGTCCAATTGCCGCCTTGATCTATCTCTATAGATCTTGATGCCCAATATGTAAGCAGCTTCACCGAGGTCTTTCATTGAAAAACTTTTATTCAAGTATCCTTTATGCTATCCAGAATTCTATATCATTTCCAATCAATAATATGTCGTCCACATATAATATTAGAAATGCTACAGAGCTCCCACTCACTTTCTTGTAAATACAAAGCTTCTCCAAAAGTCTGATAAACCCATATGCTTTGATCACACTATCAAAGCGCTTATTCCAACTCCGAGAGGCTTGCACTGCACCATAAATTGATCGTTGAGCTTGCACACTTTGTTAGCACCCTTGGATCGACAAAACCTTCTGTTGCATCATATACAACTCTTCTTCTAGAAATCCATTCAAGAATGCAGTTTTACATCCATTTGCCAAATTTCATAATCATAAATGCGCAATTGCTAACATGATTCGGACAGACTTAAGCATCGCCACGGGTGAGAAAGTCTCATCGTAGTCAACCCCTTGAACTTGTCGAAAACCTTTCGCAACAAGTCGAGCTTTGTAGACAGCTATATTACCATCGCCACCTTCTTCTTAAAGATCCATTTATTTTCAATGGCTTGCCGATCATCGGCAAGTCAACCAAAGTCCATACTTTGTTCTCATACATGGATCCCATCTCAGATTTCATGGCTTCCAGCCATTTTATGGAATCTGGCTCACCATCGCTTCTTCATAGTTTGTAGGTTCGCCATGGTCAAGTAACATGACTTCCGTAATAAGATTACCGCATCACTGTGCGATTTTACTCGTTGACCCACGAGGTTCAAGAGTAACTTGATCTCAAGCTTCATGATCATCATCATTAGTTTCTTCACTAATTGGTGTAGTTGTCACAGAACCATTTCTTGTGATGAACTACTTTCCAATAAGGGAGCAGATACAGTTATCTCATCAAGTTCTACTTTCCTCCCACTCACTTCTTTCGAGAGAAACTCCTTCTAGAAAGGATCCGAATTTAGCAACGAAAATCTTGCCTTCAGATCTGTGATAGAAGGTGTACCCAACAGCCTCCTTTGGGTATCCTATGAAGACACATTTTTCCGATTTGGGTTCGAGCTTATCTGGTTGAAGTTTCTTTACATAAGCATCGCAGCCCCAAACTTTAAGAAACGATAACTTTGGTTTCTTGCCAAACCACAGTTCATAAGGCGCCGCCTCAACGGATTTTGACGGTGTCCTATTTAACGTGAATGCGCCGCCTCTAAAGCATAACCCCAAAACGATAGCGGTAAATCGAAATAGACATCATAGATCGCACCATATCTAGTAAAGTACGACACGACGCTCGACACACCATTTCTCCGTGGTGTTCCGGTATGGAGTTGCTAAACTATTCCACATTGTTTCAAATGTAAACCAAACTCAGAACTCAAATATTCTCCTCCACGATCAGATCGAGAAACTTTATTTTCTTGTTACGATGATTTTCCACTTCACTCTGAAATTCTTTGAACTTTTCAAATGTTTCAGATTTGTGTTTCATTAAGTAGATATACCCATATCTGCTCAAATCATCTGTGAAGGTGAGAAAATAACGATACCCGCCAAGGCCTCAACATTCATTGACCACAAACATCAAGATGTATGATTTCCAACAAATCAGTTGCTCGCCCATAGTTCCGAGAACGGCGTTTTGGTCATCTTGCCCATGAGGCACGGTTCGCAAGTACCAAGTGATTCATAATCAAGTGATTCCGTAAGCCCATCAAGATGGAGTTTCTTCATGCTTTTACATCGATATGACCTAAACGGCAAGTGCCACAAATAAGTTGCACTATCATTATCAACTCTGCATCTTTTGGCTTCAACATTATGAATATGTGTATCACTACCGCCGAGATTCAACAAGAATAGACCATTCTTCAAGGGTGCATGACCATAAAAGATATTACTCATATAAATAGAACAACCATTATTCTCTCGATTTAATGAATAACCGCCTCGCATTAAACAAGATCCAGATATAATGTTCATGCTCAACGCCGCACCAAATAACAATTATTTAGGTCTAAAACTAATCCCAAGGTAGATGTAGAGGTAGCGTGTCGATCGCGATCACATCGACTTTGGAACCATTTCCAACGCCAAGATCGTCACCTCGCCCTTAGCCAATCTTCGCTAATCCGTAGTTCCTGCTTCGAGTTGCAAATATTAGCAATGTAACCAGATCAAATACCTGTGTACTATCATGAGTATTAGTAAGGTACACATCAATAACATGTATATCACATATACCTTTGATCACCTTGCCATCCTTCTTATCCGCCAAATACTTGGGGCAGTTCCGCTCCAAAGGTCCAGCTTGCTTGCAGAAAACACTCGCCAGTGCTTAGGTCCGACTTGGGTTTCTTCTCCGAGCAGCAACTTGCTTGCTGTTCTTTTGAAGTTTCCTTCTTCTTCCCTTTGCCCTTTTCTTGAAACTAGTGGTCTTGTTGACCATCAACACTTGATGCTCTTTCTTGATTTCTACCTCCGCTGCTTTTAGCATCGCTAAGAGCTCAGAATTGTCTTAGTCATCCCTTGCATATTATAGTTCATCACGAAGCTCTTGTAGCTTGGTGGCAGTGATTGGAGAATTCTGTCAATGACACTATCATCCGGAAGATTAACTCCCAGCTGAATTAAGTGATTGTTATACCTGCACATTTTGAGTATGTGCTCACCGATGTAACTATTCTCTCCATCTTGCAGCTATAGAACTTATTGAGACTTCATATCTCTCAATCCGGCATTTGCTTGAAATATTAACTTCAACTCCTGAACATCTCATATGCTCCATGACGCTCAAAACGCCGTTGAAGACCCGGTTCTAAGCCGTAGCATGGCACATCGAACTATTGAGTAGTCATCAGCTTTGCTTTGCCGACGCTCATAACTTCGCTCAAGATCTCGCAGCAGGCCGCTACCCAATGGTGCTTCCAGACGTAATTTTTCTCGCAGCAATGAGGATAATCTCGTTACGGACCCAGTCCGTAATTGCTACCATCATCTTTCAACTTTGCTTTCTCAAGGAACGATTAAAATTCAACGGAACAACAAAGACGAGCCATCTATCTACAAGAAACATAGACAAGCAAAATACTATCAGTACTAAGTTCATGATAAATTTAAGTTTAATTAATCATATTAAAAACCTCCCACTTAGACAGACATCTCTAGTCATCTAAGTGATTACGTGATCCAAATCAACTAAACCATGTCCGATCATCACGTGAGATGGAGTAGTTTCAATGGTGAACATCACTATGTTGATCATATCTACTATATGATTCACGCCGACCTTTCGGTCTCGTGTTCCGAGGCCATATCTGTTATATGCTAGGCTCGCCAAGTTTAACTCGAGTATTCTGCGGCGCAACTGTTTTGCACCCGCTGTATTTGAACGAGAGCCTATCACACCCGATCATCACGCGGTGTCTCAAAGACGAAGAACTTTCGCAACGGTGCATACTGTGGAGAACACTTCTTGATAATTTTAGTGAGAGATCATCTTATAATGCTACCGCCAATCAAAGCAAGATAAGATGCATAAAGGATAAACATCACATGCAATCAATATAAGTGATATGATATGGTCATCATCATCTTGTGCTTGTGATTCCATCGCCAAGCACCGCCATGATCACCATCGCCACCGCGCCGACACCTTGATCTCCATCGTAGCATCGTTGTCGCCTCGCCAACTATTGCTTCTACGACTATCGCTACTCCTTAGTGATAAAGTAAAGCAATTACATGGCGCTTGCATTTCATACAATAAAGCGACAACCATATGGCTCCTGCCATTGCCGATAACTCGTTACAAAACATGATCATCTCATACAATAAAATATAGCATCACGCCTTGACCATATCACATCACAACATGCCCTGCAAAACAAGTTAGACGCCCTCTACTTTGTTGTTGCAAGTTTTACGTGGCTGCTACGGGCTGAGCAAGAACCGCTTTACCTACGCATCAAAACCACAACGATATTTCACAAATAGACTCCGCTTTAACCTTCTCAAGGACCGGCGAGCCACACTCGATTCAACTAAAGTGAGAGAGACAGACACCCGCCGTCACCTTTAAGCAACGAGTGCTCGAGCGGTGAAACCAGTCTCGCGAAGCGCACGCGTAATGTCGGTCCGGCCGCTTCATCTCACAATACCGCTGAACCAAAGTATGACATGCTGGTAGGTAGTATGACTTGTATCGCCCACAACTCACTTGTGTTCTACTCGCATATGACATCAACGATAAAACCAGGCTCGATGCCACTCGCTGGGGAACGAGTAATTTCAAAAATTTTCCTACGATCACGCAAGACCATGGTGATGGCATAGCAACGAGAGGGAGAGGTCCGCCCACGCACTGTGAGACCGAAAGCGGAAGCGCTATAACAACGCTGTTGATGTAGTCGACGCCTTCACGATCCGACCGATCCAAGCACCGAACGACGGCACCTCCGAAGTTCTGCACACGCTCAGCTCGATGACGATCCCCTGACCGATCCAGAAAGTGTCGGGATGAGTTCCACAAGACGACGGGCAGGACGATGTTGATGCTCCACCGACGCAGGGCTTCGCTTAAGCTCCGCGACGATATGACTTCTCCGCGCAGGCTTCACTTAAGCTCCGCGACGATATGACCAAGTGGAATATGGTGGAAGGGGCACCGACACGGCTAAGGAAAGATCCGAGATCAACTTGTGTGTCATGGGGTGCCCCTGCCTCAGATATAAAGGAGCCAAGGGGAGGTGGCCGCCCAAGGGGAGGCGACTAAGGAGTCCTACTCCTCCGGAGTAGGATTCCCTCCAATCCTAGTTGGATTAGGATTCGGAGGGGAAAGAGAGAGGGGGCCGCCCACCTTCCTAGTCCTAATAGGACTAGGGAAGGGGGGGCGCCCACCTAGGGCTGCCCTTCTCCTTTCCTCCAAGGCCCACTATGGGCCCATGTAGTCCCCGGGGGTTCCGTAACCTCCCTGCATCTCCAGAATTCTCGATTTCACTCGAACCTTCCGATGTCCAAATGTAGGCTTCCAATATATCAATCTTTATGTCTCGACCATTTCGAGACTCTCGCCATGTCCGTGATCACATCCGGACTCAACAAACTTCGTGCATCAATACTTATAAACTCATAATGAACTCACATCGAAACGTTGTTGCAAGGACCCTACGGGTTCGAGAACTATGTAGACATGACCTAGAACCATTCTCGTCAATAACCAATAGCGGAACCTGGATGCCCATATTGGTTCCTACATATTCTACGAAGATCTTTATCGGTCAAACCGCATAACGACATAATGTTGTTCCTTTGTCATCGGTATGTTACTTACCCGAGATTCGATCGTCGGTATCCAATACCTAGTTCAATCTCGCTACCGTAAGTCTCTTTACTCGCTCCGAATACATCATCTCACAACTAACTCATTAGTTGTAATGCTTGCAAGGCTTAAGTGATGTGTATTACCGAGAAGGCCTAGAGATACCTCTCCACAATCGGAGTGACAAAACCTAATCTCAAATACGCCAACCCAACAAGTACCTTTGGAGACACCTGTAGTACTTCTTTATAATCACCCAGCTTACGCTAGACGCTTGGTAGTACCCAAAGTGTTCCTCCGTAAACGGAGTTGCATAATCTCATAGTTATAGGAACATGTATGGGTCATGAAGAAAGCATTAACATACTAAACGATCAAGTGTTAAGCTAACGGAATGGGTCATGTCAATCAGATCATTCAACTAATGATGTGACCTTGTTAATCAAATAACAACTCCTTGTTCATGGTTAGGAAACATAACCATCTTTGATTAACAAGCTAGTCAAGTAGAGGCATACTAGTGACATACTGTTTGTCTATATATTCACACATGTATTATGTTTCCGTTAATACAATTCTAGCATGAATAATAAACATTTATCATGATATAAGGAAATAAATAATAACTTTATTATTGCCTCTAGGGCATATTTCCTTCA